>CM060900.1:330523631-331208631 GCA_030762935.1 Hymenopus coronatus
TTTAGATATTAACACTTTTGCTGGTATGGACTCAAGTGATGAGATCAGCGGTTGCCAATATTTTCCAAACGGCTAGTTGCGAAGGAATTTGTTCTGTGTATTCGTATATTGTTTTGCGAAAATGTTATTTTGAAAAGTATAAATTAATTATTTATCACTCTTAGATAAATAAAATTATTAGTAATATAGTTTAATTTATGTTCCATAGCGGTTATTGTTAAGAATTCATAGTTATTAGGAATTATAGTGGTAATTTTGGCCTTTCTTAGTGGGCGTTGCTTTGCGGTATAACACTGTGATTTACAAAGGCCGATTAAGAATAATTAAACACTAATTTTATATTTTATCCTACAAATGAAACCAGTAATGTTATGTAAACATCACCCTTAGACTTAACAAAAAGGTATAGAGCTAACAGCGAACTAACCTCACATTTACATACATTTGAGATAAGCTCTGAAGCAGCGTTACCTAAGTATCTATGAGGTAAAGCTTTGTTTTACGGACCAGTATTGAATTTTCTTCTGAATGTGTTTAAATGTATTAAACATACTGTTATAGGGCTGAACTGTTTTGTAGGGCAAATGCATCAAAGTAAATTTATATACTTTCCGCTATTCTTCTGTATGCGGTCATTATTGGAAACGTTACCCGGCACAATATTATAATAGCTTTTTGATGCATTGAATTTAAATTAAGGTATACGATCACTTTCTAAGATGATAAGGTATACTTCTTTCGCCTATTACCATTTATGTCACTGCACAATCAAAGTACAAGGCAATCATATACACCATAAACATTTAATACTAAATGCAAAACTTTATTTGAAAACTACTATACAATGATCAGGAATACGGGTTCATAGAAGACCATATACTGAATATCAACACCTTGAATACTTTATAAGAGCAAAGTGTTTGAGAATACACTTAACAATTATACTTTACGGTTCGTCTAGTATTATAGAGATATGTAAATATGTTTGGGAAAAAGAGGCCACAAGACACATGGTTTAATATGTTCCAAGTGAGGTACCGATTTAGTTACATTGAACCCATTAAACTAACCATTAAAAACAGAATGAGATAGGATCAACTCAAACACTGAAGTAATTAAAAGAGTTGGGTGATTTTGTAATTGTGACAAATCAGTGCAATGTGTAATTATAAATACAAAATGTGCGATAATTGCACCTTGTGCTGCATTTATGCTTGCACAAGTCCAGCAATCACGTAACGCCCCGCGATTAGATAGGTTAGGTTTGTATTTCCAATTTAAGTTTAGCTGAAATATATGGTATACCCTCGGGAGAAAAATCACCATGGTCCCACTTCAACTGTACTAAATATGGTGGCTCAAACTAAAGCAATTAAATCTGGTGTATGAAAGCACAATTATACTACTATTGTTAATTATATTAGAGTCCTACAGAAGCTTGTATTGGGAACCACAGTTGTATAGAAAGAGGGCTGAGCATTTCCATGGAAACGGTTAGCTGTAACGTCAAAATTAAGGAGTCCATAGAGAGTAGGAATACAGGTTTACAAACAGTAGCATTTTCATGAAGCAGCATAATCAGCAATATATTTGTCTCGAAATGCACTGGAACTACCTAATAAGGTGTCTAACATTACCTGGAAATAGATTTCAATTCCCATCACATCTAAAGTGACTTTCAAAATCCAAAATTTCCCTTCATTTAATCAACTAAATTATAAAACCATGCCCTATGTGCACATATATTATAAGTGCTGCTGATGATATTTCGTAAGTAATTAACTTGTTTAACTTGTTAATGTAATAAGAAAAAATAATGTAAAAATGTGGTAAATTGCAGTTTAGTTTGGAATAGATTTGCAAGAGAAAATAAGTATAAAAGCACACTCCAAACCTATTGTTGGTCAGCATATTATGAAAGCTAGGCCCATAAGGTCAAAAAAAAAAAAAGGCTTGAGTTTAATGGCCTCAATTTTTAATTTGCCACCGACTGAAGAGCATTTTCCTGGTTACAGATATTGTGCACCTGGTACAAAACTAGAGGGGGGCCTAAAGTGAGGAGATTCTTGGATCAGCCCCCTAGACGAAACCTGTAAATATCAGGACATCATCTAATCTCAACACATTTACACACTGATAATTGTTTGGCAAAAAGGGCATGCACCAACGTTCAATCGTCTGATGTAAATATAGGTGAACGGATAGCTTAGTACTGGTTTAATAACAAACAGGGTAGATATTTGTGCCTAACACCGATTATTGCTACTTTGTCTGTTGTGGGCAAAAGTGCCACTGAAACTGCTACAGATAAACAAGTGGCAGATATCATGCAATAAAACAGAAAAAAATGGAAGCGAAAGGAAAGGCTCTGAGGAAGAGAAAGAAGAATTGTAATAAGAGAAGGAAGAACGTATGAGGGTGAATCGAAAAGTAAATGCACAATATTTTTTTCTGTTTGTATTGCAGCTGGAATGTTGCTATTTCACACATATATAGTTTGAAGTTTTCGCTACAAAGAATATTTTTTATTCCATGTACAGCTCTGGCAAGAGAAGCGTGAACTATCTAAGAAAGATGGCGCGCATGCTACTGTCGTTCACCTGTGAAGAGCAAAGATGTGTAATTCGATATTTGTGAGCCAATGGTCATAAACCGAGTGAAGTTCACAGGGACAGGCGTGGCATGTATGGGGATGTTTGTATGGCGGTATCAATGTCTCAAGATGGTGTGCATTCTTCCAAGAGGGCCGTGTGAATCTTAGTGCTTCGCCACGCTCCAGGAGACCGGTAACAGTTGCAACCAATGTGTCAGAGGCATTGATGCGACCATTTTGAATGATCGGCGTGTGCAACTGCTAACCTCATCGCAACTGTTTAACATTTCCTATGATGCAGTGAACGATATTGTTAATAACACGTTTAAATTTTGTAAAGTTAGTGCTCGCTAGGTGCCCAAGAACTGTCAGACAATCACAAGAGTGGCGAATGATGACAAGCTGGGATCACTGATACACTGCAGAAAGGCATAACTTTCTGAAAGGAATCGTCACTGCTTATGAGTCGGGGCATACCACTACACGCCCGAAACAAAGTAGGCAAGTATGGCGCGGAAACATGCTGTTTTTCCAATAAATAAAGAATTCAAAGTGACTCAATCAGTTAGAAAAGTGCTTGTGACAGTGTTTTGGTATATGCATGGTATTTTATTGGTGTACATTGCTGAACCCGGGACCACAGTGAATGCTGCAGTCTACATTAAAACTTTGGTGAAGTTGCGTCGTTCCCTTCGTGACAAATGCCAGAACATTAATGCTGGCGATGTCAAACTTTTTCATGGGAATGCTCGCCCGCATGTTGCTGCTGCTGTTCGTCATAACATCACCAAATTTGTTTGAGAGGTGCTTCAACACCCACCATAGAGTCCAGACCTTGTGACGTCGGAATTTCATCTGCTTGGTCCCATGAAGACATTCCTGGCCGGCCAACGCTTTACGACAAATACGAAAGTGAAATCAGCAGACCGCAGATGGCCATACTCCAGGCAAACGGACTTCTACGAACAGAGCAAATTGGAACTGGTATCGCGATGGGACAAACGTGTTAAGAAATTTGGGGTCTATGCTGAAATGTAGGTAAAACGTGTAAGTTCATCTGTGATTTTATTTTTGTTTTTTTTAACCGTATTATCAATGCTATTTTTCATTGCTTTACTAAAATTACTAGAACCTTAAAAACTAGTAAGGATGCTAAAATAAATGAATAAAAGCAAGGAATGCGAGGAGTAGAATCATTAGAAAAACTCAGACAGAGCACTGTACCTGTCTACAAAGAAAAACCACGAGAAAATTGAAAAGACATTTAAAAACGCCATATTTTAGAATTTTATACATACTCGATAAACTACATTAAAAGCTTTATGATAAAGAGACAACTGTTATAAATCTCAACTAATTTGAGTGTAAAGCCACCAATAGGTTGCTGTAAAGAAGGATGACAACACTGCTTTTTATTTTTATGGTTTTGGAAACCTTAACCCACACCAGGAGATAGAAAGATATTACAAAGTACGGGAAGACCTTAAAGTTTAGTAGGAAAAATATGAGTGTAAGGTTTAGATATCCGTCTCTATTGGAGTGGATTTTAACTTGTAATTCGCTAATGATATAATAAGGCAAGTATTCATCGTACACGTGATTCTCTAACCTCAGGTCCTTCACATCGAGAAATTGCAAGTTCCTGTATGCTTTGCCTACAGAATTCTAAACTAGATGTGATTGAGGCGCCTGCCTTCGACAAGATCGCCAAAGAAGAGGAGCATGTGTTTCTAGTACGTAATAATCATTGCTGGACGCGAATGACGAGATTTGAATCCTCTGTCAAGCTGAGGATTTATATGCATTACCGGTCAGAGGTTATCCTTCCATTGAGGGATCAGTTAACAAACCGAATGCTACTGTAAAATTTACCAATGGTGAGAGTGATGCATACATGGCTGAGGGTTTTGCTTACAGAAGTCCTAGATACCCCTAAGATCTGCTCCACAAAACTGAATTACCTATGGCATACTATTATTATTATTATAATTACTATTATTATTGTTACTATTATTATAATTATTATTACTACTACTATTATTGTTACTATTTTTACTTTTTCTTCATTTTCTTCTTCTTGTTATTATTATTATTATAATTATTATTATTATTACTATTATTATTATTACCATTAAACATTATCATTTTAGTGCTAAGAAAGTAATAGGCCGCAGGGGTACAACATGTGAACATTGCGAATGAATGGACCTTAGCGTCTTTCGGACTCTATTTACGTATCCTGAAAATGATGAAAATATAAGCAAATTCTGATAAGTAAACGTAATTTTAATAATAAGTTGTTTTTAATTTTCCATTGAACTTGCGCGAACTAAATTGAGTGAATTGATACGGTGTTGTACCTACTTCAAATGATATTAAAGCCGACCAACCTTCAATTTATATGCCGCTTCACAAGTTTGGGACCTCATGCCAAACAATGTCTCATGGTCTTCATTGACATCTAGAAATTCTTCTGCCGGTCTCTGGCCATAGTATACAAACTTTATTACATACCAACTTTATTTCGTGCCAATTCTTGACAAATAACATTTTAAATGAGAGGTTAGAAGTGAGTCACCTACTCATCTTTACTGGAGCATTGGTACACAGAAGCAGGAACAGCAGTCATATGTTTTGTGCGTTATTCTCATGTTTCTACTCTGCGTTTCTACAGTCACTAAAAAGCGAATATCACACTTCCTGTGATGTCAGTCTCCTGTATTCACTCTCAACCTCGGTTACTACTAATTTATGTTAATATTTTATGCAATAGAACTTTTACTTTGTCTGAAGCAAGAAGAAAAGAAATCGATTTACTGTATAAAAATGTGCATGTAGCGTGGCTACATAAAGCATATTGGTTATTGTTGAAAATTTTAAACCATTCACACCACCTACAGTTCACAACTGTTACCTGCTTCTAGAACTATACTTGATATTTGTGTTTCTGTTTCTGAGTTTGAAAGGGAACTCTCTTCATAGGTTAATGTTTGGGTATCATACTTTTTATATAAAATCAATACGAGAGGGACACATCCAGGTGATATTTGGGCCGTTGTTGCGAAGCATGTTTGCTAGTGCCTCAGGTGAAATTTCGTGCTTATCCCCTTTTGTTCTCAGCTAGGGCTGAATTTGTTCATAGGCTAATACGTGTATGTCAGACTTAAATTCAAACCAATAAGGGATTGAATCACCAGTGGTGAGGAGTTTTTGCCAATCTTAAATAAAGAAAATCACACTGGAAAACCTAAAGCATTTTCACGTTTCCACGCACTCAAATGTGCGTCAGGTGTTAAAATTAATCTGAGCGATTTGTGATCTGAATTCGAAGTACTCATTGACTAGTGCCTCTATTGTCGTCTTATAAAATATACTTTTTAAAATTATTCAGTAGTTGATAGTTTTAATTTTTGTCGTCATTTTTAATAGCTATGATTTATTATAAACAACCAAATGAAGAGTTCGCTTCTCAGTAATAAAGGTGTTACTTAGTACATTTGCAAAACAGTTTTTTAAGTTGTTTCGTCGTGCTTCTATAATTAGCGTTCTTTCAGAAATTTGGATAATCAAATTGATTCTACAATTCCCAAATACATTTCTGAAGTTTGTAATGGCTCATGTGTTTCATAGATTTACTAGTGATAATACTAACATTCCGCATTGCAAATTCTCATTAAATTGACCAGAATTATACAAGAGTGAGGTTAAAAGGTGATGTTTATAGAAGGCGGAGCTACAGCTTCCATTACTAATCGAAATTGCCCCGTCTATAGATGGGAATTTTTTTTTAATTGTTTAATTTGTGTAGCCCCCTTTAACATCAATGGTCATCTCGGAGGTTTTGACTTGTGAAACTGTAGGTTCAGAACATTAGGTTGATAAACTTTATATTATTAAGCACACGCACATTTACTCTCACATTCATACTTCCAAACTCTATGAGAGATAAGGAATAATTCCGCTCAAAGAAAAATTCCCACCCCAGCCGGGAATCGATGTAGATGGGTATTACTTGCATCTAAGTGTGCTTAAAGTATCTCACACACTCTTTGAATGTGGGTTAACTATTTTTAAGGGTACTTGTGGATGTTTAAAATATAAGCTATTGTAAACGGCAACCGTGTATTTCTGGTCGCATTGCCCCATTAAAATTAGATACTTGCGTGTTTTTGTCGTTACATTACAATAAACTGAATGTATTGCCTTTTAAATCCATTACCCTACTATGTATCACATTTCAAGAACCGGGAATGAAAGGTGTGCAACAAATGAGTTTTCAACGGAGCGTTGTAATTTACGTTAATGCTTATATACCGAAAACCTGTTATTTACGGGCATGTCCATGTTTATTTTAGTTGATGAATACTATTACTCAAAGTGGAGTGCTAGTTGAGCAGTGGTGGGAGAACGACATGTTACACTGAGCTACTGTATATTAGTGGAACAGTGAACCAACTAACAAAGGGACATTCTATAGGAAGAAATTCAGCTGCAGTTGGAAATTAAATGGCTGTAAAGAAATGCAGCGGTCGACGCATGAATACTTTATGGTATTGTTATTTAGAGAATGGACAATTCTTTGGAAACCGTGAATAAAGTATGCCGATCAATTATCAAAGAAATTCTCGGCTTACTAATTACGGCTGTTGAAGATGTTGCTTAAATTGAATTGGGAAGAGTTACAATAAACGTTTTGATTTTAAAGAGAGTTTTATAGTACAGGCAAGGCACTTTAAACCTAGATAAAATAGCCTAGTAAAGCAATGCTTAATATACGAAGAATGGTATATATCCAAGGGACGGCAGAGTACTTTAAAACCATTTTAGAGAGTAGGAGATAAGGCATATAAGGCATATAGAGAATTTTGTAAGTAGTCAAGAAGACGGTTGGAAGATATAAGATTACAAAAGTTGTTTAGTAACTTAACTGGAAAGACATAGCTAGAACCGCATGTCAAGCTGAAATAGGCATGGGGCAAGAAAAGTTATCTGTATAAAACTAATAAGGCAAAAAGCGAGGGCATAGAATAGGACAGATATGTGGAAATTAAACGGTGAAAGAGGAGGAACAAGGGAAAGAAGACTTGGAACATATAGTGTTTGTAAGACAACTGAAAACTCGAGAATTTAACTCATTAATCTTTAAGTTTAAAATGGACAAAAATACATTTTTGAGCAGAATATAGATACAGGAGAGCAGGAGTATGGGTCAGTATTTATTGAAGGTTGAAAAGAGGTGGAAGTGGAGAGTAAAGAGAAAAGAAGGTTTATACAAATAATGGTTACTAAATATAGCTATAGTGGATATCTACTAAATGAGTAACAAGGTGCAACTTTAGTAGGCAATCCTATACACTGTAAATTTCTCATCATCAAATAGTTCATATAGCATTACTCAACGTAGTAAACGAAACGATGTTACACCTTTTACATTTTCGCTCCTTAGGTTGGTCTGCTGAACAATAAATATACAAAATAAGAACTGAAGCTTTCCTGGCGACCTGTTAATTCCAAATTTTCTCGGGCTTCTAGCCAGGTTCACCCTGAAGACGAGGAAGATGCACTTCTTCGAAACGTTGGTGTCAAGCCAAGTTTTTACCTGGCTAGAAGCCCGAGAAAATTTGGAATAAATATACAGTTTGAAGGCATCAGGTACTATTGTAAAAAGTGAACTGACCAATAACTTACATTTTTCACAACTTACACTCCTGCTTGCATTTTTTATCGGTTGGCCTCCGTAACCTAGCGATCGATACTTGGAGTTTTTAGGTTGGCGACCTATATCTAGAGGCGCAATCGAAGGTTTCCAATCGATCTCTGGCTCGGAGTACCTCAAGCGAATTCATATTTACGAAGTTTAAGCATTCTGGGGGAAATCGCTCGTGACTTATTTAAGTAATGGAGAGCGCTAAGGTAGATATATCTCGTAGAAGGAAGCCATTAGGTGTCGTTCGTGTCTGCCTATCTATCTCTTCGCAGATTACGGTAATTGAATGCAATTTGTGCTGTCAAATTGCTTCGTGTGATTAGAGCTAGTTTCAGCCACTGAAATTATCCACGTACTCCCGTTGAGGAAGGATTTGGTTTAAGGAGCTCCTGAAGCTCAATAGATTTTCACGTGAGTAGACGACATGCCCTTCTGCATGAAATTAGCTTGAGTTGCGCAGGGTATTGCTTTCCTACTAATCCGGTCGCCTATTTCGGGTTAAAGTGTGAACAACGTTTATTCTTACATGCAATGATAACGGTGTATTCCACCGTTGGATATATTAGGAATTTATGAGTTATATGTTTCCTAATATCTTAAACACAATGGTGCTGTTATTTTGCAAGTTCAATTTTGTTTTAGAACCCTTTCACTGCTACATACATTGCACAAACAGCGGTCGATGGTGCCGATTCTGCTACAAGGACGTCATATTTTATACTATGACTTCCACGGGTTTCAAACCACTCGTTTATGTTACCTGTCTCGTTCACATTGTTGGTCAACTTGCTATATTTACTGAATACTGGCACGATTTCTATTGTCTTGCTGTGCATGCATAGTGGCATCAATGCAATGATCGATGTAATATGTTATGTCCCATCCTGCATTCACAAAGGTAATAGGAGCCACAATATAGTTACTTAATAGAGATTACAAACTATTGGGCATCTAAAATGACATATATCATGCTGATAAAAATGAATATACACAAGAGCAGTATTGTTTAAATAACGAAACTGAAAAAAACAGAACAAAAAGTCTATGGCATAAGCCGTGTTTCATATCTCCTCAGGAGTTTGGCACCTAACTGGCATGTCTTGAGCCCCTTGGCTGGATTAAAGACGCTGTACGTCATCCACCAGATGTCATACCCATGACTATTG
This sequence comes from Hymenopus coronatus, assembly GCA_030762935.1. NCBI lineage: Eukaryota > Metazoa > Arthropoda > Insecta > Mantodea > Hymenopodidae > Hymenopus > Hymenopus coronatus. The sequence goes on from CM060900.1 coordinate 330,533,098, forward strand.
GAAACCATTTAATTAATCCTTAAAGATGGCTTAGTATCAAAATAGTTTAATTATGGACAATAAAATATATAATTTCAAACGCATTATGAAAACGAATTAAAAAATCTCACCCGCATTCATTATGAAAAACTAAAATGAGCATACCTTTAGTTAGTGGCGAAAGGCCTAATATAATGAGCATAAGGCCTCACCAAATGTCCTACTGAAACTTAAGGATATACACTTTTTACTTTGCTCAAGTATTTATCTAACGTCCCTTTAATACCTCTGTTTGCATGGTCAATAAGATGTCTGAAAGGCTGAAAAACTGAGTCTAACTGAGACGTTCATTTTATGCAAATAAAGGAAAATGTTAGAAGTACTCTATACCGACAACGCATAATACCGAAGCACAAACTTGCGGCTCAGAAGGTGCGGCGAGAGCGTGTCGCTATAACACGCATGTTATTGCTTGTTTTAAGTACCTGGGGGCCCAATTGCCCCGTATTTGACTTGTGCAGATATCCCTTGGTGCGTTAAAGGAATTAGAGCTCAACGAGGATATTTCAAGTTAAACCCCGACAGTGACGTAATGGAGAGACCAAGCTTTGTTTCACCCCTCGCAATGAGCACGACTCACTCACTTTCTCCGCTGAGAAGCAAGACGGGAAAAGAGAAGGTCACTTCCGCCAGTCCTTCACTGGTGGGTTTTACCATGAAATAGCCCAGCTGAATTCTGCAGCCCTTTTAACCCACGAAGGTATATCTGCACACGTCAAATACGAGGCATTTGGATCACCAGGTATACACGATTTTGGGTGTTCGGGACTGTAGGTTGATCTTCAGAGGTGATTGTACGCTTCTTTCCGAGCTTTCTTGAGGATTTAACAATACCTAGCTACTCTTATATTACGTGGATTGTAAATCTCAATAAATAAGCAAAGCTGTTTATATTTGAGCTGAATTGATTTCAGTTCCAATAATAATTATATTGTTGAAAGCGGTTAGCGAGGTTCATTTTCACTTTCAACCGGACCTGTAGCTAAATCCCCTAGTACTAAGCTACTTCCCGTCAACTCCCGCACGCATAAGACTTTTAATAGAAACTAAGTTTCAAAACTTTCAAATTCATAGCACACGACAAATCCGTTTACTGTTGATCCAAAATGGGAGATGCATCCTTGAGAATAGTTTTTATATGTCTTTAGACGCCTACTTTTGCTTTGATATTTTTCCCCATATTCTGATGGCTATTTAAGTAAGCATTGTGAAAAAATCACTCTATTGCTCATATTGCACATCTAGGATTTCCGTGGCAGCGCCGTGGCCAAGTGGTTAGACCATTCGCCTCTCACCTAGACGGTCCAGGTTTGATCCCAAGCGACCGCATGTGAGATTTGTGGTGGACAAAGCGGCGCTGGGGCGGGTTTTCTCCGGGTTCTCCGGGTTCTCCGGTTTCCCCCGCCATCGCATTCCACCGGTGCTCCATCTTCATTCATGTATCATTAGTGTGACCGCCTGCGGTGCCGTAAGTAGTTAAAGCGGGCGTTAAACACTACCAAAAAAAAATCTAGGATTTCCGGTATCTCAGAGTCTCTAACAATCCCCCTGTAACTCATATATACTACTACATTTTTCTATATCTTGTGCTTATCAGTTAGCCTTTGCCTAATTCTTTAACGGAACTTCTTAAGCTATCCGCTAAAAGTCCTATTGTTAATTACATTGTTCATCTAGCATGCTTTTCTCTAGAAAAGGCCTTCTTAAAATGCTACACTTTAAAAATTTGTATTCGAATATATATAATATATATATATATATATATAATATTACATCAAAAATATATTTTCTTTGCAATCATTTATATTGTCTTATAAGCTTGTATGCTTTCCAATATTTTCCTTTTGTTCGTTATGTATTAGGTGGTGGTGCCCTTACAAAGGTCAGTTTAAAAGTAGACTAGTCATCCCATTTTTAAAGATGTGGGCTTATATTTGGAAATAATATTTAAAACTTTAGACGGTCTCCTAAAAGTTCCAGTAACTTAGACCGTATCCTAATATCAATTTATTATCGTTTTATATGACAGAATCCTCAAAATCCTCTTTTGATTTATTTCATGTTTTTCTTCTTTCTTTTAAGAACCCATTCATGTTTCAAAACCCAATGATCTTTGAATTAACGATATTATTGCATTAAGCGCATTAAGAAATTGAAAATGTGCATTATAATTGATACACTCTACATAAGTTTTGGGGTATTTTATACTCAAACGTATAAATCATTTTAAAAGGCAACCAGTCCCTGAAAATTGTCATACACTTTCAAAAAACGTGTAAAATTAAAAAACAAGTTCTGTGTAGTAATACATTTTACCGCCTCTAAGAGACATGAGCGTTTTATTGCAGTAGAATCTAAAATCATTAAGTGCCAACCAATTCTGGAGTGCAGTTTTATAGTCCACAATAAACCTGTTTACCTTTCAAAGAAATTTTATATCTGCATTGTTTTTTAATACTGTGGTGTATACTTTTATCAGTTGCTTTGAAAATATCCCTAAGGAGTCTTAGGATAATATACTAAGGTTATCGCTGGATATTTTCAGTAAAAAGACGAATTGAAGTTCTATAGAAATGATTTTTAGTAACTGTAAAGCATAAAAAGTAGTATTCCTTTACTTATGAGTTAATTTTCCAAACTGAGTAATGTTTGTAACTCATATAATATGTAGGCCAGATACATTCAGAGCACACAATTGATTTTGTTTTCAAGATTTTGAAAATGGTATTCGGAAAAAAATTCTGTTAATCATTAAAAATTAGACATGTTTTCTTTGAAAACTACTTAAGAATCTGATCTGAAGGATTGGAAGATACAACAGAAATATCTAAAGAAGAAAAAAAAGTTAAGTATAAAGAAATATGGGTTTCCAAATTTCACAGTCGGATTCCCTTAAAACATATATTTAATTCTGTGTTGTTTACGTATACTGTATTTGGAAACCTCGTTGTTTAAAATATTAAATTATTTATAAAATAGATAAGAAAATCTGTTATACTTAATCTGTCCGCAATCATGTAGAAACATACCCAGTGCCGCTTTATATAGAGGTTTTGCACATCGTCGACATAAGCACTGGAACGAATCCCTATAAAGTCGTGTTTTTTAAACCTATTCGAAAACAACATGAGAATAATTCATGCCACTACATTGTGTTTAATGTAACTTAAAGTTGTAGCTTCTTAAGTTTCAAGTGATCTTCTGTATAGCCTAATACGTTTGATATTGCTTCACAACTATTGAAATTAACGCTGATTTATTCGCTTCCTTTGCGTTATTTTTGTCCCAAAGTATTAAACAAAAAGAGCACAGATTAAGAAAATTCCCGTACTAACCATCCAGGATCCAATTCAACCGGAAAATTTAAGACAAAAGAATGTGCCGCGTATGTTCTTAAATGTTATCAAGGTGCAGCTAACCAATGAAAAGGGGTGATACTGCATCACAGTTTAGTGCTACTCCCTGATCTATTGTTGCTGATATTATCAATGCGGGTTGGTCTGGCTACCTAGCTCGACTGCGCAGCAGTTATTTGAATAAATGAAGAATGAATGAATCAGTGTATTTATTGATATAGCAATATCATACATAGAATTTCAACAATCACACGGGTCCACGGACCGTACCTGCTTTTGTAATACACATTACAAACAATATTAAAACAACAACAAATACAAAGAATTAAAAGAGTAAACACGAAAATAAAAAGACAATGGTAATACACAGTCAGAAGCAATATTAAAACAACAATAGAGCTAAGAGTGCACTCGAAAATAAAAATAAAAGATATTCAAATATAGCAATTTAAATTTACAGCACAGAATACACCTTCATAAATGCACCCTCTTATAATAGATAATTATACTTAAAAGAAATATATACACATAACATATACAACATATATAAAACCATAGCACAACAGTGACCTAAGCGTGATATAATATATATATATATATATATATATATATATATATATATATATGTGTGTGTGTGTGTGTGTGTGTGTGTGTGTGTGTGTGTGTGTGTAGAACATTATAGTCACTTTTGTTTAGTTGATCTTATCCCTTCTCTATTGGCAGCCTCCTCAGATCTCAGCTGTCTTTCCTTAAGTATAAATTTACCTAGCCTGTCCATGTTTTCTGTGCCTGCTAGTAGCGTCCAACATGCTTCTAGCCCTACATTTGCAGTGGTAAAGAATCGCGGCAAATATTTTTCCAGCCATTCCTCCGTACCCCTACATCTTGCCAAGATGTGAGTCCACGATTCTTCCTCCTCGCCAATGGGACAGATTCTCGTACCATTCTCGTCAGAAATGTTCGTGCTTCTCCATGCTCCTAGTCTAATCCACGCGAGCCCCTCTCTAATGAGTTTGGTACCTGTTTTGATGTATTGCTCCATAACCCACTCCGATTTTAGCCCAGACTTTACTTATAATGACACCTTCTCTGTGCATTGCGCAATTATTTGCTGCTGTCAATATCACAGAGGTGGTTATTAATTTTTCTCCAAATACTCCGCCTGTTTGCCTGCCCCGCCATTCAAATGTATCCCATCTAAATGGCTTCCAACCCTTTCTTTAATTTTGATGCCCACGTCGAATTACCTTCCTTCCATTCGCAACTGTTCACGGTAGCCAGCAGTTATTTGATGACAATGCGACACTAACGGAATTGAGGAACAGCAGCAAGTTGACCTTTGGCCAGGTAGTCGTTGCAATACACACGGTTGTTATTAGTTGTAAGTTGTCAAGTCAACACTGCCTAAAGAGAATACCTTGAGTACCTACAATATATGAGTCACACATCTGGTATTTTAGTGGGTCAGTCAAATCAATATTGCACTCGAAGATTAATGTTTTTATTATGTCAACGGTAGCTTTAAAGTGTTTGTATAAACTTTTATTGCTAGAACCTAAAGTGGTCTGAGAAAACATTTACATTTGCAGTGCAATATCGTGGTTAATGCCAGATTGTTAAAAGAAACTAACAACGTACTTAGAAAGCAGAATACCACAACTAATGTGGAATTGTTTTATTTTTCGTGGCTATTCTACACTAATATGCAACGATTCCAAAGTTTATTAGTTACACATTCTGTTATAGTATTCCCTCTATCTCAATACCAAGCAGTATTTTGAAATAATATAAAAATACGCCTAATAGCGCTGGTATGATATTTCATCTTTTATTTTAACTGTTAACAAACAGAATACATTTTAACATGTGTCAGAGCAGATACGGGTCGTCTAACTTGCTTTGCTACACTGAAACTTCAACCTTAATGGGAATAATATATATTTCCTGGATAAGTATGAAGCCAACTGACAAACATTTTCATCTCACTGTTTGTGGTCAAGGACATGTTACATCCTTGTTACATGTTAGATTCTTGAAACATAAAGTAATAGTAGTAATCTCGAATTCCTGTTCTAAAGCGTGCAGTTCACTAAGGTACAAAATATTGAATGAAAATTTAATTATTACAGGAAGAAGCTATGTTGCAGAGCTTTGCAATAATTTATTCAATGTTTTAATATTTAGGAATTACTAAACTGTTTTAAAATGTTAAAAGGGTCAAAGCCTATGTTATATATTTTGGAGTGTATTGTAGGAACAAAATTGTTTCTATGAATTGCCCAAATGCGATTAGATTTCAGATCTTGATCTTCAGGAAAGGAAAACACATTCACTTTTGAATCCTTCGCGTAATTACCATTATGATTTGGTTTGGTAAACTTCTGGGGCATTATGCATTTAACAATAGGATACAGTTTAATATCACTAATATAAAACATTCCTATAATGTTCACAGATTAAGTATGGGCTTACTTTATCACAATGAACAAAGAGTGTGACGTCACGCCAAGTGGTAATGTTTGATGCAAGGTAGTGTTGGATAAGTACATAAGGCTAAAATAAATATAATGCAAAACCATTAACTTTCAATGTTTAGCTGCTTACGGCTAAAGTCTAAAACAAATTACACTTATTTTTTGTAGTGTTTAACGCCCGCTCTTACTACTTGTGGCACCACAGGTGATGACACTGACAGGTGATTGAACACCGATAGAATGCAATGGCGGGGAAAACCGAAGAACCCGGAGAAAATCTGCCCTGCGCCGCTTTGTCCACCACAAATCTCACATGTGGTCACTTGGAATTGAACCCTAGCCGTCTAGGTGAGAGGCGAGTGGCATGCTTAAACGCATGAGTCATATGTTTACCTAGCCTAGGTTGGCTTTGCAATAGGATCTTGGAGAGTTAACGCGGATATTATAAACACAGCCTTTAATTCCTTTAGTTGCGAAAACAGGTTTTACACAGCGAAAGCTGTTGGTGAGATTTTTCGTCGTATAACTCAATTTACACTGATTTTTTTTGTTAGTTATGTTTAGGCCTTGAGTACAGAAATGCTTAAAATCCATCGTTTATTTTAATGATAACTATAGTTATTAATTCTGTCCGAATTGCTTTAAAACTGTGAAGGTGGATCAGAAACACTGACAGATCAGTAATCAATAAGAGGATGACTTAAAAACTTGCAATGTTGTCTCTGCACGAAAGTTTTCTGTACACGCAAGAGTACCATTAGAAATTCAATTCTTCAAATTCTCCGCGTATAGAGAATACGCTTAAGATGATAACGTGCCAGAATCTGACCATATGATTGTTAAACGGTAACTAGAATTTCGTTTGGTTCTATTTCTATGATGCACACTTTGAATTAAAACATTACACTAGCGTCTTAAAACAAACAAATACATCTACTACGTGTCTGACGAAAGAATGAGTTGTTTGGGGAGGTCGCTTGCGTAGCATGGCACGGTTTAGAACGATCAGAGAAGGCTGGAATATAGTGCAGTACAAACATCAGCACTGCGTACGTAAACTGGAATAAATTAAACGGTCCATAACAGGTTAAGCTTGCTGTTTTCTTTTATCACTAATGAATATTAATTTTCTACTTTGTGAGCGTATGGCCGCGCGTGTCGGTGTTTGCATTTTGCCTTGACTCGAACCCGTTCCCTGTGAGAGACTCAACTGCTGTTTTCTATTATTGCAGAACTGTACTGGGTATGCACCGGGAGTGATCGTAATACCACATATCTGTTTGTGTTTACGAAAGCTTCCACTCGTGGCCGTTTGCATTCATTCTTCAGACAGGTAATACTGATCAACATAAAATTTGGCGCCAAAGCAAAATCTACACAAGACTGCCTCCGTGGAGGAGTAGTCAGCGAGCTGACTTCTCACACGGAGTTCCTGGGTTCGATTCCCATTTGAGGCGGGAACTTTTCTTTAATCCCTATCCGCTGCAGAATCTGGAAGTATGCTTGTGTGTGTGTGTGTGTGTGTGTGTGTGTGTGTGTGTGAGAGAGAGAGAGATACAGAGGGTGTGTGTGTTTAATGACATAAAATGATTAACCCAATGGAAATAACCTACAGTGAACATGTGATATATTTCACAGGTCAAAGGGGGCAACAACAAAATCAACTCAATTTATAATGTAAAACATTAGATGTGCTCTCGTCTCAAGTATTGCCGGTCCCTTGGCCGCGCTCGCTAAAGCTGACTTTGGTGCTTCGTGGCGCAGTGGACCGTGGGTTCGAGTCCCGCCTTAGGTATGTGTGTTTGTGTGTTTGTATATGTGTATTTGTGATAAAACAGAAAACGGTAAACACAAGACATTTAGGGAAAAGTGAGAAAAAGAGGAATATGAAAAAGGAATACAATGCCGTAGTCCTGACCAGACTCCGGGACTGTATTTTTCATAGGAAAAGATAAAAAATACTGATATGCTATAGAGCCCTATAAGATACTCTGCACTTGGATAGGTGACATATTGGTGTAATATGTGACATAGAATGGCATTTCATTACACTAAACGTAGCTTTGTGGTCGGGTAAGAGTTGTATTTTACGAAGGAGACTAAGGTGTTGTTTGTAGTGCTAAGAATGAAGTCGCCACTATTTCTCCCCACGTTAAAGTACCACATTATCCTCAATTAAGGGAGCTGAGTAGCCGGGCCAGTCTGATGTATGTTATCAGCAAGCCTTTGCCCCTTCTTAGGTTCTGACCTATTTTATTCCTGACCTCTTTCTCTGCAAATTTCAGTTTATTTTAAAGTTTTAGGTGACAACGAGTATTATACTTCAATTTTGTAAGGGATAAATCGACTTAACTTTACCTACTTTACCTTACCTTTAACTTTAAGGTCTGTTTTTCGCGATAGAACCTAAAATACCTAATTCAGTTATTGAAACCAATTGATTACATTTATTTGTATAACATTTCCCATAGCGACTAGAGCCCATTATAATAATGAAAACTTTAAATACTTTTGATGCTATGAAATCTTGCATAGCCTTCTGGATAAAAAAGAAATTAAAAGTATTATAGGGAGAGTAGGACCACTGAGCTAACCGACTTAGGCTAGAGCAACAGACTAGAGACCGGGAAGTCCGTTGTTCAAATCCCGGCTATGAAATTGAATTTTTCAATGTGACTCTAACTATCCAGCTCCTGTCCTACACACGATTGTGTGAAAATAATAATAATAGTTGACCAATTAGTTGTTAAACTAAGAAGCCCAGAAGTTAAAGTACTTATGACATTGTAAGCTGCCATTAGGGTATGTCAATTCAAAATAATTTGCGATCACCACGTGATTTACCACGAATCATGGAAGTCAGTTGAGGAAATTAATGCCATCTCGGCATGTTGCTCCGGATAACTCAGTGATTATAGCAACCGGCTAGATACCGAGAAATCCGTGGTTCAAATCCCGGTTACGGCATGAAATGTTTCAGTCTAACTCTACCTATCAAGATCCTATCCTACTCATGGCTAATGTGGGAAAAAATAATTAATACTAATTGACCTACTACAAGGTGTTAAACTATAAAGTCCGGGACTTAAAGTACTTATAATATTGTAAGTCGTCATTGAGGTATGTCATCTTAAAATAATTTGCGATCACCTTGTGATTTACAAGAAACCATGGGAGTTAGTTGAAGAATTTAAGGCTGCCTCGGCATGCTGTGATTAGAGCAACCAACTAGAGACCAGGAAATCCGTGGTTCAAATCCCGGCTAGGACATTGAATCTTACAGTATGACTCTACTTATCCAACTCCTGTCCTACACACGAATTGTGTGGGGGGGGGGAGGATTGAGTAAAATTACAAGTTGTTTTAGTGCTCAGTCCATATTTCAGTGTCGGTCGCGTGCTCTATGGAGAACAAAATGTAAGATTCATTATTGATTTGGAACCCCAAGGAAATAGCCGAAATGATGTTTGCACCTCTTACCTTATGCGAAGTGGAAAGCAGTTTCTCCCTTTCAAGCGCATTTTAATGGAAGACTGAAACATTCTTAGGTGTGAACCATGTTCTAGGTACTGCATTGTTCAGTGTTACACTAGGGGTGCAAACTGAGTGCTGAAAGCGTTTGCTAATGTGGTGCTTAAATTTAATTATGTTTTTTCAGTGGCATACTAACAAACACATTAGTAGACTTTTGCTCAAGTAGTGCCTGAAGCTAATATGTGTTTTTCAGTAATCGTAAGGTACTGAGATGGTACTTTGAATTTATGCTAAGCTTACAACTAACTTAAGTTTTTACTCTTACAGTGTTTTAAGCACAAAGGCATTACCAGTGATCTAAATAAATATATATTCCAGATTGAACATGTAAGATATTACAAAGTCCTAATATTTGATATAACCTAAGTTTAAATCTTTAGAGCCAAAATATCCGTGGCAGCTTTAAGTGTGTAACGCTAAAATGTAGTGCATGCACATTTGATTGGCTAACAATTCACGGCTATATCTTCAGAACTATTAAATATGGAACATATGTTCCATAAACATTTTATCTACAATGTTTATGTATAATTGACGGTAAGGTGCGAATCTTGGAAAACCTATATAACTTATAAACTTGCGAGCCTTGCGTAGTTATCATTCGCAATCTGAGGGTAACATGCTAGCCTCCGGTTCCGAAGCTCGCGGCTTCAAATCCGCCGGAGGGGGATGGATTTTTCTGCCTTGAAAATACTTAGCATGGCTTCCTTCGAAGGGAAGTAAAGCTGTCCGTCGCGTGTCGTAGATATACGACACGTAAAATAACCTCAAGCCTGTTGAGAGGCCTCTGACCAAAATTAAGCGGTCTTTCATACTCAATATACATTGCGTTATTTTCGAATCTCAGCCGCTGGACTCGCCGGTGGTGTTAAACTCAAGTGCATAAAAGCATCAAGCAACCGAAGTTCGAAAATAAGACACTATAGAATGCGACACTAAGAACAGCAGGAGTTAAAGGGTGCCCATAAATAAAGCTAAACTTAATTTTGCTTTATATTATCAAATATATATACCTACAACATTTCAAGGGCTGTTTGCATGAACTGGGACATATCCTGGAATGGTTAAACTCGGAATATCCTAACTGGATTATAACTGAAGCGATGAGTTATACCTCAAACTAATATTCCTTATATAGCCATTCCTCTGTTAGCTGATTCAAAAGTGCTGTTGACTAAATTGCCAGGCATTCACATAACTACACCTAATTTAATGCATTGTTTAGCTGTAACTTTTGCAAAGTTTTTGCACGGTTTTCTCAATCAGTTGTTCTTAAAATGTTATTATTTCTTAAAAACAAAAAATTTAAATGGCATGTTATTTATGGACGCTCCTTAAAACTGTGGTTCTCAACGTCCCATTCTAAATTGGGCGTGAAAGACCGCTTAATTTTGCTCAGAGGCCTCTCTATCAGGCTTGAAGTTCTTTTACGTGCCCTAAATCTACGACACGGGACCAACGGCTTTACTTCCCTTCAGAAGGAAGCCATGCTAAGGATTTTTACACCCGAAGAAAGCCATCGTCTTCCGCCGGGTTTGAACCTTGGGTATATGAAGTCAGCATGGTAACCATTACACCACGGAGGGCGACTATTATTTCTTAATTGAATTGTCTGCTCTACTATAAAATAGTAATGAATGCTTCCAAAAGTGTTTGAAACCAGAATTATAATTTAGAATGTACGTTGGACAGAAATACAAGCACATAGTAGAAAATATAATCCCAGATACTGCGAATTCTTGTGATAACGTCAGAAAATGGAAATGAATAAAAATATATAATTTAATACGGAAATTGACAAAAATACAGCTGCGGAGGTTTGTCAGATGGGAGACTCTCTGGATGAATGATTCATATAAATAAAACAAAAAAAAGCCTGATGTGTTCCACTCACACTGCTTTCTCCCGCTATTCTGCAAAAAATACTCTTACAAAACATTATTCATTTATCTACAGCATGATAACCAAGATAATATGTAGCAAAACTTGTCCTACTCCTTGCTTTCTTGTAAATAACAAGGAAATAAGGGAGTGCGCCATGCTAAAGCAATAATGAATATTTTAAAAGTTGGTCGCTATGTGGTTCTCTTTACATGGCTAAAAGTAAAACATAAAACTATATGAAGCGAAAGTTTAACTCCCGTTTTAGAAACGATTTAAGTAATTTACAAATGAAACCAATAACAAGGAAAATATCGGAAACCCTTAACTCTGCAAAAAACGAGTGAACGAGATAAATTGTGTATGTTAACGAGATGTATATTTTTGTGTAGTAAGCTTTTGTATCTTACGGTTTATCAGTTAAACAAAATTCATCCAGAATTAAGATCTTCAGAGAGTATTCCAGAAAATTCAAGATATACATTTCACTTCTCATGAAATTATCTTATACATGTGGAACTTTTATAAATGTCGTTAAAGCCATTTTTGAGAAAATAACAATTTTTTAAATATGTTCCATAGAAAGGAAGGTTAGAGGTGGGGGGTTCTCAAAATCTACAAGTCGCACCCCTGTAAGACACTGAACTTAAATACCAATTTTTTTTTTGATCCAGGTTCTCAAAACGTGTATTTCAAGTAAAATATCGGTATCAAATTTTTGTGTGGATAACAACACCTTTTTTATCTAATATGTAGATTGTACATACGTTATCGAGAAAATAAAAAGATTTTACTTCCACTTTGCTTGTTTGTTTTTGGTTTTGTTCAGTAGTGTTAACGCCCGCTATTACTACACACTGAAACACCAACAGTGGACACGATGCTATTGGTATGAAACGACACTTAGAAAAGAAGATTTAGGAAGGATATGTTTTAAACTTAATTTTATGGACCTCGTCTCCGGTATTTACCAGTTATGAGGACTGAGAAAAACCTGTTATAAACCTCAGACATGGAGCACGGTTTTAGCAGCAGTTCACCTTTTGGTTAAAAGCATGCCTCGTGCTGATATTTGCTTTATATGTATTTTGTCGTTATTCTTTACATTTCTGCATATCTTACTAGTGAATCCCTGCATTGTATTTTAGGTCTAGCTTCGGCACTGTTCAATTTCATTCATTCCTTATAACTGTGTATCATGTTGGTAGTATTATAGGTAAGTTGTGCTGTTTTATACATAAGCTTATTTTGTCTCATTTTTATATATGTTCATGTTTTGTCTGTTTTAGACAACCATTAAGTTATGCCTGTGTGATATAATTTAGCAGCTCTCTTTAGTCTCTTTGACGTCGTGTTCATTTATTGCATTATCTCTACGAGCACGGTGTCTTAAACCTTTTCGTTTCAAAAACATACATTGTTGTTTTATTTTGCACAACTTTGGGTCTAACTACCAAATAGTCAGTTGTTTTACTTTCTCTGAACATAACATGTTTATGATGTATACGGGAAGTATTGTAATTCACCCAAAAATATCATACCGATATTTCACCGGAAATGTTTGTTTTGAGGTCTCCCTGAGTGCCACAAAAGCACTTTTATAAAACGGCCCGTGTGTGTGTGTGTCTGTGGACAGCATAGGTCAAAAATGAAAAGACCATTAAATACCAAACTTGATATTTAAGTTTGGCATCTGCCAAAAATGTGACGCGAAGATTTTCGAGAAACTTCTCCCAATACAAACTACCCTTTGCATGGAAAACTTTCGAATAAGTTGATTTTTCTCAAAAAAGACTAATGATTTGATTAAGATTCCGCATATTAAAATCATTTACATCACAAATAAATTGCATATCTTAAATTTTCCGGGAATGGCTTCTGCAGACCGGTTCATTTTGGATGGATTTTGGTGAATTTTGCATTCCTGGTTAACAGTAAGAGATAGAAAAATACTTACTACTCAAAAATATAGATCTCATTAAAATACACAATCTATCTCATACACATTTGATTTGCAGAGTTGACAGTTTTCGAGATATTCCTTCTTATTGATTTCAATTTTAAGCTTAAATCTTCTCAAACGAGCATAACATTCGTTTCGTATCTTTTTTTTTTTCTGGAAACGGAACTTCAGTTCTTCACATATAGATCAGCTTCTAAAATATGTGGCTTTAGCCTGATATATTCCCTTATTTCCCTTCTGCTTATAGGGAATTAAGTAGTGATTGTGTTAAGGTTTATCTTGTATAACATATGTAGATAGAGGAATATTGTTTTTTAGGAATAGTTTGTTTGCAATGCAGGTAGAGAAAGTCATGTGAATGCAACACATCAGATTTTTATCCTGGAAATAACGAGTTATCGCCGCATTAATTCATCCACTAACATATTCCGCGGATGTACCTATACTTGTTAGGCTCCAATTACGGCATCAAACAACACAATTTAGGGCTGGCCCCACAACTCAACCAGTAGAGCACCTGCCTGCTAGAAAAGGGGACCCGGGTTCGATTCCCGGTGGGAATTGTTCTCTAGCCCAGATTATTCCCCATTCTCACCAGAATCTGGAGCTGTGCATAAGAATGTAAATGTGTGTAAAGTTAAAGATAATTCACCAAAGTAAACAGTAAACAAGTGAACATGATTGCGATGAACAATCGTTCCAAAGGTATATTGTTCCACTTCTTCAAAGTAAAACTCATTAGCTTGGTTGTGTTATTAGCACAATCCTAATACTTTTGATGAATATATAATCTACCCTGCACTTCAACAATAAAGCCGCTGTAATGTCTAGAGAGAAGTTTTATGTTTAGTTTCCTAGTGACCCAACTCATTAAAGAAGGCGCCTTTTCAATTAGTTGTCTGTATTTCTCTTTCGGTTGATGTAGAGTATGTTCTTGCCAATAATGTAGATTGATGTAGATTATGTACAAAATACCAGGTGACCAAACTGGCCCGTATTTGGCGTGTGCAGATATGCCTTGGTGTGTTAACAAATTTGCAGAGCTCGACGGGGCTATTTAAAGTTAAAACCCGTCATTGGAGAACTGACATCAGCGAATTTCGTTTTACTCCTCTCAATGTGCGCGACCCCTAAGACTGTCTCCACTGATAAGCAAGGTGGGTGAAACAAAGGTCGCTCTGGTCAGTTCACCACTCACCGGTTATTTTAAAATTATCACAGCTACCTTATTTTATTTTCTAGGCACATTCTAACGAACATTTGATTTTTTTTTGTCTTTGTTTTTCTTTGTCTACCGATTTTAACTTGGGATATTCCAGTTGATTTCTGCAGCTATTTTAACGCACGAGAGAATATCTGTGCATGTGAAATACGGGGCCACCTGCTGTGTCCGAAATAGGCTGGAATTCTCAATCTCTCACCTTAACTAAGAAACATTTTAATGAACCTAACCACGGAGACCAGTTGTTTGTGGATGTCGAAACACTTCCATTATTATTTCATTAGTGGAATACTGGTGTCATATATGTGTAGAAAGCTGTAGGTATACGTTTGCTTACATGTCAAGTCTCTAGTTGCCATTCTTTAATTTGGGTATTTTAATGGTACCTGTTTAAGCTAATAATAATGCAGGCTATAGCTAACGCGTAAATATTTTATCATGAAGACGCATTTCTTAACAATGTATCTAACGATTATAAAGCATTAAGCATCTTATGTAGAGAGAAATACGGTGTTTATTCTGTTAAAATGGGTCGCTCGTCCAAGGTTGATAAGTATGTTAACAGTGATTTTAAGGGACACAGAAGGAATTAGACCATGCGTGGACGTCGTGCTGCACACATTTCGCCTGTCAAGAGATTATAATGATAGGTGTGTTGGGATTTGTGCTTATGGAAGCTGGTGTGCTGTTCAGTCATAGCTCATTCATGAACTCTTTCCTGCCTCTCAAAAACACCATACAGGATAGCGATAAAGCTGAACGCTGGAGGAAGTTTTACATTACCTCAATTACACATGCATTGTCCCAGATAGTAGTGCTAAACTATTCCATCAGGGGCACTTTATTTCAAATCAATACCACGAATAGAATCAAAATACACATATCAGACAAAACCAAACTGCAACTACAACAAGTTTTTGGTATTTGATAGTTGTCCTTTTGTCTTTTAAAACTAAGTTGTATGTGGAGAAAAATCTCTGGCTGCCAACATTTGATATCGCTAGCCAAAGATATTGAAGGGACCTGCCACAGAAAACGAAGTAAAACTCATCTTTAGCTTTCAATACCAAGAGTGTTGTTACTACATCTAATTTGGTACCATTACTTAGCTGTTCAACAGTGGCACAAAGTTCTCTGTAACAAAGAAACAAATCATAACTGATACAATATTAATTCAAAATCTTCTCGGGCTTCTATCCAGGTAAAAAACTTGGTTTGACACCAACGTTTCGAAGAAGTGCATCTTCCTCGTCTTCAGGGTGAACTGATGGTTTGAGCTTGCGGAGACTGGTATTTATAAGAGCTGGGATGAAGCTAACATCTGATTGGTTCGCGTGATATTATGTTTTTTTTTTTTTTTTTTATTTTTTTACCGTGGAGGGGAAAAATGCATTAGGCATTCAACCCCCAGCCGAAGTGCAATGGCTGGGAGGATATGTGGGGCTCTCCGCTCTGCTGCGGCATACCCACTAAAAAACCCCTCCACGTTATATCACGTAGTTTGCTGTATTTCATCGAAGCTTTGCGCGGTCCCGCAATTGCACCCGCGGTAGTATGTGGAATTTAGGATGCTGCCGCACTATGTGCGGGAGCGGGTAAAGGTTATTTGTAGGCTACAGCCATGAAACCTGACTGCAGCCTAGGGAATTAAAGGTGATATTGGGAAGGAATATAGGTGAAGGTTGTGCAGGAGTTTAGGTGGGGAACTTACACGTGAATCTGACGATTCATGTAATCATGTGACAGCTTTGACCCCGCTGCCCTGGTGTTCGAACGGAGCTGGACAGGTGCGTTCCGGAGTTCAGTGTTGTGTCTGTGCCCCTCAGCCTGTGCAGGAGGAGCGCTGTTTTGCTGGCGATTTGATCTGAATAACTCGGCGGAGTAGGCAGCCTGCTGCAGGAGAACCTGTTTGAGCTGTGCTGAGATGCCTTCTACACAAGTCAGCTGCTGTAGACTGCAATGTTGTGATTGCTGTGATGGTGGAAGCTTGTAGTTCCTGAAGCTTCTCGTGTATGACGCTGGAGAATGCCTCTTCTAGCGCAGCTAAGCGGGCGCCGACGTTCAGGAGCTCCGCGTGGAGGTCCTGAATAGCATCCCGCGTCGCTGCGTCCGTTGAGGGTTCAGGCGGTGTGGCGTCGGTGTTGTAGTTCTGCGGTGGTGTCTTCCTAAGCTTCGGGTATGAAGGGCACTGGGATTGTCCCGTGAAGTGACCTGTGCCACGACAGGTGGCACAGAACCGGCGGCGGTGACGAAGATCATGACCTCTACAGTCTGCGGTGGCGGAGTTGGCACCACAATAGTGGCACCGCGGCGGAGAGGTACAGGCATCGGCCGTGTGACCGTAGGCGCAGCAGCGTCTGCAAGGCTTGTGTCGTTCCCTTTGGCTCGCCTCAACAACAAGCAGTTGCCCTAACAAGGGCAACCCAGTCGCTAAGGCAGCCTCCAGATCCGCACGATCCCGCAGTTCGACCCTCATCAGTGGTGTTGGTCCCCGGCCATTGACTATGCGAGTAGCCCTCAAGCATGAGGGCCACTGCGACTTCGCTGCGGCGGTGAAGAGCCGGGTGGAAAGGTCCCTAGGGACCCCCCGAACCACGGCGCTGAACCGGGAAGTGGAGCTGTGCGCAGTCGGCGACTGCGGCTGCAATCGCCGAGGTGAAGCGCTGTTAGCGGTCGGTGAAGTAGCGGCGGCTGCCGGAGGCGATTTAATCAAGGCAGGAGTTGCCTCGTGTATCGCCGTCGATGTTGAGGCAATACTCTCGGCGGAGGTGGCCTTCCTAGAGGCTGCGGCTCGGCGTTGCTTGTTCTTCCCCATCGAAGCAGAGACCTTCGGCTAAATACCAGGCCATAATATCACGCGAACCAATCAGATGTTAGCTTCATCCCAGCTCTTATAAATACCAGTCTCCGCAAGCTCAAACCATCAGTTCACCCTGAAGACGAGGAAGATGCACGTCTTCGAAACGTTGGTGTCAAACCAAGTTTTTACCTGGCTAGAAGCCCGAGAAGATTTTGAATTAATACGTCTCCAGGAAAGCTTCAGTTCTTATTTTGATACAATATTATTTATATCACCAATAGGTTCACAGGTAGTATGCAATAACTAGCCTTGAGGGTATCCAAAGTACTATAAGTAATTTTCTAAAATATGAGAGCTGTAGGATTTATTTTTACCCAGGAATTATTAGCAATACAAGAAGTATCTACACCGAGTTTCACCACAATATGCAACATCAATCTGCATGTACATCTATCTCCTCCGACATATACCGTACCCAAACTGTCATTCCTTAAAGCTACATTCCTTAACACCTTTGTAACAAAATGTTTTATTGGAATTTTCCTGTATTTCGTAGGCTTTCTTAAATTACTTTATACCTTAAAAAAAACTGAAAAAAAACGAGTACGATTACATTAATTATTTTGTTTGTTGTATGACAAACATATCAATTTATTATACACATTTTTAAATGCGTTGTGAAAAATTTTCAGGCATGTAACAGCATTTCTGTGCGGGAAGAAAGACTTTAAATTTGAGGAAATAACGGGAAAGCAGTGTGAACTATTTGCACATAAAAAACAACAAAAAATACAACAAAAAAAGTTTGAACAAAATTGATAAAAAAAACACTTCCTTGTTGCCTTGAATCCTCAAACAATAGATCTAAGGCTTTATTATTAATATTATTAATACTTATTGATGTTGTTGTTATTATTATTATTATTATTATTATTGTTGTTGTTGTTATCATATCTTCTTTGGCTTCATTTCCCAAACAAGACGCATTAGAGATAGAACACTTCTGTAGCACTGTGTTTCATAAGCAATAAAATTGGTAGGCATTGCCCCCAATAAAACTGATGTAAATATAACGTAGCCTGTATATTATAATATGAAATTACTCAATGCACTTGTGAGTAATAATGAGGGGAGGTTTACCTACAGTACACGATTACAAATATATTCAGGTATCTTATCATATTAGATACTATACTTTTGACGCATGTGTACAGCTGCAAAAGGTCAATGTTTCCTAAAACGTTTCTATATCTAAATCACATTGCATGATTAAATCCTGCGTTCGTATTTCCTGCAATGAGTTGGCAGACATAATTTGGTTTATAGAAAGGAGAGATCACATGTTTCTTACCAAATGTGTTTGTGTAAAACGTGCGTCGAGTTTCTGTCGACGCAGCAGTAGTGGCAGATACGAATTCTTTCTGGATTTTAATATTTTAATATTTTAGTATAATAATATTTCTGGAATAATTTCTTGCTTCACTATTATAGCTCAGATCTCAATGTATATAGGGCATGATAGCAACACCAAAATGCTACAAATTCAGCAAATATTTGAACTGGGGCAGATAAAGTGCCTGCTAAACATATTAAAGGGTCCATATATTTCAACACTTGAAATATCTGCTGCATTTCGCAAGTTAGGTGAGCTTCAATGGTGCGGGAACTAGATTAGGAGCATTTGTGCAATACAAGAATAAGAATCCCAGCATTCTTCTTTAAACATATTCACAGATTTGTATGAGGAGCACCGAATAAACCAAGAGTGTTCCTGTATTTTACTTCTTCAAATTTGATCAGGAGATTTTGGATTTTAAGTAGGGTTTAAACGGACGAAGCCCACAAAGCAGTGGGTCTGACCACCGGACATATGCCCTTTTGGCCATTGCCTCTTACGTGATCATAGAGAGGGAGGTGTGAGGTATGAGAGATCTGAAAGCGACAAGATCCGGACGTCAACAGAGCAAGCATGGACGGGGTCCCTAACAGCTTCAGTTGGCACACCTCCGACACAGCCTTAAGCCCTGCTCATGAGTGCCGAACAACCTAGAGAACTCCAATTCAGAAGGTTGGTTCCTACTTTTAAAACGCGCTAATCCCATCCAGCCGCAGCCCGCCGAACACCGTCCCCTTGAAATAGGGATAATTACGAAATATTGGGAACAGGAAATGCTGGACCGAAAATTTGAGAGATGTAATGAACCTACACAGTACTCGCATGGCGAACTGGAAAACCCCCCAAAAGCTATGGGTCAGGTAGGCCATCCACGGGCACCGACATCGCAACCTCCCGAATTCGGCCCGCAGAAGAAAACATCTAAGTTCTCGTTCGGTAGCAGGAGGGTTAGTAACATTTTGTTTTGGATTTTTGTTTTGTTGTTGTTTTTGTTCTTTTTTCGTCGACCGCAATAAACTTTAGGGTTTTAATGTTATTTGTAGGCATCTGCTTTAATAATGCATCTTGCAATCTCTTTACACACGCTGACACGCTATCTGTACTTCTGCTTTAGGAGACACAACTGAATCTTCTTTAACATTAAGGTGGTGTAGTTGGGAAATTTGCAAAATCCACAGTCCTTAAGATATCCTGTTAAAATTTATACCAGTGTTTATATACAGTAATAATGATAGTTTTTCTATATATCAAATTGGTAGTTTACATGGCTATTTCAATCATAATTTTTATTCTTTAAGGTCATTGTTCTAAATAAAAATAAATCACGTGATGGTGTTTTAAAATATTAACATAAACAAAGCCAGATTTATAAAAAATGAGTTTACAAATAGATCTGTCATGTTATGTGTTTATAATACCCCTCTTTATTAGTGTAGCAGAGTATTATTTTCATACTCCCCATAACTTTGATTGTTTTAAAATGTATTAATTTATTTCTCAAAATTGGAGCATTTTATCAGAAAAGTATATGACTATTTCACTTAATGTGCTTTACAGAGGCAATATAATATGTTGAAATAAATTACTGAAAAATTGCATTGTGTGTAACATTTTAAGCGCTTGAAGCTTGAAAAAGCGCTTGAAGAGGTATAACTTTTATACGTGCCTATTAATAAGGATGCGCCAACTACTTTATAGATTTAGTTAATTGCTAGTTAAAGTATGCGAAGTTGAAGAAACTATATGTTTTCTTAAAGTTTAGAATTCATACCAATAGTAATTTTTGAATTGTTCACAATTTTTGGCCAAATTTCAAAGATACGTCATCTTAATATTTACATAAGAAAAATGGCCTTCTATCAAGGTGCTTCAGCAAAAGGGCACAAAATACTATGTATACCGAGAGTGGTCGAAAACAGCTGGTTGTAAGTTTGCTTTAACATTCATCCGGAACACTCGTAAATATACACGACCGATCTTCATTGCTACGCTCATCCTCTTGCAAATCTCTCTGTACTATATCTGTTGAGCGTTTCCGCCTTAATATTTTCACCGTAAACAGCCGCTACATTCCTCGTATGGCATCTATGTTCTCACGCTAGCGATTTGTATGCAGTGGCCAGAGCATTTTGCGTGCTCCCGCAGTGTACATTTTCGGTTCAATCTGGTTTCTTCCTTGTTGGTGATATGCGTAATACTCTGGGATGTTATAGTGTGTTCTAAAGTGTGGTTATAAGCCTTCAATAGTCATTTATAGCAAAGCAGGTATTAGGTACGAAACAGACCACTAAAAGAAGATACTAAAAGAAAGTAACACACAAACCATCATATTTCTGTTACACTCCACATAAACACTGCCTAGTTTCACCAGTAACCTCCAGCGAGGCAAGATACAAGGCCCACCTCAAGATTTGCAGATGAAATGCTGAGAACCAGATAATGGGCACCTTTGTTTAGATGGTCAATAAATTTGAAGCTGATCTATATTTGCAATTCCATTAATCCTCATGTAAAGGAGCAGCGATCTCTGAGATGTTCAGAAGGTAGAACCAAATTCTTATCACTTTTATACCAAGCTATTCAAGTGTAAAATTGGTACCAGGTACACTCTCTCCAAATGAGGGGGAGCTTCAACTTGATAGGAAATCATCATTTCCATGAGGGCAGTTTGGTCGAATTGTGGCTGAAGCAATGTCATAATGCATCTGGATGTCCTTTTAATGTAGGTTCTGGGAAAAAACAGTGATTTCATTAATCATAAAAAGGAATATTCGGAATGTGGTGCTCAAAAGTGCATCTATAATGCAAGAAGAAGAATTCCATGGAGCGGTATGTTGGCAGTTGAGTGGAATTATAATACGTTGGTTAACATGATATATTATGGCTTACGTCTTGAGGATTGCACTGAGAATGTTGACTCAAATCTAGTTTGCTTTTCCAAAAAGTCGGATGTGTTTCAATGCGTGACTTTCTCTGGCTGTTCCGCAAATAAACTTTTTCAGATAAAAATTTATTCTTTTAACTACGTCATGCCAAACCAGATATACATTAGCAGAATTGCTCTTATTACCTGCTTCTTTGTAAGTAGAAGGAAAATAAGGGATTACGCTAGGCTAAAGTGATGGTCAAATCCTTCATAAACCGGCCGCTATGTAAAACAATTGAGATTCCGTTCTCTGTACTTGCCAGGAGTAGAAAATAATCATCATTTATACATTTAATTTACTAGTGCTCGAGAAGGACGTTAAGACGTTTGTATATAGTGGCGTACTGAC
Source organism: Hymenopus coronatus (assembly GCA_030762935.1). Lineage (NCBI taxonomy): Eukaryota > Metazoa > Arthropoda > Insecta > Mantodea > Hymenopodidae > Hymenopus > Hymenopus coronatus. The sequence continues at coordinate 330,555,038 of CM060900.1, forward strand.
CGCATGGATACAAGGTGGTATGGCAACACTTAGCCAGACTTAGAGTTTCATAGTTGACGATACTTTCAAATGGCCGAGTAGGTAAAAAGGGCGGGGTACGTGTGGTTTGGTCTCTGTTTTGTTAGTAAGTGCTACGGGACAAGCACATTTCGGGGCACATAGTGAAACGATAGAGTGCAAAATCAGAGCAGTTAAATATTGGATGAGAATCGTTCACGGAAACCAATCTCTAATTAGGGCAGTCTGCTACCGTGAACAGTTGCGAATGGAAGGTAATTTGACGTGGGCATCAAAATTAAAGAAAGGGTTGGAAACCATTGGGATGGGAGACATTTGGATGGCGGGGCAGGAAAACAGGCGAAGTATTTGGAGAAAAATTAAGAAACGTCTCTGTGATATTGACAGACAGCAAATGATTGCGCAATGCACAGAGAAGGTGTCATTAGAAGTACAGTCTGGGCTGAAATCGGAGTGGGGTATGGAGCAATACATCAAAACAGGTACCAAACTCATTAGAGAGGGGCTCGCGTGGATTAGACTAGGAGCATGGAGGAGCACGAAAATTTCTGACGAGAATGGTACGAGAATCTGTCCCATTTGCGAGGAGGAAGAGTCGTGGACTCACATCTTGGCAAGATGTAGGGGTACGGAGGAATGGCGGGAAAAATATTTGCCGCGATTTTTACCACTGCGAATGTAGGGATAGAAGCATGTTGGACGCTACTGGCAGGCACGGAAAATATGGACGGGCTAGGTAAATGTATACTTAAGGCAAGACAGCTGAGATCTGAGGAGGCTGCCAATAGAGAAGGGGGGGATAAGATCAACTAAACAAAAGTGACTACAATGTTCTACATACATATTATATATTATTTCATACTTAGGTCACTGTTGTGCTAGGGTTGTATATATTATGTGTATATATGTCTTTTAAGTGTAATTATCTACTATAAGAGGGTGCATTTATGAAATTGTACTCTGTGCTGTAAATTTAAATTGTTATATTTGAATATTTTTGTATCTTTTTATTTCGGATTCACTCTTAATTTTATTGTTGTTTAATATTGCTTTTGACTGTGTATTTCCTTTGTCTTTTTATTTTCGTGTTTACTCTTTTAATTCTTTGTTGTGGTTGTTGTTTTAATATTGCTTGTAATGTGTATTACAAAAGCACGTACGGTCTGTGGACCCGTGCGACGGTTGAAATTCTATGTATGATATTGCTATTTTAATAAATACACTTATTCATTCATTCACATGCAGAAAAGCGACTCACCCAGGTAGCGGGGTTTGGCTCCCCGCCATGTGTTGGCTCTGGGACATGCGGGTTTAAATGTAACAGGTAATGTGCTAAATACATATTTGAATCTTAACTCCTTTTGTTTGTTTTTAAATTGACTACCAAGTAAGTAAATCCCATTCTGAGTAGAATGCCATCCTTTGTCCCGCAAGAGTTATGCTACAATCCGTCCCCACATGTCTACCAGTTTAGGTCAAACGTAATTCCTGGATAAATCCTCTCGCTGTCCCTACCATCCAAAAGCAATTTTAAAAACAGGCATGAAATATTTGGTGAAGGCGCTGGCTAAGATCTTAATCTTGTATTTTTTTTTTTTTTGCAGGATTTTTTTTTCTCTTGTCCACTTTGAAATTGCCATTTTGTTACCACGTGTTTTACACAGCTATTAGTAATAGGGTTTTAAATTTGCGGGTTCCACCACCATTCTGTATTGGTTATTTGCAAAAGGTGGCGTATTTTCATATATTGTGCTCAAAATTTAAATTTTTCTAATATAATCTTTTGTGTGGAGTAACACGTGGTAACTTATATAGTTCGTGGCGTACTTTTCTTTCCTGGTTTTTTTTTTTTTTTTTTTTGCTGATTTTGGCTGGGATCGTTTAATCTCTTCTAAATTATATGTTTTATTGCAAAATCTAAAATTTTAATTGCCAGTGAGTGATATTTTTTAACAGTTGGGTGGACTTCATCAGTAATTGGGTCCTAACATTTCCTATAGTAGCACGTGGGGCGTTTTAACCTTTTAATTTTCAGCTTACATTTCTTTCTTCTTATTATTATTATTATTTTTAAAATTTTAGATCACTTTTTATGGGTTTCAATTGTAAAGTGCTTTATTTGTGGTCGTTTTGATGTAAGTTTTACTTCATATAATTCCCGTTGGTTGCGTAGGTTTGTATTAGCATTAAGCATTCTTTTCATGTTGTTTGTAATACATTTTCTTGTGCTTTTCACTAAAGTTTCATACAGTTATAATTGCGTGTGACATGAAACCGTTGTTTTTTTATTGTTTTTTTTCTTTTTTGGAATTATTTTCTGGTATTTAAGATTTAACACTTGGTGGGAATTGAGATGTAATTGAGTTAAATTTACATATTGTAGTAGGGGTAATTGTGTGATTTCCATTTGTTTCCCATTTTATATTGTGATTTTCTGTTACGATTAACAATTTCCCTTTAAATGCAACTGTTAACCCATTATTATAGCCACATTATTCAACTTTGGTTTTGACATGCCAATATTGATATGTTTAATGGTACAAGTAGTTATTATGCATAATGTTAACAAATATCTCTCAAGTAATACGAGCTTAGTAAATGTATGCAGGAGTTAGAATGTAAGTTTATATCTTTATTACATCAACAAACGTAACGGTGATTTTAAATTAATAGGACTGCTGCTAGAAGTGGCTTGGCATTCTCGTTTAGGATATTCTTAGAAAAGTGTTATATTAAATACTGTAATATGTTTCTTTTAAGCTCTGTGTATAGCATGGAACATATATGTCATACACTGAGTATGATTTCAATGTCGATTCCATTTTATGGAGTAGCCCTAAAATAAGTGAAGTTCTATTTCTACAGAAAAATACTTTTCTAAGACGAACAATTTATTTCCAGGGCAACCTGTAAGCATATTTTCATACAGTACATGAGGTTTTACTAAAGCGTTGCCGTATGAGTTCTTGACGGCAGGTAAAAGGGTCTGGTGTGTGCTCTGAATACGCCTGTGGGCTAGATAGAACATTTGTTACCGTCGACGTCCTTGTCTGAAGTCCAGTAACAGTTTAACAGGATTTACTTTCACCATGACTTTAATGCTGACAAATTTCTATGACTACACTTATGACGAATAGTATAAATAAGCACAGTACCAGAAATATTAGCAAGTTGTAATCATTCCATATATGATCAGCAGGATACAATCCAGTCGCATCATTACAGTATTAAATTGCATAAGTTGGCAATTTCTAACTAAGATTAACAAAGGAAGATATTTTAGGTTTAAATCACAGGACGAAATGGTTATGATACAATTACTTTAATGGTCTGGATAATTATATACATTTTGATTTTATGGTACAACACTGGTGTATTTTGAATAATGCGGTCGTCCGAAATGACTCCCACCAGGTGTTGGGTTTAATTGCTTCGCTCTGTGGTAGCCTAGCCAATGCGAAATGGGAGAGCAACGGAGCTTGCAGTTCAGTGTTTATTTTATGTGATGTACAGTGGGAATAAGGTTGGTTATATTCACTGTGTGTAGTTACCATGGTTTATACTACAGAGCAGCTTTTGTTTCTTTGTGTCAGTGAACTGGAACGGATTCACAAGTAGACTGTGCACAGTCCTTAGGGAATTCTTAATGTATAGGGAGTTAGACAATTTTAAACATGTAGTTGTTAAGACAAAAGGAGGAAAAGTTAGACCAGAAATTAGACCGTGAAAATAAGTCCAAAACAATCGCTGCTTCGGTTACGTGTTTCTGATAACATTAACCAACTGGTCTTCCTGTTTTTGAATGCATATGCACGTGATTATTGTTTGTGGAGTATGCTTAAAAACAAATTGAGGATCCAAATCCTTAGATGCTCAACAAATTAGAACAGCACATCTGTGGTCCATTTATCTATATTTTGACTGCTGAAGTTGATCTAGTGTCCAGTAATATGTTCAAAAGTCACCAGACCTGTATGAGAAGCAGAGGGATATTATTTATGGCAAAGCAAATAATGACATTCATATTGTTTGAAAGCGTTGGCATTATTTAGAGCAGCGCCTCTCAAACGCGTAAAATCGCATGGGTGGAAAGCAAGGTGCCGAGAAGCTATACACCGTGTGTCACTCAATCTCGAATCGCTACGTACACTACTCAGTGAGAAAGAAACATTGCTTTGGAAAGAAAGGGGCAGATAGGCGGAGCGCGAGAAAAGCGAAGGAAAGGGAGAGACAGCACTATTGCTCAAAATCCAGGAGTAAGGCTTTGCACTCTGGTTAACCAGCGAACTCGTCTTTTGCATCTTGCTTCGTAAAATTATACCGGCGCAAGTACAGCCAATTACATACCATTGGAGCGATGAGCTACCAATGGCGTCATTAATTAGGCAGTTCAGAAATCACCAATTTGGCAATTTAGAAATATTATTTTGTCATTTTATAATAATCACAGGGAGTTAGTAAATAATAAGTACTATTCTTCTACATTTTAGGTTCAATGAACTAATTTAAGTTTATCAATATACAAGTAAGAATTTAAAATAATAAAATAGCTGAATTTTAGCTCCAGACACTCATAAAACGCGTGCTTGTTTGTGAAGACCGTCTCAGCAAGTCGAAGCTGACAAGCTCTGTGTAGCTCTTAGTACAGTGGTTTTTGTTCCAAGGGAGACATTTGGTAAACATATAATATTGATAATATAAGAAGGACTCAGTTTCAGTGTTATTTATATTAGTGTATATTGCTGATAGTATATCCTTAGATCTTTATATACACGCACACATACCAGAAACGTAGTGTACCCAAAGTTTAACCAATAGGTTTATTCGTGATTTATTGCAAAATTATTAATGTAGTAAATTACTAATTGAACACTGGTGTTCAACATCACTCCCAGAATTACTCTGAAAATTTTTATTTTTATAAAATACAAAATAGGCTTAAAATAGACAAAATTAGATTTTATATATTTTTTGCATATGGTAAATCAAACAATCTGGACATTTATTACAACAGTAAACATTCATTAAATATTGTGTAATAAAAGATTTTGAGATTTTTGTATTTAAAGTTATTTAAAGCGAATCCGTGAACCCAACTAGTCTTTTAATATCACAAAAAGGTTTTGCTAATTACTGCTAATATTTCAAAACTTTACTCTTTTCATTACATTTTATAAATGAGAAAATTAGTTTTTAAAGCCAAAGCTCGAAATACCTTGCCACTGTGTTTTTTAATGAAGTGACCTGCATTCCAAACAGAAATATTGTTAATTGTACTTTCATGGATTCAATTCCGGAATATTTTGTTAGAAAGTTTCGCTGTCATCGCTGAAAGTGAGGCCTCGTTTCATATTCGCAACGTGACAGATTCCACCAGTCTCTCACGGTGCTGCTGTCTGTATTAGTGATCTAATACTTTTATCAGATCATATGAACAATTAAATGTATGGAATTTTATATTTACGTTAGATCACATACGCATTCACACTCTCATTCTTGCTTCCAGGGTTTGGGAGCATAGCGAATAATCTTGGTTAGAGAAAATTTCCCAAACTAGCGGGACAGCATGGTGGTCGAATCGTTATCTGGGTGGGTTTTCTACGGTTCACCGTCCCCCCCCCCCCGTTATTCATTCCACGAAGTTCTCCATCATCAGCTTTTCTTTAACCAATTTGGCCTTCATTTCATAGCATCTGCTTCTTAGCTCTCATGCCTTGCTATGGGCCGATACCCTGTACGGAGTTGTTCATTTTGATTCAAAAGCCGCGTCGTGGCCGAGTGGTTGGACCACTCGCCTCTCATCTAGACAGTTCGAGTTCTATCCCAAGCGACCGCTTGTGGGATTTGTGGTGGACAAAGCGGCGCAGAGTTGGGTTTTCTCCGGGTTCTCCGGTTTCCCCGACATCGCATTCCACCGGTGTTCCATCTTCACTCCATATACCATCAGTGTCATTGCCGGTGGTGCCAGTTTTAGTAAAAGCGGGTGTTAAACATCATGAAAACAATTCTGATTCAATATTCGTTGGCTCCTCGAAAGTCCTCTGACTCCAGACATTCGCGTGTAAATCCTGAGAGGGAGAAGTGAAGTATTGTTAACGAGGAGGGTAAACTGACAAAGTAAATAGTTCTCAAAAATGGCTGTAATGATTTTAGTATATATTGTAATAAAATGTGTTTTCTGTGTACACTCCGTGTTGTTCCTTCATTCTGGCTGCATTTTGTATAGTTACGAAACAATAAACGGTAATCCAAATTTAGCTCAGAAGACTATAACTTTCGTTGTCATACAAAATATTGGGAATGTATTTTCAATGTATAGTCGTTTTTAATGGCTATTATATGATTTATAATTATATCTTTACATCTTAAATGCCTCATCTGATGGAAGATATCTGAAATTTACAATTTTTCTTTTATAGCAGCTCGATACTGCAGACAGGCAGTAATCTTTACCTCCATTATATTATATATTCTTAACTCCACTTATACTACATTTAGGCATTTTTGCTGCATTTTGTATGTGGTTACGAATTGCGTAACTTTAAATGCTTTCTGGGTAATAAAGTATCGCGAATAACGTAACGTGAATAGAGGAACGTACTTTTATTGAATGTTCTAATACATAAGGTATGCATGCGAATTTTTACTCTATAGAGAAGGTTGTAAGACTTCACCGGCACGAGAAAAGTATATGTATATGAAGGAAGGAAAGCATCAACCATTATCCATACGCCCACTTTTTGGCCCAATTCTATCTTTGAGCGACCGGTTCTGATGACTTGGACCTCTGCTATGGCTAATGGTGCAGTGATAGAAATGAACTTTAGCTTTCTTTCGAATTCCATTCTGAATAAGTTTTTGCCATCATTTAAAACCCTAAAATCTGTATTGATATTTAAAAGCTCAATTTAACTCCAGAAACATATGAGAAACAGGGCTGGAAAATTTAAATTTACCTATAAGTTTATAGCTAGAATGGGATAGCACGTAAACTGCGTGTATTACTTGAATATGTTTTTGTATAACTGAGATTTAATTACCATTCATAGAAGGTAAGAACGAAAATAAAATTGTTGTTACATGAAGACAATTACTCAACTAACACTTTTTATCTAGCATCACATTGCACGTAGCAAACACATAGCAGCTGACGTTTCTCCACCATTCCGGAAGTCACTACCAAGAAGATGCTTCAGGAAGGCGCTTACATAACTAATGCCGTCGTCTCCTACTCCCTCACTCCCGAGCAGCAAAGGCCATACAGGTAAATCATCGTAATATGGCGATTGATGAGCCGACGTAAAAGAAGCAAAATTAAGGAGAATGAAAACATATGGATACATGGCTTTCTTTAGCTGTTCCACAAACTATGGATAGAGCGAGTCAGGCTGAAAAATTCAATGCCATAGCCGAGATATGAACCACGGATCTCCCGGTCTCTAGCCGGTTGCTCTAACCGCAGTGCTACTATGGCAATATGCCGGTACGGCATTAAATTTCTCAACTCACTCACTTGCATGTTTCCTGGTAGACCACAAGGTGATTTCAAATAATTTTGAGATGACATGCCCCAATGCCAGCTTACAATATCATAAATACTTTTAAGTCCCGGGTTTCATAGTTTAGCCAAATATTAGGTCAATTAGCTATTAAATACATGTATAGGATAGGAGTCGGATAGATAGAGTCAGATTGAAAAATTCAATGCCATAGCTGAGATATGAACTACGGATCTCCCGGCCACTATCCGGTTGCTCTAATCACTGAGCTAGTATGGCATTAGATTTCTCAAATGACTAGCATGATATCAAATGATTGATTAATAATTAATCAATTGCAGCTAATAATGTAGCAGGTATTTTCAGAAACTTAATGCCTTTCCGGAATTTTGCAATGGCACCTCAGTGCCTATAGCAACCAGCTAGAGACCAGAAGATCCGTGATTAAAATCCCGGCTATAACATTGATTTTTTCAGCCTGATTCTATATAACTCCTGTCCTATACACGGCTTGTATAGAAGAAAAATTAAACTTGCTGCTAAAAGATTATTATTTTATTTACGTCATGTTAATCGAGAAAATATTAATGGTCTTATTACTTGCTTCCTTGTAACTAGAAGCGAAATAAGGGAATACAGTAGGTTAAAGAGACAGTCAAATGATATAAAAGCTATCGTTATGTAAAACCATTGAAAAGATATGCATCGCAAGTTGACTCCCCGCTTGAGAGGACTTTAATAGTTTAAAATTAAAGCTAAGAACTAGGAATATCTCGGAAACGGTCAACTATGTGAAAAAGGTGTATATGACATAACAAGTTTATTTGTAATTCCTTGTGCAGTCAGTTTTTGTCTATCTCTTATGGTTTACGTGTTATACAAAAGTCATTCATAATGGAGCGGTCTTCAGAGGCAATTCCCAGAAAATTCAAGATACACGTTCCGTTTGTCATGAAAATATCTTAACCATATAACTGAATTTCAATAAAGCTCGTTAGAGCCATTTTTGGGGAAAAAAAAATATGTTCGAAAAATTAGGGGTGGGGGGAATTTTCTTAAAATCTTCATGTTGCATCCTTGGAAGATATCGAACTTAAATACCTAGTTAGGTATTTAACAAATATTTGATTTTTGAACTATCCTACCCACAGACACATGCACATGTTTCTAAAAATGCTATACTTTGGATTCAGGCGGTTTCAAAACATACACTTAGGTGAAATTTCGGTATCGAGTTTTTGGGTGATTGTAATACCTTCTCTATCTACTACGTACATACGTACTAATAACATAACTCCACAGCACGACAGCTCACAAGGAACCTTGGCCTACCGCCCGGCCACTGCGACCACCATCTCGGTCCTGACAGACGCAGTATTGGAGGATGAGACGGTTAATGCGGTCCTCATGATCTGGAGCCGCTACTTCTTCAGCAAATAGCCTCTCAATTGGCCCCCCCAGGGACCTCACGAGGCTGAGTGAGCCCCGGGCTAGGTCTCTCAGCGGGAGAAAAATCCCCACTAGTACCGGGAAAGGAACCCAGGTCTCCCGCTTGGTAAGGAGCTGCGCTACCACCGCGCTAACAAGACGACCACATGCGAACTAGAGAAAGTAAAAAACAGAAACAGCAACACCGGAACAACCGTGTTTCTCGGATGCTAAATACCAGAAGCTCTTATGTATTGAAAAAAAAATGCTTTAATTCTTACACCTTTACTTTAAGCTAAATTTTAGACCGTATGATAATATTAATACATCGTTATTATACAGATGACGCACGAAAAACCGGTCATGAGTACTAGTTTGCCCATTGTCGCGCACCAGTTTTTCTAGCTATTGTTGCGACTACGTTTAATTCTTCGAAACACGTGCTTTTAGGCACAAAAACATAGAAAATGAGTATATACATTGTATTTATTGTTTTATATACTCGTGGAGGGCAACAATTCATGTGTAATTGACGGGCGAGCATTTTTTATAGTGTTTAACGCCCGATTTTACTGCCATAGCACCGCAGGCGATGACACTGGTAATATATGGACTGAGGATGGAGCACCGGTGATATGCGATGACGGGAGAAACCGGAGAACATGAAGAAAACTCGCCCCTGCGCCGCTTTGTCCACCACAAATCTCACATACGGTCGCTTGGGCCGTCTAGGTGAGAGGCGAATGGTCTAACCATTGGGCCACGGCGCAGCCCGACGGGAGAGCAGTCAGTACTCGGGGCCGGTATTTCGTTCGCCGCCCAGTATATTATTTACACAGTTTTCCAAAAGTCTTTAACTCATTTTTGGAATCAAAAATCAAAATATTTTTCTTTATCTGCATTCCAGGGATTAGGCATTGTTGCCTGTTACGGTTTCAGAACATATTTTTCTCGGTCTTCCTTATGTCCTTTTCCCATATGTGAAAGCTAAAATGTTGAATGTTTTACGTCTCAAAAACAAGAGTTCAGACATTTGAAATTTCTGTTTAGCTTTGGTTGCAAAACTGGCTATTTGAAGTAAACCGCTTCGCAAAAAATGTAAACGATTTTAACTCAACGGCATATTTAAGGCCGTTTTCGAGCATTAAAATGTACATTGGTCTACTCAATGCTCGAGTCCAGCCGCACGACTTTCGGCCTCTGATGTCGCCTATTCTTGCGTTCCTTCCAAAAACTGGGCTCAAAGACGGTCGCTCTAAATTGCCCAATATGGCCAAAAGCATATCTTTGTGCCAAAACGTTAAAGTAAATCTGAAAAGAATTACAACACGTCAACAATCTACCCCTGAGCCATGATTGGAAATACAGGAATGTAATTCGTGGAATATTGCAATATTTGCACTGTATACCAACGTACCTGGTTGCCCAGCTGCCCCATATATATTTGCAGATATATCTTCGAGCATTAAAGGAGTTGCAGAACTCAACTGGGTTAAGACTGGTAAGCGGGTAACTGGCTGATCGACCTTCGTTTTACCCCTATTGCTTATCAACGGAGACGGTGAGCACGTCCCACACATTTAGAGCGGTAAAGGGAATGTCGGCCTCTCCAATTCACCATTGGCCGGTTTAACTTGAAATATCCCCTTGAACATATCTTTGAACGTACGAAGGGATATCAGAACATGCCAATAAAGGACCACTTGGGCCACTTTGTATTATATTTTCAAGAATTCATAATGACTCCAAATTCCCATTTCTTTATTGTTCCTAATTGAAATAAAAATAATTTATGTTTGCTTACCTTGAAATTACTCATCATGCGAGTTATGCATATTTGAAAGGTGTCTGAACGAACCTCAGAGAAAAAGGCATATTCTCTTATATGAGTTCTGCTTTACTGCGTAGAGTAATCATTTCATCATTCTTATCGCACTCTGAATAAAAGAGACTCCTAGAGGGAAAATGTCTTTGATACTGGCGAATCTCCCTTCTTTGTGCTTTAGAGTCTGCTTTTCGTTTGGGTAACAAGACATTCCCCACAGCGGGTAATATAACTGAATAGTTTTAAATCAAAACATTACATATTGTATCGTATCATACGAAAACCAAATTCTAGAGAGAATGTCTGGGTTTTAGAATTTTTAAATTGGATGCAACTTATAGTATTTGATCAACTGGCTTTAAACTATATATGCAGTAACATTAAAGATTCTAAATCTGACAAAGGTCTGCTTCTTGAGCAAGTTATTTCGAGTGTCTAAAGGAAATAATCTGTACGTGTATCGGCACATAAAGCTACCGTGGAATCAATATTGCCCATATAATTTTATTTTTTCCAATAAGTGTGACATTTGGCTCTTTCTTTTTCCTTCCCCCCCTTTTGGTGTTTCAAAAATGTATTACAATGCATTAGCTTAAGTGGGTTAGCGGAATTACTGCATTCGACCACAAGATCCGATACCAGTTTTCACTGGAAGTGTGTTTTTTATTTATTTTCCTCTTTTTAAAAAAACATAAATAATGAGAGAGGAAGGTTTTTCAAACAATTTCGACAACACTCCTTACCTCGTTTTTAATGCTTACATTCTCTAATGCGTTTAACGACTTTAATGACATTAAAATTTTAAGGTATTTGCGTAACGTGACTTGGTTTTTCCAAAAATACTCTGAAGCTTTCTACAATCTTATGAAATTTTGAGCAAAGTCAAATTTTAACAAACTATAGTCTTATGAGTTAAAATGTAGTATTAATAATTTATACAATTTAAGTTAAATAATATGGCGGTACAACCACTTCCAAAATGTTTAATGTTCTTGTGTACGCGTTATTTCATTAGCAACATTTTCTCATATTGTTATGATGTTAAATTCATTAAAAGAAAATATATGCAATAACACAAATGATTTGGTTTCAAATTACCGCAAATGTCAGAAAGTGCTTGAGAACGTAACTCAAAGGAATTTACTAAATGTTTTTATTTCGAACATTAAGAACGTGTGCAGAAAGATTACATAATTCCAATCCAACACGTGTGCCACAGATAAATTGACGTTACTCTAAATCTCGAAGCTTAATGCCAAAAGCCCATCTTATGGGATCAATTGTAATAAAGAGAGCATAGCTTAATTTGGAACAAATGACTCACTATCTTTTCGCACATAAAAGTTCGGGAAAGCTATTTTGGCTGTCTGTTTTTCTCTCCAGCTTTTGAAAAGCCAAAGTTCAGGCATCCTCCGTTGGGATATGCAACGAGAACCTTCTGTGGTATGGCAGTAACAAATATATTAATAAGCTTCTCAAGCCAATATTGTCCTAAATTATTCACATTCGTTCACAAGGACTAACGATCATACACCAAACAATCCAGAATCGAGTAAGCTTCTAGGAGGATTCCATGGAAATGAAAGGATGACAAAAGCAGCAACTTGTTGTACCAGGTAACTTATATAATTTTCGTTTTCATTTTTTGTTTATTCGTTTTCTGTGTACAATGTTTTCGTCTTATCAATTAACATATATCAGTTACACAAGATAACAGAAAATTCATTCCGCATGAAAATGACTTTACAGGATATTCCCAGGAGTTTCAGGAGGTAACTTTTATGCCATTTAAATAATTTTACATGGTATTTTAACATCTGAAAGAAAATATTCAGAAAATGATAGTTGGGTTTGGTGCTGATGCTGAAAATCTTCTGTTCTATCTTTAGAAGATACTGAAATTCAATAATAAGCGTTGCATTTATCCAAATTTGTGTTACTGATCTATAATGTCGAAACACACAAAAGACACCAGATTGACTTTTGTTCTATAAATAAGTTCTCTGGGTTTTAAAAACATACATTTTCGGTGTCGATATTTTTGTAGGAGCTCAATATCTTCTCTATGTAATACAAACTGAAGGATTGAACACAGCCATTAGGAGTTCTAATTGAGACTTCTATACGCCTTTTCCATAATGAATTACTTAGTCTCATATTCCTGGCGTTTTCTGTATCTGTTGCCGTCCTACACAGGTTGGTGCATATTATCTAACCTAGTATTATATTTTGAGTACATAATAGCCTTTAAATGATAATATTTCAAAAAAAAAAAAACTTCAATGCATTGAAGCTATTCAAAGAAGATACCAACATATTGAACTCCCGTGAGTATTCATTTACTTGCAAATCGCTGATGTTAAAATCGCTTTAGCACCAAGAGTAAAATGAGGTGGCACCCATAATAAACGAAACAAGTGGAATCAATTACGCTCCTTGACATCTCCAGTGGACTATTTAATGGAGTATTAAAGATTCAAAGTATAGCTTTCCACGTATCACGTTAAGTATGGGGCCGCTCACTGTGTAGCCCATTACTCCAGCCCACTCATTAATGTTTAGCTCTTCTAGAGGTTTCGCTTCAGAAACTAAATAGAGATTCTCATCAGCACATACATGATCACTGTGTTCTTCGTTCCTGGTAAACTACACTTGATGCACAGAAAAAAAAAGTTGATCCTTAACACAAGCTTGTTCCAACCATTTACAAAGTATTGTCAGAATGGAACACCAACTTCAGAGATCTTTTATCTCTATTCCTACTAAAGCGCGTCTCAAACTTAAAATACAGTATAGGTCAAATGGAGCGCAGTGTTGCCACATACACCATACGTAGTTAGAACTTTGGCGCTCAGCTACGATTGGTCCACCAGTTCAATGCCATCTTGCGAATTATACGTCACGAAATAGTAAAATAATGTACACTGTTATTTAAGTCTGTTGTAAGTAACTTATTTTTCACCAGAAAATTACCTTTCCTTTTTGTAGTTTTAGTAATTCGAAATAATTTTTTAGGGATTAATAATTACATTCAGATGGAAGGAATGTTTTTAGAATGAGCGATCTGCAGCACTTTGTTTTGCGCTATTCTATTGTGCGTTGATCCAGCGTGTTTTTTTTCCCCCTCACACTTTTTGATTTCTGTTTAATGGACTCCTTAAGGGTATTTCAGTCGTTTCTTTTTTATCCTAGGTCCTACTGTTTCTGAAATGTTGATAGCTGTAGCTGTTTCAATTTCTCCCTTGATAATATTAATTTTACTGGAATAATTGAATGCATTTATTAGATTGTGTTTCATCTTAGATAAGCAACTTTTACTGTCATTCAAGGTTCTGTAATTCCGTAAGTATGAACATTTAGGTGAAATTAAAAAACAATAAAAAATAAAAATGAAGAAAGACCTATATTAGTACTCGACAGTGTTTGAGGCACTATTAACATTTCCTTCAAAGCTTATGCTAATCTTTACCAAAATCACATGACCTGCCTTCTGCCTCGCGCCATGAATTGAGTAGGTGGATGAATATTGTTTGCCATAGATAATGAATGCAAAATGTTACAGGATTCCGGCTTGTTTTAAAAACTTTCTCAACTCTTTCCAATATTTTCTCTTGCTTGGTCGCCTTTTTAAACCTAACAACATAAAAGTTTCCCGTTCCTTGAATTTTCTATTTCATAGGTATAGAATTTTCCATAACGCTAAGTTTATTAAAGATAGAGTATTCAAAGTAGGCAGATATCACCGCTCTAGTTTACACTAGCTAATAAAAACATACTGTTCAATTTTAACCTTTATTTCATTACTTTCTTTGTGATAAGCACAGAAGCTACATATGCAGGTGTCCCAGAATTGAACCGCACAAATTTGCTGGATTGTAGAGGGGTCCTAGATAAACAGTTTGAGATAGAAAACCTATTGTTCTTTTCGCCAAATGTTAAAGTTTTGACATGTTTCCTGGATCGCAATTCAATGGGCCGAAAATTAAAAGAATGTGAACGTGCGAGTCCTATTTTCATTCAAAATGTCTGTTTTGTATGCCGGTCGTTGAAGGAATGCAACATAGGTGCACAAGAAATACGATATGTACCATTATTAGGCTTGTAATTTTACTAAAATTGCCAGTTGTGTGAGGCTGTGCACGCCTCTGATAGCAACTGTGTTGATTTTAGATCATATGTAATTAGCTAGAACTCTCCGCCAAAATATAGTGCAGCGCTCTCTGAAGTTTCCATTTTTGAGTTTCTTTATTTTCTTGTTTGTCTCAAAGAATACGCCAATAGAGCAGCACTAATACGCTTAGTTTGCATTTCTGAAGCCAAAACGATAAATCTTGCATACAAATTGCTGAATACAAAAGCACAGAATGATTCTACATAGTGATGGAAATTAAATGCAGTAAAAGTCAAGGAACAAGTGCAAGTTAACGCATTGAAAACATTCATGTATTGTGTGATTTGAAACGTAGTAATTGAACTAAGGTATTAGCGATGGAATAAAAAAATCTGGACTATTGCCAAGTATTCGAACGCGGTACCTTGATTTTATCCGTATGCAGGTATTATGCCGTTTTAACCATACATGACCATTATGCGCACCATGAATTGCAAAACATTGTGTTCACTTTGTGAAAGTATGCATAATATGTACAAGAAAATAAATTGTTTAAATGAGTTGCGAAATGGAGAGCACACAGATGAACATCCTCAGATGATCGAAGCTGCGAACTTCAGAGCTCAGGTGCTTTTTACTGCCACGTGGTATCATTGCGAATGCTTAAATGCCTCGCTTACTAGATCTCCATTGAATCAGATGAACAATTGCGGAGATGAAATTTGGCTTCTGTAGTGAGGTTCACAATACTGCTGAAATGTTTGACAGGATGCGAGGTTTATTTCTTTGTAGGCGCAATCTCTGCTGGGATGTTGCAGGCGTCACATCTTAAAGTTCCTCTGGTAACCTGTTGTGTCTTGTGCTTTTGAAATTGTAGTATTTCTCGAAGCCTCTTTCTATTTGCCTTTCATGGAATTCACTTTTCTGAAAAGTGCAGTTCCTTATTCGCTTTATATATGTACTTGTTTTACCACAGAGTTGTAATTACATAGCACTATATTTTGGAAACTCCTTTGACACCCTTCAGGTGTTAAATGCAATTGTCATTGAAAACGTTCTCCGTACTAATCGTACATTACATTTATTTCATTTGTCAATACGAATAAATAATATTGAGTAACGCGGCAAAATATGAACGGCTCATTATAATATTCAAAACAGGAGACAACATAAGAATATCTATGGAAAGTGTATCCCACAATATCTAACCTGATGCCCACACGCCAACCATAATGCAAAATCATTCCTCCACATCTACGTTCTTTGGAATCTAGGTGTTTTTTTTTTTTAAAAACAGTAACGGAGTCTGATCAGGACTCCGGTACTGTATCCCTATTTACATTTCCCCCCGTAGGTTTTACTGATTACTGGTTTACTGTTTCTGTTACAAACATATACACATTGCACAAACATATAACACCCATGCCCAAGGCGGGACTCGAACCCACGATCCCCTGCCCACGAAGCACCAAAGCGAGACGCTTTAGCGAGCGCAGCCATGGGGACCGGCTGGTGTTCGCGTCACGGTCCACAGCGGGTTGATTAGTGACGTGCTAAACCTTAATACATTTTATGCTCTGGCAAATATTTCAGAATGCATAGCACTTAGTTCCCTATCTCAAACTGTTTATTTTGGACCCATCTACAACCCTGCCAATTTGTACGTTCGAATTCTGGGACGGCCTGTATATAAAACTTTTACTAAAAACGCGTTTTCTTTAGAAAGTTGGGCCCAAGATAATCTAAAATGATGAAATCTCATAGAATTTTTTTTAAATGGCGTTATTTATGGACGCTCTTTAACTGCTGTGGTTCTCAGCGTCCCATTCTATATTGGACGTGAAAGACCGCTTAATTTTGCTCAGAGGCCTCTCTATCAGGCTTGAGGTCCTTTTACGTGCCGTAAATCTACGACACGGGACCAACGGCTTTACTTCCCTTCCGAAGGAAGCCATGCTAAGGATTTTTACACCCGAAAAAATCCCTCGTCCTCCGCCGGGTTTGAACCCGCGACCTTGGGTATACGAAGTCAGCATGGTAGCCATTACACCACGGAGGGCGACTGAAATCTCATAGAGAAAAAATTCTGCTTAGGGTAATGAGTTCAGAGCTGAAAAGTATTATAACGGAATATTTACACTGCGTCATGAGCAATTTGGTGACGGCGCGAGAGTAGAAAAGCAGGAACCTAATTCCAACATGTATGTGTTAGATAGAGACTGAGACCATCCATTTAACTTCATATCTTTTAAGGTTGTTAGCTTCCTACTGTCGTTTAAGTTGGAGACAAGCTTATACACTATACCGATGACATCTTCACTGTTACTCAGGATGCTTTAGACAAGTTGTCTAGTGCTATAGAGCTCTTCATTACATTGAACATATTTCTAAAACCAAGAATATTCCCCAGTAGACAGTCATGAATTCTTTGGACTAATGTTTAGCGTGAGACTATTCAACACAAAAATTGCATTTCTACGTGTGCGCTGCGAAATGCATACCAGCATTACAATTAGTTAGCATATATGGTGTTTTCTAATTATAAGTTTGCAGTTCGACTCAAGCGTAAATAGCTTTAAAAGAAATATTGTAACGAAATCGTTGTCAGAGGAAACCTCAAGTTGTTACCGAGAATGTAGTAGCGACAGATCAGCCGCCTCAAAACATATAGGAGGAATAGATGTGGGGTAAGATAACGGTAGATGCTTTACCAAGAGGCCCATACATTTCCGGCCTTATTATGTAAGCATGTGCCCATTGCTCGTAACAGATGTATGTACTACCACAGGCTTTCAATCTGATAGTTAAATATCATTCAATAAATTACAAAGCCTGGGACCCAACTGACATCAGTACCTGTTTGTTTTTTGCATTGTAGTGCTCCACCCATGACCTAAATGCCGATGGTTTAAATTTATTCCCACTGTCTTTTTGCTTTGGAGACCAATTAACGCAAAGCTTCAGAACTTATTAGGATGTATATGACACATTTTCTCGAGGACTATTTAGTTTAAACCTCTTCCAATTTTTGGCCTACTGTACCACAGGATTTGCGTTCCCAAATCTACCGCGCACAAAGGCTTCACCGATGTCTTTACTGACTGTATTACACAGGTTAACCCCACTTGTCCCACCCTTTGCTCGTTCTTTCCGGCGTTTTCGTATCGGCTAAGTGATCTAGATGTAATCATCATCTTCCCTCGTTGCGGTCCAGGCCAGAGATGATTAAGCTTGGTGCAACATCGTTTGGACCGATTCTGGCGATACAACAACAAAGGTCACCCTATTGGAAACCTTGGATGTTGACTTGCGTTCTTAAAGGTATTTATGCGGGCGGTTGACATCTGGATGTGTCGACACACCGTGAAGGTGATCCACGAGATTGTCCGTGTTCTCGGTTTTTGGCAGTTCTACATCAGGCGTTCTGACCAAGCATTCGGTTGCAATTAATGCGCAACTTAGTGCCAAACATCAAACTTGCTTCGCCGACAGTTCAGTACTGCTTTGCTTTGACATGGGACAACAGGAAATGTGTACTTCGAGTATGTTGATGCGCCACTCTAACATAAATTCGCATTGTGGTTGAAGAAGTTTCGCATGCGTTTTCTGATCTCCGAGCCCCTACAGTTTGACTCGAAGTTGGTGTCCTGGTCACTATGTAGTTGTAGTGGTACCCCAAAGCGACAGAATAGGCTCTAAAACAGGCAGTCTGTGACTGCCTTTGCTTTTTTTTTATTAAGATTGGTGTACAGCTTTGGTCGTTTTATGAAATAATCTATGGTCACTAACAGGTACCTGTTTTTCCTATTGTACTTGGGAAACTGCCCAGCTGCGTTGAAAGATGCAAACGATTTTACTGTTGCATGAACTCCAGGATCTAATCTGTTGGCCGCCACGCCCTGCACCAACACATTAGTGGAACAATCTTTCAGCGCCTGCCCGCAGCTGCAATCATCAGTACCACTGCCGGAGTTTTTCGATTGTTCGATTGGGTCACACAGTCTTTCTGAAGTATTATGGATTCCCGGCAGTAACTTCCTCACCTTGCTGGGATGAAGCACAGTTACTGTCTCTGAGAATTCCCAACAGGTGAGAGCTAAACTATGAGCATAAGCTCACTAAACTTCAAACTGCCGCATTTGGTCAAGCAGGAGATATCCATGTTATTTCTTGTTGCGATGTTTCCCAGATCTGCCTATTTCTTTCGTCCAGCTTTCTCAGATGAGGCTCAAGTTCCGGCTACCTTATTAGATCTATGCTATCCCAAATGCGATCGCCTGGGATCGACAATGGGTAGCCTTAGTGAGAGGTGAGAGGTTTAACCTCTTGGCTACGGCGTGGCACACTTTGGTGTCAAGGCTGGTAGTACCTCATCATACATCCCTTAGGAACCTTATAGGATATCCCTGAGGTGATCTTCAATTCCGTCGTTGTGGATACTACTTGTTTTAGAAGCGGTAGTAGCTGTCATTTTGGCCGCCCCCATTTTTAGCGCTGTCTTTAACGCCTCGTGGATGGTTATGCGTAAGGTGTTGTCTACTTCTGCAATACCCACCGCGGCAAAAAAGGATTACGGATTTCGTGAGACACGGGAGATAAGCTAATTCCTTGTTCATAAATTCCTCTACTGCCAGAAAAAAAACTCCTGAAGCATCATCCCTGACCGTCACGACCTCTATCTAAGCTGCCTGTTGAAATATGCGGTCATGCGATGGTTCCAGAACCAGTTTTCAAGGTATGTTCTTACGTACTGACACCAGGTTTCAAGGTATCTGCTTTAGCCACCCGACGCAGGAGGCTGGTTACTACTTCTGCAGCTTCCTGTTCCGGTGTCCGTTGGACAGAGCCTGCACTAAACTGTTTCCGGAATACTGCAAAAGTAGACTGATGTTCCTTCATATTTGGGTGGTTTGACGTGCTTCAGTTCCCAACTGCTGATATCTTCTACCAAACACTTTCTTCATCACAATGTTCACTTACTTAATGTTGCCACCAGTACTTCATTCTGGGGTGTAAACACGTGACAGATCTTCTAAGGCGTTTGTCAAAGTGTTTCAGTTTTTCATGCCGGCCAGTTGTTCTATGTTCTCCGATAAAATTAAGCCTGGGTAACTCAGTTGGCTAAGCACAAGTCTTCAAGCCCAAAGGTCTGGGTTCAAACCCGGCCGAGATTGCTGACCTTTAAGTGTTCTTAAAAGCAATTTACCTAGGTAAAAGCGCTCCTGCGGGACGGAATTATGCCACTCTGGAGACGCTCATAGGATCCTGGCAATTGACTGCTTAAAACAAATCGTTATTATTTTTTGGCCGATAACTCCTTCATTTCTATTTTCCTTTTCAGGGCGATCGTTCCATTTGTGTTTTCATATCCTCATTTATTCTTTGAGCGTGTCTATTTCTCCAGTTCTATCGCACGCACTTCCTGACACCAACTGTTTGAACAAGCAAACCTAGCGTTAACCGGTGTCTCTTTTAATCTATTACGCGAAATGTTTTACAATCCTCGCTTTGCAGCAATGACTTACCCGTTCATAACTCGTTACCTTCCCGTAAATAATTTACTTTTTCTTTCCTTTTTTCCTATTATTTGGACTAAGATACCTCCGCGGAAATAACTTAACATTACATTGATGGCACAATAAAAACCAAAACGCAAAACTTTGATTAAAGCATCTATGACGTATGGCTTATCCCGTTTTAGAACTCCAAAAACTTAATTTCAATTCAAAATTAATAAAAAGTTATCCTCTGTTATGCACCATTCACTTGTTTTATCATTTTAACATTCCTTTGAGGTTCTCGGATATTAAGCTACATCCATACACCCATGAGTTCTTTAACAGTCTTATCTACTTAGATCTACTATAATTATTATATAACTGAAAGTATTTTTGCTAATATATACATACACCTGATTTAAAGGAACTATAAATAAAAATAAATAAATAGGTACAGACAGTCATGAGTCCGTTTGAGAATTTCAGTTCTTATGCTACATTTTTTTCGGGAATAAATACATTTTCCGCATTTCATACTTAGTATCTAAACAAAAGCTTACTCCATTACAAGAATAAACTACTCTCTCCCGCTTTGAACATGTGTGCCTCTGTACGTCAACGTTCACACCTCTTGGAAGACTTTTCTAAAACAACTGAACTGTCTACACCACGAAATTACGATGTTTGAATGCCTGTCTTGGAAAGGTATTGACTTCTCATTTATATCTAATCTGAAGAAAAACATCTTATTTGTTCCATTTACATGACTTTCTCTAGCTGTTCCGCAAAAAAGCCTTTCTTACATAAGATTATCCTTTTATGTAGATCACGTTAGTAGAGATAAACCTTAGCAGAACTGGTCTTATTATTTGATTTTTTTTTGTAAGTAGAAGGGGAATGAGGGAATGCACTAGACTAGAGCGATAGTCAGTTCCCTTAAAAGCCATTCACTATATGAAACAATTAAAATTCATTTGTCTTTGCTAGTCAGGAATAAACAAACGATGGACGAAGGTAAGATGTCCTACCGTTTGAGAAAAATTTGTGATGAGCTTTCACAAATACAATATTTTAAGCCGTTAACTACTTTGGCTTTGCACCATTTCCAAAATTATCCAGGTCACTATTCCATTCATCCGCTATTGAATTATGTTAAATAATGTTTCGGAAACAGGCTTTAGTTACTTTACTGGAAAAATACTCAAATTACTCGCAGTTTTTATTCATTCCTCACTTATTATTCGGTCGAGTTTTTTTTTTTTTTTTTTTTCTGAATCTAACATTGCCACCCAGGTGAGATATTATACACACACACACACACACACACACACACACACACACATACTTCAGGTAAGGGCGATGGATCTGCTTTTTAATGCTTTTTAATGGTCTTTTACTGAGTGACTACTCACTTCACACTCAAGTTACTGTTGCTGGCAACCAAAGTGAGGAAGAAATGACACTTATACTTGAGTGAGTGACGAATGAGCTGAGTAAGGACTATTGATTTGCCTCTTTGTGTAATATCATGAACTGACATTCATATAGAACGCGAAAATGGTTCATTTTAGTTAAATGAAAACAAAGAAACGTTAAAAACGAGAAACCAAAATATTTGAAGCGAAAACATAAGTAGAATTCTCTATAAAATCCGATTGTTAGAGCTCTACCGGGCTGAGGCTAATCACATGGACGGGCGCTAATAACCTAGTAGTTGAGCGCCCTTAAATCCCAATCATCATGGTCGCAGCATATTTGGTCTCTTACTGCCCAGAATATAATTGGTACAGATAATTTTTCCAGTAATGAAACGGTAACTTGATTAGTACTCTCCAGATTTTTGTAGCCAAATTATCAAGTCCCACTAATAAAATGCCTCTGTGGAGCTAAAATTTGGTTTCTTTATGTAAATAGTTTATGGATCATACCACATCTTAAGGATTAATAAAATAAAGGTAAACTGAGAGTATTTCAACTCAATTCCTCAGTTAACGACGCCTGACGTTTTCCTAAGAAAATATTCAACTCTCTTGAAACGTTGGATTTTATTTTATTAATCCTTAAAATGTGGTCAAAGGAATATATTTTAACTATAGAAGGAAGAGTGACCACGAACATTTATTGCATTGAAAGTTGGGCATAAGAGTATAAAATACGGGTATGTTCACTGCGCATTTTTCTAAATGTATTTTGAGTTTTCGAACATACAAATATAGAATTTATACTCCTGATATGAGCAAAGTTAGTATTGAAATACCAGTTTATAATTAGAAGTATAGATGAACGTTCTTTATTCCACTGTTGGAATATACAAGAAAGGATTAATGAAAGATAATATTTTTACGATTAATAAGCGTTTGAATAAAACTTATGAAGCTTGTAAATCGTCGGAAAATGTGTGTGGTAAGATGGCTAATTTTTAGCCGATTAAGACTATTCACCTTGTGATGGTAAGTAGAATCATGGGTTAGCAGAGACATCCAAGCAGCAGTAATCTGATTACTCAGGTGTGCCGTCAGCCCCAGGGATCAAGTTCATGGGTTTACCGTTAGGACGATACCTATTATTTACATCACCCCCTAGCTCGTGCAAGTATGGAAATGGATACGCCACTTACGCGGTTCAACCCCAAAAAGGGAAACTAACGCAGACGTCGGTAGATGCGACATTTAGCAGTTTCTGTCTACTAATTTTCCTGGTTGGTGCCGGAAGACGTAAAGCGTCTCACAACCCCGTCCAGGCATAGCCCAGGTGTACTCAATCACCCATGGGTTCGGTACAACTGCCACGCCGAGTGCAACCCAAGCACCTCCCATATGGGAGCGGCTCAGATATTAGCTCCGGCTTCTTCTAGTAACGTCAGAAGTACAACGGGTGCTCGAGGTCTGCAGCGCTCACACCAGAGCAACTGAAGATGGGTAGCACGAGGGAGAGGAGGAGGTTCACTGGCATTGTTCCTAAACAGTTCCAGTTATTTTCGAGGATCGCCACGCTTAATGATCAAACACGAAGGTCCTAAAAAATAACTGGTTACTATATTCGCCTGCGTAGACCGTGGAAGCTTTTGGTGAAACAGGTGCGCTGCCACTCTCTAGATAGACGTTATCCTAGACCGGCTAATGACCGGAAATGTTACATTTAAGAGAGGTGTTCTGGACTCAATTTTAAGACATTACTTAATGCATTTAGGAATTAAACAATGAGAAACAGCAGCAGTGGAAGGCTGTGCATGCAAAGAGGACTACTAAATTATAAGAACTAAGACACATGGGATTATCTCCCTAGCTGGAGGTCTGGTTTCGATTCCCGGTACCGGAATAGGGATACACTAAGCCACTTTAGGTCCCTGGGGGGACCGACCAGTAGGGACTCCGGACACCAACCATGTCCAACTCTTCAGAACTGCATCTCACCCATGACTCCTATAATGGGCAGAGGTGGTGATGCAGCGGCTGGGCGGTAGTTCTTGGCTCGACTTCGGGCTCTTGTGCCATGGAGTTTAGTTTGGTTTTAGGAGCAGTGGTAAATGTGAAATACATTGGAAATAGAACAAACACCGTTGGTGTGAAGTTATAACCACATCATTAAGGAAGGTCGGTAAGCACGACGAAGAGTAAAGTTAAAATAAGCAGTGAATATTAGATCTAAGGCATATACTTGGTCAGTGAAGAACTGACCTAATTGACCCTCGCTGTACCTGTCTTGGTTATCAGCGGAGGGGATTAGCGAGTCGCGCTCAGTGCGAACGGTAAAATGAGGGTCGCTCTCGCCAGTTCTCCATTTTTAAGTGTGTTAACTTCATAAGTATTTTTGAGTTCTGCAACTATTTGAACACCAGATTATATCAAAGTAATGTCGTCATCGTTTCAACAGTATTTAGACTTGGAAAGGAGAATATCAACTACTACGTAATTCATAAATCGAAATAGCATTTTATAAAGTGCACAGGCGGTGCAATATATTTTTGCACAATCGCAACAGGAGTTATTTCACGTTACTTCAATATTTCTATAGAGTAAAATAAGAAGGCAGTGCTTCCCCGCTGCTCAACAAGATTGACGGACCATCTTGAGTGAAAACGTAGAGGATTTTAAATTCTGGTTCCATTTTACTTTCGTTGTTACGGATTTCTTAAGAAATCTTAAGCTGAGCGAGGATGACAATAGGAAAATACTAGTATATGTAAGGGCGTTTTTATTCTCCAGTCCTCGCTGCTTTTCTCGTCTCGCTTCTAGCAGCGAGCTGTCTTAGGAGGAACAAAAGACACTGCACGGTTTCAATTTAGAAGCTTTAGGGTGCTCCATCACGGTGGCTAAAAGAAGTTTCTTCATTTGAATAAGAAATGCCAGGTAAGAAAAGAAATAAAGGAATGAAAAGCTGGCCAATTACTCGTAATGCTTCCACATAATGACTGGAATACGGCATCGAAAACTGCTTGAAATAATTCTGCGAATGAAGTTTGAGACTAAGTATTCAAGCTGTAAAACGTTGATTAAAATTTTATTATATTTGGATTTTTAAACTTCCTTTTAAAATAAGTAGGGATATTTCCTGAGGATAAAGATTAATTTTATGCGAATTTTACATTAGTTAAGCGCCTTTCCGCTTGGGGTGTTTGTGACCTACATTTTCCAGTCCTACTTCTATGCAGGTTTTGTACCAGAATACTTAAAAGAGCTCTTCTCTCGTCGAAGAGATAAGACACGTCTTCGGATTACCAGAAATAAAAGCATATAAAATAGTCCTCGAAGAGAGACATAAAAAAATCTGGAGAGATACCGGAAGAAATAAAGGAGAACGAAATCTGGAAGAGACCAACTAAACTTCGAGCTTCGCCACCTGTATACACGATTCGCCGCCTGTGAGTTTCACGGGAGGATCTGCCAGAACGAGTCATACCGTGAAGACAAGGAGGAATATGTCTGCAAGAATTGCAATATTTTCCTAAGTACCATCTAACGAAGTGTGAAAGCAGATTTGAACTATACTAATTAAAGACTGGTTAAAATTAAAAAATAAATTGTGCACATTGTGTTTAATAACTAAATAATATGTTCCAAAAATGACAGATCGCAGATATCATAATTTCAGTCTGTTAAATACAAGTCGTTGTGCCTTAGCAGAAGTAATGACGAAAAATACATTTCTTAGAGCGAGGTAATGACCTTGGCCAGGTGTTGTCAATGTAATATCCTTCTGAAGAAGCACTATTCATGAAAATATTCTTTAAATCTCTGATTACATTTTAAATGTGTTCCTAAGAGAATAAATTTATTCTGAGATTACTATAACGAAGAATATACTTAATTGACAAGATAATGTCTGATCTTGGAATGGTGTTTCTAGAATTGATTTCTATAAAAATGTACTTAAGTTTTCCAAGTATCCACAGTTTCATCTTGCAATACAATATGGAGGTATGAGTACCCTTTTTTAGTTGTGTAAGATAGAAAAAGTAATGTAAGAAATAGGTAATCCAACTTGAGAGGTCAAGGCTTAGTAAAGCCATTTATGAATGTAATATTTTCCAGAGAGAAAAGCATACACTTTATGCTTTTAATTTACGTAATTATGCTATTTTACAGTGCCTTTAGTACTACAGTAACACCACCCATACATTGAGAAACCTTCCGCAAAATAACTATAATATATTTTTTTTTCCAATAGCTGCACCGTGATCGGCTTGTGATATAATTCTGAGCATGAACATTCAGGACACATGATTGACAATTCAAATCTTAGCGGCATTAGTTTACCACTATTAAGTGCCTCAGCTTCTGATTCAGTCAGAAACGTTATAATTATGGTATGTATAGTTTCTCCTCCGACAGTAACTCAAAACAATAAATTGCATCAGGAAGCAGACTGATCTGTATTGATTTGTTCGGATAGATACTGAGCAATAGGTTGGGTTGCCTAACCTTGATCTTCTGGAGTGGGTGTTGCATTACATTGATGTAATACACAACCTAATGCTCAATATCTATCCGAGCCATCTGTAACACGAACTTATCAATAACGTTTTGGAGCAGTACTAATGAGTTTTTCAGGTTTTATTTCACAATTTATGAATTTAAAACTTATAGTAAGATTAACCTTTAAACTCTGAGCTTTTTAGCTGGGAATAAAATACGTTACTGTCAACAAAGTGCCGGGCACGGTGCACGTTGTACTATCTTTCAAAAAATAAATAATCACCACGCGAAGGGTCACCTAATTCACAGACGTTCTTGCAATGGTGGTATGAGAATAAAATTAGCCATATGCTTCCTTTCCCTTTGTATTCAAGTGAGCTTGGCAGCCATTCGCTCACCTCGTAGTTTTGGAAACCATTATTTCAGCAATCATTGTAAACTAACGGTAAATTATTGAAAATTCAACATGAATACACTTGCACAAAATGTGGTGTGTTTCGATTAAATGGTGGGTCTGAAGTAAAACGCTCCTAATATTGGGTACAAAGATACATTTTATCGGCAGCAATTATACCTGCGAATCAAATAGCCGATGTGTTTAAACGCGCTTCTGCTAAAGAACAGAGAAGTCGGCAGCTGGACCGAATCACGCGTAATGCGTGACTACTTTTATTTTATTTATTTATTTATTTTTGTACACACTTTATTTTCTTGACATATGTGAAATATAGTTATTAATGAAACATACTCCTGCCATAGAGCACCAAATTACATGGTTAGTTTCATTTTGCATAGCGTTTTAATATTTGCTACCGTCTTTCGAACGCTGCAATACGATCTTTATAGAATATAAATTGTAAATGCTACAAATAAATAGCAAATACCCTAATTCACCCGGAAAATATTCCTCCCAAAAGCTCTATATTCCTTTAAACACCCACATTCAAAGTCATCTGTCTATAATTCTCGAGTTCTATTTTTAGGTTAAAGGATTTATTTCGGTCATGCATTGCTAATGTTTATATTAGCTTACGGTGGATGTACGGAAGCATTTGTATCTCTTACATGTTGGAATGTCTCGTTAAATGGAAAGGAATTTCAAATGTTACAGGCTCAGAAATCGAAAATAATTTCCGCTAATGCGACATAAACAAAATAGTATGTGAGAATAGGACTTATATAGAAAACAAATTAATGTAATTGTATTATACAAATTGATTTGATGGTATACAAATTGTATTAATAAATAGAAAATGCATTTTTAAAAATAGCAAATGCCAGCGAGTAAATTAATGCTATATGAAACACCCCATAATACAGTTGTGGATTGTTGCGTGACGCAACCTTTACTCCTAACAACGTTGCCATTTAGTTTATTTCCAGCGCTATATACGAGTAATGTTGCAATGTCCCTATCAATGCCACTCCCCGTGGCCGCGCTCACTGAAGTGCCAAGTTTTGGCGTTTCGTGGCGCAGGGGATTGTGGTACCGAGTCCCGCCTTGGGCATGAGTGTTTGTGTGTTTGAAAATGTGTATATGTTTGTGTATTTGTATATAAAAGGAAAACGGTAAACCAAATAGATCAACAAAGGAAATGTAGGGAAACTGGAAAAAAAAGGAAAAGAAAAGAAATACGGTGGCGGAGTCCCGACAAGACTCCGGAACTGTGTTTTTACATTAAAAAAAATAACTGGCTGTGTAGAAGTGTGCATTTATCCTGACTCTCCATTCCTGGTGACAATAGATATTCTCTAGGAATTAAAGACGTTTCTGAATTTTTCGTTTCAGTAAATAAGCACGCGGGAAGTGAGCATCGAATATAAAGCATTACTTAATTGCTAACTTAACAACAGATTTTCTTGTAAGACGTTAAGTTCGTAGTACCCTGAGAAAACGTAAGCATTTTGTTTTGTTTCTAGATGTTAATTACATCTATTTCGAGGATGCAAAGAGAAAATTATATAGAAAACAAACATGAATATCACAGTTTTTTTAATGGAGTTTAAGTTCCTTTATTTTTTGGTTAATGGCTGTCAGAAGAAGAAATCATTAAACTGATATAATAGTTTGAATGCTGATTTGAAAATAAGGACATTTGAATTCAAATTCATACATGATTCACTACTTTATCCTTTTTTCGCTTTGTCATTACAAAGTGTGAAATGCGCGTGCAGGTAACATCACTCCCGCTATTCTCTGACTCCTGTCATTCTTACACATCGGCTGCAGGCCTTGTCCACGTGGTTGCCAAGAGTTATCAGTAGCCAATAGCGGTGAAATCATAAAGTGCTTTTCACAATGTCACTGTTTCTTGGATTTCTAGTGAACTTACAGTATAGGACTAATCTATACTTCTATTTTTATATCAACTCTCCTATTGTATATAATAATATCAATAATTATATTATTCTACAATTGTCTGAAAAGATATTGACTCTCGTGAGCATTCGTAATAAATAGAAAGACATGTTGAAAACCCGAAAAAGACAAATTTATCTATTCATTGTGAACAAGATTTCATTTGGATCTCTAGTTTGCAAAGTATTAGTCTGCTGCTGCTAAATCATAGTGGAGGGTTGGGTTATGAATGTTAGTATTCTTAATCTATAGTACTGATTAGTTATATCATATTTTTAAGTTTGATACAATATCAATAGTGCCTCTAAATAACCATGTATTCAGTATTCAATACTCCGACATGATTGAACATAAATCTGAAGGACAATATTGAACTTTTTTTCTACACAAGTCATATGTAGGATTGGATTTAGAAAGGAAGATTTAGATGGAAAATTCAATGGCATAGTCGGGATTTGAACGGCAAGATCCTTGGTGCAAATCCCGTTTCTGGCATTGAATTTATCTGTCTGGATCTGCCTATCCAATATTTTCTAATTCCTATCAACGGGAACATGTAATAATTGTTATTAGGTAAGCATTTCATTTTCATTTGTCTGTTGTCAACAAAGCTGCTAAATGAACGTATACTGAAAACTGCGATATTCATGTTTGTTCTAGATAATCTTCCCCTTTCATCCTGGAAAAAATGCAGTTAATATATAGAAACAAAAGCAAACTATTTAACTTTTCTTAGCGTAAATCTACCACAAACTTAACGCTTTGCAAGGAAATTGTTTCAGTTAGCAACAGAGTAAGACTTTATTAGAGGTGAAAAAACAGTCATGTACCATTTGAAAAATAGCCGAGGTTGCTCCGTCGCTATCCGGGAATTCCAAAGTGCCAGTACTCACCTCCCGCGTGTTTATTTTCTGAAACGGAACACTCACGAGCGTCTTTAATTCCTCGAGATTATCTATTGTTATCAGGAATGGAGAATCAGGATAAAGGCAAAATTGCAGACAACCAGCAAATGGGGAAATGGAAACAGTGTATAGTGCTGAAAATAATGTAAATGACAACGCAGCTAGGTATAAAAGTTGCTTCACGTTCAAGCAAACCACAGCTGTATTCTGATCTGTTTAATATACTACTAATAGCTTTATTCTCTGCATTTGAGATCATTTGTACAATATTTATTCAATTAAATGCTTCCTATGATATATAACATATTAAATTCATTTACTTTCGCTACTTCTGAGTAGTATTCATACATATAAGTGTATTTTTGTCGCATTACAGCATAATTAACTATAAAGGAATGTAACGTGCTGAGTTCAATCAACATTTCTAAAGAAATTATTTTCGTTTTTGTGCCTGTAACATTTTCATATGTTTTTTTATACCTAACGAGACATTCCATAATGGAGGGGATATAAATGTTTTATTATATCCATTGTTTGCTAATATAAGCATTAAAATGCATGACCGAAACAAGTTCTTTAACTTGAAAAGAGTATTCGAGAATTACAGCCAGACACCTTTAAGTGTGGATGTTTAAAAGAAAATGTTAATATTCGGAGGAATGTTCTCCTGCTAAATCAGAAATAATTCTCTATTTATTTGCAGCACTTGTAATTTATATTTGATAAAGCATTTAGTTATATAAGTTCAATCATAATGCAGCGTTCGAATGACGGCGGTAAATACTACAACGCTATGCGAAACAAAACTAACCATGCAATTTGATTTTCTATGTGAGGGGTTTTATCAGACCGAGGTTCCATTAATCTGTCAAATTTATATTTCCCAAAGTTCACGAAAATATAGAATATTTTTCAAAAAATAGATAAATAAATATTTCCCGTTATTTTACAATGATTGCTGAAATATTGACTTCCAAAACTGCGAGGTGAGCGGATGGCTGCCATGCTCATTTCTACACAAATGGAAGGGAAGTATATCGCGAATTCTATTCTCATACCACCTAAGCAAGAACGCCTGAGAATTAGGTGACCCATCGCGCGGCCAGTATTTATTTACTTTTGTGAAAGATAGTATATAGCTAAGTGGGAGCGTATAAGCTACTACCCTCACCTGCCGCATGGTTTTGTTGCATATCCTTGTCCTATCCAGTTAAACGGAGGCCCATTTGTTACTGAAAACAACTATTATTGCAGCGCTGTAACTTCCATCTACGGCTGTTATACCATAAATCGTTTGTATTAGTTGATGCCTTATGAGAAAATACACATCAAAACGTTCTCTCTGCATTATGGTTACTGAGAAAAGGCAAGCCAAGGTTTTGTAAGATAAATTTAGTACACCTGGCGTCAATTTTTTATTTGATTAATTGCTCAGCTGTTTGAAGAAGATTTAAGTCTCTTTACTGATTTTATTTAGGTCGTCAAAAACCTGGGTTATTCATATAAAAATAGCTCTATTGATCATCGTGAAGATTTGAAACGTTAATATTTGTGTACTGCTATTCACTAAGCTTCATTATAACGTTTAGTTATTTTCATAAATGTAACCCCAAAGGAGAACTCATGAATTTTGGTTTCTTTTATCAGAATTCAATGCGACTTTCACAAATTTTCTGGATTACATTTGACTGTAATCTTCAAACCTTTACGATGCCTCCAATTACATATCGATATTCTAATGCTTACAGCGGTTATATTTAAGCTGTTTTCCGTAAATATAAGCTACAAAGCGTGAATGAAGGAAAATGGTTCGAAAAGCCTTCATTTGGAATTATTTCAAGCATTGCCCTGAACATCCTTTTTTGAAATTTTCAAAACAGCTAGGGATATTTGCATTTCGCTAGGGATATTTCAGGTTTTCAAAATGATATCTTCCTATTTTTATTGTTATTATTATTATTATTACTATTATTACTATTATTATTATTATTATTATTATTATTATTATTAACCATTGCATAGGCTTGTGGTTAGAACTGCTCAAAATGTATGATTTTTATAAAGCGGACAAGTGATTTAATTGTTTTTAAAATTTATTATTATTTATGGGCCGGTTATTTTCGCTTTTAAATATCGTCTTGGAGATGAGCACTATCGGTTTAGTGATGGACTTCTGCATATCGATAATGTAGTTGTTGTTTAAAACTGGTAGAAAACGGGTAAGAATTTAAACATTTTAAACTATAGAAACATTTATACTATAGTTAAAACATCTAAAGATATAAAAAAAGTGTCAAACATTTCAGAAAATGTACGCACGTGTGGAAAGGGTGAACTAAATTTCGAGAGAAATTTGCGGCTAAACGTTGTAAATCCGTGGGAAATTATTACAAGTATTTATTTCCTAAAACTTTCAAATGGTATTAAGAAAGAGCTCATTAACACTACTAAGATATAATGCCTTGTATTAAAGCTAGTATAAAGAGTTAATAGGAATGTTTCGGCTACAGTAGCTTCGAATGCCATCTCCACAGTAAACATTGTTTTATTGAACATCCCAAGGTGTGGGCGAACGCTTGTTACTATATACATCTAAGGTTTAATGTCCTATAGGAGCCGTCCTCCGTGGTCTAGAACTAACATTCATTCCGAGATCGCGTAAAAATGTCCTTGACATCGCTTCCTTCATGAGGGAGGTATAGTCGGCGGTCCCGTGTCATACGGCACGTAAAATAACTTCAAGGCAGATACAGCAAAGTTAAGCGGTTTTTCACACGCAACAGAAAATGTGACTGAGAACCAGAAATAAATACTTTAAAAAGCATGTCCTATAGGGATATCACAGTAACCGGAAGGTCATGACTGTGCTAGACAGTGTGCAGGGTACTGCCTCTCCTCTTGCCTAAGGAAGCAGGCATAGTTAGGATTAACATGCAGTATACACTCAGTAGTAAGTGAGAAACAAGTGGAGTCAGAGAGAGAAGAATTTAAAAGGCCTTCGAGTCCCTCTTTTAGCCACCTCTACCGTACATTAGGCCTACAAAAATGATTTGCTGAAGTGAACAGTGGTACAATTCAAAGTGTAAGTGTAAGAGTTTTAAAGTATGCCTTTTCTACTCAAACTGGTATTTAACTGGTGCAAAGCATTTAACAAATTCGCAAGAAAAAAAACAAAACAACTGCAATATTGATTTGAAGCAGCTATCACGGCGATCGTCCAAATTGAAGTAAGAGAAGTTCCTATTAGTGGATGTTAACGGACGAAAATATGATATGCTATTTAATTAAGTACGTAGCATTATGAAATACTTTCCGGTAAACATGCACTTTGAAGTAAATTATTATAATTATTATTATCAATAATAATAATAGTAATAATAATCATGTTATTAGACCACTCGCCTCTCACATAGGCGGCCCGGGTTCGATTCAAGTTACCGCATGAGGGAATTGTGGTGGACAAAGCGGCGCAGGAGCGGGTTATCTCCAGGTTCTCCGCCTTCCCCCGCCATCGCATTCCATCTGTGCTCTATCTTCATTCCATGTATCATCAGTTTCATCAACTGCGGTGCCATGTGTGGTAAAAGTGTGCATTAAACGATATAAGTGATGATGATGATGATGATAATAATAATAACAATAACATTTATATTGCAACTATGTACATCGTACAATAGGCTAGGTCAAAGTGAACATGGGAAACAGCTCATATACGAGCATCACTATCGTGGCCGAGTGGTTAGACCACTTGCCTCTCACCTAGACGGCCTGGGTTCAATCCCAAGCGACCGCAAGTGGATTTGTGGTGGACAAAGTGGCATTGGGCGTGTTTTCTCCGGGTTCTCAGGTTTCCCCCGCCATCGCATTCCACCGGTGCTCCATCTTCATTTATGTATCATCAGTGTCACAGCCTGAGGTGCCACAAGTAGTTAAAGCGGGCGTTAAACATCACCCGCTCCCAAAAAGCATCACTATACAAAAGTTGAGTCAAATTATAAAAATGTTTGTTATATAACTACGTTCTGAACTGGAGTTTTTAACTATAATTAATTAGTGCTTTAATCTGAGTTGGAAATTTATTATAAAATCTAATATTGGTGGTAACTGGACTGGATTGTACCTTGCCTGATCTTGTTCAGGGCAGTAATAGATTATCAACGTTTCTCGTATTATGCTGCTGTATCTCGTTAGTTCGACCGGCCAGGGGGGGTTTAAAGCACTGACCACGTCTCACTCTTCAATACTGCATCCCATCCATGACGTCTGTCATGCACCGAAATGGGGGACGCAGCGGCCGGGCGGTAGGCCATAGTTTCTTGCGAGGTATCGTGCCATGGAGTTTATCTCTCAGTTGAAACTACGTTAATATTTTTCTTGGCATACAATACGAGATCAAGAATATAATAAGCATACGTTGTTAAAAGTTTTACATCTATAAAAGTGATTCGCAAGATGTTCTGCAGAATAAATTGCAGAGATTGTAGAGCCTACTTCTGTAAAAGTAAAATAGTCTTACGTTTGCTGCAATTTCCATACAATAACATCCATATCTAAAACCATTATTAACAATGCATGTTATATCTGTTTCGTGTTATATTCTTCTTAACTCTACTTCCCAGGAGATATGTCACTCTTGAGAGAATGCCAAGTCAGTTCTGGATCGAAATGCTTTTAATATTTTAACATCTGAAGTTATTAAACTTGCAGGAAAACGTTAACTATAACAATTATTTTTTTGAGTTTTGTCTATGTTTACTACAAGTCCACTGCTCAAAATCCATTTATTTATATAAAATGTACAGTGCGTCAAGAAATTCTGTCCGCACTGGACAAGGCGTTCAGTGCGGAGAGATTTTCCTAGCACATGATATTATATATAATATAATAATACTCTGAATATCCTAGATTACTTTACTGCTTATAAAGACGAAATCACACTGAAGTTGTATTCATTATACGCAGTATACGAGTATTGTAAAAGCATGCAAAATATAAATAAAGCGCGCTTAAGATATTGCTTTGTTTTCGTGCTTAAGAACACGAAGATCAGCTGTTGTGAATATATTTCTTGTATGCAAAATATGAATTAAACTTAATAAACATCGTACATTTTTGAGGTTGGAGTTTGGTTACTCGGCCTAATTCAGACGTGCTTCAGTAACCATACAGCGAATAAACTCACCGTTGGTTACAGCAATGAACACTCGCTGTATTCTCAGGGCTAAATCCTCTTGTAGTTCAATAAACTGATTATTATTACAAATTGCAGGATATTTTAATTGCTCATCATCTTGGGTGTTCTTTAAATATTTCCAGTAAAAGGTATTTTTGTAATTTACTTCAAAATCAACAGAAGCACAATGAACATTCCATGCGGGAGTTTTAGGTGTATAACTATAAAATAAGTGTCATATAGAGTTGTTTTTCAAATAAAGTATTGTTGTATTCCATTTAAGTTAGTTTGTAACAAGTCAGAATTGGCCATTTTAGAGGACAGTCTTGTAATATGGTCACCTACAAAAATGACGCTTAAAAGCATTTTAAATATACAAAATCTCTAGCAACCCTTGCACCTACACTTTCTTCATGAAACGTGATGGTACATCATGCGCCTCACCGTCGTGGTCTTCACTGAAAAGCCCATCACAATATTCACACTTGGAATCCCTTGTGTTACTTGTAAATACTCTTTTCTGTTTTCTTTTATTAATTTTTTCCACTTTTTGCATCCTTTTTTTCGATGGACCTGCTTGCTTGACCCGGCGGGGTCTTGAGAGTTCAGCTTCTGATTTTGTTGATTATGAAACACCTCGGGAATAACTTCTGTGTCCAGAGGCATAATCCTATCATCTTTAGTACATTTTACAGTTTGTGTAAAAACAAAAATAATAATAGACTGCCTTCGTGGTCGAGTGGTCAGCAAACGGACTTCTCAACCGGAGGTTCCAGGTTCAATTTCTGGCTGGGACGGTGCATTTTTCTTTAACCGGACTTACTCTCTATCTCCCACAGAGTTTGGAAGTATAAATGTGAAAGTAAATCTGCCTGCGTATAGTGATATAAAGTGAATAACCTACAGTTAATATTCAGCTGTTTCACAATATATGATCAAAGCAGCTAAAGAGCGCTGTGACTGAGAGTCATAATTGATTATAGCATTACAAGTTTTACATTACAAAATATTAGGTAAATTATAATTTTCAAGGGTAATAACCATTTTGACACAGATGTGATTTGTGCTACTATCTATGAGCTAGTTCTTGAACTTCGTAAACACGTGTTTTTTATGACAGCTACTTAGCCGTTTTACAAGACTTGTTCGATTTTATCCAGTTTTTCATTTTTGTTTATTATTATTACTCTTTTTTAATTGTTTCATTTTATAGCCCCCTTTAACCTCAATGGTCATATCGGGGGCTATGACTTGTGTAACAGTAGGTTCAGAACATTAGGTTAATCAATATTATATTACTAAACACACGCACATTCACTCTCACATACATACTTCCAGACTCTATGGGGGATAGGGAATAATTCTGGTTAAAGAAAATGTTACATAATTAGCGATGTGATTTATTTCGTTATAGCAAACACAGACTGCCAAATTCTTCTCCCAACAATGCGCAGCACACATACAACAAACATAACAATGCTTCTGTAGCATTCTGTCGTTTTTATCAGTAACCAGGAGGATGACAGAATTTAAATAATTATTTTTGTTTGTTTTACAATACTGGCCGTATTACAGGAACTGACTCAATATAACAACTATTCTTGGTATTATTTTTCACCTTTGTGAACGCTTGCATGAAGGTCTACAGTTTTAGTGTTTGTGTTTCGTTGTAATCTTGAAGGTGCCCATGACTGCTGAGAAATCCTTTTAATACCCAAATATGTGGTTAAGTAGAGAAACTTGACCAGCTTAGTTATATCAAAATCTGGAAAAAAGAAAATGAAGTTTTAGATGTAACCCCTGCAACTTGATAACGAGTCTATGAAGTATAGCATAAAATAAGAATATTTCACAAGAAAATAAATGAACGCAACCTGTAGAGTACTACATATAATAGTATAACACCATTTCCTGTACACTATCTTATATAATTTGAACAAGAAATATAGACGTGTAGTGTGCGTGAATTGGACTTTATTATAATCACATATATACATTGTTTGCACAAACACGCTTTGAGTATGCATGTGAAAATGTATAAAGTAATTCAGATTAACAATTATTTTGATCTTTGAATTCTGATATAGAACTTCAAGATCAAAGCATGCAGGTTCCGCCTATTAGTTATTTCGCAAAATATTGGTGGCTTCTGTGCTAGATGTTTGATTCTAATGAACTAAGCTAGTCTACGGTCGTTCTAATACAGTGTGTGAAACCTTCTTATGGGGATCTCTATGGCTGATGCTCAAATGAGACCAGAGTCATTAGTCTGAGAATTTAAGAATATTTGTCTCATACATTTAGGAAAATACCCAGGAAAATCTTCTATCCAAGTGACTTACCCAAATCAAGGTCGGATACGTTAGACTGGAGAGCAAATACAATACCCCTTCAAATCTGCTGTAACTGATAGGTCAATGCACCTCATAAAAACAGTTTTAGTCACTCCTTTGGCAGTAAACGTCCTGTCTCAAGCTGTTATATAGTAGACTTTAAGCGAGAAGTTGTAGTTAAGATTAGCCACAGCGTTATTTGGTTTACAGTTTATTTGCTGCATTTAAAATCCTTTAGCCCAAGGGCTGGAGCTAAAATTCCAGAAAAAGAGAATATCTATGAAAAAAGAAGAGGATATCCCTAGGGGCTTTGAAACGCTTACCTCATTTATATTGACATACACATTCCATGTGTTATGGATAAAGCCATTTGAAGGACGCCCAGAGCATCAACTGTCTACCATTTTAGTTCCCCTCTCACGCTTCTTTATGTCCGACCCTTTCCCGTTTTCCAGCGGGTTTCAGAGAATGTGTTTTGGTCCAACGCCACAACGGCGGCCACCAAGCTGTATTCCCTTCTGTTCTCTACTCTCAATCTAGCGCCTCTGGTAATCAAGAAGAATGCATCATTTGACAAATTGATGCACATTTGGATGCAAATTCAGTCTCGTTATCGGACGGGACGGGTGCTGTTGGTCGTTGCGGGCGGGTAGTGGGGAGTAAGGGACAGAGTGGAACGCGAAGAATATATCTCCCCGACCCGCTGTATACTGTAAAGCAACACATGCTGTCCCTCGGATCTGTTCAGTCGAAAAGAAAACTAACATTTACGTAAAATGTTCTGGAGAAACATTTACCTGATAGCAGGGCTATTCCTTGAAAATGAACTAAGTTTTTTCGTTTAATGAAATGGCTAGTCATGGATGCTGGAAGTTACAATCCCTTGTTTGTTGACAGAAAAATAAGATAGAACATTAAGGATTGCCGTTTTACGCTCATTTTACTATATCAGAAAACTTTATCAAGGCTAGTTAACAATATATTGTTTGTGAATAATGCGGAATAATAGGCTATCTAGAAACAAATATTGCAACGGTGTTATAATTTTAACCACCCCCTACTAAACTCACAGTTCATCCATCTAATTTTATACTTTAAAAATATTATTCTAGTATGTAAGTATTTGTCTCTGGTCACACAAGTGAATGCATATTTTTTTTTCCACACTTAAGTGCGGAAGTGAAGGCAGTAACTTCTATCCAAATTAAATTCCCTTACTTTATCCTAACACCAACATGAGGTTGCTTCACACGTTTTGCTTTTTTGGAAAATGTCCTGTTACATTTTACATCTTTCTAACCTAAATAAACCATCTGCGGGTTTATATTCGCTCTTTATTTTAAGCCGTTACGATTAAAAGTGATGTGATGTGTTCCATTAGTCTGGCATTTTCTAGCTGTTCTAGAAACAAACTTCTTACAAAAGACTATTATTTTTTCTGCGCCTTGCTAATCGAAACAAGCGTTAGCAGAATGTTCTTATTATTTAGTTACTTATATGTAGAAGGGGCACTGTAGATCAGTCGGTAGAGCCCCTGCCTGTTCTGTTTTTCTCTAACCAGATTATTGTCTATTCTTCCCAGAGTCTGCGAGTGTGAATGTGAATGGGTCTAACGCAGAACTAAAGTAAACAGAAACCTATGACAACAACAGTACGCGAGTTTAGCATCATTGCCAAAGGGAAGTGCCACCGATAGGTCCATGCGGGGTATAAATGGAAAAATAAAAATAGTAGAAGGGAACTAATGCAATACAATATGCTAAGGCGATAGTCAAATGTTTAAAAGCTGTCACTATATGATTGTCATTACAATTCGCCTCTTTGTGTGGCCAGGAGTAAAACAAAAGAGATACTGACGAGTTCCTGTCTGGGAAAAGTATAAGTATTTTAAAGTTGCAACTAATAACAACGAATATCTCGGAAATAGCTAGCTCAACAAATGTAAAGGACAGCATCTAAATGTTTGACATCTACTTTTTTTTGTAGTAAGTGTTTTTCTATCTCTTATGGTTTACCAGTTATGCAAAAGACATTCAGAATGAAGTTGACTTCAGAGGCTATTCCCGAAATTTGAATATATACATTTTATTTTATATGTAAACATTCTTAAAATACACATTTTAATCAAAATGGTTAGAGTCATTTTTGAGAAAGTACACTTTATGGAGTATGTTTCCTTCTTAGAGGTAGTTTAAGGTGGACGAATTTTCTTGAAAAACCTCTTGTCGTATCCTTGGGAGATACCAAACTTAAATACCAAGTTTGGTATTTAAATACTTTTAGTTTTTGAGTTATGCTGTCCACAGACACTTACACATACTGACGTTTTTCTATAAATACAATTTTTGGAGTCAGGGGCCTCAAAACATACGTTTCCGGTGAATCGTAACATCGAGCTTTTGAGTGGAATACAATACCTTCTCTGCCTATTATGTGCATTAGTTATTAACATTTGAAGAGTTATAAAAAAATATAAGGATAATGAAAGTTATTGTTAGTATAACATAATAATAAATTAAATATAAAATTATACAGCTAAAATAATGTGAAATTAATATTGCATTATTAATATTTAGAATAAGCTTATTGTAATAAACATATAACTTCCTGTTGCATACCAGTGATGTAGTTTATATTGTAGAGTAGGAAGCAGCTGCATCACAGTCGCAAAGTTGCTGGTTTTCCAGTAAATTTTTGTTTTAGAATAGTTTGCTTTTATATTATTATTATTATTATTATTATTATTATACTTTAATTAATTTAAACTTTAACTTTTTATATTCTAGATCTTTGTCTATTTATTTTAATCTTAAATTTTAATTTTTAGATTAATTACCTGAAAAAATGAAATAATAGATAAGATTTGTAATGCTTGTTTTTTATATAAATTTGTAGTTTGAACATATGCCCCGGTACAGTTATCTAGGAGCCGGGGTAGTATTTTCGAATTTTATTTATTTGTACTTACCTGTTAGAGAAAGTAAAAACTGTTATCAATACCTGTGTATCGGATGGGAAGAATATGAAAAATGGCTTCTTTTAAACTAGAGAGAGATCTCAATGAATATATTTTAAATGTTTGATCATAGTTCTATCTGTTATGGAATTTTAGAGAGGCTTTTTGGAAAGAGAAGCCGTTTACCAAACACTCGCTTCACTACACAGGTAAGTGAGGCTGCGTGTTGGAGGGTATGGTCACGTATGCCTCACGACAGAACCTACGATGAGATTCCGAAAGTGCCTGTGTGTGCCTACAGGAATAATCTCAAAACATTTCTCTCGCTTAGTTGAAGCAAATAAACAAAATAGACTAAAATTCGCTTAAAGTTTGGACGACCGAAAGCGCTAAAATAATTGCTTTAACTTAAACATTTGCTCACACCAATTTAAAGTAGAAAATAAATGGTAAGGTTGATGAAGAAATCTTAATGGCCTTTTCTTGGAATAAAGTAGGTATAGGTTTGTATTTAGAGCTTTTAAAGTATAATAAATGATTTATTTTTATAGCACCAAAGTATTGAAAAAAGAGAGATATTCTACAATATTACAAAACATTTCAAAGTTGATTGTATATGGAACAATTAAATTTCAAACTTTCTTAGTTTCCATTACCTGTTTCCTGTGGTATTCTATTTTCTGACTGAACATCATATCAATAGCAATTTAGATCAAACCATGAAACAATTACAATAAACAACATTATCCTACAATCATGTTTAGCAAATGTATGATTAAATTTTAAGCTAAATGAGTAAACATTTTTAGAAATTAGTAATTTTATAGGATAAAGGATTACACGACGTTCCCAAATGTATGAGTGTTATAAACTCTCTCATCAATAGTCTTAGTATTAGTGGTAAGATAGTCTCATTTTGTGATTTATAAAGTAATTACAATAAAACATTTCCATCCAAATTTTGTGTTTTGTAGGCCTTAACCCTTTTAGGGCTTAATGCAGAATGTGAATATCGGTAGAAATGGAAGAATAATATTCAAAACTTTGTCATAATTAGATGTTTGAGAATATTGAGGAATACATCAGCAAATTAGATTACGAAATATTAAGAAAAAATCTGATGTGTTCTATTCCTATGACTTTTTCTACACTCCTGTAGCAAATTATTGTTAGAAAGTTTATTCTTCTATCTAATCCATTCTAATTCAGACAAACTTCAGCAAAATGATCTTATTACTTAGTTCTTTATACGTAGAAAGAAATAACGGAAGAGGATAAAGCGATAATCAAAGCTGGCTGCTATGTGTTTGAAATTCGTTCCTTTGCATGGCAGATTCCCGTTTGGGAAAAGTTGAAGTATTTTAAAACTGAAACCAATAACAAGGAATTACTCCGTAACGGTCAACTGTACAAAAGGAAAGCATATGCCCTAAATTATGTGTTTTATCGAGATGTACATTTCTTGTGGTAATTTTTGTCCCTCTTACAGCTTACCTGTTTTGCAAACTTCTGCAAAATTATTCCTGATAAGAAGGTCTTCAGACACTATTCTTAAAAATTCAAGATATACGTTTTATTTGTGTTGTAAATATATTTAACATACGGTGTTTTAATAAAAATCGTTTGTCATTTTTTAGAAAAATAAAATGTTCAATTTTTTTTCCATTAAAGGTTAGTTACTGGTGATTTTTTTTAATCTTCTCGTCGCATCCTTATTGTATTGCAAGAAACTATATATAAATAACACGTTTGGAATTTAGGGTCTTTTCTTTTGAGCTAAGCTGTTCACAGGCTCACACATGGACCTTTTTCTAAAAATGAAGCCTTTTTGGGTGGCTCAGGGGACCTAAAAAAATAAACGAGTATTTCTGGTGAAATCTCTAGCTACTATGTACATTGTATGCACATACGTGCTAGAGAAAGTATAAAGAATCAAGATGCTGTTTAATTTTATTACAGAGCTCATTTGAAAACAGGTTATCTGCAGAGGTTTCATACCGGTAATGTCATACAGTTTTGTATAATACATTCATGCCTAAAGGGTGCAGAAGTCTTTTATTTCTGATATTTGGAGAAGAGCATATGCAACTTTAAGAACAAAGA
Organism: Hymenopus coronatus; assembly: GCA_030762935.1. NCBI lineage: Eukaryota > Metazoa > Arthropoda > Insecta > Mantodea > Hymenopodidae > Hymenopus > Hymenopus coronatus. Next base: position 330,597,161 of record CM060900.1, read on the forward strand.
AAAGGAGTTTCACGATGAAGTATTCGTGTAAAGGTTCCAGAAGACATAGATCATAGCAATGGCGTAACGCCATAAGACAGTAGAGACTCTGTAGTTGGTATCTTTTTGTTCCATTTATACATAGCCATTAACTGCAATGGTCATATCTACGCCCTTTTACCTTTAGATATTATTGCCTCTCGGAAATGGTGTGAGCTTGTATTTAGTTGTAATTGAATTTATTGCTTCTTATACATTAAATCACATTCGCACACACATTCCTGCTTCCAGACTATAAAGAGGCTAGGGAATAATTTTGACTAGAGAGAAATTTTCACTTCCTAAGCCAGATATCGAAGCCGGCACCCCAGCAGGCAGATGCTCTATAAGCTGTGCGGGTCAGCTCCCGTTGCTGGTATACTGATTTTCAGGAAGATTTTTAAAGTTGTAAGTTATTTTACAATTTGGATTAGTTATAATCCGTGTCAGTTTATAGGTAGCTCTATATCATCCATTAATATCTGTTGTGAAACAGTTAAGTATGTTCATAGATATACATAAAGCATTGTAAAGTTTTGGCAGATGGAACATTTTATATTAGCAGCGATCTTTGCATTAAATGTGATAAATAATCTGTTAAAATTAAAAACTATATATAGTTTAGCTTTGAGTTGCAAAATAATACTAAATGTTTATTCAGTGCACTAATTTACTACCAAATCTAATTTAAAGGAACTTGTTAATAGTAATATACAAAATAGCCACAGCTTATTGAAATGTTTCACTAGTACTGTATTAAACATACGCATACTTTGATTGGATCTTAAGAAGATTGGTAGCAAAATCTACAGTTTGGGTTTTGCATTCTTTATTTGGATGAGGTTTTGTAATAGACCAACTCCATCATGACTTATGTTTTTCTAGCGTATAATTTTAAAAATAACGTGCAATCAGATATACTCATAGGCCACAATTTCTCATATTTGCAGTTATTTGTCCCATAGTATATTTCAAATTTCCCTTTATTCATATAATTAAAACATTCAGATTCATGTACACAAACTGCAGGATATGACAAGTAAATTATACATGATCTTCATCTCATGTTCTTCTGAATATGTTCATGGCCTTATGCCATACAACTTTTGCCTACGAAGCTCAGTGCAAAACGATGATTCTTAAACTAAGACTTTTAATCAAAAACATAGTGATTCACATCCTTTTAAAATTGATGGTTATCTTCTTGGCAGTCTTCTGCAGTTCAGGTGCAGATAAGTGCTTGGTTATATACATTTTCATTACGATGTTCATAATCTGCTTATGTTGTTTAAAAGTTTAAAGGTATTTGTTTTAACAGTCTGTGTGATGAACGCACATGTTAAAGAGGAAATCTGTCACAAATAGCAGATTACTATGTCTTTTTACACAACCTAACCTACTTCAATTTGATGGCTAATGACTATCTCTCAAATTATTTGGTTGATTTGGAGCTTCTCTTTTTTATATCTACAGGTAAATGGACGTTCTGAAGAATCATAAACCAAGCTCAAGTCTACAAGAAAAAGAAACATAATTTCAATCAGAAGAAGAAACAGAAAGCTAAACGAAGTTGTAACGTCTGCCAGCAATATACTAACAACTCCTTGAGCTTCCATGGAGTTTTTATAAAAAGTAAATGTTAAATTGCTGGAATAAGAGAAAAGCAAAAATTTTGTACCGGTTTTTTGACATTGTGTAGTTCATTGTACAAAACAACTATATCATGGAAGTCATTAAAATGAATCATAAAAATTACTTCCATAACTTGTCTGCCTCTATTATGTAAAGTACTTAATGCTAATGATGAACAGCAATACTGTATTTAATAATATACCATGCATAAGTCATTTTTATAAAAGCTTGGCACATTTTATACAGAAAGGACACTTTCCTATCAGCACTGATGCTTCTGTTCTAATTTATTTTTAAAATCTATATATATTTTGTAAGAGAATATAAACATAATACTATATGAAAGTAATAAATATTCTTCTTATTAACTTGAATATATATGCGTGCAGCATTGACAATTATCGAAGTAATTTTATATATTTCACAAATATGCAGGCAGTAATAGACATAAAAACATATCTATGCTTACCCTACATTCATAAATAGAAAAGATATACTTCTTTCTCTGTTTACCCTGCTTGTATGTAGGACTTACACCCCCTCCTTAGGACTTACAAGGCAGCCCCTGAGGTCATATGCCTGTTGAGGAGCAGCTGCTCTAGATCAGAAACAAGCCAGGATGTGTGATGATCCCGATGTCTGTTATGAAAGTGATGAAGTGGATGATATGAAATGACAGTGAAAGGGATGGAATAAAGATGACTACGGCACAGTTGGTGAAATGAATGGCGGGGAAACCCGAAAAAAACGACTCCAAAGCCGCTTTGTCTGCTGCAAGTCCCACATGCGGTGTTCTGGGATCGTACCCGGATCACCTAGTTGCGAGGCGATCGGTCGAACCACTCAGCCACAGAAAAATATGTATAAAGAAGCAAAATATCATGTATACATTCACAACAATGCTATAATATCTGGAAGTCTTTAGATGCGCTGAACGATATGTATAAAACTATTTATACAGCTTTTTTAAATTATTTTAATTGTTCTAATTTCGTTGTAGGTATATTCAAAGTGGCTTATAACTATATCTGACTCCGCTCTTCATATGTTGTCACATATTGTCTTAATAAAATGTAATTAGACAGTAAATCAAAGTCCAATAAATCCGTAGATATTTGACTGCGTGTGTTTTCATAGTTCATTTGCAAGGGTCATTATGCTTCTCGAATGTACACAGCGTTTTAGTGTAATAAGTTGTGTTAGTTTTTTGTGGTAAGCGATAGTTTTTTTGTAGTGTTTAACGCCCGCTTTAACTACTTATGGCACCGCAGACGGTGACACTGATGATACATGAATGATGATAGAGCACCGGTGGAATGGAATGGCGGGGGAAACCGGAGTACCCGGAGAAAACCCGCCCCAGCACCGCTTTGTCCACCACAAATCTCACATGCGGTTGCTTTGGATCGAACCCCGGCCGTCTAGGTGAGAGGCGAGTGGTCTAACCACTTGGCCACGGCGGCGCGGCCCACAAACGAAATTTAATTGGTTGAAATGAGAAGGGCGTGAGGGAGGTATTCAAAGCACGCGCGAGTGAGTCAGCCAAGAACCAACCTCACATAAACTTGAGGGGGGCAATCACTGACTGAGGGGGAAGTGGGGGAGAGAATAAGTCCTATAGATGCAAGATTAGCATACCGTGACCCGTGGTCGACATTGACAGATTGGTGTTCTTCGAGTAGAACTTGGTGAAATGATCTGGAAATACAGATTTTTTATGCCGGTTAATGTTTAAGTCTGGCGTGGCCTTGCCTTACTCTACTTGATTAATTAATGAGGAAACCCCATTGTCCATCCGTCGGTTACATCCAGACCGTAACAGATTACAAAGCGACTTAAAGGTCTGGGACTCTTGGGGGAGAAAGGCACGAGAAGATAAGAAAAAACGAGAGTACCACAAGTCTTCGGGAAACTTTCCCATTCATTAACTGGCAGGGGATTTCACTCTCTCTGATCAAGTTTTAAGTTGGATATCGGTAGCAGGAGTTGAAGCCCAACTGAAAGAGGTTCGTGGGTATTTGCGGAATGGCAGGACATGGCGCAGTGAACTTTGTTCTTGAAACGGCTTAGAAGGAAAAATCTTTGCGGTGTTGTTATTCATTTAGAGCTAAATTCGTTTGTAAGCTTTTTAGCGCACAGAGCATTGTGGGAGCGAAGAAGAGGCAACGTTAATGGAAGGTTCAGGAAGTTTCTTCATCTTTGTTTCCTTCTAAGATTCTGAAATGGAACAGCTAAATTGTGTTTTCTTAAATTGTGGGGCAAGAGAATCTCCACGTTCTTCTTTCACGATCACGTTGAAAACTGTAGGTTAGAGTGAATTTTAAATCACTGTTTTAACTTGTGGAAGGCGAGGTGGTTAGTTTGGCAAGCGTCTAAAAAGGTTGATTTAATGATAATTATAACTGTACAGTGTTTGGGATAATATTTTCAAACTAATTTGAAGCAGTTTTCTGTTGTATACTGGTGCATAAATGTGTACAGTGTGTTCTGAAATAGGGCTAAAATCGGTAAATGAAAGACAAGAGATGAATATAAACATGCAGTAATGGACTTTGGTTCGTAAACGCATTAATCTGCAGATAAATATTGAATTGTTTGCGGACGTACTAGAATGTCATCTTAGTATAATGTTATGGTTGTATCTCGTACGAACCATGCCGCCGTCATGTTATTCATTTGCTTTCACATGTTTCAACTGGTTTATTTTTTAAAATATTGATTCAACCTTATAGTGCTATAACAACGGTTTGTACAATTATACATTTCAAAATACAAAATACAAGTGAACATTACACTACTGAATAAATTCATATTACTATTCTTTACACCATCATCATCATCACCATGGATTAAGCCTCACCAGCTTCTTCGGCTCCCATTCTATAACACTGTTGGACACATCTTATCTTCGGTCAACAACATTCATTCTGCTCTTTAGTTTTGGTTTCCAATCATGTTTAATTGTTTATTTGAGTGTGTTGTTTCAAATAATATCTAGCTTGTCTTATTGTGCCTGTTAATTTAAAGATGTTTAGTTCCCTCCATGTAACTCCACTTTTTTTATTCATCCAATATGGTATATCCGTATATTTCTAAGGTGTATTTTCCACTGATTCAATTCTACTTTACTCTGTTGTGTCAAAATCAAAAACTCCGAGCCATAAAGCAACTTTGATATTGGCATTACTTTTGAAAATTCTCCTTTCTGGTGTTACTTTGGGATCATAACAGAACACATAACAGAAATCTAGTTTTGTTTCCATAATATTAATTCCTCCAAGTGATTCTTAATGTTTTCAATTGTTTTTCTTCAAAGGCAATTTTAGCTTTAACTGTATCTGCTCCTATAAATGATAAAACTTCTATTTTGTTAAGTGAAATATTAAACTTAAAATGTTTACCTATATGCATTGTTTAATTGCAGTAAGGTCCTCATTGAAATATTTTGAGAACTATACATTTATACTCGCTTAGCAGCAAAGAGAAGAAGAGATGTACGTATAGAAATATTTTTAATTTTATTTTTAATTGTAAGGTGTTCATTTAAATCCATCGACTACTTCGTCACAATGTCATCAATATATAGATTAAAGTTTTAAATCTCTTATAATTCCATGTTTTCCTGATATTTTTCCACTTAATTAAATTACCATTTAGTAAAATATCTGATGTATTCCATTCAAATGCCTTTTCATACAAATTATTGTTAAACAAATGAGTCCTTTATCTACATCGTGGTAATGGAGATAAACATTAACTCAAATGGTTTTATTAGTTCCTTACAAATAAGAATACTTATCTGAGCCGGAGTGTTCGTGGATACTGAACCAGAAATTTTGGAACCCGGCTAGAGGAATACTCACCTATCCGGATAGCAATAAACTGTTTTAAAATGGCTGCTTGATGTGCTGTTCACATTTTGTTTTGGGGCCTTTTATGATTTCTAACGTGTTACTAATTAAAGAAATATATAGTTCATCTTTAGTTTAAGGGGTACACAAAAATAGGACAAAATTGCGAAATATATATATATATATATATATATATATATATATATAAAAGGGTTCTCAATGCATATATATATACATAAACTAATGATGAACTTATGTTCTTCTTTATGATGCTACTGCAATACTGTATTTACCAGAAGGTATTTTGCCTGCCATTACACTTGTTAAATGATGCCACCAATAACTTGATCTCAGATTGACATGGTAAACGGAGGAGAGAGGCTTGAATATGTATATCCGAAAGCTATTTATAAGCTACAAAGAAACAAATATCAAGTGACCTTACACTTGCAAAACTTATATTCATCTTACATTATAGTAGATGTAATATGATTATGTCCATAGATTCGTTTCTTTGAATTATCTTTTACCACCCATTCACAATTACTGTCCCTTGTTGTGTCTTATATTACTCCTAAGTTTGAACTTCTTGCACATTTTATTAATATCGTGTATGTTCTGATTTAGAGATGTGAATGGTTACTATTATGTAATATTATATTACGGTTACACAAGCCCAATTACAAAGTTAAGAGTGAAACATTGTTATAAATATATATACTATAAGAAAACAAACACATTTCTAAGGTTTTGAACTTTTATAATCTTCAGCAAATATGAAATTCGTTTAATATGAATTAATTCAATTTTATCTTACGATCAAAAATGAATCTCTAATTGCAGGTGAGACAAAACTTTGTTAGTCATAAATACTTTATGTTAATAATACGAATAATACTAGCTTTTCTGTTAGTTTAATAAACACAAGAGGATATAAAACGTGAACAGAAACATTGTAATGGTGCAAAGTGTGAAACAAAATTGAATGAAACTGAGTTTTATTTGTGGACGTTCTACAACTGCTGCAGTTCTCAGCGTCTCATTCTATAATAGGCATGAAAGATCGCTTAATTTTGCTCAGAGACCTCTTTATCAAGCTTGAGGTTCCTTTATGTGCCGTAACTCTTTGACATGGAACCAATGACCTTACTTCATTCTAGAAGGAAGACACGCTAAGGATTTTTACGCCAGAAAAAATGCATCGTTCTCCGCCGAGTTTGAATCCGCGAACTTGGGAACTAGAGGCTAGCATGTTACGCCCAGACCACAGAGAACGACGGAACGTATGAAGTTCAAAGTTATACACTACCTTTGAGTGGTAACAGACAGCGGAAATTTGTAACACATGTGTCATAGATAATTCAGTGCGCACAAAATTGTGTTTTTACGGGCATTTGCCCTCCATCCTTACATCTACTGCACCACAAATGGTGGATACTGATGAAGCTTAGGAAGGAAAGGTTCCAGGCTTAACTTAAATGTTAGTGATTCACCGCTTAGGAATTAAGAACATCGACAAGTACAAGCTTTAAACGAGATGGACCAGAGCAGTACTCCAAGGTATTGTTGAGGCTTTATCGCTGTAGTTAGGAAGCAAATTCGTGATGTTATACTTGCCTGATAGAGTTTACAGATCAAGTTTGCACTGACTATGATTAACGTATCCCAAGAAGCCACGTCCAAATACCTTGAATTCACTTACGCATCTCTTAATATAACGAACTAGATAAAGGCTTATCAAAATATATTGTCCCAACAAACATTTGAACTCGGACCCATTACGTTATAAAAGTGCTTATACTGACTCTAGAACACAAGAGTTCTCCGTTATCAGAGTTACAAGGACTGATACATTTCATAATAAACAATAAAAATGTAACGATCTTTTAACCCAAAATCACACATACGTCATCCTAAGGCATTCCTATAACATTTCGATCCATTGTGCTATGTTTTAAAACTTGGGAAAGTTGCCAAAGAACGCCACTGCTTTTGTGGGAAAATTCACCGCATTAAACGAGATTTAGAAACAACCGCCACAAGGTATATAAATCGCCATTGAGTTAAGCCCTAAAGCGCCCTAAAATAAGCACCCAGCATGATAGTGGTGTTTACATGTGATTGTGCCCTGCAGACTTTAATATAAACATTGAGACTTTTAAGCACACGCAGAATATCTCTCGTTATTTATTGTGCTTTATGACTGTCATTTGTTATGGATCTCACAAATCACTCCGCAGTCTCTCCTTCACTTAACAAAGGGAAATAATAAGTGGCAAATAATCCAAGTATAAAATATACGGGCTGGATTGACCATAAGCCGCAACGCTTAAGATTTGCTTCATGTTTTATTTCTACAAAAACACAGAAGTAATAGAATGTGTACTGCACATTGCGCTTTGTGTCCCTTCAGATCCGATTAGTATTATTCCTTTTGTATCAAACACTGCTAAAGCTTCCATTGTTCAGGCACGTTTTTCACATAAAGGTGGTCTTTTTCCACATTTCGCCGTGTTCATGATATGAATGACATTCAAATTTCTTCTCAGAGTAAGAAGAGCTAATATCTATTCATATTAGTAAATATACAGATTTGGAGCTGAATAAATGTAAGTAATTTGATATTTAGTAAGCAGAATACGTATAAGAGATAAACGTATCACATTTTGTCCCCTTACTAATAGCATTGTCATAAATAAAGTACACATTTCAGGGTTTTTATGTGTATTGAACGGCACTGCATTAAGTCTCTCTTGTGTTTACTTACGCCACGTAAGGACTAGCTGCTGTGTTTAGTAAACTCGCTCACCGCCGACCTGTATTCACGTAACTCACAGTGAGGGAACGAGGGACCAATTCAGTCGTAAACTTTAGAACTTTCCATAATGAATGGCTTTACATGTGCTGAATTAGCAAATATTCATTTAATTTATGCGGCAACTAGGGAATGTGCCAATGCTGCGAGGGACTATATTATTGGTGATTTCTAAATCATTTTCTTCCCAAAAGAGGAACGATAACTGCAGTGTATTTAAGGATCTGTAGTACAAGTTCTCTTAATTCCCGATTTAATGTTTCTTAATTGTTGAGTTTAATTTTAATTTGTTACATTTGTAAGATCAATGAAGATGATTTTTTTTCTTAGTTTAAAGAATGGAAATGCAAATGCTTACCAGTTTGAATTATGTATTTATTCAGCAAAGCAACATTTAAATAAAGTACTATCATGCCATGTGTTCAATACTTTTAAGTTTTACCCTGAATACATTGTGAACTCTAATCAGTTGATGTTGTAAGCCGGTAATTCTTAACGTCACTGCCTAATAATAGCAATTGTCTTGATATCAAAAATGTATAGACAATCCACAAAACTTTATTTGTTTTAATTACATGTTTGTATAAGCAACATACTGTATTATTCTGTATTTATGTCATAAATTGTAATGTTAGCTATGTTAACTTCTGCTAAAGCAAAGTTGTAAACCTACGCAGTAAAATATTACAAAGGACACTATATATTGTCAGAACCTTGAGAATTTACAGGATTTCGTTATCATGCTTGCGTGCATCAGAGGTATAAGTAAGAACTCGGGAAAAGTCCCATATATTCTGAAAACAGGGTCTTTTTCATTGCATTTGGCTATCACATGATTTCAGTACAGTAGAATCCTGTGATTTGATGACACCGAGTGTAACTTTATGCGCAAAGTGTGAGCCAGTCTGCATTTCGGCGGCCATATTGCTAGTATGACTATTTAGGAAGCCCCAAACTCAGAAATTTCACAGTCTTTTCTGTCGCTCAGAGGCGTAATCTACGCCACTTGTGGTACTAAAGTTGCAACTTCATCACAAAGTGATAGTGTAATATGAACAAGTTATAAATCTACATAGTATTTCCTGTCGTTCAGATGCGTAAACCAAGTTACTTGTGGTAACAAAATGTGCTAGAAACTTTAAATGAGCGACAAGTACATTTTATGAGAAACTGCTAAAATGTATCAGTGTATTACAGTGAACCATATGGCATTTCTATAAGTGTTAACAATGTTTCTCAGAGCAGAAGAGCTTTAATAATTCAATGTCTAATAGGTGTTTTTCAAGATTACTTCGCTGACAGTACTTGGTGTTAAATATCAGAATAGAAAACATCAGTGTTAGTACGGATCCTGTTCCTTTTATTTTAATTCATCATCTGGTAACCATACCGTGTTCTTCTCCTGTTTCCAACCTGAGATTAAGAGATCTACCGAACTCAAAACCAACTACGCCGAGGCAGAGAGAAAATGTACATGTGACAAAAGGTATGTGTGTACTAAACTGGTCCGGCATCTAGTATGGTGAAACTCATCCTATTGCCTATATACTGTCTGTCATCACTCTACAGACTCGTCCGAGATAAGTATATAGATACTATATAGAGTGTCACACAATCACACGACACCAGCATGCACGAAATTGCATGAAAACAAAAACGTATGATTAAGTAGGCTGGAGTTTCAGAGCAAACGATATGATTCCCTCACATCGAGCCACGCGTAGCAGGGCAGGGCAAAGAGCAGAGGGGATAGGAGTAATGAATGCCATTTTAGAACCATCGTGAAATATTCCTCATGAACATAACTCTAGAAAATTGAAAAAAGAAAAAAACTATCAATACTAGATCATCACGTATTCTTTAAACTCTGATAGAAATACTTATTTAATTCCCAGCCAGTGTAGTTTTGAATAGTGTCACGGAAAAATCTGTGTTCGGTTTATGTTTGTCGAATGTCACAGATGACAAGGTTTGCTTTTAAGAGACATCCTATGTTCTTTCCATTTTACCCCTATTTACTGGATGGACTCTCTCATTTATATGACAACTCAGTCAAGGTAGAGGCTCTGTACGGCTTTCGCAGAAATGGGTAGTCAATCTCAGGCTGGCACGGACATTGCTATTTCTATGGAGAGAGTGTAAATACACATTTTTAGGTTGTACTCATATATGAATAAGGTACACGTACATTTATTTCATCCTATTCATGCCAAAAATGTGTTTATATGAACAACTGCATGACGCAATGAAACTGCGATTATGAAAAATACCCGCTAGTTAGGAACCCTGAATTCTTACAGTGCAAGTTATCAAGTCCCCATAACCATAATCAAAATAAAGACCTGACATTTAATAACTAAAATTAAAACTAAAATGCTTGGTATCATTTCCAAAGCATATACGAATTAGAAACGCTACCTCCAAATGGGGACGAATTATTAAATTTTTAATTATTACATTTTAACGAAAATATAATTACTGGTTTTCACGATGTTAAGAATTAATAAATAAATAATGTTGGCCTGGATTAAACCAATCCATCATCCTAATACTTCAACAAATTTCCGACGTTTGCTATTATTTGTGAACAAGGGTTTACTCAGATTTGTCAATGCATCCAGCAAGACTATTTATTCTAGTCAGCAAATATCGGCTCAAACATGCATCTTCTAACGAATTTGACCGTGACAGGCATTTTAGAATAAGCGCTCCACGCATACGTATTGATGACTGCAATTGTAGCATCGCTGACGTTGCACCACCTTGGTTTCCCGTCTCAAATTCGAACACTGTACGACACTACTTTAGAACTTGAATGTTAGAGAACAAAAACTGTTTTCTGTGGTAGATCAGTTGTCCATACTTTGCCTATCATCGTTAAATCCTTGACTACGTGTTGCAAACAATTGTAATCTTTACAATCTTTACAAATATATAAAGTTCAGCACAGCTCTAGATGGCCTTCAGCATACATATCTTTAACCTTGCACGGGGTTTCGATTCTTGGAAATCACGGCTGAACTCACCACTGACAGCTTCTGCGTATGAGCTCCGACCCCTCTGGATATGCCACTGCGTCGTGTTTGGGAAATTAATGCCATGTTGGCATGTTACCACGGTAGTTCAGTGGTTAGAGCACTCGGACGGAGACTGAGAGACACGCGGTGTAAATTCCGGCTATGGCATTGAGTTTTGTAGTCTGACTCTACCTTTCCAATTCCTGTCCTAATCACACAATTAGTGTGGAAGAAACAATTGACTATAACGTTTATTTTTATGCATTTTGTCGTTGCCGTTCCCTTGATTATTTACATTTACGAAAAGGACATTGCTCTTCTCGCCACGTATTTCTCACTCCCTCAAAAAGCCTGTTATAAATATAAGTAAATTTTCACAGTCCCAAAGCAGAACTAACCTTAATAGTACTGACTACTTCCGTGGTTTTGTCGTCAGCGAACTGACTACTCACCTGCAGGTCATAGGTTCGATTCTGAGTTGAAAGTGGAAACGTTTTCTTTAACTAGAAGTGTTCTCTACCCTCCATAGAGTGTGGTAGAATAGATGTGAGAGTGAAATTCAAAGAGTAAAACCCTATGTTTCAATCAACAGTCCCAGATATCACCAAGCAGTTAAAGAAGGCTACAGAAATGAAAAAAGAACAACTTAACAACTTTGAGTTTTTGTTTCTTTGTTACTCTGTATAATATTTCAAGCATATTTAAGTGTTGATATAGCAGTTTTTGACAGTATGACAGGGTTGAGGATACAAAAGGCAAGATTGACGCTTGTATGAAAGCAGGTGCCACAGTGTGGGTACGTCTGCATCGCACAAAAATGTCTTCTTGCTATTTCTTGCACGTCGATGGAACCTTACCGCCGCTTAGAATGCATAAATACTTTTATTTTATTTATTCATTTATTTTGGCTTCTCAGCGTCGTCTTAGGGAATGCATGTTCCAAAGATACGAGTTGCATAAAAATATACTTGCGTCGGTATTCAAATCCATAAAGGATTCACGATTTCATTCATACCTCATTAATATTAAGGGCCTGAGCGAACCACACACTTAGTAATACATACGTCTGCTCATGTTTCAGGAGGCATTAAATATCCCAGCAGCTAAATAAATGACTAACGACTTGCAACTAAAAATATGCTCTGGGGATTCCACAGGATACCAGAGCACGACCTTCTGCGTGAGGAATGGTCATGCTGCCTGCACCGGGTAAAATTATGTGGCGAATATCTGCCGCAGATTTGTATTTATAGAGTCGACAGTTGTACTCGCTGCGGAAGAGGATTGGTCAACTATAAAATCAGTCAGGTTTGCCTTGCTACTAACCCCCACACAGCATGACAAGACTACGTAGGTGGTCCCATTAAGCTTCTCTCATCAGTGGCGTGTTCTGTATCTGCTTAACACGAGGTAGCCTTCTGAGGTGAATGGAGAAGAGCAGTTTAACATACAAGTCTAACAAGGGTCGTGGCTATTCTTGATTAAAGTGAAACAGATGCAACGCTAGTGCAAGAATATTTCCTTCATAGTCCATGTAAATTTAACTCGAAAGATGCATTATTTTTTGAAATAGTTAATGATTTTAGTGTTACATATAATCGATTTAATCTAAATTCTATCTTTAAGTGAGGTCAGACCAGAGACCACAAATTATAAATGTGGAACCATTCGCTTGGATTTATATTTTTATTTCCAAGTATTATATATTCAGCGAAAATCTCTACATTTGTTCTTCAATATATCAAAGAATAGTCTCTAGGACTGCATTCACTTTAAGAAACCGTGGCACTAAAACTTTTATAACATGTTTTTTTACACAAATGATATGAAGAGGAAGCTGAATATCCATTGAAACTTATATATCAGTTCTGAATATTTCTAGAGTTTATAGTCTTAAACTTAGTATTACCTAAACTGATGAGGGTTAAGTTCATGCAAACCCTTTTGAATGATTTAATTCTGTATTTTAAGAATTTTACTAAAGATATGTATTCAATTGTTATTCTCAGTCATTCTCTAATGTTCAACAGGTTATTTCTTAAGGCTCTCATTGTTGGTCTATTTATGGTAACCGTACTCGGTAGTTTGTGATGTGTAGATCATTTGTTTTCCTACTTTTTGACTTGTACAACAACGGCTTTAGGTCTAATATACCAAAAATGAAGTCTCCTTATATCATTTTTTTTCTTATTCTTGATTGACCTGGCAGTTTGTTCTCTTATAGCACTTCTCATTTTTAGTTTATTCAATACTCAGATTGTGCTTTCCACATTGAAGTCCGGGAATTTCGGTAGTTGAAGTGCCAAGAAACCCAGCGTTTTTACGCCTATATTGAGTTATTATTTACAGTCCATTAGTTAAATCTTCCGAAAAGTATTGGGACAATCTAAAAGTATGGCATTCAAGGATTTCTCAACAAGTAAGAAAATAGTCATAACTTCCGTATTAATATTTCATTTTAAATGTACAACAAGTATCAAATATGACTTTGAAAAAAAATGCGTAAAGCTACTTACACTCCATTTATTCCAAGTTCGAAAAATTCTCCCTTGGAATCAGAATTTTCCACAGCTTCGTTTGTATCCTGAATTTCAGCTTCAGTTCACATAGATCGAGGAAAATGCAGTATTTTAACATTTAAGACCAGAAACGTAACAAGCATATCACCACCTTAAAAGAAAATGGCGCGACTACCCGAGAGCAGCCAATATTACTAAATCTCCTAAAATTCCTAATAGTTGACTAAACAAGGACAGATGACAGCACAAGTCAGAAAACTAAACGATAACTGATGTATGTTCTTTGCCGCATAGCCCAAGACAGAGTTAAGGTCGTGGAATTGAATTAAAAGCGTTAGAAATACCTGCCCGAGCTATGCTCGGGCATGGATCTCGTGAAGATGTCGATGGCCCGAGCTATACTCGGGCTTGGGCTCCAAAGTGTTACAATCATATTAGTTTACACTTGTGATTTATAAAATATATGAAAATATCTTGAGTTCATTTAACTGACAAAGATATTAGAATATTTTGTGATGCAATGGTTATTCGGTTTGAATTTAATGATGGTGATGGATCGTGAGCGGAACAGAAGATCCCAATAATATGCATAAGCAAGTTGATGAAGCAATTGCATCAACTTTTGGCGATACTGATAGATAGATAGATAGATAGATAGATAGATAGATAGATAGATAGATAGATAGATAGATAGATAGATAGATAGATAGATAGATAGATAGATAGATAGATAGATAGATAGATAGATAGATAGATAGATAGATAGATAGATAGATAGATAGATAGATAGATAGATAGATAGATAGATAGATAGATAGATAGATAGATAGATAGATAGATAGATAGATAGATAGATAGATAGATAGATAGATAGATAGATAGATAGATAGATAGATAGATAGATAGATAGATAGATAGATAGATAGATAGATAGATAGATAGATAGATAGATAGATAGATAGATAGATAGATAGATAGATAGATAGATAGATAGATAGATAGATAGATAGATAGATAGATAGATAGATAGATAGATAGATAGATAGATAGATAGATAGATAGATAGATAGATAGATAGATAGATAGATAGATAGATAGATAGATAGATAGATAGATAGATAGATAGATAGATAGATAGATAGATAGATAGATAGATAGATAGATAGATAGATAGATAGATAGATAGATAGATAGATAGATAGATAGATAGATAGATAGATAGATAGATAGATAGATAGATAGATAGATAGATAGATAGATAGATAGATAGATAGATAGATAGATAGATAGATAGATAGATAGATAGATAGATAGATAGATAGATAGATAGATAGATAGATAGATAGATAGATAGATAGATAGATAGATAGATAGATAGATAGATAGATAGATAGATAGATAGATAGATAGATAGATAGATAGATAGATAGATAGATAGATAGATAGATAGATAGATAGATAGATAGATAGATAGATAGATAGATAGATAGATAGATAGATAGATAGATAGATAGATAGATAGATAGATAGATAGATAGATAGATAGATAGATAGATAGATAGATAGATAGATAGATAGATAGATAGATAGATAGATAGATAGATAGATAGATAGATAGATAGATAGATAGATAGATAGATAGATAGATAGATAGATAGATAGATAGATAGATAGATAGATAGATAGATAGATAGATAGATAGATAGATAGATAGATAGATAGATAGATAGATAGATAGATAGATAGATAGATAGATAGATAGATAGATAGATAGATAGATAGATAGATAGATAGATAGATAGATAGATAGATAGATAGATAGATAGATAGATTGATAGATAGATAGATAGATAGATAGATAGAGAGATAGATAGATAGATACTTTATTTCACTGCTTAGGGCATGGCCCGGTGGCAGCGCTGTCAATGTAATAATACAATGAATTAAATAAACAATAATGTGAATAATACACTGTTAAAATGCCAATGACATCATAGTATACTAATACATACATAATTGTAACGACAGCAATAATAACGCAATATTTTTATTTACTATCCTGACTATAAATCACTCCTCTTTAGTCTCTTTTTATAACTATTTACACTTTGAGGCAAAGTCTCCAGTAAATCTGCAGGTCTTTTGTTCCATTCGTTTATTGTGCTATTTGAGAAGGAGAATTTACCTATGTCTGTTTTCTGTTCCCTATTTCTTATTTTTTCCGAGTGATCATTCCTCCCACAGTATAATGGCTTTAATAATCGTTGGATATGTCTTTCCATGCAGGTTCCCCCATATAGGCTCTAAAAATTGCTCATAGCCTTGCTCGTCTACTACGTTTTTCTAGTGTTTCCCAGGAAGTAGCAGTGCTGGTATAATTTTCGAATCGTTTACTTCTGTCTAAAAATTTAGTTGCTCTTTTTTGAACTCTCTCTAGTGCCAGTTTTTGCCCCACCCGATACGGATCCCAGCATGCAGCACTATATTCTAATATTGGTCGAACTAAAGAAGTGTATGCCAAATTTCGCGACTTTCCATTGCTGCGTTTTAAAATCCTCATTACGAAATGCAACGCTTTCCACGTCTTCCCAGTGATCGAGTTTACATGTTCCCCCCACTCCAATCTTTGATTTAGTATTACCCTTAAATATCTGGTGCTATTTAATCTCAGTATTTTCTTATTGTCTAATTTATATATTACGTTTTCTACTATTCTTGCCCTTGAAAATATCATTGTTTTACATTTGTTTGGATTTATCTCCATTTTATTATATTTTGCCTAGAGTTGAATTTTGTTTAAATCTTCTTGTAGATATATTGTGTCACATTTACCGCTAATATTTCTATAGATTATACAATCGTCTGCAAATAGGCGAATCTGAGATGTTATCCCTTCCCGTAAATCATTTATATATGCTAAGAAAAGCAACGGCCCGATCACGCTTCCCTGGGGCACACCAGAAGTTACATTTGTAGGAGACGATAATTTATTTCCTACCCGCACTCTTTGGGTTCGTTCGCTCAAGAATTCCCGAATCCAAGTTATCACTCTGTTGTCTATTTGCAGATTACAAAGTTTGTCTATTAGTCGTCCATGAGGTACAAGGTCAAACGCTTTAGAAAAATCAATTATTATTGCATGTACGTTTCCACCCGCGTCAAGTGTATCGGCTACATCCTGACAAACAGCTACTAGTTGACTCTCACAAGAATGTCCGTTACGGAAACCATGTTGGCCTTCGAAGAGCCAATGCGTTTTATCCCATTCGCGTCTTGAATATTGTGCTATAAGATGCTCAACTTGTTTGCTTACTACTGATGTCAAACTAACTGGTCTATAGTTTGCCGCATTTGTTCGATCCCCTGCTTTATAAATAGGCACAACTATAGCCTGCTTCCAATCTTGCGGTATACTTCCGTTATTTACTGTTACTTCGAGTAGCCTCAGTATGTATGGAACGATTGCCCCCCCCCAATCTTAAGAAAGTCGCCCGAAATGCCATCTGGCCCGACTGATTTATGTTTTTCTAATTTAGCAACCGTCTTCTAATGTCCCTTGGTTTCACTGTCATAGGGGGCCCTTCCGTTGTTTTAATACTGGCATTGCTCTTTACTTGAAAAATTGAAGCGAAATGTTGATTAAACACTTCGGCTTTTGACAATGGTTCGGCCATTAGTATATTTCCATTCTTGATTTCTGGAATGATTTCTGCGTTTCCCCTGCGCCTTCTCACAAATTTAAAAAATTGCTGCCAACTATTCCTGTCACACGAGAGAATACTTTTTAAGAAATGTTGTTCCGCGGTAATCTTTTCTAATAGAAGTTTGTTTGACAAAACTCGGAATTTATTTGCGTGATAACTACTATTTTTTCGTGAACTATATGCTCTCCTGACTTGTTTCTTTAGCTGTTTTACTGTTTTACTGTAGTATTCCGGGTCAGGGTTTTTAGTTAGCATTTTACGGGGTATAAATTTATATGTTGCTTCCATAACAATTTTTTTAAAATTTTGCCATATTTCTTCTACCGAGCTTCCAGATTGGGACCACAGCGAATATTTTTCGTTTAAGAATTTTTGCAGCCTCGGAATGTCTCCTTTGTAATATTGGTAAAAGAGTCTCATTTCATCCGTGTGAAACTTGGCACGTATTCCTTCTACTTTAAGTAATTCGCAGTTATGGTCACTTATACCTGGCAAAAACTCGCATTCTGGTACAGCTTCTTCTGGCTTTACAAGAAATATGTCCAAAACCGCCCCTTCTCTGGTTGGGGTTTTTACAGTTTGAAAAAGGCCACCTTCCCAAACCAGGTCATTAACAATAGCCTGCGATTCCCCACCCCTTTCGTCACCCGCCCAGTCAACTCGCGGAAGATTTAGGTCTACCCCAACAATTACCTGCTCACTGTCCATGTCACTCTTAAAAATTCGTTTTGCAAGTGATTTTAGTGATCCTAAGTGATCACCTGGTGGCCTATATATTCCTATTACCTGTCATTTATTTTTACTATAGTTTCCTGAAGTTTCTACTTGTAAGATTTCATATTCCTCATCCCTCCATAATTTGACAGCATTGTATATATTCTTGACACAAATAAATATCCCACCTCCTCTGCCATTCCTATCTCTTCTTATTGTCGTGAGGTTATACCCTAATACTTCAGCGTTTGTAATATCTGGATGAAGCCATGATTCGGTACCTATTACTACGTCTGGATCATAAGCATCTATTAAGTTTGAGAATTCTAATTTTTTGTTTAAGATACTTCGACAATTTACCTGCAAAATCACTAGAGACTCACGTTTACTATTAGGTTTTTCGTCGGCGTTCCCACCGTTCCATTGTCAGTTGCCACCGGCCTCATCCCGTCCACCACCAACCTCGTCTCGTCCATCACCTTCGTCTCGTCTGCATCCCCCCTCGCCAGATGCGCCACGTGTTCATCACCGTCCTCGTCTCGTCCAGCGCCGTCCTCTTCCCGTTCTCCGCCGAACGATGCAGCCACTCTAGTGAAAAGTGACGCCAATGACTCCGCTCCTCTCCTATTTAGGTGCACACCATCACGCCCTAAATCATTATCACCCAGCCAGGAGTTTGGGTCAACGAAGAGAAGACCCAGTCGCTCTGCCACCCATTGAAAAGAGTCATTTACTCTACCAACCTTGCGCCAGTTTACGTCTCTGCGTCGTACCACTCCACTTAAAATTATTTTAGCAGCGGGAAAGTTACTCTTCATTGTTGTAGCCAAATCGCACATGTTCCCCATGATGTGATCTATGCTTCCCCTCAGGTCACTGGATCCTACATGCACATTTACCGTTTCCGGATTTCTTTGTTCCTGCCGTTCCACAACGTGCCTCATGTGCTCCGTTCTTATTCCAGGGAAGCACTCTACAGTCAACTCTGCACTGTGATGTCCAACGTGCTTTATTATTGAGTCTCCCAACAACAAACATTGTTCCCGCTTTGTATGCATCTCCGGAGTTTTTAACATTTTCATTTCTTCTTTCAATTGTCGTATTTGTTCTTCGGCTCGCTGCAACTTTACTCTCAACCGCCGAATCTCATCCATCATTTTAATTTCTTCCCTTTCTTTTTACATTAACATGTGGGTTTTCTCGCACTGAATACACTTCCAACTGTCTTCAATCTGCTGTGTTTTCTTTATTTTTTGGCAGCTGAAATGAAGCCAGCTCATACAGAGACTGCAGAGAAGTAAGTTCTTCTTGCATGTCTGGCATTTCACCGCATCTTGCACTGGTACTGGGTTTATTTCTACCCCACCTATCACCAATAACACAGATAACACCAATGCATAGAAGTGCATATGTCTTGGTGCATCTTCGTATCTTTCCCGATGTAACTTTCGTCCCGCTCGTCCCCCTCTATCTGTCCACATGCCGATCCTCGCCCGGTACGTCTGCAGGTCACACCCCACCACGAGCAGGTAGCAAATACGTCCGTCCCTGATGGATCTCCGGATCTCCCTGATGATGATGTTTTAAAAATAGTTTAATTGAAGATGTTGGTATGCTACAACTAGTGAAAGGATTTTACATCTAAGTGTAAGTCTTTTTGGCCAACAAGGTGTGGAGCACCAAATGTTTTGAAAGATCACGGATAAGGACCAGAAGGTAAAGTAAGATGCTTCAGGTTAAGATTATATTTCTCATTTGAATAACCAAATGCTACACTAATACTTAAAATCATTAGAAAACAAGAGAAAAGATAAAGGTAAACAAATGTTTAATACTATGGTGCACAAAACTTAAACGTACCATGGAAAATAGTGACGTACATTAATGATTTATATAGTGTTTAACGACCACTTTTACTACTATGGTACTGCAGGCGATGACCCTGATGGTACATGAAATGTAGGTGGAGCACCTTTGGAATGTGTTGGTGGAGGAAACCACCCTTGTGCCGTTTTGTCAACCAAAAATCCCACATGCGGTCTCCTGGAATTGAACCCTTGGTGAGAGGTGAGAGGTCTAGCCTCGGTCTAGCGGCCGTACCTTAATGATTCTACATATTCTCAGTTTACGTTTTCCTCAATCTAATGGCTTACAAGTTACATGAAATTTAAGAATAACGTTGAGGCATTTACAGAAGATACAATATACAAGGTAGCCTTCTTTGAGCCGCCTGAGGTGGGTCGATTTATCCCAGACTATTGTCAGAGGGAGGCCTTCTCTGAACAGCTCGAATCGGGTCTTCAAGCTCGGAGTTGTTAGGAACCTCTCTTCATTACTGTGATTTGCGGTTCCTTTTATATATCCGTATCTCCTGACGTTGTTAGCCACAAAATTCACATTGGGCCCATCCGTTTCTTTGCCATAGTTTATATATATATAATCCTCTAGGGATACTAGGCAGGACGTCACGCCTTGAAATTCCCTGTACATACAGGTTTTAATTTTTTTTCTCTCCAAAACGGATCATAGTAATTTGTTTAAACCCATATATTTCTGAGTTAGTGGTACGGAGAATGACATTTATATATTGTATAACTTTCATTGGGTCGTCTCCTTTGCGTGGTGGTAGCGCAGCTGTTTACCAAGTGGGAGACCTGGGCTCGATCACCAGTACCGGCGTGGGTATTTTTCCCCCGCTGGGAGACATGGACCGGGGTGCACTCAGCCTCGTAAGGTCCCTGAGGGGCCAATTGAGGAGCTACTTGATGGAGAAGTAGCGGCTCCAGGTCATGAGGACCGCATTAACTGGCCGGGAGGGGCTTGAGTCGCTGACCACGTCTCACCCTGCAGTACTGCGCCCCATCCATGATGTCTCTAGTGGACTGAGATGGGGGACGCAGCGGCCGGGCGGTAGGCCAAGGTTCCCCGTGAGCTGTCAGGCCATGGAGTTAGTATAACTTTCATTGAATAATATATGAACCTATCATCACTGTATTACAGTTTTAATAATTTCATGTAATAAGTAACCTTAAGTGACTAACAGACATATATCACAAAAATTGTCAAACTCGTTAAGCTCTACAGTTTGGGTAAAATAACTTTTACTGTAGCAAAATGGTTACAAGAAACTCTGGTTTGAATTTCCAAGTGTTCCAAACTGTCCAGTTTTAATATACTGTGCACTATTTTGTTTCTCATCAGTCCTAACAGGAAATATGAGATACTAATATGGTAGCGTATTGTTTTTTAAACAGTTCTCTTTCTCCCTAATGTTTCAATGTAGCAGCAACAGAACGTGTAATAAGAATAATTCAGAAACAAAGCCTTTTTGTGAATTATATGCAGAATAAAGTGGAAAGTAAGCTACAGTGAACAGAGAAAGTCTTGATATTGGAACATCTGAGACAGTACTATTTCTTTTTATATGTATGTAAAATGAAAAGCATTTGGAGGCGATTAATTGTATAGATGGAAAGGTGAACACAATCCCGAAATCTTGGTGATCAAATTTTCCATTTGTTTTATTAGGATGAAAGGAAATCCGTAGAAAGCACAAATTGGCAGAACTTAGCAAATGTGTTTCTAATCTCGTAACTAATCTCTTACGCATGGCGTCGGATTTTGCTGAAATCCGTCATTTCGCAATCATCCTAGACAGATCACGAAAAGCTGGCGTAAAGTGTAGCTTCATTCTAAACATCATCCGACGGGGGTGTATGAAAGCTGCCAGATAGTGAAAAGTTAGGTTAGGATAGGTTAATCAGAGTAATATTATAGTTTGGATTAGGGCTACTAGCTCCGTTATTAAGCCATGAGGAATCGCGGCAAAAGTTTTACTTCAGATATTCTCAGCATACACTGGTTTTTTATGAAATGCCCAATATCTTCACGAAATAACAATTTCAGTAACATCCTGCGAGGTGACGTAACTACAATACAGCTTCAGGTTTTATCCGTTTTAATCTTCTTTGTACTTCACTGCTATGGTTCTTATTTCTTCAATGAGTGTGTCCATTTTTGAGTGTCAAGGTTGTCATCATAACGTATCTTGGTGCTTAAAAATACCAGTACTACTTTATTTTTAAACTTTTGTGTAATTGTAATGTTAGATTTCTTGGTGCAGTCCCATATCTGCAACCACTACATCAAAATGGGTGCAATTCTAAACAAGATATATATCTGGTTTTCAGTCAACGACTTTAGAATTAATGATACTAACATAGAAAATTATTTTTTTGCTAAAGGACGTAACGGATAGTGCAAAATATCAAACAATTAAATTTATGGGAATCCATATAGACAGTAAATTTAATGGAAATGAACACATAACACAAACCATTAAACAACTTCCTGTCAGTGTTTGTCTACTTAGATTGTTATCTAAATTCATTCCTAAGTTTTATTTAAAACAGGTTTATTATGCCATAGTTGAAAGTCTTTTAGATAAGGATGAATATTTTATGGAAATGGAGCCGGCCTAACCGATATTTTATTCCATTATTGAAGAAGAAAGTGCTTAGAATAGTAACACACCACCAACCCTAAAACCTTGTAAACCAATTTTCATACAAGAGGGTGTTATGACAGTATATATGTTAGCATTCGCTATTAGTTTTTATATGTAATGAATAATATTAAAGAAAAAGTATATTAGTATACTGAAAACGCACATAGTTATAACTTTAGAAATTTAATGCAGTTGGTTTTTTCATGTGTATAGAGCACACAGAAAATTAAATTTAGATACCTCATTGCAGCTATTAAGGCTTTTAACAAACTACCTGGCAATATCAAAAGTCTTAAGTTTAGAAATTTTAAAGATTAAAGCAGAAGATCATTGATAGTTAATCCTTTTACACTATGAGTTTATACTTGAATACTATTGTTAATATTTGTTGGTTGTTGCTTGTGGGTTTTGCCTCACAATACCTATTACTGCATCGCAGTTTAACGCCAAATACATTAGTTGTATTGCATTGTATTT
The DNA here is from genome assembly GCA_030762935.1 of Hymenopus coronatus. NCBI lineage: Eukaryota > Metazoa > Arthropoda > Insecta > Mantodea > Hymenopodidae > Hymenopus > Hymenopus coronatus. The sequence continues at coordinate 330,620,415 of CM060900.1, forward strand.
TAAATAAGTTCAGGTTATTCATGCGATGTTATATTATTTTATTCTTCTATGTATTCTCTTTAAGAACATAATTGAGATTTGATCTACTTCGGTTATTTTTAAACATTACCCTATATACTTTCAAAGAATTACAGAGCTCAACGGGGCAAATCCAACTAATCAACCATCAGTGGCGGTGTAAGCGCTAGCGACCTGCGATCTACTCCTCTTGCATATTAGTGGAAGTGGTGAGGGAATCTAGCTCATTGAGAGAGGTTCCTAGGTTTGTTCTCGAGACCGTCTTCTCATACATGTACAACTACAGCGTAAGAGACCGAAGAGGTTACCATGATTTCCACTTCTGTTACAGCTCTTTTAGTTCAGTGAAAATACATTTTGAGAGAATAAAATCATCTTTAAATGGAGAAGGAATTAAAAACCGTTATTTCACTTATCACCGCCAATAAGCTAGCTTTGCAAGTGTGTATACACTGTTTTTATTTAACATTAGAAACAAGATCTACAGTAAGGTTAAATGAAAACATTAATGCGCGATTATAAAATACATGCACAAGAGCACTTAGTTTTTCTGTTTTATTTATTTTATTATTATTATTATTATTATTATTATTATTATTATACACTTTTTGAATAAACAGAGTCAAAAAAATGAAAGCTTCATAACGAAAAACATGTAATCACGCAAGTAGGTAAACTTGAACTGTACTGCGTACTCTTGTATTTGTATTTTTTTCATTGAGACACTTTCTTGTTTTGATTTACTGTGGTTATGCGTATAGTGTGTAATAATAATAATAATAATAATAATAATAATAATAATAATAATAATAATAATAATAATAATGCCCAGAGATACTATGCACAGTCGTGTTGATTAATCTCTGCAGCGGGTCTAGTCTCTAAACTCAAAACTCAAATACAGGGTATAAACAACAGCTATAAACTAGATCTTGGAGGATCCTAAAAACCAAAAATAGACTTTATAATTACTTCTCAATCTAAAAGTTGACCCTATTCTCTCAAAATGCATTATTTAAAACTAAAACTTCTGCAATTGCAGTGGAAATGAGGTTAAGCTTTATGACCTGTTTTTATGTATATATGAGAAAACGGACTCTAAGAAACGTGAGAACTCCTCTCAACGAGCGAGATTACCTCACCACTTCTGCTCTGTTGAGCTTTGCAAATCTTTGAATGCACGAAGGGTTATCTGCGCACATTAAATAGGGTCACTTGTCTTAGTATGATAAAAGCGATTTTTCTGAGTTTTGTTGAGTATTTAAAGGCTCAGAATAGGAGCTTGCTCCTGTCTCGTTTTTTTTCTAGTGTTTCAAATTTGAGCACCTTAAATACTTTTTAATTAGAGGAAAATGTGATAAACCAATAATATGGTATTTGCTCCAAATATTGCAACCTCTGTGAGTGAGTGTGTGTGTGTGTATCTATAAAGTGAATTCTTCTGAACTTTTCACCAATGTACTACTACAATTTTAGTTTTATTTCTATAACAAAATCTATTTGTGACAAAAATTGGTTCTAAAGGTTTTACCCTTTTATTCTATTGGGACAAATGAGATAATTAAAGTCAGGTTATTAATGAGGTATTTATATTATATAATTATTTTGGAAAATGATTGGGATTTTCTTCACTTGGGTTAGTTTAAAACCAAACTAACACTTATTTAGGACTAGAGATCACTCAATAAGTGTATGATAAATGCTTGACTGTATAAAGAATCCGTAACAGGAAATTTACTTCTGTGTCGATTCTCCTAGAATTTAAGTTTTCAGCAGTTTACATAGCTTCATGTTATATTTGAAGAAAAATAGCCAATAATCTATTTATTTCACAATCATGAGCTGTTCATTTGACCAATTTACTGATTGTAAACGCATAGAAATAAATACGCTTCAATAAAATGAGTAAAATATTTCCAATGAATGAGCAAATAGAATTGCGAAATCATCCGTGAGAATTTGCATGTTATAATCTTTTGACTTTTTTCACTTATTTCTAATTTTAGAATGATTTTGGAAGCCTACTTTTATACCGTTTAGATGAAAACGTTAATTTAACAGCTTATTAAAACGGAGGAATGTAACTATTTTAGTTGGTAATCACATATTTTGGAAATTATGCCCAGATTTGAAGACTTATCGAATTAAAGCTTTAGGGAATAAACACGTTAGTAGTCTCCCATTTAAACATCTTGGGATAAACGTCGGTGATTCTCAGAGAGCTAAATTAGACCAACCCAGACTGCTTATCCCCTTGGTGGGACTCGCCCATCGGGATCTTTAAGATGATAAAGGCAATACAGTGCAAAAGCAGTGTTTCACCAACTCCTACTATGATTATGTTGCTGCTAATTGATAAGGGTTTCTTCTCAAGCAGTAACGATGGTTACTTCAAGACAAACTGATGCTAACAAAAGGTGTTTTCTTTGGAGCATTTGAAGACACCGCCAGGGAGCCAAGTTGGTAAAGTGAAAGAGAATTGTAAATGAGGAACGTCTTACAATGAACGAAAGATTCCGCATCACAGAGGCTGTTTAGCAAGACAGAACAAAGTTAATAACCTTAATCTGCAGCACTAAACTCACTTACCATTAAGAAGCTGAATCAGTATCCCAGCAGATAAGTACTTGCAAACAGCGCTCTACCAAACCTTCAAAAAAAGAAGAGGTATTTGGAACGTTTACTTCCATATTCTTCGTTTAACAGCAGAATAATTTCGTTACACTTAACTGTTATTTTGAGTAAGTTTGTGGTAGTAGCTTTAAAAGTTAATGCTTATTTTAATGTGCAATTCATATACTATAATGTTTATACATATTAATATAAGGTTTCATACATATGCACTCGCTTTACCCGGTCATTCATTAGCATTTTACAAGGAGTGTAACACTCAAGTCTGTTTGACTCTTTCTTGAAGCCATCAATGACCGATATTCTAAATTTATTTACTGTTTTTTTTTTTTCCTTTTTTGTCCATATTAAAACATCTCAGATCCATTAATGTGATAAAATATAGCGAATACTCAAAACAACTGGGTTTCATTAGAGTCATCGCAAAATAAGAGAAAACCATGTAAAAATCATTATTTAGGCAAACAACCATAACTGAGTGTCAATCTCATGCCTTCATACTCAGATAAGCTACCCATCACCCCACAGAGATGGCCATAAATTAGGAATTCACATCAATACACCTGAATTGTAAATAATGAAAAGTATGGGATATATTAAATTTAAAACAGAGACAGCATTCGCTGAATACACTCAAAATAATTGATTTTCATCGCTTCCTTGTAGCGCACTTTTGAAAGGGAAACGTATGGCAACGTGCGCTTTACCTACTGGATGATAACTTTCGACCTTGAGGAGTAAGCATACCTCATACTGCTGAGTTTCCAAAGGCGTTCGCAAGTGAATGGTGTAAGTTCTGCCAGTTGCATGCAATTTTAAGTTCTGGGCCCTGGTGCAGTGGGCTGAAGCGGGTCCTCTGGCATCAGGCCACGGAATGCCGGTTATAGAACCGGTGTTCACTCAGCATAGTGAGGAAAGTGTGGAGCTACGATAGGCAGCGATCCTGGTATAGGAGTCAATGTTCCGACCTTGGATGTGTGAGGCTGACCAATTCACTTTTCCGTAGCGATTGGATGATCGCACACCTCTGTATTTCTTAAACGGGCATGAGACCTGCAGTGGGGTTGGCATGCCGTGGCCTCTTGTGTAATGCGTACCACACGATAAGTATTATATAATTCTTATGCTTTTTTTCATATAATTAAGAATCAATGCTAATATCCTTGTTTTTACAGAGGTAAATACCGAAATAATGGGTGTTAATGGTTTGTTTATACTCACTTAAAATAAACAAGAAAGAAAAAAGAAGGTAAGAATAAAGTTGGTGTTGTACACTCACACGTATTCTCTACTCTTGAAAATTTACATATATACATGATATTCATATATAGAGTAGCGTTAATTCTGGACACTTATTTGTTTAAATTAACTTTCAAATGTTAATATTGCATTCAATCTCATTCAGAATCACTATTATCAAATAAATTATAACCAGAAAATGTTACCATAATGTAATATAGGACCCTTTCCCATAGACTGGAGCTAATTTGGCCCTTAATGAATTAATTAGACCAATCTTTGGAAATAATATACCTATATTATTTTACACATTTACACATTTGTATATACAGGATTACTACAAAAGAAATAGACAACTTCAACTGCCTGTGAAACAAAAACTATTAGAGATAGCAACCTAATTATTTTGGAGGTATGTTGAGAAATTCTCAAAGTTTCGTTTGTTACTATTGGTAACGCTGTAGTGTTTTGTTTGTTGTTGCAGAAGCTGAAATGGCTGAAAATCCTGTGGAAAAGGCATATCGCGTGTTGGAATTTGCTAGAACGCAATCAGCAACTGTTGTCCAACGACATTTTAGAACACGTTACCACAAAAATGAAATGATGCGCTCACAAAAACCAGCATCGTCTTCATCATGTCGCAACATGTCGATGCAAAAGTCACGCCGTATGACCTTATCTTCTTAACTCAGAAACTGCAACATCTGTAATCTGTAAGGCATCATGTGCAGTCGCTTCCGCAAGATTTTCCATACAGTTTGCTGTGGAATTTGTAATTGCATGCTTGCCCTAGATGTCGATTTCTGTGGGCTTCTTATGTAGGCAGAACGAACACGTTCAACGTTTTCTTCCGAAACTCTTGGTCTTCCCGAGCTCTTCCCTTTGCACAAACATCCCGTTGTCTCGAATTTTCTATACCAGTCGTGTGGCGTTTTGTGGTAACGTGTTCTAAAATGTCGTTGGACAACAGTTGCTGATTGCGTTCTAGCAAATTCCAACACGCAATATGCCTTATTCACAGGATTTTCCGCCATTTCAGCTTCTGCAACAACAAACAAAACACTACAGCGTTACCAATAGTAACAAACGAAACTTTGAGAGTTTCTCAACACACCTCCAAAATAAGTAGGTTGTTATCTCTAATAGTTTTTGTTTTACAGGCAGTTGAAATTGTCTATTTCTTTTGTAGTAACCCTGTATTTTATCATATATTGTCTTCAACATGAAAATAAGAACGATTGCTCTCATTACATAGAGGGGCAAAATTTTGGGGAATCTAGTAATTTTAGGCTTATGATATTTCAATACCATGAGCAACACCTTAAACAACGTAATCTTAGAAATACCACATTTCCCCAATTTTGGGCCCCCATCGTATTACTCGTATTTGAGAGAAAAATATATATTATATTTTATATTGGATGGACAATACAATTAAAAGTATATTTGCCAATTTATGAAATATAGTGAATTATACTCGCATGATAGTGGGGCCAAAATTGGGGAACTCTAGTATTTTTAAGATTATGGTGTTCTTGGTGTTGTATCGTCATAATCCAAAAATTAAAATAATGTCTTCAAATGTTGAGCTATTCCTTACAATGTGAGAGTAATACATCCAATTTTCTCATTTTAATATTTTTCGTTACAAAGTTTTCACGTTTTATTTAACTCTGCTAAGCGTATAGTGATGATTTCTTTTTGATGGTGTTTAACGCCCACTTTTACCATAAGATACCGCAGGCAATTACACTGATTATAGATGGAATGAAGATGGAGCACCGATAAAATGCGATGGCTGGGGAAACCGGAGAATCCGGAGAAAACCCCTGCGACGCTTTATCCATAACAGATCCTGCATGCGGCCAACTGGGAGCGAACCTGGACGGCAGTATAATGATGATAATAGTAATAATAATAATTATGATGGTAATAACAACATTTAATACAGTGAAACGCCGCGTACTCTCATAAGCGGTTTTTGTAATTTTAATTTACTCGTCAGTGGATTTACTCTCTAATGTTAAATAAGAACTGTGACTCCATGGCACAGCTCACTAAGAGCCATAGACTACCGCCAGGCCGCTGCGTCCCCCATCTCGGTCCATTACAGACGTCATGGATGGGCTGCAGTATTGGGGGTGAGACATGGTCAGGGCTTCGATCCCCCCGGCCAGTTAATGCAATCTTCACGACCTGGAGCCATTACTTCTCCATCAAGCAGTCCTCGGTTGGCCTCCCAGGGACCGCTGAGTGCACCCCGGTCCAGGTCTCCCAACGGAGGAAAAAACCCCATGCTGGTACTGGGAATCGAACCCTGCTTAGCAAGCAGCAACGCCACCACCGCTAAGGAGAGGACCTAAATAAGAACTGCGTATAAACAGTTACAAAACTGGCTTTTGCTGAACACTGATAGGGAACTTTATTCCTTAAAACTAAAGGTTCTGTAACTGAGGTGGAAAACAGTTAACGGCGTTTTTGGTCTCTTGTAGATCATCTCATCATGGACTGGAAGAGCACGATTCTCTCTGCGTTTACGCTGATATGCAAAACGTGTGCGAAGGTCGCTCGCCCTATTTCCTCACACGCCACAGGCCGGTCTTTGCTTTCAATTGATCCGTTTAACTTCGCAACTTCTTTATCGCACGAAGGGTTATCTGCGCACGAGAAATCCGGCGTTGTTGGGCCACTTGGTATTCAAATTTTAAAGTTAATTTAACTAAAAAGGAACCAAAATGAATGCCACTACTCTGTAAAGTAATTCTTATCCAAGTTACGGTATTCATGGTATAAGCATTTTCTATTTAAATTATTTAAAATTACACAACAAGTGCTTTATTAAGAGAAATGGTATTCATGGTATAAGCATTTTCTATTTAAATTATTTAAAATTACACAACAAGTGCTTTATTAAGAGAAATGGAAAAACGGTTATAAGGATTGCTTGTGGTAACGAACCACTATGATGCATAGAAGAATAAGAATGCAAATTTTCGAGGAAGTCTATAAGAGAATGTACTGGCGAAAATGTAAACATGCAATATAGAATATTTTGAAGATTTTTAGTGTTATGAAAAACTTTGCATTAAGTGCTTTATATATCTGTAATTGATTTAATTGATTCTCAGTTATATAAATCTATCAGGATGGAGACTACTCGCTGTTAACAGCACATTTAAGATACCTATATTTTGTGAAGTAAATGTTTTAACTGTACTTCACTTAAAATCGTTAGCCGCTTTTGAGAGCATGACAAATAAATTATTCCCATCTTCAAGTGTAGTTCAAGCTGGAACAATTATTTGAAAGTTTTGAGCAGGAAAAATACACACACATACACGCACACATAGAGGTAATTTTGTCAATATTTCTACCTGCAGCTAATGGGTTATTTGATACAGTTTGTTGGAGGAAAGGTAAATTTACCATAACTGCAGCTGCAACAATCAATTAAAACAAATTGAAATGTAATGCAGCAATTTAAACTTACGTTATTAATGGCAAATCATTCTCAAACTCAATATACTAAATCAGTGCCTAAATTAGAAATGGTGAATGCATTTTTGCATATATTAGACCTCAAAACTCGTATTTTCTGCAAAATCTCAATATTATAATTTGGGTGGAACACAATGTTTCATTTAGTCGTCTCCTTAGCTCGGTGGCCGGTTTCGCGTTTGAAATCCTGTACCCCTGTCCTCAATGATCCCCACGCACGCAGATGCGCCATGTCCATGGGAGCCATAGCAGATATTTCCTCGTCACGGAATATGAAAGAAATTTGAAAACTCTGTTCCACCATACACGATGCCTGTTGTTTCATCAAGGTCCCGTTCGATTTATGAATTGGAACCATGGTATTGTATGGGGTTATATTTTGCCTGGAGCCATTGGTCACCCAAAGCCGCATTTTTCCTATAAATTTTAGGATTAAATAAACTTGGCCAGGGTGTGAATCCCACTTTCCATAATGTCTGCTGGGTATGCTTTTCTGTTCCTTTGACCGTAAAATAAGTAAAGGGAAAGGCGTGAAATCATCGATAGAATCCGGATATAATACATCACCCTCTATGTTTGTTTTCACGTCATATTCGATGACATCTGAAGCTCCAACAATTTCTATTTCATCTAAATTTTTGCATTTAGATATCGCCCTGGAATGTACGGTCCACTTACTATCTACCCTTTTAGAATCAACCTTTTCGTCCACTATGCCGTAGGCGCAAGTGAGACCCTCCCATTTGAGATCTTCAGGGGTGCTTGCATCCGCGAGGAATTCATAATGCTGCGAATCTAGGTCGTTTAATACGTACCCCCGATACATTTTATTCCTGTTGACGAGATTTCCGTGTATGTTGGTACTTATGCCGTATATACTGAGGGATTCAAAGTCGTCAGTATTTGGCAATTTGACCATCTGATGTTTTCTGTTCATTCCTACCAATTCTTTATACTTAATACTTGGAACATTAGATGTATTGGATAAGGTGTAACCTGTAGTTACAATATTCTTTGGCATGTAGTGAATGATCTTACTTTGCTGTACGAAGGACGACATCTCCGTGGGTGTGTTTGCCTTTATCTGCAATTCATCTGTTAATACAATAAAATTACTGAGTTTAGCATGGGGTTAAACACGACAGCACTTGTTTAATTACATTCAGCATTTCATCGTCTAAAATTGGTAATGAGGCTATCGTGATAGGCAAAGTACTTAGAGCAGTGTTAATTTCTTCCCAAGAACGTTGTATAAATGTGAAGGTAACATGCTTATATGGAAGGGTCTTGGAACCAGCGATAGATACGCTCTCTCCTGCAGGTATTCCATGCTGGCCAGAATTTCCCGATCCGCCGCTGCTACCTGCTGCTTCCCTTACCGCTCGCGCACCGTCCACTATGTCCTCATCTTCCTCAGTCTGCCATGTAGGGGGGGGTGGTGTCTCTAAGGGGTTGCTGAGCGTCCGCAACCTCTTCCGTGAGAAGGTTCCTCCATTACGCAACATTACAAACTCCTGTAGATAAATAACATCCAATCAGCAAATTGTTCTGGGGAGATGTACATAGAGGGCGTGAATGTTTCCCGAAATTCGTATACAACAAGTCTATTTTTAACGCCTTCTCATCCTTCGGACTAAGGTACCCTTTGCCTAAACACTCATGATTCCCTGTCATAATTACCGGAGTGCGACACAAATCTTGTTTACTCATATATTTTTTGCCCATCTGAATCGCGGCTCCAGCCAAAATATTTTTCATGTCATCACATGTTCCGTCAGTTACAATTGGCTCTTCCAATAGAATCAGGGATTTATTTAAAAAAAATTCGTAGGAAATTCGGACATGCTATTAGCACATGATGCGTAACCTGTCACAAAATGTGCTGCAATAGATTGGGCTATAAAACTCTTTCCCGCATTGGATGGTCCGAGGAGGAACAGGCAATTGATCTTTGCTTCCTTACCATTAAGAACTTTCTCAAGGTCGATAACAAAACGATCAGGCACAATATGATTTCTAACAAACAATTCACTAATTGCATTTCTGCTGTAGCTGGTCCCATTATTACCAGAACTTATGAGCTGCATCAGTCAGGAGGAGACTATCTCGATTTTTGTGCATGTGTCGAGTCATTCATTAGCCTCTGAGGTTGTGTTAGCTAATGCGCTGTATCAATCACACGGAAACTATCTCGATATTTGTGCATGTTTCGTTTAATGCATTAGTCTCTGAGGTTGTGATAGCTAATGTGCTGTATCAGTCACACGGAAACTATCTCGACTCTTGTGCATGTGTTGTTTCATTCATTAGCCTCTGAGGTTGTGATAGCTAATGCGGTCTATCAGTCAGACGGAAAGTATCTCGACTCTTGTGCATGTGTTGTTTCATTCATTATTCTCCGAGGTTGCGATAGCTAATACGCTGTGTCAGTCAGACGGAAACCATCTCGACTTTTGTGCATGTGTCGTTTTATTCATTAGTCTCTGAGGTTGTGACAGCTAATGCACTGTATCAGTCAGACGGAAACTATCTCGACTTTTGTGCATGTGCCGTTTCATTCATTAGCCTCTGAGGTTGTGACAGCTAATGCGCTGTATCAGTCAGACGGAAACTATCTTGACCTTTGTGCATGTGCCGTTTCATTCATTAGCCTCTGAGGTTGTAGTGACTCTTGCACTGTATTAGTCAGGCGGAAACTGTCTCGACTTTTCTACTTGTATCGTTTCTTTCATTAGCCTCTGAGGTTATGCTGGCTTTTGCGGTGCATCAGTCAGTCGGAAACTATCTCGACTTTTCTGCTTGTGTCGTTTCTTTGATTAGCCTCTGAGGTTGTGGTGACTCTTGCACTGCATCAGTCAGGTGGAAACTATCTCGACTTTTCTGCTTGTGTCGTTTCCTTCATTAGCCTCTGAGGTTGTGGTGACTCTTGCGCTGAATGAGTCAGGTGGAAACTATCTCGACTTTTCTGCTTGTGTCGTTTCCTTCATTAGCCTCTGAGGTTGTGGTGACTCTTGCCCTGTATCCATCAGACAGAATCTATCCCGACGTTTGTGCGTGTGTCGTTTCATTCATTAGCCTCTAAGGTTTTCAAACGGACCGCCAAATTTAAACTCTATTTGTTCTCATCGTCAATATCGTCAGTGTTACAGAGGCTTCTGTTTTCACTATAAATGTAAAAAAAAGTACAAGGAAAATGTTGCACCTTTGTAAAATAGTTATAGAATACACAATTGAGGACAACATCTTGAGCTTACGTCCTTTTTGCTTGGCTCTATTGCTGCTACCATCCCCAGGAAGAAGAAATGAAGCGAGAAAACCGCAAAAGACTATAAGCTGCAGGTAGAAATCCTAGAGACGCAGGGAAGTTCAAACATTTCTATTTCGAAAATTCAATTTACCTCTGGTGCTGCCCAGGGAGGGCAATGAACTACTGTTGCAACCGGGCATGGGGATTATTCTTACTTGGAGAAAACATACGCCCCATCTCTCCGATAGCATTTCACATCAGGAAAACTGGAAGCACATCTGAAACTTACAAGCGAAACGAAATGAAAGGGAAATAAGGAAAAGGAAATCGAGAAGAGAAAACTTCTGACCAGAGATAAACACAAAAAAAACCGAGGTCAGATTGGGCAGTCGAGAGGAATCGAACCCGGTACATTCCGATGCGTTACCTTCAAGCCAGCTTAAGGTAATGCATCTGCAAAATTTGACAACAACCTCTGGAAAGTTAAAAAAAAATTGCACATATATTTTACTTACTCTAGCACTTATGTGAAATGTATATAGTTGGTAGACAAAGTATTGTATTCCACTCAAAATTCTATACCAGTTTCACCGGAAATATTTTTGTAATTTAAAAAAGGAGTATTTAGAAAGAGGTGTGTGGACAGCATTAATACCTAACCCGGTTTGTCAGTTTAGTATGTAAGGGATGTGACACGAAGACCAAACTACCATTTTCATGAAAAATATTTCGAAAATCTTGACTTCTCAAAAATAGCTCCAATGATTCTGATTAAAATGCCGTGATTAATTCTGAATGACTTTTGCATAACCGGTAAATTGTAAAAGATACAAAAATCATACTACACAAAACATGTAAACATTCAAAACATAGAGTTTCCTTTGCATTTTTGTTGTGGAGATAATCGTTTCCTAGATATTCCTTGTTATTCGTTTCAATTTTAAAATGCTTATGCTTTTCTTAAGCAGGAAGTTGTGCTATTTCTTTTTTTTACCCCTGGCCTTGCGAATTTGAACGACAATCACATAACAACAGCCTTTAAAACTTATGACTATTACTTTACCAAAGTGTATTGCCTTCTCTCCCTTATACATATAAGGGACTAAGTAGTAATACCATTTTACTAATGCTTATCTCAATTAGCATGGCGTAGACAGATAAATACCTTTTGTAAAAAGTTTGTACAACAGGTGGAGCAAGTTATGTGAATGGAAAAAATAAGATTTTTTCATAATACAATTATATGAATGCAATACTTTTAAGAAAATTTGTCGTTTTTACCACTTGGCGCACTTTAGCTACCAGTTAGCTGAGCTGTGTGAATAAATGTGCATGCGCATGTTTATTAATGGGCACTCCAAATTTAAACTGATGTTCTCAAAAACCTTTTTCAACATTTTTTCAAACTCAATATGCTTCATACAGTGCAATTGTTTGCTAAATTTAAAAAAAAAATTATATACTACTTCTCAAAAAAAGAACATTAAAACAAATGGTCGTATACTTTTCAAAATATTTCTCAAATTTTGAGCAATAAATTGTGAATATTTTAAAAATCAACAGTTTTGGAGAGTAATAATTTTCTACAGTATTTAAAGTTAATATAAACGATATAACATGGCGGACCTATTAGAAAACTCATTCACTATTAGACTTAAATTTTAAGTGAGTGTTTTTAAAAATGCATCACTTGGCTCAGTTTTATTAGACTCATGACTTGAAACACTAAAATATAGCTACAATTTTGATACATGGCAAAGATATCACTATTATTGTGGGTATTAATTGGTAAAGATTCCAATAATACATCTTCCAAAACTTTAATTTGTATTTGAAACCACTTTTCAGTTGTGCGTGGGTAAACACTTCAATGAGCCGCGTGCTATGAAATCTCTTATCAGATTTCTTTTGCATGACGCGCCTGGCAGCACACACCTCACAGGGAATCCGTCCGTGTAGTAGTGGCCGATCGTCTCACAACCCCCCCCCCGCATGGTTAGTGATAATAATGCCAAAAAATGACGACATTATGTTTGTCATTCGTTATACAAAATGTTAGAGATGAAGCCCCTCTGCATCTATACAAGATGGGGCCATATTTAACACTCTATCTACCACTTTTAACAATTTCTACCACCGAAATATAAAATAACGTAAGCATTTCATCTCTAAGCATCTTTCATTGTAATCAATAGCAAACTTCTAATACGCAGGGCGAACAAACCAGTCATAAACGCGTGTAAACCAAAGAAATATTTTACTGAATCTGCTTTCCATGACAGCCCCTATCTCATCTAATTTGTACTTTCTCTACTCCTACTATAGTATAGTATGTAGAGAAGATATTGCATTCCACCCAAAAATTCGTTGTCAAGTTTTCAACGGAAACATATTTGGGATCCCCTGAATAGAAAAAGCATTGTTAGATATAGGTCCATGTGTATGTGCGTTTGGACAGCATAGCTCAAAAATAAAAAGACCGCTAACTACAAAATTTGGTATCTCCAATGATATGATACAAACCCAACCCAAACTAACCTTTATATCGAAATTGTTTTGAAAATGTTTGTTTTTCTCAAAAATATCTCTAAGCATTTGATTAAAATGACGTATACTAAAGATATTTTTACATGCCAAATAAAACGTGTATACATAAATAATTACGTGGGAAAGGCCTTTGAACATCTCTTCATTCTGAATGAATTTTGTATAACTGGTAAACCGTTAGACGTAATGAATACTTACTACACAAAAATGTAGATCTCGTCAAAACACACAATTAATTCATATACATTTTTTGTGGCGTTAACCATTTCTAGATATTCTTTGTTATTCGTATTAACTTTAAGCTACTTAAAATTTTCTGAAACGGGACGTCATTCTTATTTTCATCTCTCATTTGTTTTACGATTGGCCGTGCAAAGCGAACCGAATTTCAATTGCTTCACGTTAGCGATCGTCTTTTTAAAAGGTTTGGCTATAATTTTAGCCAAGTGTATTGCCTTATTTTTCTCCTAGTTAGAGGGCAACTAATATAACCAGTTCTGTTAATGTTTATCTCGGTTAGCACGAATTCCTAAGAATTCCTAAACTGTGCATTTGTTATAAACTGTGACACCAGGCACTTAATGTATTCCTCGGTCAGAGTCTTTTGAGATAGTCCAAGGGTCAAAGTTAGGAAGCAGTAGTCCATGTAAAGGTCAGTTATGTATATCGGCCCTTTCTGGTAGCTGGTGGCCCAGTCACGTGGCCTATCTTCCCATTCCAATGTCCCAAAAGTCTGTGACCATGAATATAAATTGAAGCCGATAATCTACAGCCAAATGTGACTTTTTCTTTTTTTAAACAGTACCGGAGTCTGGTCAGGACTCCGGCGCTGTATCCCCTATTTGCATTTCCCCCTGTATGATTACTGGTTTTACTGTTCCTTTACACAAACATATACACATTGCACAAACATATAACACCCATGCCCATTTTTCGGACAAGCTTTGTCAAAAACATGATTTAGTGAACGCATGATAACTACACACAGTCAACATAAAACAGGTGTCTCAAAAGTGTCTCCGTAGTGAGCGCTAGCACGCTCGCTCATCACCGTTCGGTTGGTAACGGATTGCGATAGTTATTACTGGAAATGAAAGTGAACTGAGACTGACTTTACTTACTTACCACTGTCACAGAAGATGTTGGAAATGCTGTTCTCATTCCTGTTAGCAGAGTTCGGCTGTTTTGCTCTTATTTCGGACACTTTGAATAAGGTTTCCTCCGTGATTTCCTTTAGTTCATCATTTTTATTTCAGGACAAAACTCTACATTTATAGGGGTCCAGTTTCATTTCCTTACTAACGTCCCTATGTTCTTCCTGCACAAAAACTGTTGTTTCCTCTGTTAGCTTCTTCGGTTTTTGGAGCATCATTCTGTTTCAGAGAATTTGGGATTTAGAAAATAAATCTCACACAGAATCACAATGAAGACATGCCGAGTGTGGAAAACGCTCAAGAAATACACGTTTTATAGTGTCTGAAATGTTATCACCATTAAGGAATATATCATCAATTAAAACGCTTTCTTTTCAATGGTTAACATTTGGACTTCACTTCACAAGCAGAGCCAGATAGTATTGATCTGAAGCAGCATTTCTCACAGTATAATTCAAACATAAAGAATGCTCCTCCTCCATTGCTCCGTTTCCAACTTAACCACAGCCACAAACGTCAAGGTGTAGCGCGCTGATTCTTTTGAGACACCCGTTAGTTTCACATAATTACACCGTGCAAAACAACGTGCCGAATTGCAAATCCCGCCGCTGTCTCCGTAGGCGCGTAAACTGGGATACCGCACAGAGAGGTAATTTAACGCGATACCTGTATGAGTCGGATCCGACGACTGCTAGTATACAGGGTGTTAATGAACTACACTGTAATAATTTGCCAGATTGTGAACGTGACTGATATAAGTAATTTGAAATCGGCGATGCATGGTTCCCGGATAAACATAACGCAACTATATAGCGTTAAACTTGTGGGTGTCAGGTGCTGATAACTCGGTGTTAAAGCAAAGCAGGTTGAAAAAATGGCTTAGAATGTCTTTAAAACCGCTGCCCGAGTGTAGTAGTATCCATTTTTAGCAGCTCGATACTAGCGTTCTCAAGATTTAATGTCGCAAAAATCTGTAAAACCTTAAACTAATCACTTGACAGTGCGACACTGAGCTTTCATTAACTAAGTTCTTGAAGCGCTTTTTAACGGCTCTGGTGATTTAATCCGTAACGCGGTAAGCTGCTATCCCATAGGTCATGAGTTCGAATCCTGATATAGAGTAAATGTTTTTTATTATAATTATTTTCATTCCAGACGAAGTGCCGCGATACGTGAACGAGACCCGAACTCGGAAACTATCTTTCCCTTGAAAGCCAGTATAAAGATCACTACGCTAAAGAGTTACGCTGTAATATGGCCCTTCGTTTTTCGTGTTATGCTCTCGAATGGTTGATAAATTAGCCTGTGGCGTACTGGCACTTCATAAACTTATAGCCGTTACTTCGAAATTGCAATAAATAGGCCATAAGTCTCCTATCTCAAATTACTCATTTAAGTAATCTACATATTCTGTGAAAATATTTCGGTATAGTTCATTAACATCCTGTACACCTACATTTCTTTAGAGAAAGCGCTATATGGCAATTAAGTTATGTTGTCAAACACGCGGGTGCTCTAGTGGAATAGGAAAAATTCTGGTGTATGCCATTCACATAACTTTCCCCAGTGTTCCAAATACAAAATATTCTTACAATAGATTATTGTTTTCTCTATATCATGTTAGTCAAGATAAACACTAGCAGAATTGGGCTTATTCATTCATTCCTTTTAAGTAGAACGGAAATAAAGGATAACATTAGGCTAAAGCAAATGTTTTCAAACTGGCCTCTATGTGATACAATTGAGGTACGGTTCAATTTGCATAGCTCCGTTTGAGAAAGGTTAGGTGGTTAAGAATTGAAACCAATAACAAGCAATATTTAAAAAACGGTTAACTCTAAAAGAAAAACGCAAATGACGGAAACCACGTGTTTGATCGAGATCTATGTCTTTTGTGCAGTAAGTTTTTGTCTCTTAAAGTTTAAACATTATGCAAAATTTTGAAAAACTAGTCCAGAAAGAGAGCTATTCAGAGACTATTCCCAGAAAATTCAAAACATACATTTTATTTGTAATGTAGATATCTTTAATATACGGTATTTTAAGCAAAATCGTTAGAGCCATTTTTGAGAAAGACAAAATTTTAAAACATTTCGATATAAATGGTAGTTTGTGGTATGGAGATTTTCTTAAAGGTATTTTTGTCGCATACTTGGAAGCTACTGAACATAAATCCCAAGTTTAGTATTTAACGCTCTTTTGGTTTTTTGGGCTATGCTGTCCAGACATACACACGAACCTCATTCTAAATTTTTTTTTATTGGAATCAGAGGACCTCAAAACATATATGTGCTGTGAAACCTCTACATCAAATTTGTGTGTGGAATATAATACCTCTCTTAACTACTATTTATATTTATCTACGTATGTGCCAGGCAAAGTAATAATATATACAATCTATGTCTGGCAAGAGTACTTATATTCAACCTTATCGAAATTGTAGGAACGAATAACCTGATTTTGTTTAGAACAGGATTAATATGGTTATGTGGGATACGGGATAGGTCTACCAATGGAGAAGGTCTAGTGTGGGAAGAAGTCTATAACATCAGTCGTGTTTTCGAACAATAGCAAACACAATTTGGAAAGAATATTTGTCAGTATCAAAGCGATATAACTTACTAAGTGAAAAAGGGGTCACAATAATTTTAAATTGAGGATCAGAGACAAATGTAAAATACTTACGTAAAGCGACATGAATCACTATTTACGAAAAATTAGTGTAAACCACAGTCTTAATAATGGATCAAGGGTGTAGCCAGAAATACAATTTTAAATATTTACCAAATATGTCTTCCCGGGAGATAAGTCCCAGGCCTCTCAATGAATACAGCGTTTAACAATTGTTTTTTTTTTATTTTATTTCTCAACATAATCTCCAGAAAGGCTAATACATTTGTCATATCGGTGTTCTAAATTTATTAAACCATCTCTGTAGTGCGAGTTATCAACGTCCTCAAAATAGCTGTTTACCACATCAATGACCTCGTTGCTGTGAAATCTTCGTCCTCCAAGAAATTTGTTGAAGTTTGGGAACAGGTGGTAGTCACTAGGTGCTAGATCTGGGGAATAGGGTGGATTTTCAAGCAATTCGAACTGTAATTCGAACATTTCTCCCATTGCATTGTCGTGATGAAACAAGATTTTTCTTTTATTTGCCAAATGAGGTTTTTTCTTTTCACCTCATCACTCAAACGTTGCAGTAAGCTTACGTAGTAGTCACCAGTGATACTTTTACCCTTTTCCAAGTAATCAATAAAAATAATTCCCTGTGCATCCCAGAAAACACTCGCCATAATCTTGTTAGCTGACAAAATTGAATTTGTCTTTTTTGGATTTGGTGCACTCCACTGTTTTGACTGTGATTTTCTTTCTGGAGTGTAGTGATGTATCCAAATTTGATCCATGGTAATAAGCCGTCTCAAAAATTGTACTGGGATCAACAGAAACAATTTTTCTTTGCAACTTTTAATCAGGTGTCAACAAACGCCGCACCCATCTTGCACAGTCCTTGTGAATTCCAAAACATTATTTAGAATATTACCTGAAAGTTATTTTGATATGCTTACAGCCTCTGCTATCTCAAACAACTATAATCTGCAGTACTGACCGTGAATGTTTTCAATGATCTCTGGAGTTATCACTTCCAGAGCGAGGCTCATCACTAGTGCTCGTACGTTCCAGTCTTTCAACGTACTGACCATTTCCTCCTTGATTTCTTTAGGCGTTAAGCCTTTCAAATGGAAATATTTTATCACTGCCCGTTTTTCCAAATCCTCAATTTTTGTGAAAACTCCAAAGTTGTCTTTTTTAAAATGCTATCATTCGAAAACTAAACAAGCTACTTACCTATAACTATTGACACAAGCTAGTCTAGTGTTAAATTTTACGATGCTACCGTCTAACTGGCCTAGTGGCGCTATATTTGTGTGAGGCCCGGGACTTATCAGCCGACCCTAGTACAACTTAAGAATGAAACATAATGGAATGCGAAAAACTCCTATCCCATAAAATTTGGGTTAAATTAAGCAGGAAAGCATTTCCGTTTACAATAAGTAACAAAAGCTAATACACTAAAACTGCTAATTTTAAGGACTCTATAGTATGTATTATTTACTGTATGAAAAAGGCACAGGAACTTGTTCATTCATTAACTATACCTATGTAAATCAATACAATCTGAAAATAGAACATTTTTTTCATGAAATTATGAACACGTTATAATCATAATCTGCATTAATCTCTGCCTTAATCTCGTGTGTGATTTGTGGTGGACAAATACGGATGTTAAACACTATTAAAAACTCCCCAACATTTCTGAACGTTGACTGTAGATAGGGGGAAGAGTTGACGTCAGTTACCTTTGGACATGTCTGCTCTAGATTGTAATGCAAAGGAACACTAATTGTGATTTATTAGGGAAGAATTTTAGCTACTGCTGTAGTGCATAGAAGAGCGTTCATCATTTGAGTGATATTAATGTGTTTCGATTTTCCACAGGGCCGGTATGTACGCCACTGCGTTGTCACATGACAGACGGACATGTAGAGTCTGCCGCTTCTGCATGCTACTCAGGTTGAATGACAGACAGAGTATGCTAATGCAAGCGTTCCTTTATGGGATAACAATCCGGCTTCCACGGCGCAACCATGTAGGTCCTTGGATTGCTATGACACGTAAGATTTCGAAAGCACGACCACTGAAAAACCAGAAGTAACACACGCTTCAGTAATTCTAGTCAACTTCTTGTTGCTCCAAGATTCACGTTTTGACGACCTGCTTATTCGGTGGATTTCAATTATCGCACGCTCATTACATTCGGCACCTTTTTCAGCTCTTTTGGATGTTGTTTTCCTTCTTTTATTGCGAATACTGCGGTGAATAGATCCAGTAGCATCAGCCATGAATGGAGAAGAGACATAGAGGGCACCTTGCAAGAAATGGCTCCCACATCGATTACAGTTACTTCAAATCTTGCACTGAAAAAATATAAAACTAGAAACATAACTGGGAGGGCGGAATTAACGTAGGGTATTTGCCCCAACTCATTATTATTACCTTAATATCCACTTATTTTGAGTTACTCATAGTAAAATCACCTGTGGTACTTTATTTTTAAGGGGAGTCGTAACGCCCTATCTCACAAAAGTTAAATTAGTCATGTTAGTGATGCAATTTCACAATAGAAATATGACATTTCAAAGGACGTTCACTCATACCTTCTGAGTGCATTTATTGATTCGTTTTGATGTAAAAATACTGATTGGGGAAAGAGTATGATGTTTTTACAAACCCCTAAAGTGTTGAATATTATTTCTGACATTTATTTTTATAAAAAATTAGCTATATACGCAACTTCAACTAAAGCAATTCCACATATTTAAGGAATTATTGGTATTAAGTGGTTAAATTGCTATGCTGTTACACCTTGACACATTTTCTTTGAGGCATTTTGTTTCTAGATATTCACATTTAAGGTAATTGTTATTCTAAAATTTAAATGGAGACTACAAGTTTTATAAAGTAATTTAGAACAGTAAACATTTTAATATTTTAATACACCTAACAAGAAATAACCATGAATTAACAATGTTTTCATAAAATGTAAAAAATATGCGACTAAATGAAATGTATTGTTTTTTAATTTTTCAATTTTTTATTTTCTTTGGAGCTGGGGGGTTGAGGACTCCCCTTAAATCAATAGAATTAGTTTGAGCTAAAATGCTTATTAATTATGAATTTTAATTCGAAATACCCAATGACAGTCATTTGGGTTTACATAGGACCTGTGTAAGTTTGTATTTTCCTACCAGTAACCTGAGAATAAAAAAGTTCATTTATTTTTGCCATGCAGAGTATTTGTAAATTATCCTGGTGTGGTAATGTTCTAGTGAAGGTAAGTTTCTCAGACAGCTATGAAAGTAAATGTGTAAAAAGGGGCGAGACTTTTGCACACCGAATATTTTATTAAGGGGATAATTGAGAGCATTCAAAACTCAATTTCTTTGCTACTTGACCTAAAAGTGTTTAATTTTAAGAATAACAATAATAATAATAGTAATTATCATCATTTTGCTGAAAAATAAAATAAGCTCCCTTTCCAAAGTATTGCATTCAGTTTCCCCGTTATCTAATTCATTCTTAAAATTATTGCAGGCTGGGTTTCCATATGTGGTTTTCGCATACTTTGCTCTCTCTCACGCCCATGTATAAAACACGATTTTTAATATTGACAAAATAATATTCGCTTGAGCCCATATATAAAATCCAATCATTCCAACAGTCTCTTCAAGAAATCTAGTTAATTAACATCATAGCTAGAAATATTTCCAAATTTGGTTATATTGATTTTGCAGGAAGTACAGAATATATCTGATCACATCACATCGACTTAGCCAAAAGTTTACATGAACTTGGACAAAAACGATAAATAAACGTTTCAAACATGCATTGAAACAGCACCAAAGGAAGTTACGCATACACCTTAAGTGTATAAATGTATAACAAAACTTCTTTAATTTGAATACCTTAATAAGTTCTTAACATTTCATTGACAAAACATTTGGGCATCTGTTATGACCTTCCAATCGAACAAAAATAATAAAACAGGTTTTCATCGATTGTTTAACAATCTCTATTTCTCTTTGTGATGGTATTGTTGACATGGTGTTTTGAACAAATTAGAAACATGTTTGATACCAAAACAATAAAATTATTTCCTTGTAAAGGTTATCTGATAGGGTGACAATATCATAAATGTTTGTGTTTGAATGCTTAGACTTCTAGTATAAGTATCATCATTTGTATTTAGCTATTATTGGTTTTTAACTTATACCATTCATGCACGTAGATTATTTTAAACACCTTTTAATTTGAGGGAACCTCAAAACCAGATTGGTTGAAATTTTAGTACCTCGAAGGAAAGAGGTTTTAAAATTAATAAAAATGTGCCCACATTTGACCATTTTGCTGCATGATTTTCCAGACGCACTTATTTAAAATAAGATATTCAGAATGAATGAATTTGCAAGCTCCGTTTATATAACTTGTAGAGAATGAGATGGTGGAGCGATAGCATGTGCAACTCGCATTCGGGGGGTTGCCGGTTCGTTCCCAGTCGACTACGCACTCTCACTTGTGTTTTCACGTAGTTCACTCTTATCACTTTTTTTTTTTTTTATTTAAAATACAGTACCGGAGTCTGATCAGGATTCCGGCACTGTATACCCTACTTTTATTTACCTTTTTCTTTTTACTTTCTTTTGCCGTATTATTACTGTTTTCTTACTTTTACAACACACACACACACACACATATACACAAACATATAACACCCATGCCCAAGGCGGGACTCGAACCCACGATCCCCAGCGCTACGAAGCACCAAAGCGGGATGCCTTAGCGAGCGCGTCCATTATCACTTAGGCGAATGCTGTGTTGCTTATTTTCTACAACTTGCATACCCTCATTCTCTTATATATCATTCCTTATCATCTTCCACTCGGCGCTGGCTTTCCGATTTTAAGGTCGCGAGTTCAAACGCGGTCCAGACCGGTGGTTTTTAAGTCTGAGTATAAATGACAGTCCCGTGTTATTAGAATTACTGACATGTAAAAGAACTCCTGCGAGGCGAAATTCCGGCACACCAGTAGTGATATATGGTCCTGGCAATTAAAAACAACTGTTTTTCCTTATTCTCATCCTTCAGGTATGTGAGCCTCTGGGCTCGTGGTGTGTGGCCGTGGTGGCAGGTGATGCGACGATGCATGCGATTTTTAATGCTGTACTCGGCGTTGGGTTAGTGCTATGGCCGCTGTCTTCTCAGGTCGGGGACGGTTGCCTTGCCCACACCCGTAACCCGTGGTGCTGACGGCTGCGTGGCGCCGAGATTAAGTACTATCAGTCAAACAGTTAGGGTCCTCCGGGTGACTCTATCGGCTTAATGTATCCGGAATATAGGCCACGGTGCGTGAGCTGTCCCCAGCCGTGTTTAGCCTTACCTTTACCCTTACCTTTTTTATATAAGTTGTTGGTACTTCTGCTGTTTAAAGACCGAACGAGGTGGCTCCGCGGTAACGCGTGAACCTCGCATTAAGGAGGTCCCGCGTATGATTCCTTCGGACCGGTCACTCTGGCCTTGATGTTTTCCGTGGTTTGCTGAGATTAAAATCTGGAATGACCCCTCTTTTACGAGAAGTTTCTGTGCATCGTTTGTGTTCATCTGCTTCATCTTCATAAGTTTTAGGATTGTAGGACCAAGCAGCGGTGACTGGTGCGATGCGGCGGGATAGTGGAAACTGCGGTGTAAAAATGCTATTTCGTACCTTTTGATGACCAACTGGGGTCCCTTGCTGGGAGCGGTTCGTTTACTCCGTGACACCCAGCCTGGGAACTCCGGCCTGGCTAGAGTGTATCAACGTCTAAACCTGGTCACCCTTCGTGGGTCTCCTCCTACTCTTCCTCCTCCGCAGCATACTGTTTTCACAAGTTCAGGATTAACAGAACAGTAGTTAAGTAGGCCGCTTATAATACCGAAAAATGTAATCGAACAGCAACGAGAATTTATATTATTGAGGTAACCGTATGAAAACATCTAACACAAATTCAATAGCGATTTTAATCAATTTCATAGATTTTTTCCTGAAGTCATCCGGTGTCTTACTTTTTTCTCATAGTGCTTAACACCCAATTTTTCTACTATGGCACTGCAGGTAATGACACTGATGATATTTGGAATAAAGATGGAGCACCGGTGCAATGCCATGGCGGAGGAAACTGGAGACCTGGGGATAACCCACTCTGCGCCACTTAGTTCACCACAAATCCCACACACGTTCACCTGGGATCGGTCCTGGGTCACCCTGGTGAGATGCGAGTCGTCTAATCAGTCGGCCACGGCGCGGCCGACTTATGGTTTCGCAATATTGTAAATTAAGTTAAGTTTAATAAGAAGGTGGCTAGCCATAGTTCACAAGTTTTTCAGAAAAAATTCGAAATATTCATTTCACTTATTGTTTCAGTATGTTAAGCATACGATATATTAAGGAAAGCTGTTTAAAAGTCTTTGAGATAGTAAATAGTAACAATTGCTTCTCCATGTGCACATCAAAAATATGCCTGAAAACACTTATCGTAAGACGGGGTATTTTTGCTGACTCCACCTGTGTCTTTCACCTGTTAGCTATGTTCTTAAAAGCGTATTAGACCGGCTAGTTACCGAGGAGAAATTGATAGATATGAAACGTAACTTGCGACAAATGGAGTTCTGAGTTGCAAACTGATGATTCCGAAACTCTCTATTTGGATATTACTCGACCGTTCTCACCAGGTGATACAAAATTAGACCAATCTTTTCTCTGCGCTACATACTGAAAATCTAATGCCAAGGTACTAAGTGCACGCGGTCGACTAAATTTACACATTTACAAGTCAACCTGTTCTGTGGGAGTGTTAAGCGGGTAGAAGAATGAAATCGGTTTTTCCTTTTCTTACTCGTGTGGAATGTTGTATCAGAATGACAACAATGAAAATCGTGGTAATACCCGAGTCCTGGTCAAAAGTTCCCATTTTCAGCAGAATCACAGCGCCATGTGTATTTGTGTTGTCTTTAAATGTATAGAATAATTTAAATTTAGGAATTTTTGGAACATTTTCGTCTGGAAATATAACAGTGCTCTGACTTAAATATTAGATTTGGCGTTTATTTTGTATTTGTATTATGCTTCTGAATCTCAGGCACACATTTGCTTTAAAATATTTCTGGCACAACAAAACTGAATCTCTGGTGAAATCTCAATAATAACTTTTTGGTAAAAAACAGTACCCACTTTACAGTACTGGAGAAAGTAAAATTCATAACTCGTGGATGCATCTCGTTTTATAAGTATTTATTTGTAGTTTTAATTGTTCTGTAGTTCAGAGATAAACGTCAACAGAGTTCTGAAACATTTTTTTGGAAAATGCTTTCCTCTTTGGAGTATATTCAATACTGTTTAATGGAAAACTAAAATCTACTTGGAAGTAAAGGAAATTAAACACTCCGTATAAATCTTTAATTGAGGAACAGATTGTAGTGGAATTTGACACCTGCTCTCCCAATGTTTTGTATTAAAACTAATTCAAATACCTTTTTAACTCTGTAAATGATAAGATGATGATAATGGTGTTTAAGGGCGCTCAACTGCCGAGGTCATAAGCGCCCTCTCTCTCTGTAAATGAGGACCATATGTGCATGCATATATGTATTTATATCATTTAGGCTTCGTTCCATTCTATTTATGCCATCAATGCTATAATAAACACGAAATAAATGTAGGGGCCCTGAAAATGTTTGTACAACTATGAATTATGGAAAGAGTTATACCTTAACGTCTGTGAAAAGAATAAAAGAGAAAGGATTGCCTGGTTTTGTTTGGGAATATGGACATTGAGGAATTAAAGAAGAATGCGCTGAAGGAAAGAGGTATATGTAATGGTATGGAAGATATATCAAACCATTGCTTGAAATAATAGATTTGAAGGAAATGGCTGAATATAAACAAATTCTTTACGCAGTGAAAATAATTTAAAGACCTGAGAAATGAGACCTGACTAGAAACCATAAGCGTTGGAAACGTGTTAAGGGATGTAAGAAACAGCTGGAAGTGGTTAATCAATAGGATTCCTGATGGAAGAAAAATATATTGCTAAAACTTGAATTTGTAATTGTTACGGGATTCCTTTGCATGTCTGGTGAGTGACTAGGGATGTAACATTTGCTTAGCAGTTATAAATAAATACACATACAATGATGATAAACAAAATCGAAACACAACTGGATATAGGGGTTATCCAACTTGGCTACAAGGGACCATATTACTTTGAGAGAATTAATTACTCAGGAGAATGAATTCATTATAGATAATATGGGACCATACCTATCTGAATATGGGCGGTATTTCCAGTTTTGAGGGAACCCAAATATACACTTCTTTCCTCATGTTGTACAGAGATAGAAAGTATTGGTTAGCACATATTAAAAACGCAAGCAACAGACCATGTGAAGAGACCTGAAAAACACTAAATCCTGCTCTTTTTTCCATTGAAACCTTGGAATTCATATGTGGCAGCGATGTCTCCAGATCAAATTTAGGATGAAAAACACAAATAAAGCAGTGAGTTCAAACTGTAATACATGTTCCCATTAGTTCTGCCCTAACATGAACTTGCGTATCTGCCATATGATTCTCTCCTGGTTCTGTGCTGGCTGACGTCCGAGAACATTCTATTGGTTGTAAGGTAGGTATACGTAGATGAAGGGGCCTGTAGAACCTGGTTCAGAGCACCATAAGTAAGTCGCAACGGCCCTTTTTACGCCTAAAAGAATATCTGAGAGTGTGGGATTAGGGTGAGGGAGGGAGCGATAGACTCGCAGGGCGAACAGATGCGGGTGACGATGTGTGCACGAAAGGGCCTAAAAATTCCAGATGGAGCATAACTGACGTCGGCTAATCATGCCTCGTCCCCAGAAGATTCCGTTGGCTAAAGACAGGTTCCAGGGGGCGGGTTTCAGCAGATTAACAAACACCAGAGAGAAGCTTTTACAAAGGGCATGGTCTATCATCTGGCTGCAACACAACGAACGGGAAACTAGTTCCTCTATTCCGAAACAAAATATATTTGGTGTTTTAATTCTTGTATCATAAATATTAAAACTGCTTTATTGATAATGATATGTTCACCTTTTTTTAAGGATATCTAGTAATGTAATGACAGGAACAGGAAATTTATGACAGAAGAGGAACTACCACAACATTCACATAAAGACCCAGGAAAACCACAAATAAAGCGCAGAGGTGGGTCCGACGGGAATTGAACGCGGGATTTCCCGAAAGTGAGCCCCTATTTCATTGGAAAACCTTCTCGCTCCGTTCGTTAGTTGCCGAGGACTGGCATATGCTCACCAACTCGAGTAGTGAACTTCCTATCATTGCGAATGCCAGATCTTAATTTTTCTTTCTCGAGTATTTTACTTAGCTCCCCTAAAGGTACCAAAAGACGTCTTAATTCCATCTTCTCAGAAGATTTCTGTAAGTTGTTCCTTAAAAATCGTAAGCCATCACAAACTAAGATATATTTCTTCGCCCTTAGAGCTTTTATGATAAACCTGTCAAACTTCTGGTCCCCATATATTATTTTTAGTCAGCTTTAGATAATTACGTTAGCACTGCTTCGAAACTTTTAAATCTAGGTTTCTTCTAGGATGATGCAATAACCTCGTAGACACTCCAAGTTTTTAAAGTTTGAAATATGATAAAGTGTCATTACTTCATTCACTAAGCTGGCTCAAAGCAAGTTTGCCAGGTGACACAGAATTACACAAAAGTATATATATTTTAGTAATGATATAATAGTATACTTATAAAATAACCCATTGTTACATCAAATTTTCAAATTACGAGAAAAAAAATGAAGCAATGCATATTATTAGAAGTAATATAATTAATATTATTACTCAAAAGAGACACTGTGTATTTGATGATGAACACTATCATCTAGATCTTCTTGAGCTTTTAGGTATACTCTTCATATTTATGACATTATTATTTCTTGCATCATGTAATGGAAATAGTAGACCCCTACAACTAATTCTTTTAATATCGTAAACTTTCATCAATGGTGAGATCAGTGGGTATATATTTTTCAGATATTAAACGTGTTTATATTTAAAAGGTTTTTCTGCTGAGAGTTGAAAAGTTTTTCTTCTTCATTATCTCTGAATTGCAGTGATTGTTTTATAGAAAATATTCGTAATCTATGTATCTGAACTGAAATAGGAAGAAGCTGTCTGAGGAAATTATCTTCGTCCATGAGTTGACATACCCTTCTGACATTTCCCAGAAATCAAATGCCTTGAATGTACCCTGAGAGCTGAAAAACATCAAATATACAATACAAGACAAGGTAATACACCTCAAATTAAGTTATTTCTTTGAAAGGGAAATACTATGATAGAAACAATGGTTACATGTTTCCTAATTTAAGCACGTTCTTTGGAGAAGTAGGAAAGCTATTGAAAACAGAAATAAAATCTGTATTTATGGAACCCTTTTCACGACACTTCCAGTTCTAAAACTAATTCATTAGACGAGGCACATGGATCTAATTTCATCCAAGAAGAGGAATAGCTTCAAATTTCCCGGATAACATTGTGAAATCTAGGCTACTTACATCAACACCATCTAGAGGAGTATCCTGAGATAATGTAGGAGGTGCATCCTTATAAATTAGAATGTGAACACTGAGTCAATGAACTGGTCTGGGAAGTAAGTTCAATATAATCCAACTGCTTCCCAGGAGGATAAGAAAGCCGTTTTTACCCTTTATTTGCACTTTCCTTTGGCATATGAATGTATTTCATGTTTATATATGTTGGTTCGGCAATAATGACTAATTCTCTCATTGTTACCTAAAACCAGCACGGGCATTAGAGAGAAAGAATAAAAAAACTGATTGAAAAGTAATTGTAAGGAAAGATGGAGTTAGTGGTTACAGTACGGAATGCACACTTCACACAAATATTGCTTATTCTCGTATGAGGCACCTTACAACTTTGAGGTACTTCTCGCTATCGTCAGGCCAGAGTCTACATTTATAGTATATGGAATTATCCTTAAGAGTATCATAACCTTCCTTTGTGCTCACTTCTGCAAAAGTTGAGCCTTCGCTAGCGGCGCTTACCAAGTCGAAAAGCATTTTTCGGTACCGTTTGGACTTCGATAATTGTTGATCTACAGGCGCCTATTGTGAAAGTAAAATGTATTGCAGTGATCATCTAAAAACTAAATTGTTAATTACAAGATTTTTGTGGTTTTATATTACTGTGATCCAGCCATTAGACTTTCTTAAGAAGCCTACCAACATGCCCTTAGCAACAAGAGAAAGAAAGCTTAGAACATTTTGAGATAAGAAACTGAAATATTAAATGATATATAACAAAAGAATACAGTATATAAAGAGACAATGATATAAAACTATCCATAAATTTTAACAATTACTCTAATGGTTCAACTACTTCCCTCCACATGATCTTCAACTCTTTCCAACACTCATTATGTAGCATCTCGTCATGAGTAATATCTGAAATAACAGACGTGAATAGGTTTTGTAATCTTGAGCTAGTCATGAGATGGCAATAAATTAGTTCCTTTGATACACTGAAACAATTATGACAATGATTACCTACCACACAACCCTCCTCCCACTCGTTGTCTTTTCTTTCAACTGTTTCGTGGATTCCTTTTGCTTGCTAAACTTTAGTGAAACCTGCTTTCCCTCTTCTTTCGTAAATTCATTCGTAAACGACTGTGAAGCGAAGAGTGTGAATTGAATTGTAGTAGCGAATACGAGGCAAAGAAAACGCGAAGGGGTAACTACTTCCCCAAAATAAATGATAATTACAGTTTTAGGCTAAAGTAATGCTATCCATTTAACAAAGGCTGAGTTCCCTTCTTGGCGTCTGCAGCCACATGACGGGGAGGGGGTGTGTTATCTTCCATTATAAATATGAAAAGTAAAGGAAATTAGGGGAATCGCATCCTGTAAATGTTTAGCGAGGAGTGACGAACGACGTCGCTTTCAAGGAGGCATCAGGTCGCGCATTCTTCTTTCAAACCCTTGCTTTGTCTCGCTGCTGGCGTTTACATACAAAATACCCTCTGAATCCTATATCATAAAGCAGTTTTACTGTCTCTTGCAAAATGTCCATAGTATTCATCTTCTCGAATTAAATTCTTTCGTAAGTGAATTATTTCTTTTATAGTTTCCCTACTCGGCTAAAGGCACCGTAGATTATTTACCGTCTGAAATCTTTAATTACTTATTATACATAATTTAATTAAATAAAACTATAACTTGGATAAAACAAAAATATTATCAACCTATTCAATTTATAAACTTTTTTAAATACACCAACTAAGGGCCCAGACATTTTATTTCGGGATTCTATTTTTTTATAAAGAGTAATTGCATAGAACCTGCAATGCCACTAATATATGATAACATCTCATTCGTCTCTTTATTTAGCTCAGGAATAAATACGTATTTAAAACCGCGAATGAACAATCACAGATAAATAAATAAATAAATAAACTTTAGTATGCTACCCCGGTTTCTAGGCAGCCATACAGGAGCATTTAATATCCAAAGTTTAATTTTATTTCCACAAAATATTACCAGTTATTTTTCTGCTATTGAAGTTTTTTGTAATAATCTAACTAAGGAACAAAATAAAACATAACATTATAAGTTAGTAGATAAGGATTGTAAAGGTATTATTGAACCAAACACAACGTAAACTATTCTAAACAAATTTTAATAGACTTCCAGCAACTTTGCAACTGGTATTCTTCTGCTTCTTATGCTACATTGTAAACTATACCACTCATATCCAAAGAAAGTGCTAATATTCAGCACTAAGTAAACCAAATATTTGTTACAGTAAGTTTAATCCATTATTTACAAATACTAATAATAATAATTATAATAATAATAGCAATAATAGTTAGTACATTTGTTTATACTCTGTTCTGTTTAGATTATAAAATACTTTAATTTCTAAGTTATTTCACATTTCTTACATTTCTTTAACATCTCTTCATACCTAAGTGATTATTTATAAGCAGTCTGCTATTATTTACCATTGCATTTATCCATGAATTTTATGCTACTCTTTACAATTCCTCATGTTATTAAATGCTTGGCTTTATGGAGTTATTGACTAATATAATAATTCCTGCTTTTTATTTAATTAGTTACCCTACTACATCATAAGCTAAGTTATATACCAATACTTATTTACTCTAAAAATGAAAATATTTTTCAGTAATACAGAAGAATAAAATATATGTATATTACTCCGTGTACTTGGATAATATATGTACTCTATATCCATCACTTCACTCACATATTACCACTTGTTTCCATTTTATTTCTTTTAAAACACAGCTTTTAATTTCCATTTAATTAATTTTTAAGCTACTAGACTATAATAATAACAATACTAACAATAATAACAACAACAATAATAATAATATTAATAAGAAGAAGAAAAAGAAGAATACATAGGTAGAGTCAGACTGAAAAATTCAATGCCATAGCCGGGACTTGAACCACGTATCTCTTGGTCTCTAGCCGGTTGCTCTACCACTGATCATGGCCAAATGCCGCTATAGCTTTGAATTTCTCAACTGACTCGCATGCATCCCGGTAAACCACAAGGTGATCTCAGTCTGACTCTACCTATCCAACTCCTGTCCTACACACGGTTTCTGTGAGAAAACAATTAAATTATCACAATTGGCCATAATAGCTAGCTATACTATGAATCCTGGGTCTTGAAACACTTACGACATTGTAAGTCGCCATTGGGGTTTGTCATCTCAAAATACGGCTAAGGTCCGATCCCGAGCGACAGCATGTGCGACATAAGGTGGACAAAGCGGCGCAGGGGCGGATTTTCTGCTGGTTCTTCGGTTTTCCCCACCATCGCATTCTATCGGTGCTCCATCTTCATTCAAATATTATAAGTGTCATTACCTGCGGTGCCATAAGTACTTAAAGCGGGTGTTTAACACTAAAAAAATAGAATAAATAAATAAATCTCAAAATAATTTGAGATTCAGTCAGATGTGAAATTCAATTCTATGCTGGTATGGTACCATGATAGCTCAGTGAGGGAGCAACCGGCTAGAGACCGGGAGATCCGTGGTTCAAATCCCGGCCATGACATTGAATGTTTCACTACCTATCCAACTTCTGTCCTACACACGGTTTTTGTGAGAAAACAATTAAATGTTAATTATAATAATAATAATGATAATAATAATAATATAAATAATAATAATAATAATATATCAGTACCACTACTGCCACTATCACCAATACCACCACTATAACAGTATCACCATCACTACCACCTTCACTACCTCATTTACCGTACCACTGCAATGGCTGCTACCACTGCTACTACTGCTAGTGCTGCTGCTATTACTACTGTTACTACTACCACTTACCACTACCATACCACTTCCACCTCCGCCACAACTACCACTACCATTACTGCTACTACTACTACTACTACTACTACTATTACTGTTACTACTACTACTACTATTACTACTACTATTACTACTACCACTATTACTACTATTAATACAACTACTATTATTACTGCTACTACTACTACTACTGCTGCTGTTTCTGGCTTCTGCTGCTGCTACTACTACTACTACTACTACTACTACTACTACTACTACTACTACTACTACTGCTGCTGCTGCTGTTGCAATTGTGGCTGAGGCTGCTACTAATGCTACTGCTACTACTGTTACCACTGCGACTGCTACTGCTACAGACTGCTGCTGCTATTACTGCAGCTGCTACTGCTACTACTACTGCTACTGATGCTGCTCTACTGCTACTGTTACTGCTGCTGTTGCTGCTGCTGTTGCTACTGCTGCTGTTGCTGCAACTGCTACTGCTGCTGTTACTGCTACTGATACTGCTACTGACACTGCTGCTGTTACTGCTACTGCTGCTGCTACTACTACTGCTACTGCTTCTGCAAGTGTTACTGTTGCTGCTGCTACTGCTACTGTTGCTGCTACTGCTAACGCTACTGGTACTCCTGCTGCTGCTACCGGCGCTGTTGCTGCTACTGCTACTGATGCTGTTGCTGCTACTGCTACTACTGCTACTGCTGCTACAACTGTTGCTGCTACTGCTGCTACTTCCACTGCTACTTCTGCTACTACTATTGCTGCTACTACTGCTACTACCGTTGCTGTTTCTGCTACTGCTACTGCTGCTACTGCTACTGCTGCGGTGACATTCACTTCGTAATACCCATTAGTCACAAACAAAACTTTAATTGGACTGGTGTTTTTCATGCTCATTCTGTAGTTCTATCATTCGCATGGCCTATTGCTATCTCCGGACGAATGAGTAAATTATAGCAATCTGAGAGCGAATATGGTACCTTCCTTCTCGGGATGGTGTAAATAAGGAAGAATAATAAGCATTTTAGAGATGACAGAGATATCACACCATGCATTTTCCAAGAAGATATCAGCGTCACGCAATATATGTGTCATCCGCCCAAAGACCTTGGAATATATTACCTAAACTCACTGCTGGCGCTGGTGTTGCTGTCGCTAATTGAAACCTCTTTCGCATCGGTAAGTGAGTGGCAAAGGTACTTCTGCCGTATGTTTAGTACGCTTAAAAGGCTTTAATAGTGAGGTGATTTAAGGGTATTAGGGTTTAATAATTAATATGATGCACTTCTATGCTGCATAGCTGTAGCAACCACCAGAAAAGTTATTCCGAGATCACTTTCCATCGGTAAAAATAAATTGTAACATTTGCGTTCCAAATTAATTCCGATTTATTCTCGTGGGTTTCCTCGGTCACTAAGTGAATGATAATTTTCTTTTATGTTTCTAATACATAAACTAGAATTATTGAGTAAGTCGTCAGCTGGTCCGAGACGTAACAAATTTGTGCCATCGAAATGAAAAATTGTTTCCATGAGAATAAAGGCAAGATGATGCTAAACCCTAATACAGTTCCTTCAGTATTTAGTTTCCCTTCTCATCTTACAAAGCTAATGAGAACACTAATGCCATTCTTTTAGCCATTTGAATATGTTTCATTAGCATTAGAAGGCAGTGCTAAAATATTAGATTCAATATTATAATTTGTCCTAAATAAAAATAAAATACCCGAAATCTCGACTAAGTTAATTTTTCAAATCTGTAACTTCAGACTAATCACAATCCCACAAGGTGCAAAAAGGAATTTTGCAAAAGCGCTAGAACATAAATAATATTAATAATCGATTCTACTTTTAGGTTTGTTTATAAATTATTTCAGGAAGCACGAACCATACTCTCCAGTTGTGCACATATTAATATACCTATCTTATCTAACTCAAATGTACCACCGATACCGATAGAAAATGTTTACTTAACATCTTGAATATAGTTTACTGAAGATCAATACAGGTACCTAATTTCACTGTAATGTACCTAATTTTATACTGTACATACCATCTCCTAAAATCTAATATTGTAATATGTTTTTTTTTTTTCTGCTAAATCATTTTATTTATTTGTTTTTATTTATTTACATACCGGCTAAGGTAATATCGTCGTATTACCATTTTGACCTGCTATAACGACTGCTTAAATTTGAGCTGTACATTAAAACTGTATTTCTCGATTAACTTAACTCACATACAGTATCGCATTCATATTTCCAGGCTCTTGAGGGTGGGGAATAAGAATAGCTTCATCAGTCAAGAATCGAACCCAGCATATTTTAAATTTTTAATTCAGCATTTTGACCACTTTACAGCAGAGACACTCTTAACAAAGCCTCTTTATAATTCTTATTGACGACTTTGTGCATTAAAGTAAAAAAGCAGAAAGTATACATAAAATCACTGAGAAGAAACTGAGAAAATGGAATTAAAGCTGAATTATGCTCTCGTGAATGCTTACATCATGTTCACAAAACACTTTAAATGCAGGTATACGATATTCACGTTCAATGATAGCATTTACTTCTGTTTTGTTCAGTTGTGGAATGAAATTCCATCTAGTCAATGAAGTGATTTTTTTCAACTTCCAACGGGACATTCAAGGTCTAATCCCTGTGCATAGATGCTGACAATCATAAAGAACGTGTTGTCGCAATTATTTCCTACTCAGGTATCCTTATGACATAATTTCAGCTGTTTTAAATTGCACTGTTTTCCCATTACAAACAATGTATTGCGTGCGACCTAGGGAGTCTCTTGCCCTCCACCACATTTCTTCATATTACGATAGCGTTTCTGGTCTGCGCAACTAGGCACGTAGGGGCTTGCATCCGCCCTTGGGTAATGCACGTAAACTGATACACGGCGTCCAGTGCCAAGTTGCCTTGAAGTCACTCGATAGCTATGCCCCATTTATTTAGAAATGTTTTCGGTCATTTATTGCTGTCCCAATCTAAAGTCTGCAACCATATACATGACTAAATGGAAATTATGCTGGTATTTTAAAAGT
Organism: Hymenopus coronatus; assembly: GCA_030762935.1. Classification (NCBI taxonomy): domain Eukaryota; kingdom Metazoa; phylum Arthropoda; class Insecta; order Mantodea; family Hymenopodidae; genus Hymenopus; species Hymenopus coronatus. The sequence continues at coordinate 330,654,839 of CM060900.1, forward strand.
ATAACTAAAGCAGTACGAACTATACGAAAAGGATTGTTTGTTTATAATTGTAATGTAAATGGTTATTTTACCAAAATGTGAATATGTAGCCTGAACGTACAATATTTAAACTTTAAAATAAAGTTTGTCTCAACTAGAAAACGAGAATTAAATGCACAAATGTGCGTTCTTCTTCCAGAAACTTGACGTCTCCAAAAATTATGGCTCTTTTTGCATTACAAAAGCATAGTGGTATCCTTAATTTGCTTATAACAGGCATCCAAAAAGTTACAAAATTTGAAAGCCAGAGGAAAGAAGTCTGCCGTTTTGACGGAGAATAACTCATATGTGATGCTTAAATTCTGTTGACTATTAAAATCCCGTGGTCGAGTGGTTAGATCACTCGAATCTCAGCTAGACGGTCCAGGTTCGATCCCAAGCGACCGATGTGTGATTTGTGGTGGAAAAGCCGATTAGGGGCGGGTTTCCTCCCGGTTCTCCGGTTTCCCCCGCCATCGCATTCCACCGGTGCTCCATCTTCATTCCATGGATCACTAGTGTCATCGCCTGCGGTGCCATGGTTGTAAAAGCGGGCGTTAAACACTATCAAAAAAAACAAAAACAAAAAAGCCAAGTATGATGCCAGGGCTCCGTCGCTAGAAAACATTACAGTGTTGAGTAAAAAAGGAAAAAATAACAGCAAGAATTCAGTAGGCAGGTAGGTATAGAGAAAGTTCCCTTTCTGGGGAATACTCGATTTTATCGCCGTTCCGTATCTCGATTAGCTGTATATTTCTTTAACGTGGTTGAGTACCTTTGGAACTTTATGATGACCGTTTAGTATTTTAGAAACTTCTAACCTCACACATTAGCAAAACTTAAATTCCACCCAATGCGGGACAATTACCCGCAACAAGGTACGATGGTGCCAAGGGCAGCTTTGATGATGGAGTAATTAGTACCATGTATTTGATCGATACGTCCTTCCATTTAATGATACTGTTTGTGGCTTTGTGATTAGGTTGTGGTATGATGATCTCAGTGTGAGTGGCTTGCCAAAAACTTTAGATTACATGGAACACTGAAGTTCTTTGCATTTCCTGAATGTTATAGCACTTTAGAATATTTTATTTTAGTTAAACTACAGTGGCATTACCTAACTACAAAAATTAAATTAACATTATTGGATCTTTGTACAACATTTTGCAAGTAATACTAAACATAAACAAAGTGATACAATTAAACCTAAATTTAAACCCAAACCAACTAAGGCTAATAATATCAATACTAATACACAAATCATTTCGGTACATATATAATCCGAGGAATTAATTGAACATATGTAAGCATGGAGGTTATTATAATGTATATAAAATAAGTCAGATTAATGCTCAAATGATAAAATTAGTAATTTCCTAATTTAAGAAAGCAATCGGGGATTTTAATTTGGATATTTTGTGTTCAAGAAAACAAAGGAAAAGTAAATTGCGCGCCATTAATGGCAAGAGTGATTAGTAATGGGGAGCAACTAATTGCAGTAGCAGTTATTATCAATCCCCCTACAGTGAATATAAATGAAATTTAATTTGAGTTTTATTTATGGACGCTCTTTAGCCCCATTCTATTACAAGTTGTGAAATCTCGTTTAATTTTGCTCAGAGGTCACTTTATTGGGCTTGAGGTTCTTTTGCATGCCGTAAGTCTACGACATGGGACCAACGGCTTTACCTCCTTTCCAAAGGAAGCCAAGCACTTTATTGGGCTTGAGGTTCTTTTGCGTGCCGTAAGTCTACGACATGGGACCAACGGCTTTACCTCCTTTCCAAAGGTAGCCATGCTAAGGATTTTTGCGCCCGATAAATCGATCGTTCTACACCGGATTTGAATTCGCAACCTTAAAAAGCAGCGGCTAGTATGTTACCCCTACACTATGGAGGGCGAAAAGGTAAACATCTATATACTAATTACATTGAAGTCACCCATGAACCTGGGAAATTTATTTTTTCATTACTTCCAATAAAGCCGTCACATAGAATATCATTTAAAAAAATTTAATCTAATTAAAAAAAAACCTTTAGAAATTTGGAAATTATATATACATACATTGCTAATTCCAAATCAGATCGGTAGTGTAATAGTGCAAAACATGAAAGAGAGGAAAAACTGAGAAGCGATATCGAAATTGAGCTTAAGTATTAAAAATATATAAAACAATCCAGCAAAGAAAGAAAATCGGGCAGGGACAAAAACTAACATAGATATTATCTGTTTATTTAAAATCTTAAAAAAATGTTTCATGAGTCAGAAGGTATGTCAAGATTCAACTGCCAGTGATCACATATTTATTTACTTTCAGTAGGTGTAGTTTTTGCAAGATTTTGAAAAAAGGTGAGATAATAAGTGTTACTGGACAACTAAAATTATCAAATTGAACTAATATAAGCAACCAACTCTATAGTGTTTAACTAGAGTATTTAGGAAATTCAGCAGACAAAGATGCATACAACATTACAAAAGTAATGAAGCTAGTTTTCTTTAAAACAGAGCCCATTTACAAACACAACGTGAACAGATAATCTTCAAACATCAAGACAAATCATGAGGACATAATGGGAAATGTATCAGAAAACCACTAGTGTGCAAGAAAGGGAAAGGAACTTAAATAATTGCAAAGCACAGATACAAAAACTTAAGGCACGAAATAAGGAATAGTGCATGTAAAAGTATCAGTGAGGAAAAATTAGAAGCGAATTTTTGGGGAATGACCTATAAATTCATAATGGTGAAAGATAAGAAACAGGACATTCTAACTATTCTTAATAAGGGAAATGGAGAAATGCAGTACAAATTTTATTAGACTATTACTTCCAGGGGATAACTAAGTAACTGGTGATGAATCTCGTGTCCGAAAGCGAATTTATATGCATTTTCCATTTAGCAACTCAAAGGTAACTAATCACTTTCACATTTCAGAGAATAAACTAACAGTACAGGAATCAAAACTCACAAAAACGTTATGTGTTCCATTTACATGACTTTTTTACATCTGGGTAAGAAATTATTATTAAGAAACTTATTCATCAGTTCACTTCATGCTAATCGAGATAAGCATTAGCATAAATTGTCTTATTATTAGCTTACTAATAAGTAGAAGAAACGAGGGAATGTACTAGGTTAAAACGATTATCCAATCTTTCAAAAGCTGTCGCCATGTCATTGAAATTAGCTTCTTTGCATGACCAGAAGTTGACAAATTCCCGTATGGGGAAAAGACAAGCATTTTAAACCTGAAACTATAACGAGGAAATGGTCAACACCACGAAAAACATATATGACATAGTTTGCATGTTTTAACGAGATCTACATATTTTGTGTAGTACGCTTCAACTGGCTCTTCCGGTTTGCCGGGTATGCAAAAGTTATCCAGACTGAATAGGTCTTCAGAGGCTGACCCCAGAAAATTAAAAATATACTTTCTTATTTGGTATGTAAATACGTTTAAAATATGTCATTTTAATCAAAATCTTAAAGGCATTTTACAGAAAATAAATATGTTCGAAACTGGTTCTATGTAAAAGATAGTTTGGGGGGATTTTCCTCAAATTCTTTGTGTCGTATTCTTTGAAGATACTAGACTTAGACACCAATTTTAATATTTTACCGATGTTTCTTTTATAGCTGTGGTGTTCAGACACACACTCACATACACACACACGCAAGCGCGCGCGTGAATGCAGCTATTTTTGTAGAAATGATTTTTTGGTTTCAGTGGACCTCAAAACATATATTTACGGTAAAATCTTGACATCAAATACCTACCTTCTCTACCTACTATATGCATAGTCGTGTACAGAAAATAAAAATCTGCCTCAACAAATGTTATAGCTAATGCGGTGCTCGTGAACCTTAGTGTCAGAATAACACAATTTGTTTAATTATTTAATGGCTGTATTTGTAAGGTAAAGGTTCACTCTGTCGGAATAAGGTAAAGTTACAATATCAAAGAAGAACACTGATAAGCATACTAAGTAACTAGAATATTATAGGTCCATATGTCTGTTAAATACAATGGGAAATTCTTTTGAGAAATTGGTCTCCAAAGGAATACAAAATATGAATTAATGCCGGGATTAAAAGAAAAACGATATGGATTTAGAAAAAGCGTTTCAACTGAAGAACCCATTAGTGAATTATTGAAAACCCTTCAAAACCATATAACAATTTTTATTGGCGTTTTAACCGATTTTGCAATGGCTTACGATAATTGGTGGTGACCTGAGTTTTTGAAATACTTAGAAATAAGAATTATGCACAAAATGTATAAAACGTATTAAAGGAAGTGCAAATTCAAAGGTTTGGTTAAATTCAAATAAAGGGATGACAAGAGGGCTTGATTTTAGAACTTCTATTCTGGGATATATTTTTAAACACACTTTGGATGATTTGAACAACAGTACAGAAATGGAAAACAGAATAATAACAGATTATATTCTCTTCCTCATAGCATGTAAAGATATACACGAATTGAAGTTCGGAGCAAACAACTTAACTTCTAAATTATATAATTGGTGTAATACGACTATATTGAAAATATTACTTACTGAATCTTGTTTTATGTTTTGAAGGGTAATATGGAGAGAAATTCATGTATCGAATTTAACACTCAAATAATTATATTCTAACAAAAAAAAAACCACTTCGGCATATAATTGGATGAGAAATTATATTTTTAGAGAACAAATGGATTGCATAAGAAACAAATCCGAGATAATAATGATGAAAACTGGTGAAAGCAATACAGCCAGACTTCTAAGTTTCGCTAAATTCAGTAATCAAGTACCCCAATAGATTTTTATAGAAATTATAGCCTATCGGGTAAGAGTACGGGAACACAGAATGAGTAAGGTGCAAATTAAAGCAATACTAAGAAGAATACAGACGAAAAAATTAACACGATATGCAGGTACAGAGAACAGAATACCAATTATTGCCCTAGAAATTGATACAGGCATTCTCTCAAGTGAAATAGTAAGTTTTTGGGTGAAAAAAGAGCTTTGAAAAACGTAACAAAATTTTTTGCAGCAAGATGTGATACCATTAAAGAAATTAAACTAAATTTACAATCATCATAGCTTATATAAAGGGAAAGTAAACAATACGGGAAGAAGGTTATTTCATGTATTTGATAACATTTCTGAGGTTGGAATGTAAACATCTTCAGCGCACTAAAGCCTAATTGTTTTATATCTTGTAATTATATTGGAATATATGAACATACTCTATTTGAATGCATTTATTAACACCTTTTAAGAAAGAAGTAAACTAGGCGATCACCTCATATCGGTTAAATTAAGAACTAGACATTTTTATAACTATCTATATTTATTAGCACACAAAATAAGTATAAAATAAGCTTCACAAACACAATTACCAAGCAACACAAAGGACGCTGTAGGGCCGGAAGGATTAGAGAACCAAAACGCGTTATATATTACATTATAACACGGCAAGTTGAGGAAGAGGAAGAACGTTTTTGATAAATTCAGGAAGAAAATTTTGGGAAGAAAAATAGAAAATAAGTGTAAAAGATCCAAAACATTATTATAATACGCAGATAAAATGAAGAAGGAGGAAGAGAGAAGGAAGATAAAGTTGATGGTGAAGATGGAGTAAAGAGATAAAGGAAGTTGGGGTATCTATATCTGGATGATAGGAGGGTGAATTGGGAGCAAAAGAACGGGAGGCGCGAAATGGAAGAGCAAGGAGAATTTAATGGAGGGGTGGTTAGTAAGGGGTGTATAAGAGATGGAAGAGTTGAGTGAAAAGAGGAGCTGGTAGCAAAATAATGGTGGTGAATTTGGTGATGTAGTGTGTTGAATGTTTAGTGGTTATAAAGTATGAAGTGCTTAAACTGAATGAGTGAAGTTTTAATGTAATTTATCTAAATATCCTTGTTAACTGTTACATTCTTTAAACGTTTTAGTTATTTAATTATATCTGCATAAGCATATTCTACGAATTATTAAGAATAAAGGACATAAATAGAAAAATTGGAGTACAGGTCCTGGCGTGGGTGACTAGATACCAGGACGGAATATTGCGATTTTTTAAGTACATGAAACGACTGTTATTTAAACTCCTTCGCGGAGCAAACTGGCTGTTATGAACTTGGACGTGTTTCGGAAGTTCCTTCTTCCATTTTCAAGCAAGCTGACCGTCTAGTTTGACCTCCATCTTTAGCATGTTCTTCAGCCAACTGGTGGATCTGGCGGGCAACCATGTCATCGTGTTCTTTCCGAAGCAACTGAGATTACCTCTGGTATCTTATCTTGGAACTGTTTGCTTGTTCCAAGAGGCCATCTTGAATATTTGTTCTGATTGGATGAATTGCAGAATGACATCACGTGGAGGCATTTCAGAATTAATAACATTGACATTGTGATATTGAATGTGGATTTTTACCTAAGTATCCGCGAAGGTGTTGTAATTCCTTTAGTAATTTAATTTCTCGATCTATTTCATGGCTGAAAGTTTGAAAGTGATTGGTAGAAGCAGATTTATCTATTTGTTTCCGTTTAACAGTTCTTTGGTGTGCTTTAAAAATGTTTCTGAAGCTTCTCTTTTTATTACCAATGTACTCGGCTTTGTAAGTATTGCAATACATTTGATAAATTCCAGATCCATTTAGGACATGTATGTTTTTGTTTAAAAGTCTGTTCAATATTTTTCTCAAACTAAAAAAGAAATATCTGTAAGTTTTATATTGTATCTTCTGAAACTTTTTTCCAACTGTAGAAACAGAATTGGGCAATATGTAAACTTTTATATACCATATTATTTTTAGTAATTATTGAGTTTCTTAACGCACTAGATATTAGATTCCAGTGTTTCTTATTTGTAGTTTTAAATAAACTGCTAACAAATTGACCTTTGAATTCATTGCAAGCGGATACATTGATAATGTGAACTATTTCTTCTTGATATTCCTAGCTAATGTATTCGTAAATCTATATTAAACTGTGAAAACACTTCACGTTGATGAGTTTTTGGAATGCATTTGCTGTTTTAATATAGATATGTACATAGGTTGGTTTTGTATAATCCAAATTCCAAACTTTTGTTAATGTGAATGGTTTTAAACACAAAAAGTATCTAGTTTGCTACTTTTGTATACTTAAAATTTTCGTCCAGTATATTTAAAATATTTAAAGAAGCATCTATAGAATGCTGTGGTATAATCGTAAGCACATTTTCTACATATCCAAATCAGATTTTATATATTGGAGCATGATTAGTACTATCTTTGATTTCCACATAGTTTATATAGGAATATGCTGTTAACAGAAGCAGGATTTCCCATAGTCACACCGTTGTCTGTTTGTAAAAGTTCTAATTGAACGTGAAGAACTTTCTTTAGCATAACGATAATGAGATCACTTCTTTAATTTTATTTTTCTCTGTTGTAATTGAGTTTACCATTTTTAGACATACCTTCTCCGATGGTATACTAGTAAATAAAGATGAAAGGTCGTCAGATATTAATATATTATGTTCGTTAACTGCTAATCGTTTTATTTTATTAATAATTGGTCCCAAAGAATTTTTCTTCAACGATTTGAATTTTATAAGTGAATTAAACTTTTTTGTCACCCAAATGGGAAGATAGTAACTAGATGCGGCTATGTCATTAATGATACGTCGCGTATAGTTTTATGTATCTTAGGTAAGCAGTATATTTTTGTTTACTGGTCTTAAAATCCTTTTCTACATCAGATGGTAACGTTTGTTTCAAGGGTTTAATGATGGTGTTAAGAGAATCCTTTTAACAGGAATATAGTCGTCTTTTTGTAATTGCTGAAGGACACTCTCATTGTAATCAATATTATTTAATATAATAATTGCTTATTTATATCGTTACATTGTTTCCTTTTCAGCTCTTTAATTTATGAATAAACGTAACTTATGTGATACTAGAGCGAGTATTCATAAAAGAAATGGACATACGCACCAGCCCTTTCAAAGAAATGCAGGAATTACTTATGGACAACTTTCCACTTTGCTCTGTGCCAGCGTAAAGAAGCATTCAAACTTTTGTGAGATGATCTACGAATGGATCCACTGTAATTATACCAGGGTGTGAAATGCCTATTCGGATATTTAGTTTAATGAAATGAGTGTCGAAAGTCCACAATGAAGATTGCTTAGCAATTTCACGCAGCTAGGAGAACTTGTGGGTATGTGGTGAAGGCTTCTCAGCGGTGCAAAAGCTGAAGAAACCCGGTGAGGATAAACATGTAAACTTTTGCGTTGGTTTTCGAATACAGCAAACATGGTCCTTTTGATTCTATTTGTTTATCGTGAGTAACTGGGTTTGATTTCATCTGTCATAGTATGTGACTCTTACAACAGCAGTTGTTGGTCGGCAGAAAATTCTAACTTCATATGCGATCAATCTACCACGGGTGAATGTTCGGAGGGTGAAGCCCTGTGATTGTAAAACGAATTATCAGTTCAACTCTCTTGGACTCCGCAATCACCAGGGATTTGTACTTGCCTTCATGGATGCATTTTTTTTTTCTCCAACTACATAGCAGGGTGGCAGCGTAATTGCTGCTTATTTCACACCTGAGAGTTAATTTACACAGTATTCGTGAAATCTTTACAGCAGAGCGGACTGAGGGGAAATGCTTGTGGCCACAAGATGTGACTTTCGTATATGGGATCCTAAAATGAAAGCGGTATTAGCAGAAGTCGCATACCATTGAGAAACTCAAGAATAGCATTCGCAGTGTAACCAACGAGGAACTGACAAGGGAATATAGGTATGAACTGTCTAAGACTCGCACAAAGGGTGTAGGTTAGGCTCCCCTAAGTCGAGAAGGTCGCTTGAGGCTGTACAGGAGACTCAATGCGGGCAGTACGCTACGCACTTTAGTGCACCAGTGATGGTGGTGGTATGCAACGTACTATATCGTAGTTGTGATGGCTGCTATATCTTCGGTATCTCAGTTGAATTATGGTTACAAATAGTTGATTTACAAAGAGAAATTGACTTACAGTATAAATATAAAAACCAAAGCAGTTCTACAATAAAGCAGTTCTACACTTTCGTTTTTTTGTTGTTTTTTTTTTTTTTTTTTTTTTGGTAGTGTTTAACTCCCGCTTTTACTATTTGTGATACCGCAGGCAATAAACTTTCGTTGCACGAGAAAGACTTCCTAAACGCCAAAATCTCGCTGCAAGAATTTTGTGCATATTTGGGACAACATATAATTGGGTTTCCCATAATTCAGTCACAAAAATTGGCAGGATTGTAGAGCGGTTCTATATAAACATTTTGAGATAGGGAACTTTTGTCCCATTTGCCAAATGACAAAGTAATGGCATGTTTTCTGGGTCGCTTACAATGACTATAACTTAAAACAATGTGGATTCAGAATGCTTAATTTGTATGCCAGTAGTCGAATGAATACAGTATTGGTGCGAAATCCATATGATGTTTAAAATCATTGGACTTGTAATTGCCTATTTTTTCAGGGTGTGCATGCCGCTTATAACAATTTGGTTGATTTCCGATCATATGTAGCTAGGAAAACGCTCTGCTCAAATATAATGGTGGGTGAATCGGTACAACGCTGGTCATCGAATCTCACAATACAAAGTTCTCACTGCTCTCTAAAGTTTACGTTTTTTACGTTTTAAATCTTCTTGTTTTTCTCAAAGAGGTGCACAATTTGAGCAGATATAACACGCTTAGTTCATTTCGGAAGCCAAGACGATATAAATGACTTTCACGGACCTGAATATCATCTACTTAGTGCTCAATATTAAATGAAATAATTGTAAAAGAACCTGAGTAGATTAATGCAATAAAACAATTCCATTTGCAGAAAACATTTATGTAATGCGCGTTATGAAACGTAGTAACTGAACTATGTTTTGAGGGTGGATAAAAGAAACTGATCATTGCTTAGATTTGAACAGCGGTACTTTGAATTTATCCGTATGCAGATATTGTGGCGTTCTAAGCATTTGTGATCCAGCAAGGCGCTTCTTTTGACGGTTTCGTCTGTGGCGTGCTAACCCCTAATATATTTTATGCCGTAGCAAAGAATTTAGAACCCATAGCCCATAGATTTCTTATCTCAAAATCTTTATCATGGACCCCTGTACATACCTGCTAATTTGTGTGGTCGAATTCTAGGACAACCTATGTATGTGTGTGTACAAGTATAAATGTATGTGTATATATATTGCTTCATTAATTACGTTTAAAACAACTTATGTCATAGTAGTAATAAAGGCTATCAATACTTGAAAGCATGTTTACGATTGGATGGTGCATAGACAACATCCCCACGTACTGTAAAGCTCGTGAAAAATTCGCAGCGATTTCCCGAAATCTAAAATAGTGTACTTTCATTAGCCAGCTGTGTTTAAGTAGCAACATGTGTACGTGTTTTGTATTTAGTTAGCTGAATTTTCTAGCAATGATAAACAGAAAAATCTTTATTTCGTATTGTATTAGGTATTTGTATAACGGTACACAAAGAATTTTTCTCGTCGTTTAAGTAACAACACATTTGCAATTCAATAAAAATGATTCTGATCAATTGTATCCATATCGAAAATGTAAATTTACGTACAAATTCTTGGGTCCGCTGCTGTAGCACGTACAGCTCTTTACCGCAGCCGAACGACATCAGGGTATTTCTTGCACACGACAGTGCAGTCAGTTGAAGGTGCTTGGTGTAGATGGCTTTTCCAAAATATAGTATGAGGTTCTGTAGGGCACTTCCATTGTTTATTTTGTCTCATTTATTTAAGTTTTCAAATAAAATCCCCAAACATGTATAAATAAACTGTAAGTATAAAGTAGTAAAATAACCCAATTGAGATAATTTTAAATAGCACATTGAAACTATTAGATACAAAATTTCAAAGGATTTTAAAATGCTATACTTTCTGAAACTCCAAACACATAAGATATTGCAGTTTCAATATATTAAAGATGCGTTTTCTGGCAGTTAATTTGGCTGCCAGAAATTTTTGAAGTGCTGATAGATATCTTTCGGAGACATTGTGTATTGGTTAAGACACTCCTTTACCAAATATCCAAGTCTTCCTTGCACAAACACTTTTACGATTTAGAGTTTGTATTCTTGAGTCATTGAACCAGCCCTTCTATCATTATATTGCCAACACAATCATTACCACAATAAACAGACACTATGAGCTAACATTTAAAGACCTTACTTACGAACTATATATAGTAATGTTTTTACGTATCCACAAACTGAATACATCGTCATTTACACACATCATATTTCATTGAGGGTGTGTGGAAGGTATTAAATATAGCACTTATTTAGCCTGCAGTAAAACAGTTATGTTTTACTGCACTTTCGTTTTATATCCGCTGTACCTCAAGCGTCATAACTACAGCTAGTATGTAATTTTCCCTTTGTTCGATGTGGTAATAATGTACTTGTGCTCACAGAGGATCATAAAGAGAGCTAATGAGCCCTCAACTTCAGTGCAGCAATTTTCTAATTAGGATCATCAAATGACGTGGCAACCAAGTTACATATACTATTACAGAGATAAGAGCGCGTGTATGAGCAACTTTAACTTTACCTGCCACTTTTTTATTTCTGGAAACACAGCAGCAATTTCAGAGCGAAATGAGAGAGATGACTCTCAGATGTGGATTTAGGTCACGACACAAGGGAGCTTTATGTGTTGCTCATAAGACTTTTTTATTGGTCTGCCAAAGGGCTTGCTGTTCTAGCCCGGTTTAAAACATATGAATTTACGAATAAAGCTGCAAAGAAAGTTTATGTGAGCCGTTGGAAGCCGTGAATCGACGTACGTACTTTTTCGCTTTAGAAGTTATTCGTGGGACTTTTGCTGATGAGATAAATTAGAAGAGTAAATTGTGTTGGATTACAAAATATATAGTTTTTCCTGAAAATAAAGCGAATTATTGTACGCCTTAATGCACATATTTAAACTAATAGTTGAATAATGTGGATAAATGTGTTGCGAACTTTATTATGACCTTGTATTTATAAAAACCTTCCCGCTTATTGACAGAGCGAAGTGGCTCCGCGATAACGTGTGTGACTCGCTTTCAGGAGGTGGCGGGTTTGATCCCAGTTGTTCGCGCACCCTGGCTTTCTTTTTATATATTTTTTTTCATAGTTCATCCTTGTCATTTAGGTGAATGCTGGGAAGCTTATTCTCTATGACTTCCTTTAACTCATTCCCTTATATATTATTTCCTTATTATCTTTCAACTGTCTGTGCCTCCCGGCTCGCCGTATGTGGCAGTGCTGGCAGATGACGGGCGGATGCTTCCACTTTGTGAATGCTGTTGTTCTCGTCGGTGGGATTGCCTTGAGGTCTCAGAGCTTGCGAGGCGGGGTGGTCGGCTTGCCGACACCTGGAACTAACGGTGTTGGCGGCTGCATTGCGCTACTGGTGCCGAGGTAATGATCTATCAGACAAACAGTTAGGGATTTTCGCGTAACTTGTGGTTCCCTCACTGCATCCCTTCCTCCAGGGGACTGTTAATGCACAATAGATTTATATAGATCATGGTGCATGAGAGGTTCCCCGCTGTTGTGTAGCCTTGAACTCTTTTACTAACTTCCTGTGCACTGCAGTGATCTTTTTTGACCGTAGAAGGTACAGACTGTGCTCATAATTGGTGTAAAGATTTTTGGTTCTGTTTCATTATCTTCAACAAGCAAACAATAATTATCTCCGATAAAAGTTAAAAACCTCAAGCATGAGCCTTTTCTGGTTACCAATGCTCTCAAAACTGCTAAACAGTTTTCTCTAAGGTTTCTATTTTAGGTAACGTTTTATTATCTATTTTGTACGACTTTTATATTGTTAGAGCTGCGGTTGTGACCTAGACTTGTAAATCAGTGATGTGCGGGTTATATTAAAAATGTTTAAGTTGTTATGCATTGTAACTGCTATAAATGCAATTTAGATAGTCTTTTACAATACTATAAATCTGCGTTACTTGAAAGTTTTTGAAAAGATCGCAATAACAGTTTAAAGAATAAAACACATTAGCTATTGGTGTTGTACGTACATTTTTACTGGAGCTGTACATATTTTTTGTTCTTCCCAATGATAAATTAAATTTATTGTAGAAGGATTTTCATTTAAAGAGAGTACAAAAGTGAGTGAATAAATGTTTCATTACGATTCTAAATTTTGAACTTAGCTAGCCTAAGTAAGTGGTAATACAAACGACATTCCTTGAACTTTTAATTTCTCATTTATCAAATTTTAAGCACAGTAAACTTCTTTATCTTGTTCTTCAACTTTTCCCTTAGTGTACAGATCACACACTACAACAATATGATACACAAATAAATGAACATTTTGTAACGTTATACTACATCTTGCGATGTTTCTACTGCTATCACTTAATTCAGCGATCTTGTATGTTATCCTGTAATTTTGTTTCACATGCCTCTGCCTGACTGGGGGTTATGTATTTCTGGCCACATCACCTCCCCATGTCCTTTAGACGCTCGTCCAGCTCTACCCTGCATAAGTGGTGTGAAGCCGACAGTCGGGTTGCTAGTCCAAGACGGGATTAAATATAATTTTATATCCTTGTCTCCTAACTCTGAAATTAGCAGCCAGTACCGTCGTGTATATACTGGCTGGTATTTACAGAGTCCCTACTTCCTGGAAATAAATGTTTCGTGAATGAACTTAACGCCCTCTTGTATCATAACAATGCATGCATGAGTGATTTTTTTCCGTTTTTCACGTTTTATGTGCCTGTGACTGTTTAGAAAAGTTGTAGTACTACTATAACTTGCAAACCAAACATCCAGTTACATTCCTACCACTGCTGATATGATGTGAAACATGTGCACCACCAAATAATCTTTCTCATTACTGAGGCCTACCTGACTGCCAGCATACATACACTTGCAGATTTGCACCATAAAGCATTGTGGCATCTATCTACCAAGGCAAATATTTTGGTCCAATATTTTAAGGATATATTTGGCACAAACATTCTGTAGATATAGTTTTCAAGAATTACATGTAACCTTACACCTACGGCAACATATTCGCTACAGAATAATGCACTGGGAAAACTCATTAAATACATTTCTAATGGGTGCCATCGTTTTTAATCCCAAAAGCCACCCACCAAAATGTAAAAATACTTTATTTGCTGAAGAGTCATAGAGATACGAAAAATAACAGCTCTAGTATCATCATCTGGCCTGAGATCTTCACGATTTAGTTTACTATTTTTATGTTAGAGAAGCCCCATTTCATTGCTTTCCTTTCCTTTCTTTGTTTCTATGCCTTCAGTCTTTCTCTGTTTACCCATTAAATAAGCCTGCAATAGTATGTTCAATTTGGCGTGATTGTAAAATCAGTTTTTCATCGCCTGTTATCATAAAAGCAGTCCAAGTGGCTAACAACCTACATAGATTTGAATATTGAGAGGAGGACCAGAGAAATATCTTCATTTGGTCAGAATCTCTGGAAGAAGCTGAGTAATGCCGAACTCATAGAAAATTTCCGAGAAACAATGACTTCAGAATCGTCACAAAGTGGGAACCAGCCAAAAAATTAATACAGACATTTGTGAGCTGTATCATTGTCACTGAAGATCTTGCAGGAATAGTATTGGATAGAGAGGAAATGTTAATGAACAAGCCCATCATAATGTCCATGCAATTTTGGGTATATCTAAATATATTATGTGTAATTTTTATAAAGCCCTGAAAACACGTTTCAAAGACCTAGCGTTAAGCTATATCCATACTGATTCATTTATGTTTAAAACCAGCAGTGATATCTATAACTTCATTTAATACAGCCGCACTATTTCAAGATACCCATTATAAAGCAGACAATCCACAAGGAATGCAGCCGGTGAATATGAAAGCGACCAGTTTATTCAAGAATAAATTAGGTGGCATTATTTTGCGGGAATTTGCGAGTTTGAAATGCAAGGTATACTAATACTCTTATGAAGGACAAACTCTCATGATGGCTAAGGGCATAAAGAAATCTGGTATACGAGCCTTAGTTCCCGGCAAGTGCTCTAACTGTCGAAAGAACTCAGGTACTCACTATTTCACAAAATAAATATCCGTCGGAGCAATAAGCATAAAATTTCAACCATAGAAACCAACAACCTACCATTGCATGAGAAGGATGTCAAGAGGATGTTCCTGGACAGATCCTATTCCACCCTTGCTTGGGGACTTTTATTTCTAAATAACCATGATGTTAATGCTTCATAATTGCTGACCCTCCTTAACATCATGTGCTATAATTATGTATGCAGGATGTTTAAAAAATGATAGCCAATAATTCACATATGGAAAGTACGGGCCAAAAGTAGCTAAAAAGTCCCAATAAACATGGATCCATATATCAACCGTTGTCGAGATACAACACATTTTCTGTTGCGGTTGATCAATGTCTAGGAACATATTTCATCTCTAAACGTTAAAGTGTTGGGAATCCACTCAGGCAGCCCTGCAGATTTCTGAAACTTCTGGAATGCTGCTTCAATCCGCAAGCGTAATTCCTCAAGAGAGTTGACCTCAGTAGGGTAGACCAGGCTTTTGACATAACCCCCATAGACAGAAATCCATAGGGTTCCATGGCATTTAAATCTGAAGACCTTGGAGACCATGGCAAAGACCCTCATTAACCTATCCGATGTTGACCGCGCCTTCGAGTTAAAAGCCGGCGCACTCGTAAATGAAAATATACTGGAGCCCGTCATGCATGGACCACGTGTTCAGGCTTTGGTTCACTGGGACATCATCATGATGAAGTAGATGTGGAAGTGCAGTCCGCAGAAACCGCATGTATGACTTTAGAAAATCCGGTTAGACTTTGCGGTAGCAAGTATGGTCCAATTATGAGTTCTCAGAGCTGTCCTGCCCAAACGTTCAACGAAAAACGCTGCTGATGTTGTGATACGTGTGTTGCATTAGGATTTACATCGACTCAAATGTGACATTATGGTAGTTAAAAATACCATCACACGTAAATCCAGCTTCATCCGTGAACAGAATACTGCTTACAAACAGGGGATTCAAGGTACACTGTTGTTGCATCCATTGGCAGAAATTCTCATTAGGGAAGTCTGCATTTTTGAGAGCCTGCACTCGTTGGAGATGTCCTTGCAGAAGTAAAACCCGCCAAACACTGCTACGACTTAGCACACACTCTTGAGTAGCAATCCACCTTATTGAAGTACTCGGACGTTCGTGCACAATGCGTAACACACTTTCCTCAACATCGGACGTTACGGATCTGGGTCTACCTTCTGGTACATGGTGTGCGAAACTCCCAGTTTCTCTAAGGTGCTGATGTAACCGGCTAAATGTGTGCCTGTTGGGCTGCCTGCGAGAGGGAAAACTTCTTCATACAACCGTGTAGCCTCAAGGGCACTGTCATTCACTTTGCCATATATGTGTGCATGTCAGCGTACTCTTCATTGGTGTAACCTCTGTCCAATGTCTTCACTTACGTAACTGATTGTAAGACCGGTACGGCACAGTGCACGGAAGGAGAAAGGGAAGTAGTAGCGCATGCGTAAACAAACTCATAGTTGCTTAAAAACCTTAGGATACCAACATAAATACCCAGGTATTTAGGGTATTTGCAGTTGTCTCCCAACTCAAATTAATGCGATACCTCAACAACAGTTGATTTGTGGGCCCATGTTTATTGGAGGTTTTAGCTACTTTTGGTCGGTACTTTCCATGGGTGAATTATTGATCATCACTTCTGAAATAGCGTGTATATCTAAAGAATCAGCCTTTAAAATTTTAGATCTCAATCATTTATAAACTCTAGGTATTTCAATCACTATAAGCTTAACATAATTATATACCTATATACTCCATTTATTATCACATAAAAATGCATTGCTTACATAAAGCATCGTGCATTCTCTGTGATCCAATGAAGGGGAACGAGGGATAAATATATCCCTCGCATATAAGGATATCCCTGCCTAATCGCCAGCACGAAAGATTCTAGCATTGCTTTCCTAACTTTTGTGATGATTGTAACGGTACACCGAGAGAAGAAAATTTGATATCCTCATGCTTCATGTGGATGGGGATTGGTAAATATCATTATCATTAGGGATGATCCTAATTAAGAGCTTAATATATTTTATCTTTGAGTTAAGAATTCACGATACATCATGCTCTTCAATGTTATCAGACGTTCAACAGCTGGAGCCTTTCGGTACTGAAGGTATTGTAGCGGTTAAAGTTGTATTTGCGCATTAAGCTTTCAAATGAATAATTGTAAAATCCTCAGACCCTCTCAGACAGGATGTTGCTAGGAGGTTTGTCCAACTATATATTTCTATATATATATATATATATATATATATATATCTATATATAAGATATTTCAGTATATCTTACATGGGTTTCGATACATTAACCCGGTATATCGTTCAATAATCGGGTATAAGCCATTTTGGAATAGAAATTAATTGATGCCTATACTTCTGAGGCCTATTTGGTTTTGCATACCGAATCATTTCCAGTTAGTTCATCTGCACCAATTCATTCAGTCCCTTAGCTAATTATTTAAAGAAATAATACATTTCTCCTTACAGGAGCATGGAATTCGTTTACAAGTTTACAATAAATAACTTATATAAATTTGCTATACTTTTTGAAGTTTTCAGCAATCTAAAAATAGCATAATCTCATGCAGATTCTATCTTGTGTCAGTCTCTCTCAATGGATCAGATAATTTTAATCGAGTTGCTAATGTATTAGAGTTTGTTCAGAATGTATGCTAGCTCCTCGATAGTTCCTTTCTCATTTTTTTATAATATGGCGACTAAGAAACCTTCTGGAATAGGCTGGTCTCTGAGAGTCAAACCATGGTACTCATGGCTAAGAACAGATGATGATGATGATGATGAAGAAGAACTTGATGAAAGTGATCATCATTTGTATCACTTATTCAGCTTGATATGTTCATAGAAACCGTTTCTATAGCATCAATTATTCAGGAAAACTTTGGAAACTATAGAAATAAATGGTCATCTCGCGTCGGCAGTTGGAGGTAGCGTGTTTGCATGACATCCAAAAGGGCTCAGGTTCGAATATTGCTTAGGGTGAGTTACACAGATAATATTGATTTTGGGTTTTTCTCTTATCCTGAAAGACGAATGTCAAGTAGCTTTAAGCTTCATGGACACGAGATAATTTGAGCATCATTTCACCGATTTCATTCAACGTCCCATTTGACGTTAGCAAACAAAAATAAATAAGTAAACAATTAAAATAAAATAGTAAACAATCTTTTGTTAGCACTTTTCTGTATTTTTGCACATATTCTTAAATCTATTGTAACTTATGTCGGCATTGACACAAAAATATATATGCCCCAGGTTTAAATTGTCACTCCTAAAGAGTACAGTCATGTT
This sequence comes from Hymenopus coronatus, assembly GCA_030762935.1. NCBI lineage: Eukaryota > Metazoa > Arthropoda > Insecta > Mantodea > Hymenopodidae > Hymenopus > Hymenopus coronatus. The sequence continues at coordinate 330,673,299 of CM060900.1, forward strand.
AGCATGGTCTCTAATTAAATGTTTCGGCAGGCACTTTAGCATGGGATTGAGGTAGGTAACCTGCATCTACATTAAGATGGCTGCTCATATTGCTTCTCAATGATGACATCGTCAAATATAAAGATTCGATTATCTTTCGCCTCTGACGATTGCAGCACCTTATTTCCTTTCCATAGGTATGAACTCAAAAGTTCGGAGATATGTTCAAGGAATTTGACTAGATATTGGTATTAAGTGGTCGAAGAGATTTTGACTAAATGTATAAATGTTCATACCAGAGACGACCCTCGTGAAGCTACAGGTATGATAACACGCACACACTGTACCAGAAAATATTATTAAATAGGCCTTAGTTGTAGTGACCTGGGCACACATCTGAAAAGCGCCTTGTATTTTAACAGACTTTTAGGTTCAAAGTTTTTATCTGTTGTGTCGTATTTTAACCACGCCAAGTGTATACCTGCCATTCCGAGATGTGTATGAAGCGGAACAGCAGATAAAGTTTATAGGTACCAACTCATGAAAATAAAATAACACTACAAGATATTAGGCGCAAATTGTTGTGGTGCAAAGTCAGCCCCCGGGAGACTAGGCTTTCAGTTGTGTTTAACAAGGATAGATTAGCCAACGGAGTACCGCGATACATCCTTATCGTGTGATTAGACTGTAGTAATATTTGGATCTGTCCTATAAGTGTTATGTAAGTCAATGAGTGCGTAAAAGACCTGTGACACTAAATAAGCCAGATATGGTGGAAACGAGGCTTAAATTTTTTTTATCCTAACGTCCACGACCCCAGGATTTTGCAATGAAACAGTGACTTGTGATGGACAAATAAAAGAATTCTCCGGAAACTACGCGCAAGTACAACAGTTGAAATAGTCGCTGTTCTCACGCAGAAAATATGTTTATGTGAAACGTGGTAGTAATAATATCCAAATAGCATTATGCATACCTCAACAAGTATTATTCGTCTTGGAAAAAGAAAGCGTATAAGCTCTCTTAACGTGATTTGATCTACTGCCCCATATATCAGTTGTGAATAAAAAAAAAAACATACCGCATACAATTATAAACAGTTAGTCATAAAGCATTATTACGGAAGCTTCAAAGCATTCTAGTTTGATTACCTAAGAAGCTCTGCATCAGAACTTAACCCTTCTTGGCCGCGTGTCCGCGACTTAACCTGCGTTTAACCTTTTCACTGCTACAAATTTGAACGACCAGCAAACCTGGTACTTAGCCGGCCGCTATGACTTTTTAGCCTTTTTTGTTGGCCATCCTTCATTCTCAGAAAGCAAATAGGAGTCATGTCATCAACATTGAATGGAACTTACGTATTTAATATCAGATGCAAACGAAAGAAACTTCCTGCTTTTGATTTGTTGTTGTTATGTTGTTTTTGGTTTTCTTAATATACTCGCAAAATCCATGCTCTTCGTTATATTACATACAGCTTAAAATATGTTTACTGTATATAATAGAAAATTTGCAATATGGTAACCATTTATACCTCATTAATATATTTGATACACCAGTTATGCGTATTTAAGCTTTTAAATATTTTTAGCATAAAGCATACTTCATCAGACAGGATGAAATTGTTATACATTTTAATGTGCTACAACTATAAAGTTCATGAACTTTTCGAAAACAACAAGGTATTTTAGATTTGTATTTAAAAGCCTTTCTTTGGTTAAGGGCAACATATTTCCTCCACTACGCATTTCATTAACGGGACACAGTAGTTCCTTTTAAGCTACGTTGGTAAAAAAGTGTAGATTTTTATGCAAAAAGGCACCATATTTTAAGTACAAATTTCAGTATTTGATTTTCCTAGGACGTATGTAACACATTTATTGGACACCATTTGAAAATTTTGACCCTCTATGTGAAACTTTGAAGTAATTATTTTCAAGTTAAACTTTTTTGTTACTTTTTCCATATCCAAAATCTATATTCTCCCACAAAATTATAGCTAGAGGTCTGAAATTTGTTCCCAAACCACAGCAGAGCGAGTGTAATAAAATGTTTGGTTGGAATTTTGATGTTGGTTATGTTTTAGTTTTAATAAATTAGTTTACTATTATCATTCGCTTTTTTCAGTTTTTACACTTTGTGATACAAGATAATTCCTTTAAAAAAGGACTACCCACTATGGGAAAATTTCAACCAGATAATTTGTTTAAAATATCAAGGAGTATCATTTAAAATTGTGTATTTAGGTCTATATCAGTAGTAGAACTTTATTGAGTCCAATGTTTTATTTAATATATCCATAATGAGAGCACATGTATGAATGAAACTTTGTGTAGTTGCCAATAATGCATGTACAATAAATCACTTTCATCACTTCGGTGTCTCATTAAGGTGATACACCTGCGAAGTTCGTAAAATCCACAGTATGTAAGATATCTTATTGAAATTTATACCAGTTATTATACACAATGATAATGACGCCTTTGTCATGTATCAGTATTTCAGTTTGAATGGTTATTTAAATAATAATGTTTTATTTTCTAAATACATTGTTTTAATAAAACTGTGGTGCATTTAAAACTATACACATAAAAATTTCAGGTTTTAAAGAAAATGAGCTCAAAGCAGATCTGCCATATCATATTTTTTACATTAACCATAATTATTGTAGAAAGGAGTTTGCTTTTCGTGTTTCGAAACTTTTCATTTTTCAAAATGTAATCATTTATTTCTCAAATTTGGAGAATCATTTCGGAAATCTATATGGCCTTTTTTAAATATACTTTTGAAAGGTAGTATAATGTTTTTGAAACATATTAGTAAAACATTGCATTGAGGGGAAAGTTTGAGGATGAGAAACTGTCGTAAAGCTGTTTGCCAAAAACAGGTTTAAAGTTAGGTCTGCCTGCATGCGCCTGCATATTTACAGTTTCAGTGATATGGAGTTTTAGTACGCCTATTGCGAAAACGAAATGTTTTCTTAACGATTAAAATTTATATTATTATGTCAAAAAAAAAAATTGGATTTTTCAGAGTTATGGTCAAATTTCAATGATGTATCACCTTAATCATGTCATATATTTGTTGGCTTCGAATCCTGCATCAAAAAATGATATGATCCATTGTTTGGTGCTCTTCCTAAACTGCCTGTGTAAATCCCTTATTACTATATTACAGATATTATTAACTGGTCATATTCCACTTCATGTAGCTTAACATCCTTTTGCAACTTAACCTTTCAATTTTGTTCACTTTTTACGCGTTCAATCGTGGCTGTGTATTGCTATGATTCCTTTACCATATGAAATGCATGCGTTACAAAGCTGTCCTTTCAACTTCTATGGAGCTTTGGACGCTTTACGAACAACATCCATCATAACAAGTTTTACGACATTAATTTATTGCCAAGACAATATTAAACGTCAGCTGCCACCAAATCGATAAAGAAACGTATGTGGCATAGCTAAAGGTAGACGATTATAGTTTGGAGTCACAAAAGACGTGAATGCTTTCCATGGCTCTCTCAATGCCATTATATTGTTGTCCCGGCAGTAATGTGCCAAAGAATGTCATAATTCTGTACTAGTTTACGATGCACATTATATCTCCTTCAGAATATAAATCAATGCAAAACAGATAAACGTCATATCCAAGATCAGAAATTAGATATCGGTGTAGTGGTTTTATGACACTGACGTTACATGAGTAGAATTTCTGGAACCTACAACATCAGAATGTGTTCATTCAGAATGCGGCCTCTTACTGTTTATAGCAGGCATGAGAACGGATGTATATTATATGGATCTTCAATTCTTCTTTGCCCATGGTATCGCTCCAGGTTATATAAGCTGTCAGGAGTATAGCTATTTCTATTGGTAATTAAGAACAGGGTAATGATCAACATTACATCAATATGTGCTTCATTTACGGACCTTAAAGTGTACTTTTTAAGAGCAATATATTTTCAGGTTCGTTAGTACCTCTAAGAGAGCGTGACACACACAAGACATACATGTTTATTTTCCCTGAGACCGCGGGTCGGAAGATTTAACCCTGAGTGGGCAAGCTGCGCTATAACGAATGTATCAGAACTGAGTTTGAATGTTTCCTGCAATGCCAATAATCGCATACTATTATTTATGAACCACAAAACTATTCATAAAATTAAACTTTAAAAATAGTTTCTTTTATCTTTCAATTACCCACATGTCAGGAGGTAATGTATTGAGGTACGAAAACGTATATGTAAAATGGGTAGTCTATACTGATAGGCGTTGTTCAATTTGCGGTGTCATTAAACCAAACAAAACACATCAGGTGGTAAAATATGTGATTGATTTGTGGGAAAACTGTTGGACAAAAAAAAAAAAAAAACAACAACAACAAAAACTAACACTCCGAAGTTGACACACATATTAATCAACATATATGTATCTATACCCTTAACACCCTACATCTCAGAATTAGCTAAAGCAATTATATCAGAATATACCATAAATTTGTGCTGACGTATAAAGTATTTTAATATTATTGTCAAGTATTGTCCTTAGTCTAAGGGAGTCCTACGTGACATTTTGGTCGTTTGTAACTCACGGAGTCAAACAAATGATACCAGTGCTTGCCATTTAATACCACTAGTGTTAGTGCAGCTACTGGAAATTTAAAAATAAGAGCGATCCCTATCTGAAAGGACGTGATAGCTAAATCTTGCTTTATCTGTCACACCTAACTTATAAGGACCACAAAAACCAAACAAGATTAAAGGAAACCTCAATCAAGAGAAAAAAGTATGTTTTGCTTGTTCCTGAGCATGCATATACGTCATTTCTAATACTGCAATATTCTCACTTGGCCAAGGACGCTAGTGACACGTGATTAGCTGGCAATGACCAACAATTCTGTATGCTCTATAGATAAACCATCACGCTCTTATTGCTGCAATCTATGAGTCTTCGTTATTCTCGATACTAATTCTGCGTTTCTATTTTTCAGTTTTTCCGTCTGACAAATTGATGCACTATTTTTAGACACTCGACATAAGATATCTCATTATTTTGTCGTCTTATTTTTGTTTTATAGTTTTAAGATTTTATGCATTTTATCAAATAACTATTGGAAATTTAGGGTCAACACAAACGGACTTGACAAATTATTTAATATTAGCCTCTTTTGGAAACACAGAGCATACTGGGACTTTTTCGGAGTATGGTGTCTCATCATCTGCATAGATTCACTACCACGCTTCTTTCTATGACCTAAAGATGGCGTTTTTGGCTGGACATACAGTTGATAGATCCTTTTGGCATGCGACATTGTATTTATATTTATTGATGAATGATTTTTCTCAAATGGAGAGTACTGCTGGTCTTCTAAGACCATTTAAAACTTTGGGTTTCCATTACAGTTGATGATCTTGGACCAAAATGTTCCGCAACTTCTGAATTCACTATTCGTTTATATATCAAGTTTCTCATTCTTTCTGTAAACCTTGTATCTAAGTTCCTCATTGTCTTCCCTGTGTACACCTTCTTGCAATCCGCACATGCATTTTGGTAAAATAAGAGAAATTATGGACTTATTTTTGACGTCACCTCACTGTACCCTAACATACCAAAGAATAGAGTAAAACAGATGTTGATAAAAGGGTTACACTCCAGGGTTATTGAAAAGCAACCAAGAGAATAATGCTGGATACCAACCAATTTTGCATAAATCTCAACAAATTTACTTTCAAGAACAACCCCATATGAATGGTTTTGAAATGGGCAAACCCAGTTTCCTCATTTCTCGCAAAATTTTACATGAGTACAGAAGCACAGAAGTATTTAGGCCCAACGTAGACGACACTTTGGCCACAGTAGAGAAGAAAATTATGAAAGAAACGACAACCAACTTAGGATGCATCAGTAAAATCTATAATAAAAACAGTACCCAATAATATGTATACTTCCGCTTCTTGGTATTCGAATTATGGGAATTAATCAGAATTAAAGTGTGGCATCCATAGCAAAGAGACATACATACATACATACATACATACATACATACATACATACATACATACATACATACATACATACATACATACATACATACATACATACATACATACATACATACATACATACATACATACATACATACATACATACATACATACATACATACATACATACATACATACATACATACATACATACATACATACATACATACATACATACATACATACATACATACATACATACATACATACATACATACATACATACATACATACATACATACATACATACATACATACATACATACATACATACATACATACATACATACATACATACATACATACATACATACATACATACATACATACATACATACATACATACATACATACATACATACATACATACATACATACATACATACATACATACATACATACATACATACATACATACATACATACATACATACATACATACATACATACATACATACATACATACATACATACATACATACATACATACATACATACATACATACATACATACATACATACATACATACATACATACATACATACATACATACATACATACATACATACATACATACATACATACATACATACATACATACATACATACATACATACATACATACATACATACATACATACATACATACATACATACATACATACATACATACATACATACATACATACATACACACATACATGCATACACGCATACATGCATACATACATACATGCATACATACATACATACATACATACATACATACATACATACATACATACATACATGCATGCATGCATACATACATACATACATACATACACACATACATACACACATACACACATACACATACATACATACATACATACATACATACATACATACATACATACATACATACATACATACATACATACATACACACATACACACATACACACATACACACATACACACATACATACATATGTACTCAGAATGAAATCTTTATATAATAATTTACATAATTTACCTATGGATACATTTAGCATGTAAACAAACTAATTTGCTTTATACTATAATAGTTTATTGACAATACTATATTGATTTATATTTTTGTTTATATGAATGTAGGCATTGCCAGTTTTTTTATTTTAATTTTTGTTTTTATTATGTTATAATTTGTTCTCTGGTTAACTCTGTAGTGTTTTACTACAATTGTGTACTTTTTACTTAACGTTGTAACTAAATGTCTTAGTACTCCTTTTTTCTGTTAAGTGAACACTGTAAATGGGAAAACCTGTAATGTATACAAAGAAAATACATAAATAAAAATTGTAGATAAGAATTGGTTCACGAAATCTTAGATAGGAAGATATAGAATTTCAAAGATAAGAAATAAATAAAGGAAATCATCATTATAAGCATCACAAAGTAAACCAAAAGTTAATGGTCCACCGATGGGCCTTCCGGAAATTCAAAAAACATTCTAAGAACATATATAAACATAGCTCCTGGTAATATATATGTAATTATACACATATTCTGTTCGTACCGATATATATATGTATAAGTATATATATACATACACATATATATGCAGTGACAAACGTCTTTGATCCAAGGTCATAAGATGAAACAGAAACCTAAACTTTCAAAGGTCTTTAGAAAATCATTTGGGAAAAATTATGCATCTTAAAAGTAACAACAATATATGAAAGCTTGATGTTATAAATCTCATCATAGAATATGTAGCTGATTTCATAAGTCATAGAAAGGAGCACGGCCGTGCACCTAGAAAACATTCTTAGAAATATGTACTAGTAAGATCTGGTGTATAAAGTGAAGCTAGTTTAGTAGAAACTATAATTTCTGTATATAAATGTCAATGGATTTTTTATTCGTTAATGCCCTTACCAGTGAATAAGTTGGTTCAGGGACCAGGAACTCTGGAGCGCAAATATCATGATAACCTCACTCCATTATCCTGCAAGAGTAAAACAAGTGATTGTCGCACCGCGCCATAAGCTAGCCGGTTTGAGTGAGCGAAGGTGGTAGGGGTGATAAAGAAGAAAGACTATGGGACCCAATGAGTGCCAGTTCCCGCTCCAAGCTTTAATATATCACGTTCTTCAGGTACCATTTTATTCTTTTCCGTATCTTCACATATTTATTTATTGTTCTTTTGTGTTTTCCTTTTTCTACTTTAATTTTATTCTCCTTAAAGAGATATTAGTGAAAATAAGTGCAGTTTCAAGTGATTACTTATAAGTACTTACAGGTTATTTCATGCACTTAAGAATCTGAAATGCAGTGGATATGGCATGCTAACCCTGGAAATTCAAATGAAGGACGAAGGCAGCTTAGTGGAAAACTAACAATAAAGCGTACTCACTGTGGGAGAAACTGAGGGTCGACTTACTGACATATCTGGCCTGGCTAAAATATGGAATATATTAACGTCTCTAATAACACGCTTAAGAAAATGCATTTGCAATTTTGTGATATATGAATTGTAACCCTACCAAAGAATATTTATTAATATGACATTAAAAGATATGACATCCGTAATTTAAAAAAACACTGTAACCTCTAATTCAAACTATGCTAGGTAGGGTACGCGCCAAAAGAAGAGCGAGGAACTCCGGAATCACAGAGGTCTTGTTATAACATGTAATACAGCGCAGCATTTATGGCGAGCTATCGTCAAGACTAATTAAATGTTGAAAATGAAGCTGCAAGACATAAGTATTCTGGTGTGACCTTTGTACAGTAACATATTGGCTAATATGCTCCTCTTCCAGCTCTACTCCGAGTTTTGTGATTGAGTACGTGCGTGTACTCTTCCTCAGACGTGTTGAGCTGGAACAACCTGCTATAACTCATTAAAGAGTTCAAATTTTGTATTCGAAAACGTAAAGCAAGACTTACGTAATCATTTCACAAAATTAAATATCAAGGGCGTGATTTCATAGCATTAGGGGTGTGTTTGATATGCATCAAAAATAAAAATAAACAAATGCACCAATTAGTTTTTAAATTCTATATATGTATATACATATTGATATATAGCTTTTCTTATTGTACTTACATATAATATAAGACAATTGTTGAGATTGGTTAAAAATTGTAGATTTGGAACATTTATTAATCTTCCCTTTAAAGAAATAGTGTCTTCCTACGTGGGCTAGGGGTAATATGCTAGCCGTTAATCTCCAAGGTCGTGGGTTCAAATGCGACGGAGGGCAAAAGGTGTTTTTGGGCGTAAAACTCCTTAGCATGACTTCCTTCAGAAGTGAAGTAAAACCATTGGTCCCATGTGTACATTTGTGGCACATTAAAAGGAACCTCTGAGCAAAATTAAGCGGTCTTTCACATCCGGCTTAGAATAGAACGCTAAGAACCGCAGCAGTTAAAGAACATTCATAGATAAAACTGAATTTCAATATAATAATTATAAAAATCGATGTCTTATTCATTATTTTTAAATACTTCATCCTAGAGGATATTTTAATAACTGATTAAACTTTGAAGAAAAAAGAATAATATTTAAGGAACTATTAAGCATAAAAACTGAAACTTGGTGTGTATCTTATAGTTACATACAAAATATCTGGTTGAAGTTTGAAATTAATCTATTCAGAAGCTTATGTTTTTTCAGTTTTCATAGATTCCTCAACTTAATCTGCTATTAACAGCTCAACTGAAATTAATTGCATCAACCATTATGTGTATTTCACAAGTTGTAATATGCCACAGTTTGTGTCACACTGAGAATTAACTGCTCAAAGCGTTACACTTTTTAAATTACTGTACAGCGCTCATTTGTTCACTGAAGGTTTACCTAAAATTGGTCGCATTATGCAGATCTGCCATTTTCTTTTCAAGCGATATTCTTTGCAGATATACAAATGAAATGGCGTTTTATTTATGGGCGTTCTTTAATTGCTGTGACTCTCAGCGTCCCATTCTATACTGGGCGTGAAAGACCACTTAATTTTGCTCAGAAGCCTGTCTATCAGGCTTGAGGTTCTTTTACTGCCGTAAATCTACGACACGGGAACAACGGTTTTACTTCCCTTCCTAAGGAAGCCATGCTTAGGATTTTTACATCCGAAAAAATCCATCGTCCTCCGCTGGGTTTGAACACGCGACCTTGGGTGTATGAAGTTAGCATGGTAAGCATTACACAACGGAGAAGGGCTTGCAGATATACGTGATAGATGGTTCTGTTAATGGGAGTTTTCATAGTTGCGTGCCCTGATTGATCTAAGCCAATTAGGCCAGCACTTTCTGCATTGCGGAGAACGGCTATTTTTTTCATATAATTTTGTTAATAGACGTATTTGATAGGTTGTTCCTTCAGTGATAGATTTCATAGATGTGTATGAATGTATTGGAAAGAATAATGGTTTGTAAAATCGGCTAAAATGCTGCTGCAGCTCTCAGTACCAGGGCATGATGTTTTTTGGAATTGTCATATATAGCGATTACTTTCTGTCCCGTAAAGCGTTTATGCACTGCGGTATGTATCCCTCCATATAAAATGTTACGTAAGTGAGTCCATAGTACACCTTCAAAATGCGTCAAAAGCACCTATTGATTAGCATCATGCGCAGGCGACTCAGAAAATGTAATTAATAATAACTCCATGGCACGACAGCTCACGGGGAACCTTGGCCTACCGCCCGGCCGCTGCCTCCCCATCTCGGTCCACTATAGACGTCATGGATGGGGTACAGTATTGGAGGGTGAGATGTGGTCAGCGCCTCGAGTCCCCCCGGCCGGTTAATGCGATCCTCGTGACCTGGAGTCGCTACATCTCCATCAAGTAGCTCCTCAATTGGCCTCCCAGGGACCTTACGAGGCTGAGTGCACCCCGGACCAGGTACTGGGGATCGAACCCAGGTCTCCCGCTTGGTTAGCAGCTGCGCTACCACCGCGCTAAGGAGACGACCAGAAAATGCAATTAGTGACATAATATAGTGGAAATATTTATACAGAAGAGCTGATTTAGTTTTCTTCAACAAAAATGCTGAACGAAACTAAACAAGGCTTCTAGGATTTTTATTACTCCCTCTACACGTACCATGTATATAGTGTATAGAGAAGATATTAAAACAGAGATTTTACCAGAAATATACGTTTTAGGGTCCCCTATATCCCCAAAAAAGTATTTTCAAAAAAAGGACCCTGTGTGTGCGTGTATGTGTGTGTCCGTGTGTCAGTGAACACGATAACTCAAAAACGAAAAATCGGTAAAATGCGAATTTTGGTATTCAAGTGTGCTATCTTACAGGGATATTACACGAAGATTTTGAGAAATCCGAATTGGAAAACATTTCGAAAATTTTGATTTTCTCAAAAATGGCTTGATTAAAATACCGTATACTAAAGATATTTACATGGCATATAAAATGTGTATCTGGGAGTAGCCTCTAAATACCTTTTTATTCAGAATGAATTCTGCTGAGTTTTGCGTAACTGATAAACCGTAAGACATAGACACAAACTTACTACACAAAAAATGTAAATCACGTTAAAACACACAATTTATGTCTTATACGCTTTTTTCGTGGAAATGACCATTTATGAGACATTCCTTGTTATTTGCTTCAGGTTCTATATACTTGAACTTTTCACGTACGGAAAGTTGTAAACTCAGCATAGAAACGAATTTCAATCACATGGCCACCAGCTTTTAAAAGATTTGACTATCGTTTTAGGTTAGTGTATTTACAAGGAAGCAAGTAATTAAGACAATTCTACTATTGTTTAGCTTGATTTTCATAAAGTAGATTAAGAATAAGCTTTTTAACAATAATTTGCTACAGCGAAAGTGAATGGAACACTCAGATTCTTTTGGAACGTATTTTAATGCTTCTTCTTTTAGTTGTAGTGTTAGAATAAAGAGAAAGAATACAGTTTCTATGTCATTGTGTAGTAGAAAAATGTTGACTGTAAAGATAAGTAAAAAAATCTGATGTTTTCTATTCACATTCTTTCTTTACCTGCTTTGCAATCATACTTGCTACATAACACTATTTTTCTCTCTATTTCATGCTAATCGAACTAAGCCTTAACACAATGGTTTTATTACTTAATTTCGTATAACAAGTAGGGAAGTCATACATACACTAGACTAAAGCGATAATAAAATGTTTTTAAAGCTGTCGCTTTTGGTTGCCATTTATATTCGCTACTTAACATGGACAAGAGTAAAATAAAGTGACGCGGACGTCCTCCCGTTTGAGAAAAGTATATCTATGTATTTTAAAATTCAAGCCAATAACAAGGAACATCTCGGAAATGGTTAACTCCACAATAAGTATCTATAGAACATAAATAGTGTTCGTTGACGTGATCTACATTCGTCATGTAATACATTTTTGTCTAAGTCTTATGGTTTACTACCTAAGCAGAATTCATTCAGAATGAAGAAGACTTCACAGGCTATACGTCTTATATACAGTATTTTAATCAAAATATTTTAGACAGTTTTCAAAACATTTTTAATATAATGGGTAGTTTGACTTGACAGGATTTTCTTTGAACTCTCCGTTCCGTGTCCTTGGGAGATACCCAAATTTAAATACTAACTTCAGTATTTAACGGAATTTTCGTTTTTGAGTTACCTTGCCTAGAGCACACACACACATACACAAACGGACTGTTTTGGTAAACCTGCTTTCTATGTTTTCAGGGGACCTAAAAACACGCATTTGCAATGAAATGTCGGAAACGAATTTTGGGTGGAATATAATGGCTTCTCTACCTACTATGTAGGTATATATCAAATACGTGCTAGAGAAGGTAATAAAGTCGAAAACGCAGTGGTATTGTATACGTATGGTCATTTATTTGCTCAAACGGACTAAAGCAATATGCCTGGCAACTTTGTGATGTCAACCATCGACAGAAGGAATATTCGAAACAGTAAATGCCCATTTCTCATGAAAGCGCATATTATGCCATAATGCAATATATTTGTGTTGCTTTCTGAACTCGAAGAAACGAGCAAGTCTTATTATATACCAAATGTAAGGAATGAGTAAATATGGTATATGATATCTCTGTTGGAAACAATATGCTTATCCTCTGGAGATAATGTCACCCATAAGTTCGAATACGATATTAACCAACAGTGTTAAAAAGGGACTTTGTAAAGGTAATTATTTCACTCGAGGAAGTAATACTCATGCTATAATTATGCTTCCTGAAAGTTTAAACACATACAATTGCAGTAGTATCTTCCGTCATTTGGATCAAACTTTATGCATCTTTTTGTTTGGTTTTATAAACATATATTCTTCAAAAGTTTGAATTTATATGCTGAATGCAGCATTTTACCTTTGCCTTTGCTTTCGAGCTTATGTATTGTGTCCTGATTCAGCATTATTGAGATCGTCTTCCTCGGAAGCAGTTGGGCAAGTGGACCACAATGAATGTGTCGGTTTTTTGTTTTGTTTTGACTAATAACTAAAGATCGGGTTTGGATTCTGAAGCAAACACGGTTGTAAACACACAGAGCAGTCAGCGGTATAAAGAGAGGGTAGTGAGGAGGGGTTTTCAGCTCTAACATGCACACGTTGTGATATAACATGTTCCAAGAGTAGCCCATTACATGTATTGGCAGTATATGCAAGTAACACAATAAAATTATTCCATAATATGATTAACATAACTCCATGGCACGACGGCTCACGGGGAACCTTGGCATACCGCCCGGCCGCTGCGTCCCCCATCTCGGTCCACTACGGACGTCATGAATGGGGTGCAATATTGGAGGGTGAGACGTGGTCAGCGCCTCGAGCCCCTCCCGGCCGGTTAATGCGGTCCTCACGACCTGGAGCCGCTACTTCTCCATTAAGTAGCTCCTCCATTGGCCCCCCAGGGACCTCACGAGGCTCAGTGCACCCCGTACCAGGTCTCCCAGCGGGGGAAAAATCCCCACGCCGGTACTGGGAATCGAACCCAGGTCTCCCGCTTGGTAGGCAGCTGCGCTACCACCGCGCTAAGGAGACGACCCCCATAATATGATTACTATACAAAAAAGCCTTGTACTTTTACAAGTAAAGGTAGAAAGCTTGATACAAAAAAATCAGGATAATAATGTGCAGAGCTTTGAAAAGACAATAAACATAAATCTACCAAACTCACTCACAATTCATTGCAGTGAAGTACAAGATATATCTTTACTCTATTGAAAGAAAACCATCTCCTCTTATTACTCTAAATATGTTTGAATCATCTACAAGTTTGCTCAGTGTTGAACCCTTACCCTTTCATATTTTCGGCACTTTTAAATCTGCGCACTCTTTCAGTCTCAACTGGTTTATCTATTAGCAGGAACTGAACGAGACCAGGCAGTGAGCAATGCTAGATCGTGCAATGCTGTAGTGACCACGTCTATTCCATCACGCCATAGTTTCTTTTATTCAAGAGAGTAACAGGTTCCCATACAATTAATGCCGTGTCAAAATGACAAAGCATTCCAAAACAATATAAATGTAAACTGAAACTACATACTTTGTATGCACCGAACCTCAATCCGGCAATTCCGTGACCGACTCTAGTAATAACTAGGTATCTTTGTGTCCTATGACACTCTCCTAACTGTACGGATTGCAATACACATTGTAATGGTACACATGTTTTACTAAGTGGTGTGCCTTTTGTGGATCGTGTTTAAGATTCCTAATTGTTTGGACACAAACCCATGTGAATAATAGAACTAAGAAGGGAGAAATACCATAAATATTAAACCAAAGGAGATTGCCTGTCGCTGAGGAAAGTGCGTTAGTTATACTAATGGTAAATATACCGCGATATTTCGAGTTCTTTTTAAGCCTAAGATAAATAACAACTACTTGTATAATGAATACCTTGTAACGACGTGGAACAGTTTTGTTCCCGAAATAAATATGATAAGCATCATTCTAGGTTTCAGTTTAAGAGATAGTCTTAAAACTTCCTCTGACATGACTATTATGTTAAACTCTGCAACATAAGAGCAAATTATTTAAAGTTTTAACTATATTTCACGAGTCACTTTTCTTGGTGTGGAACCTCATACACATAAGGTCCTGAGTTCGAGTCTTAATAGGTGTTAGATATTTGGATAAGGCTTTTCTTTCCGAGAGTTTCCCTTATCCTAATAAAATAAAATGTTTGGTAACTCTTACACTCTATGGACCTCAGTTCTATCTGAGCGCTTCTTTCTTACATAATTTAACCTCTCGGTCAAATGACGTTATACTCAAACCCTGGAAAAAGAAATTACGGGTAAAATTCTGTCCTCCTCCTCGATTTATCATAATTAACCATCGCTTTGTAGGACCTTAACTTACTATAAAGCTGAAGCCGTGCATAAGTAGATGTGTGTTGTACTGGTTGTAAGCTTAAATACGTTTTGGCGTATGTCAATTTTTCTCGTACATTAAACCAAGTAAAATTATCACTACATGACACACATTATTGCGCTAAGATTATAGCCCTTGTTTCGTAACAATTGCTGTATATGCATATTTGATACATTAAAATCGTTATAGTATGCTCTAGTTTTTGGCAAAGGGTAAGAGCAAAACACAGATGGAGGCTTGAAAGGGTGGTAATAAAGGGGTAACGAAAGCATGCTTTTTGTCTCGAATATTTACTCACACAATTTCCATAAACCTCCCACGTATTCATTCCCTCGACTCACTTTTCACAGCACCGTGCTAGAAGGAAAAGGATAGCAGTTGCATTTCTAATGCCTTAGTTCTTTGTGTTTTGTGCTCTCATTTCGTTATATGAGTAACATTAATCAACAGCTCTTGACATGTATTTAATTATGCAAACGTCTTCACACAGAGGATTCCTAGTGGTCGCAGCAACGACAAAATTTGTGGGATTACACAATGTGGGTAGAACGAACGTTTCTTACTTTAACTGCCTTTGCTGAATACGAAAACAGTGGCATTAACTGCTTCGAATAGCTTTCCTGAAACGTTGTTGAGCTTTCGTACTGCTGTTAAAGAGTTAATAACATCACCACGGTTATATAAGAAACAAACTTGAAGATTAGTTAATATTTAATGATTTTTCCTCATTTCAAATATTAACAATTAAGGTCTTGCTCCACAACTCCATAAACACGTTTTAAAAATCATCATATCAACGTCTTAAAACCGAATTATATCGCAACAATCATATCTGGTGGTCGTCTTCCTCTTCATGTTGGGGTAAAAATAACACGTGAGGGTTCTGAAAGGGACCTTAAATGAAAGTACTTAATTAAAACACATTTTTAATTAAATAACCTCCACAATTTTGTAGTTTGTTATATTTGGTAAATGTATTTAAAACAATTATCCTCCCGCTACAGCCCTTACCAGTCAGCACTTACCAACTCACTTACACCCACTTATGCACGTCAGAGGTGGTCGATCATCCAACCGATATGGGAAGGTGATGGGGCCAGCATCACGCATCCCCCAGTCACAATAATGGCTACCATGACTGACGTGTTTCAGTCATGGTAGCCAATAATTAGTATTAAACATTTTATTCCACGTCTAATGTTCATGTTCAATGTATAATTAATTAATAACATTTCTTCACATAAAATTATCCTCGGTAACATTTATATTATTATGCGTCATATATAACGTTTCATAAGCAATTGCTTAATGATTATGTAAATGAAAATCGATCTAAATGTTTATGTATAGAGAAAGTAAAATATGCAGGGTATGTTTATTTGAAAATTGTAAATTAAAATGAGATGTTCTCACTATTTATTCAGATATAAATGTCCAAACAGCTCTATATTTGTATGCGTGCGAAATAAAAATCTAGATCTGTTTATAAAAATTGTGCCTTAGGTGTTTATAATCCAAATTTCCTAATATGACCAAAGTCACTCCGCAAGTAAGTATTATATCCGAACCATCCTATTCTAAGGAGCAGTAAAACTGCATTTTCATTCAGCATTTTAATGCCGTGTGAATTCGTCCCTCGTCTGTTTCCGGCTAGCTGCTCGGGTGCTTGACTGTGATTTATCCGAGGGTATGCACAAGAGGGATGACACCAGTTAAATTTCCTGGGAACCTTAAATGCAGGCTAATACACGATATGTTGGAACGACTTGGCGATTGTTAAAAGTGAATGCCTAAACTAATCTATTTTTATTATTTTTGAAGGAAGTTTAATTCCTAGTTTGACGAAAATAAAGTAGATTAACTATTACTGCAATTTCTGAATCTAAGAACAAGAAACTGTATCTGTTTCGTATTATATTTGCTAAACTCCGTGCGCTAATAATCCTACGGTTTAGGCAATCAAGATATCGTGATTCGCTGAACTGCTATTCGGCGAATCATTTTACGAATACCGCGTGGTGATGAGCCAAGGTTAGTATTTAGGAGCAAACTTGTAACAAATGTAAGCTAAAGAAGCAGAAAACGCAGCAATAGTAATTAAATAGGCTAAATATACGCTCTTTTATTAACCTAAGTTCCTCATAAGTTCTACAGGAAAAATTTAAACTTTTAATTTACACCTCTGACTCACTTTTCGTGTTTTACTTTGCTAAAATCTCAGTATTCTTCTTTATTTTCCAATTCCCAGATTATCCTTTACATCCGTTTTAGGTATACTTTAAACGTCTGAAGAACTGAACCCTTAGCTAATGGATTTTTTTTTTAATTTTTTTAACGAACTGGCTACGCCGGAACACCTAATTACCCCGGTTAGAATGACTTTATACCTAAGTGGTCTACTCTAACCCTTGCCTACCTAGTAGAAATATTTATAACCCATCCTTTTTACATTATTTGTTTATTTCAGTATATTAAAGTATGTATTGAAATTATTTTTCCATTCTCATTATTTCCCCTTAAAATAAGTATTAAATTAACAATACAGTAATTCTGGTATCACGTATACTCGCATTTTTAAAAGACTTTGAGACGTTTAATATGCCACAAGGTAATAAAGACTCCATTTTGTTAACGATAGAAGTAGACAAATATTTGTTACTAAGAAAAAAATACTCAAAAGATTTCGGATCTTAAGTACACTTTCCCTTAATTTACTACTGTATTGATGACTACCTCGTTGCTTTCTTAAAACTTTCTCTTTAATTAATTTTTAGTAATGGATCATTTCTCAGTACGTGACTAAGGATTATATTATACATTTGAAAAATTTACTTTATGTCTTCGCTACTGTTCGATACTTCTTAGGAAAAGTATCCCTACCAAGTACGTACGAAAGGGGAGGGAGAATTGTATTGGAAAAATATCTCTAAGTAGATATTCCCTGCATATTTTGAGGTACCCGGAGTACAAAACCGAAAAGGCGAATCATTTCCGGCATGTGTGTGTGTGTGTGTGTGTGTGTGTGTGTGTGTGTGTAATATGTCGGTGTCAGTGGTGTCTGTGAAGATCATAAACAAAAACCCGAATGTGGGTAAACAACAAATTTCCTATTTCACACAGGGAGCTTATGAATATGCAAGACGAAAATTTACAGTTGATTCGCTTCCCAACAAATATGAAAATATTAGTTAAATTTTGTGTGTAACACTATGGAACACTTAAATTAAAAGGCATAATTGAAACATTAAGGGGAGAATTTGGAGCTATAATTTATTCTTATTTACGTGGTTATGCTGCTATTTGTTTACTGCTTATTATTGTGTTTCTTTAGCACGATATTTCTGTTTTCATTTAAAATTTTGTGTTAACTACCGAAACATAAATGCATAATTAATTATCGGGAGAGACCAAGCACCATAAAATTATGTTGTGTATTTTAAATTCATTACATCAGCTTTACTTGTTTATCATTAATAATAATTAGTGCTGGTTATTATTTGTTTCTATTTATACCGTTGTTTATTTATTTGCTCTTTATTAGTGATTCTTTTGCACGATATGATTTATTTTCATTTAAACTAGAATGCTAATTGCCAGAAAATTTGCACAGAAAAATTGTGTTTTGTTACTGTATATTAACATAGAACCTTATTATTTTATTTTCAAAAATAATAATTTGGTGTATTAGTGTACAATAATTTTATGATTGTATAATTATTAATGGTGGTGTCGTGGTCGAGTGGATAGACCAGTCGCCTTTCACCTAGGAGAGCCGGGTTTAATCTTAGGGATCATGTGTTATTTGTGGTGGAAAAAATGTCGTCGCCTAGGCGGTTTGTTTCCGGGTTTTCCGGTTTCACCCGCCATTTATCCCACCATTTTCAATCATCATATTTACAATCATCCATTTCACCTTCATTTCACACCATCTACTTCCTCACTTTCATGTATGGCTCCCCACCGATACCTCGTTCCGGATTCCTCAGTCTATGATTATGTCATTGGCTCCTCGACAGACTTCTGACCCTATGAACCCACGTGTAAGTCATCCATATGGGTGTTCGTTAAGTAAAATTATTAAGAATTTAATTCAAAGTAGCCACAAGAACATGAATTATGGTATCATAGGTAAACATATTTATTGGGCATAAACCGATATAAAATTGTTCACTCGCTCAAACCTGTACATATATGCATACTTTGCTTCAGTTGCTCACTGGTAATTTTACCTATTAATATTAGTATGTTTTCAGGTTGGTTAGTAGTTACCTTCAACTAGGCGTAGCACATACAAACGATGCATGTTTATTTTCTCCAAGAGCATGGGGCCGAAAGCGTGACATTACGTGCGCTAACCTCGTGGTAACGAATGTTGTATCGGAACTGCTTTCGATGGTTTTGAAGGGCTAAATGACCTCACATTACCTCGGCCAGTAGGTGAGTATTGTGGTGCGTACATATATAACTACATATATATGTACCATTTATCAAAATTCCTATATCCCTAACTTCCTGTATTTATTGATACATTTAATTTAACCCCGAATAAGCTGATTAAAAACTACTGTTTCTCGCTTCTGTAGCGTGTTTCTCTTTTACCGTCTTTTCAGGCTGAGGTTAAGATAGTAACCTGACTATCTAGGATTTCTTATGCCGTTTAAACTCTGAGATCGATCGGCTTGTAACATTCAGGACGCATAAAGTTGAATGCAATGGTTTAGGGTTACCTACCCTTTGGCGAGATTGCAGACCCTAGTTCAGTTTTAGACTAAGGCTCTTTCCTAAGCCTTCCCTATTGGTTACGGAGACAATATGGCTACGTGACAGGTGAAGGAGAGGTTTCAAGATTTCGTCGTGGTTAGGCTAGGTTAGGTTAGGTTAGGTGCATGTAAATAAATGGATCGAAATAGGGGGTAAAAATGAACTTGCTGAAAATCGGTTCTGCTTTCCAATGCGCAATGCACAGTCTCCCGTTTGTTCTGTCTGCTTGCGCATGGGCAGCCATGTTGTGTCAATTGACCAATGGCAGAGTTAAATCTAAAACTGAACTAGAATCTGCTAAGTTGATGAAGTTCGTTGTGCATGTGGCGTAGTATGCAGGAAGAGAATATTTTTATATGTATGTATATATGTATGTGTGTATGTGTGTATGTATGTATATAAGTATGTGTGTATGTCTGTATGTGTGTATGTATGTATATATGTATGTGTGTATGTGTGTATGTATGTATGTATGTATGTATGTAGGTAGGTAGGTAGGTAGGTGGGTAGGTGGGTGGGTGGGTAGGTAGGTAGGTAGGTAGGTAATGCCCACGTATCTAAAAATCAAATCTTGTTATAATAATATAAAATAATTCTGTGGACCGTAACTCTTCTTGTTGCAGGTGTGTGCTGACCTTCTAGTATTTCTTACTTCTGGATGTTACTGCATAAGGTCATTATCCGACCAAAAGTAGTGCACACTCTAAGCCGAATTACATTCGCATCGTATACACGACAATGCCGCTGTGCGCGACTGTTAACAGCATTCAAGAGAAATTAGAAAGACAAGGAATTGTAGTAAAATTTAAAAGAAATATATAGGCGCATGTCCAAAGAAAGAAAGAAAGAAAGAAAAGTAAACAAAGAAAGAATGAATGAAAGGAAAAGCAACTGTGTCCGTAAATTCAACATTCAATGTGATTGAAAATACTTATTATGCTTTAAGTACTTTCATTTATCAAAAGAACAGATTTTCTCTTTTAACTGCGCATTCTGTTCGTGTACTTTTATTTTGTAGTATATGATATTACACGCAAATATAATAAGGACATATTCGGATGCAGAAATTAGATTTAGCAGAAAAACGAATTTTCTTACAGATCCAGTAACACATTAACTAACATAAATAATGAAACTCAACACAGTTACATATGTGTTATATTAATATGAGTTTCATCGCCATCTCCAATTGCCATAGCTATAACGAAAATCACTTTGTTTCTTCAAAAACTGGTTAAAGACTTTGTAAGGCACAATATGTTACCGTTAAGAAATGGCTTTGAAATGCCACCTATAATTGATCAATTTTCTGCTCAGGAGTAGAAGGAATTGAACCTAAAACTACATATTAAAAAAAACCTGCTTAGTCAGACTCTTTGGAAGTAAGAAAGCAGAGCTAGAAATATAAAATTGATGTGGTAGAGGATAAAAAAACAGAAAACAAACAAACAAAAGGAATGTCTAAGAGGGCAAAATTCTATAAGGGGAAAAAATCGGTAATCACACACATCGCACTAATTTCAACAGTCCAGATTGAAATGTCTCACATCTAATATTGCCTCTATGTTACTCGTCTGAACATAACGGAATTCAAAATATGATGGTAAACGTATTAAAATTCGTTTATCATTTAAAATGAAGGGAACAGAATAATCATATTACAAGCTGCATTGTCTTTCTGAAAATATTCTAGAACAACTGTGTGTATACAGTTGGAACTCAACTCGAAACTTTGAAGTCCTAATTAATGCTGTCAGATCTACCGGCCTACCGGACTTCAGCATTAAACGCACAAGGGTGAAAACAAAAGGGAATCAGGGTACGAAGACGCTCAAGATGTGGGCGGTTGTACATGTAAGAGCCAGCGTAAACGCCATGAGCCTGGGCGTAGAGACCTTCCTTACGTTAGAACGGAAGTCATTTGAAATTCCCATTTCATTGGAAATTCAAATTATGGAAATGATGGTAACATTTTGCTATAAGGAAAGCTTTTCATTGGAGCAGACGTAGAGTAGAAAGGGGGAAGCGCAAGGAAACTGCGTGGGGCAAGGGATTGAGGGGTTTTGTCTGCGGGCCTTGTGTCGTTAAAACTGTTTGGAGTACGCCGTATCATTTAGCCAACACGAGTAAAGAAGGAAACAAAAAAAACAAAAAAAAATGGGGAGAATGAATGACGTCAAAATATAGAAGCAGCGAGAAGAAATGGGAAGAAAAGAACAAGAACTACCTTTATACTAGGAACATCTGTCTTACAGACGCACATTTAGGTATACGTCTACTTTTTGAAACTCTTGCTTCTTTTCTTGCGTTAGTTTTGGCTTACGGCCTTACCCTCTCCAAAAACTCCTTTGTCCCTACCTCCCCTTCTTTAATATCCTCCCATATTCTACCCAGCACCGTCTCTTTCTTACAGAAGAAAAACCGCAGTAATGTTGAGGAAGAAATGTGATGTGCATTGTCTCAATACTCTTTTACAACGTGCTTTATATTCCTTCATCTCTTGCAAAAGCGAGACCTTATGAACGACCCTACAAGCCTTGGAAAAACGAATGTCTACCACAGTAAAAGGAACCCCTTTTTTATAGGCTTGTTCGCATTTTCGGCTCTCAAACATCCATTTTGATTTCGTTATTTTAGTAACCATAAAATAAGTTTGGTGATCGAGTCTTCCAAATGAGTCCGCGCCGTTGCCGAGTGGTCAGACCACTCGCCTCTCATCTAGACGGCCTGGGTTCGATCCCAAGCGACCGCATGTGAGATTTGTGGTGGACAAAGCGGCGCAGGGGTGGGTTTTCTCCGGGTTATTTGGTTTCCCCCGCCATCGCATTCCACCATTGCTCCATTTTCATTCCATTATTATCAGTGCCATCGCCTGCGGCGCCACAAGTAGTAAAACACTACCAAACAACAAACAACTTATGTTTACTTCAACGTATATCAAGTACGTACTGGGATTCGGCTGATTTCTCTTCAGAGGTAGCACTAAACGCCCAAACCAGGATGATAGTCGTAATAGCTCCCTTCAAAGAGTTTATTCCTCTTTCGTCACAGGAAGATATACACAAATACTGTGCGCACTTAAGTATAACGAGGTCATTATTAAAGTCGATTATATAGTATTAAAACGATTTTTATTTCCAAACATCTTCAATATAGCCTTGTAAATATACAATAATCGAATCCTGTCCCGGGATATCCAAACTGAGATTTTTGTTAAGTTTTAAAGAATACATTTAATTGTTGCCAAATAACAATAGACAGTGAAAAAAAATACAAATGAATGAGAGTTAATTAAAATGAAATTCAACTATAAATTTAGCAATATGGTCTGACAATTAATAACAAACACACCCTCACTCTCTTGCACCCTGCCCCCTCTTATATTTACACACACATCTTTATGATCGTAACACTGCTAAATGTGGACATGGCGTAAGTTCCCAAAAGTTTTGTTATATTTTATATTTCGAAATTTTGGACGGAGGTATTGAATTACACGTGCATGTACGCATTTCAGTATTACTCACTGATGCTAAAACGAAATTAGGGAACGCCATAGTACTATGACCTATGCATTGCCAAAACTGGGCTTTCCAGCAGGATTACCCCAAAGTCTGCAAAGAACCGATGATGAAAGGTTGTTGTTTGTGTTAAAATATAGTAAGATTATGTTTGTAGAAACGTAGATTATAGTTTCGTATTTTCCGAGTCACACGAATGGCAACTTTTTCCCGTTAATGTAGGGAGAGACACCCAAGTTATACATTACGGATATATTACGGATAGGTAGATTAGGTCGCGAAGAATGGGGTGGTTATTGTAATTTTGTTTACTATTGCATTTCGCAAATGATGTCTTGTACTTGAGCTCTGCAGTTTTGAAATACCGGAATGATTATCTCCACACGTGAAATATTGCCCTATTTGGCCACCTGGTATTCTTTTTAACCATAAAGCCATATTTCACTTTAGCGGAACTGTTAGCCACCATTACATGCACTGCTGGAATGTAGACAATTCTCCATAATAAGTTAGTTGCAGCGGAGCATCAATGTCTGGTATCGAATATATGGCACCGTCAATTGGACCGTTCTTTTTAAAACAACCTCACAAGGCCATGATACTTTGAGTTTTTCCAAGTAGAACTGCCATTGCTACAAGTGAAAAGGACGAGATTTTGCTCCAGCTAGATGAGCTCCAACACATTTCTTTTTAATAGACAATACAGCTCTATTAACTGAATGTTTTAGTCATCTCTATACTTGTTTTCCATTCTGTGCGATCCCTAATCAGCTCAATCCAGTTTATCATCTGCAAGTTCTTTAAATATGTGTTTATCATCGTAGCCCCTGTACTTATGTCTGCCTCTTGATTCAGATTTGATAAGGTTGGATTTACATATTATCCTGACTGTTCTATCGTCTGGAATTCTATACAAATGCCCAAACCATCTTAATCTCTGTGCTGTTCACTGATTATAAGGAATCACAGAGGACATATATGCAGAAATGGATTAGTCGATCATTTGATACCACTCTACTGGATGCCTTTTTGTTAAGTTATTTAGAATAACGTGTCTACGCGAACTACAAAGTCCAAACATCAACATTCATAAATGAAGAATCCAGGCAGATTATACTGCGCAAGTTCCCCATGTAAGAAATCTCTCCCATGATGTCCCCAAATGTGCATTCATGAAGAAGTCACCATTTTGAACGTTGATGAAGTCAATGGGTTTTAAGAAAAATGCATTTTTATTTTTATTGATGAGCCACGGAAATTACAATTTCCTTTATATTAGTGGAATAAGCGAAACAGATGCATTGAGTATGAATTATAGCTGATTACAAGAACTGCACATTTAATACCTTATGAGTATGACAAAATGAATGCACGCTGTGCCTATTTGGTCGGGATCGGGAGTGAAATCTCCAAGGAATGATAGGAATTTAAAAAGAATCCGATCATCACGTACCTTATGTTGATTTCTACTCACACTGCAGGTTGGCGAGAGCATGGACGTCTTGTTTGTTGCTTTTTCACCTTTGGCTGACAGGAAAGTCAAAAATATAAAACAAAACACACACAACAAAGATAAGGAGAAGGAATAAAGAAACACGTTATCACCAGCATCGGTTTTGAGGCTCTGAACCTAACGTTTGCCTCACGGCGCAATTAGAAATACCCTCAGAGATTTGGATAATATGAGGAAGGCTGAGTGGGTTATTTGCTTCAGTTCTTATCACAGACAGCTCACTTCATCGCCTATGTTCTATACAGTGGTGCAAGTTTCTGAAAAGCATGGAATAACTTTCCTTATAAGATATCAACAACCATTTGATCAGCAACAATCGTAAATGCAGAGATTTCAATGCGGAATATAGAAAAAAAATGCTAGAGAAAGGGGATGAGGAGCCAAAAGAGGTTATGAAGAAGTTGATGAAGAACAACGCGAGTATTGATATAGGCAGTTATAACTAAGATTTGATAAAAGAGCTTTTCACCCCAAAACATAAACTAATTTTTCTTCAACTTAGAATGCTTAAATTTTAAGAGCACATATGTCCACAACCCTATGAGTGATTTTGCTGAAATTTAGCACATATTTCTTTAAATAGAAGTATATTTAAGCAAAAGAGATTTTAGAAGTATACATACTTTTTTGGTTGAAAGCATTTGGAAACATTTTCTTTCAGAATATTAAAATTAAAATAAAAAGATGGAAAATAAATCAACTAGTTTACAAAATATACTGCATATAAATGTATATGTAGTATTAGTACTGATTACCTTACTATGCAAAATATTAGAATAGCTTGATCGGAAATAATGACGAACAAAATTCTCTCACAACATTAGTAATTTATTACAAATTCTATAAACATTATTTAACGCATGTTGAATTTTTGTAAGTACGTGAGATCTAGCAAAGAGTGATGGATTTACAAATATAGGTGGCAGTGCCGAGTCTGCAATTGTCTCATTGTTTAAAAAATCATAAACTGGTTCAAATTGAGGAAGTGCGGTTATTCATAGAAAATGTGCTACAAAAAATAAAAAATCACTCTGTTTTCAAGCTGCTCTTATAATTAGCTGTCACAAAATGGTTCAGAAATTCGTCGGGACTTCAGCATTGTGAAAAGGAAGGTAAGAGAAAGTGAACTATTTTATACTCCACATCAGTTAACACAACTAATTATGGAAAGTAGCAGCACACAAAAGTTTACAATTAAAGAAATTGATAGTTCTACTAACATTTTAAATTCTAGATATGGATGGACAAAGCTCCATGAAATAATAGCTGTTTGTCTAGAACGTGCATCGAAATAAAGGCATTAAGGATACATTTGACATAGCCTCTAACATTTATTTTTATCCAATTACTTCCGTTAATTATTATGGACTGCCATTCATCAATAGTTTAGCCAAACATACCTTCAATGTCAGTCTAAAACAGCGTGCTTGTCTACCTAAGAGTTTAAACTGTAATAATGAACACCCTTAAAAATAAAAACCATAATACCTTCCCAAACTTATTCACCATGTGAATATTGCCATCAAGAAATTTATGAAGACGTGGAAATATCCAGTCAGTAATGAAGCAGCTGCTTTTGGATATTGTTGAGGATTATGGAAATTAAAAAAACATGCCTATGCTGTGCATATTTTCAAATTTAAACTTCATCTTTAAAGATTCAATACAGAGTTATTTTTAAACCATTAGAAAATAAATAAACAGATTTGTAAAATTAATTCTAGTTACATTTAATAATTATTTGTTAAAAAGCACATATCCAGAGGTTTCAAATATGATTAAGGTATCAAATTGTTTCATATAAGAGCTCTCAAGTCAGTAAGTACTAGTAGGAATATAAATATTATGTTCAGAAGTGGCAATAAATAACAAAGACGCAAAATATTAATGGCAAATAATATTTTGTTAATACCAAAGAGTTAAATCTGATATACAGCTGTCCTTTTAAGAAATTTATTATAATATAACGTCAAAGCAGATTTAGCGTCTCCATGGTGTTGCGTCGTTTATGATAGACGAGAAAGATAATATTCCTTATGAATGTATTTAATATGCTTTAAAAAAAACCACTAAACCTTGCATTTTAAATGAGCATGTAGTTTTTAGATTTTTAATAAACATACAGAACAGAAAGTCACTAAAGGTTTATAAAAAGATAACAATCAGTATATAATGGCACTGAACTTAAATTTCATTCGTTTAAGCGTCTGATTCAATCTGAAGCATTGAATAAACATTTCCTTCAGGAAGCAAAATGCAGAGGATGATTGGCACCAGCGTCACTAATTGTAACAAACAGCGTTAGAAAATGAGGATTTCTTATCTTAGAATGAATTTTACCCCTTTCCTACACGTGAAAGTCACACTTTTGGCATTATATTGAAACCGAGCTTCTTTGTATTCTCTCACCATGCTCTCAGCTTTATTTTCAGTCCACAGCAGGAAATGATCGCCATAGTGCCAGCTCTCACTTAACACAGCTGAGTCATTATTACTTCTGGAAAAATGGAGTGACCACAAGAGATCAGAAAAAGGAAGTAAAAACAGAAAGGGGTATTTTATGAAACTGCTGGCTTTCTTTCAAAACTTTGAAGTTTTGAGGATATTTTACCCTTGGGCATCGAGCGGAAGAGAGCGATTTTTGGTATAAAGGTTGGATATGATAACAAACAACGACAAAAACAATATGGTATTTTTATTTTTGTTCCAATGTTTAAAGGCACCACTTATATATAGTAGTAGTATTTTATTATTAAGTTTACAATAATACAATATATGCGTCACAGTGTCGCATGGGTCGGGTGACCGTACATGCTGTCTAAAACTGTTGAATTTAGAATATTAGCTACATATCTATTTTATATATCTTAACAATATTAGAAATACACACACAAACACATACATATGCTCGCGCGCTAGGACAACAGAAGCATAGAACAATCACACAAACACATACGCGCACACAAACACACACATACACACACACGCATATAGATTACTCAAACACCAAAAAACTCTATACAATGTTTACACAAATATTGCATCTCTTAGTGCACGAACTTCCATTAAGTATGTGCTCAGGCTTGGCCAGTTTTGGCTGTATAGAATCAAATCCCAGAATTCTGTCTTTCGTCTGTTTGAAGCTAAAAATTCTTCCGGCAGTAATTTTTTCCTAATATCTTCCATCTACACACAATCTGCTAACACATGCGTCCATCTTCCTGATACCCGCATAATGGGCAAATCCGCCTACCAGCTTTATCAACTACCTTACGGGTTTTCCAACCTCCCAACCTCAGCCACGCTATTCCCGACCTTTGTTTCATACCCAATTTTAGCAAATATGTTTCTTTACCCTACCCAATTTTTATTTCGTTTTGTAACTGCAATGACGTTCTTTTTTCTACTTCCTGCCAGTTCATAACGCATAGTTGTCTCTTTACTTTATTCACGACGTTATAACTATTTTCGTTATCCCTTCCAAATATCATTTAAGCCAATTTTTGATAATCTCCGTTGTAGCCCGCGCCCACCATTTTGGATGTTCTATGTTATTTATCTGATGCCGATAACCACTACTTATATAGAGCATTGATTATAGAATTTCGTAGCTCTCAATGCGCTCTGAATCTTTGTTAACGAGCGTTGGTGATACACATTGTCTTAACTGTTACAAAACTGTCTACAACACTACAATAAATATTGCGTTTCCGAACTACGGATCACCTAAATTTTGCAATAAGAAGAAAGCATGATTTTAGATAAGAAACGTTTAGAAGTTTAAATTACTTATAGATACATACTCTTTCGGGGCATAAGTGCAATATTTTTACTGGTAATTGAGAAATGTATAATTAACAACATTAAAATAATATTTGCTTCAACTGCGGTTTTATAACTTTAATTATTAAGAGTAGCACATTTCCAGGTTGTGAATACCTCCAAAGAGGCGTGGCACACACTGGCCATATTTGTTTGTTTTCCCGAGAGTGCAGGTCGGAAGGCATAACCTTGAATGTACATGCCTTGCTATAACGAATGCTGTATCAAAACTGTGCTTGAGTGCTTTCTGCAAGACTAATGACCCCACATTACCTAGGCCAGCAGGTCAAGTATTGAGGTGACAAAATTGGAAGCAAAACAGGTAGCCTATACTGACGGGCGTTGTTCATTTCGTGGCGCAATTAAGATAATGAAGGAACATCAGGAAGTAAATTATATGATTGTTTTAGGAACATCCTTAGATGAGAAAAAGCAGCAGTCACACCAAAGTGGGTACATATTAAATTATTTTTTATCAAAATATCTGTATCTATAGGCCTAGCAGCCTATATAGCTTGGAAGCCTTGAATAGTGGCTGCGTGAGAAAAAATTAGAAAAATGAAATGTTGATATTTAGTTTGTGAATTTGGCCCATAAATAAGTTATAACTCTGTTTCAGAACAAATGGTAGAAGAAGATTAAACTGATTGGAAGAAATAAATTAAATTGTTTGGTATTTTGGATGAAAAGATAGGGTAGCAACGAAATGCACCAAAAATAGATGATATGAAAACGATTCGGATAAATAAAAGTTACACCAAAATATATACAATATTCAACTAACACCCAACTGCATAACTGCATAATTTATATTTCTTATAACGCCAAAGAAACTAAAGTGTATAAACTATGTAGCATTGTATTTAAAGAAAAGAATGGACTTGGAACTATAAATATTGCTTTACTAATATATAATGTAGGTAATGTTTTGCCATAAAATTTAAATATTTTCAAACGTGGGAAAATTATTCAAAACATTACTTTTTCGTGCGCATAAGACGCTCAGATGATATGGTTATACAACAACAATATTTTTTAATAAATAGCAAAGGAACTTAAAGTATGCAGTATCACTGATAGAACATAACCGAAAATATTTATTTCAACAAAAATTTCAGCGTAATTAAGCATATCAAACCATTTGATATGTAACAGTTTCGGTTGTCATTCCAGTCCATATTCCTGTCCGCTACTTCATTACCATCTAGGAACGGAATCCAACTTGTCCATCACTGGCGAAGAAAGTGAATAGACTGTTTCTAATAATCTGCACTCTGCATTAGCCATCGATCTTGTGTGTGTGTGTTTTAACACCAATCTACCATTTATGACGATGCCTGTACTAAGCAAAACATATTCCCCTTATCCAATTGATCCTTCACTTATCTCAACTTCAGCTTTTCCATTGTCTCACCTGACCTGCACACCTCAATATATTCCTAGATGAGAGCCGGGAGCAAGAAGGGACTTCTTATGACGTCACAGAGTGGTCAGTTGGCTGATACTTATCTAAATGCTTCATGTGTATAGACAAAGAGGAAAGGGAAGAAGTGCGTTTTCTGTAAAGAACCTGGTCTTGGCCGAAAGAGAAAGAAAGCGACTATTTTTCATAAATAGTTGCTAATTGTTTAATTGGACCTTTACAAACATGTATTTCTGACTTAAATTTTAAGACATTAACTTAAAACTATAAATATTCCGTTTGCTGTTAAAATAATTCCTAAATAATAATGTTTCATCTCGCCATACAACGGTACCAAAATGAGGAACATCTATATATTGTATGTGTTGCAATATAATTAATTCATCTTTTGGTTATGTAATGAATAGCGCATTATGGATTACTCTTCCAAAATGCTATATGAGAATGAATCGCTTATTCCAATCTCTGCCAAAATTATGGAGTATTTATATTATAAATGTAACACAGTATCTCAATGATGTCTTCAAATCAAACTATTTGGGAAAGGTAGAGTAAGACTGAAAAATTCAACGGCATAGCAGGGATTTTTACCACGTATCTCCCGGTCTCTAGCTGGCAGCTCTAACCACTGATCTACCATGGCAACATTTTGACATGGCATTAAAATTCTCCAACTCACTCTTATGTTTCCCAGTAAACTACAAGGTGATCTCAACCTATTTTTTTGATGTTATACCAAAATGGCGACTTACAATGTCTTAAATACTTTAAGTACCGGCCTTCGAAGTTTAACCAACTATTAGGACAATCAGTATAAATTCATTGTTCCAATTCTTGTCCTACACACGGCTTGTGTGGAAAAGAAAATAACTTTTGGAAAACATAATAAATATAACAGAATAACTCACTGATGTCTTCAGATCAAACTGATTGGAAAACTAAACATCCTGAAACATGTCCTGGTGCAACATATTAAGTTTATGTGCCATGGCAGTATATTAAAGGGAAAATTGCTATTACCAGTTAACTTAAAAATATAATGAAGGTCTTTAGATCGTATTATATTGAAGAATTAATAACCTGTCATGTGGCTTATTAATATAAATTATGCTTAATCTATCGCGTATTCACTTCTATAACATTATAGCAACAAAAGAATAATTTTGTGAAATGTATAAAACCAAAGAATAAAAATTAAGGATCACACTTTCAGCAATAAAAGTGAAATTAAATTCCATTATTCCCTTGCTTTGTAATTGTGCTCTACTGAAAACTTCCTGTATGACTTTGTGGTTTTATTTCTCAAATTTGGTTATCATAGATATAATTTATACGATCGTTTTATTTACACTAATAATACCATAAAGAATAAATAGGAAACATATCTGCTTTAGCCTTTACAAATCATTGTGATGAATATCACCTAAACATGAATATATTTCAGATTATAATTCTCCATCAGTGTAACTGCGAACTTTGTATGTCATTTATGTTACTAGGCTTGAAATGAAGTTGACACACAACTATGTGTATCGCTGCCGGCCTCTCTGAGCTCTCTGCGAATGGCATTGCTTCTGCTTAGCTGATATTACTTCTTCATGTCACATTGCTAATTTACGACAGATCTGAAAATGTGGGAGAAAAAAAGCTGGTGTATTCCATTCAGATATACCTGTTCTGCAAACGAACTATACTTATAGCCGAGATAAAATTAGTTGTCTTATTTTTGCTTCCTTGTAAGTAAAAGGGAAATGAGGGAATACACTAGGTTAAAACGAGAGTCAACTTACTGACAGCTGTTTGCTATGTGATTGAATTTCAGTTCTCTTTGCATGGCCAGGAGCAAAACAAAAGAGATATAAAGTGAAAGAAGACTTCCGATTGAGAAAAGCTGAAGTATTTTAAAATTGAAAGAAATAACAAAGGAATAACTCGGAAATGGTTAACTCTACAAAGGGATGTATATGAACTAAAATATGTGTTCAGACGAGATATACATTTTTGTGTAGTGAGTTTTGTATATTCTTTATGGTTTACCAATTATACCAGTCATCCAGTATGAAGAGGTCTTCAAAGACTATTCTCGGAGAGCTTAAGATATACATTTCATTTGATATGAAGACATTTTAAACAAAATCCATAGAACCATTTTTAAAAAAATTGAAAATCCAGAAAAAATGTCTATCTGAAGGATATTTTGGAGTGCAGAAATTGTCCTGAAAATCATCGCGTTACATTCTTGGAAGATACTGAACTTAAATACATGTATGGTGTTTAATCGACTTTTCATTTATTAGTTATGTTGTCCATAGAAAAACACACACACTGATCTGCTTCTAAGAATTCTTTTTCTGGGTTCCTTAAAACATGTATCAAATTTTTGGGTAGAATACAATAGGTACTTTCTCTATCTATTATGTGCATTGTACATACTTTACGTGCTAGAGGAAGTAAAAAGTCATTACCCATTTATTCTGCAAACGCTGCCTTATATGAGAGGAATAAAGTATCGGAACCCAGAGAGCATAACATGTGTTTAAATACAGGCCAGCTAAAATTCCCGAAACCACAGCGCCGGTTTGTGGGAAAATGTATTGTGTTTCATTTCAGTTAAATTCCCTTGATGTAATAATGTGGTAAAATCGGACATCTAACGATACCGAACAGACAGTATCATTATTTATATAGCGCTTCAGCAATAGGGGATAATATTGACAATTCAACGCGTTATTGAGCCAGCTGGTATCGTCGAACGTAGTCTATGGATCAAGAAATATCCACTTCCCTATTTGCAAGAGAAAACAAGCCTACCCCTATATTGTTCTTTGGAGAATCCATACCGCAGCTGTTTACTTAGGCACGGGCTTTTGTTTTCATTCATTCATCCCAGCTTGTTTAAATTTTCCGGTTTATGTTTCCTGTTAAACCGCTTTTATTATTGTTGCTCTGTTATACATAATATCCAACCGACATCAGCTTCTGAATTTTTAACCAGGTGTTGAGCTCAAAAACAACACAGAGAACAGAGAGTAGGCACGACACAACAGTTACCCGGCCTGCAGCACTTCTTCCAACAGAATTTTGTTATTAAGGAAAGCAGCATTACCACACTTCCCACAAATATATATTCTTCTCCAAATAAGGTAGGTAGAGAGAGTTATAAACCATGTTTTTGGGTTTACTCGTCTTGGATAATACATAGTTGGACAACATTTTGTATTTCAAATTTAATTTAAACCTACTATAGTTCATTATCAACATCGTTTAAAACAATTTATAGCTTTGGAACTTCATAAGGATAACCGGGTTTAAATCTCCAAAGAAAAAACACAACTCTAGTGTTTATTAAGTAAAGACAGTGGGTTTGTCTTTCAGCACTGCGAAGCTTTTATGCTAAAGTCCAAGACTTACTGAAACCAGATGTCAATCCCATATGATGCTGCTTTTCAAGAGTCTTATAATATGATATATGAATAGCGTAATGACTAATCTGAATATTCTTGGTTGTTTTAGTCAATGTAACACATGAAAACCGTTATATTTTAATAAGCAATTCTGGTTAAACGATACTCGATACAGCATTTGAAAGATGTGAACATAAACGTAATATATAACTCTGGTGGAGAATAACTTGAAGAAAATGCATTTCTTTAGACACTTAATTGGGGATCTATACACGACAAGCAAACCAACCGTAGTGTTTTTATTATACATTTAATGGAGTCTTACGCGTTTCTTTACTCTCGAGGAAGTTGTCGTGTAATTAAGGAAGGCCCATTAAGTACCTTTAAAGTATTATAACCACATTAAAGAAAATGTTGATGAATATGTAGAAAAACTGCACGTTCCTCAGCTAGTAACCCTTATAGTTAAGCGCCCTAAAGATCCCTACTATCCTCAGCAAACAAGTCAGAGAAAAAGTAATTCAAAATTTCACCTCTTTTCTGTATTAAGTTCTACGTAAAATGCCGTAAAAATTAAACCTAATAGAACGCACCATATTTTCTTTAACACTTTCGACGGGTGTTTTGACTCTGCTACATTATCACACTTAGGTCCGATAAACTTTCTGAAAGGTAATTTAGAGGAATTCGTTTCCCGCTGGCCAATTCGGATTAACAAGGGCTAGAAGATAAGGAGCAAATCGGAAATTTTTCCTGACAGCAGTATTCGTATATTACTACCGCAAGTATTAAGAACACTGTTTCTCTTACACAAAATAATAAACATTACAAGCGTTTTAATAATGAAACGTTTTAATAGTGTTAATCAATTAATTTATGTTGCATTTTTTATTCATCTAGGTATTAATGGAAAAAAATGTGTCAATTAAACGTAATATCCAACAGCTAGAACGTTGTAGAGATTTAACTACAAACTTTCTCACGTCAAATAGTTTACCTCTATGAATGTTGGGTAAAACAAGTCAAGAGAGCGATAATACAATTTTTATGAGGGAGGTGAATATCTGGACTTAGCTACCTTCAGCCGCTTTGCCAGGCTTAGGTGTAAACAAAACAGGTTTATACGTTTCATTGGTGAATAAATGGGAACTTAGAGATGCTGCTGAGACGTAAACTTGATTAGGAAAATAGGTCTAAAATCCTTTATTACATTTTCTATGAGCGGCCAGAGCTGGATAGGTATCTGAGATCACCCAAATGTTAAGTCACCGCGTGCATATCGCGGGGTCATACTATGTAGTCTCGCAGAATACATATACCCACGTAGCTGGTCCAGTTGATTGTTGTGCATTGCATTTCACTAAGAGCTTAGCTGTGACGAAGAGTAAAAAATAAATTATTTAATCGTCCAAAAGGGTTACAAGTGCCACTATCAAAAATGCCTTCAAAATGAATTACCAAGATGGGTTCTGTACTAGAAAAACATGCAAGTCCTATTTTAAATTAAATATCTCAAAACAAACAGAGGAAAGCT
The DNA here is from genome assembly GCA_030762935.1 of Hymenopus coronatus. Classification (NCBI taxonomy): domain Eukaryota; kingdom Metazoa; phylum Arthropoda; class Insecta; order Mantodea; family Hymenopodidae; genus Hymenopus; species Hymenopus coronatus. Next base: position 330,708,650 of record CM060900.1, read on the forward strand.
ACTGAAAGCTTGATGATGAAATAGACGAAGCTTTTAAAAAGAAAGTATTCTAAACGTTACATGAGAAAGCTATGCATATATTTTCGATTTAAAATGACGATTTACAAGTAATAAAACGAAACATCCAAGGTGCACGACATTCACTACCATCAAATCATCCCTCAAATTTTCCATGTTTGTATATTATTACAATCTATGCATTCAGTGAGCAACAAAAACGAGCTGATTTAATAGTAAATGAGTACGAATTAGACAATTTATTCTGAACTTCTTCAAATCCTACTGGTCTTTGCGAACATCATGCTGTGGACGAGACCGCCACTAGACATTTTTAAAATGCCAGGTCTCTAAAAATCATTTTTTTATATCCGGAAACTACTCTCCAATGCTTTGCGAGTTGATTGATTGTAGGCAGTTCAGTTTTACCTAATAATTGCTAAATCATAATCATTTAAAGAGTGTGTGTTGCCCAAAAATGACTTTTACTGGAGAACATTATTATTATTTAAGCTTATAAGTAGCCCTCGATAATACCTAAGCACTGTGAATGATTGTTGCAGTGAATTACAAATATATCGGGTTTTCCTTAGTAATGAGTTTTGTGAAGGATGCCCAAGACTTGCTGTTAATGCTGAAAATATTACCGATGTTCGGGCAATGCTTATAGAAGATCAAAGGACATGTTATGACATTATTTGACGACATTGTCATTGGTTACAGACAAATAAAACGCATTTTTAACCAGCAGAAGACGTGAGAAAGCTTTGTTGTAAATTGATTCCCGATAATATATATATTGGTGCAGAAAACTCTAAAACATTTTCAAGGCAGCATCTTATTGTGTTGCAATACCGTTACTAATGATGAATCTTCCATTTGCTGTCATGGTCCTGAAAAGAAAAGTCAATTCTCGAAATGGGTCTTTCAAACAGAACCTAAGGTTACAAAAATACTCCGAATTCGCGTTGCTGGTAAGACGATGGTCGCTAGCTGTTTTTTCTTTAAAACGGGGCATATTGCTAATATAGGATTGTTTGATTGTTTGTTTCACTAAAACGGGGCATATTACTGATATAGGATTGTTTGATTGTTTGTTTCACTAAAACGGGGCATATTGCTGATATAGGATTGTTTGATTGTTTGTTTCACTAAAACGGGGCATATTACTGATATAGGATTGTTTGATTGTTTGTTTCACTAAAACGGGGCATATTCCTAATATAGGATTTTTTGATTGTTTCACTAAAACGGGGCATATTGCTAATATAGGATTGTTTGATTGTTTGTTTCACTAAAACGGGGCATATTGCTAATATAGGATTGTTTGATTGTTTCACTAAAACGGGGCATATTGCTGATATAGGATTGTTTGATTGTTTGATTCACTAAAACGGGGCATATTGCTGATATAGGATTGTTTGATTGTTTGTTTCACTAAAACGGGGCATATTGCTAATATAGGATTGTTTGATTGTTTGTTTCACTAAAACGGGGCATATTGCTGATATAGGATTGTTTGATTGTTTGTTTCACTAAAACGGGGCATATTGCTAATATAGGATTGTTTGATAAAGTTCGTGAAAAACGTCCAAAGAGAAAAATAATGCTACATATGAGAACGCACCGTTCCATACAGATAAACTAACAACTAGGTATCTAAGTCAGCATCTGCTCAGCACCAAAAACCCTCTACCATATAGCCCTAAACTTTTGTTTTATCTTTTATACAAAAATTAAAGATCACATGCGTGTAACCACTTTTTCGTCATCAGATGAAGCAGTGGAACGTAATAAAAAACCTGGTGTCTGAATTGTCGCAGGAAGAGTGGCATCATTTTTAAGGGTGGTTTCATTGAATGCAAAGATGTATTGATGTTACAAAGGAACATTCTGAAAAACCAAGGATTTACTTACATTTTTAAAAGTAATATTTATTTTACAGATGACTTCACGGGATAGCAACCGAGTGAGATTGGAATCAAAGAAAGCCAAGATTTCGACCGTAGAGGCAAGATCGTCGAAACCTTGGATTTCTTTGATTCCAATCTCACTCGGTTGCTATCCCGTGAAGTCATCTGTAGTAATACATGCTTACTTTCTAAAGGTGTTCAGCGTCGCCCTCCTATGTGGATGGAATATGTAGGAGCTGACCAAAACAATTTTACCATTTTACCATTTACGTAATGTATAGAATTGTATGTATTCGCCTAATGAATACAAAAGTTATGTATTGTGTTTGTATTGCTCTCAGGTAGAAGTTTTGGAAATTACTTTAATGCCTTAATATATAATGTTACCGAATGTAGAAAATTTAGTTCAGAATGTTCTCCGGTAGAATTTGAACGGAGCATTCATACAGGGATAACAAACAATTTCTGTGACAAAAATAAAGGGCTGTCGCTCTTATCCTGCGCAATCGTGGTGACGTAAACTTCCAGCTTGGTATTTAAAAACTGTACTTCGAAAGTAGAACGACTGATAAAGTTATTATTTGATATGGCATTTTTGAGCCCAACAAAAATGAACGAATTGGTTACACATAACATCATGGTAAGGTACTCTCTGTAGACAACGGAACCCTTAGGCTTGCAGAATACGCATTGGAAAACTCTGTGGCAAAAGTATAAGTTTCCAGCTAACATATGTTTTGACATATTGACAGGCTACGGGAAATTCCAACTCTACAAAATGGGAATAAAAATTAATTATAGCAAAATGCAGATGTTTTTGGTCGCCAAAAATCAAAATTCCAGGGACACGCTTAGACGATGGACTAAAACCATCGTGATCGTACATAGATTGGAAATCTAATTACGGGTCTCAAATGGGAATAACCGGAATAAGTCAAATTAGCATATGTTTTCTGTCAATATCTTAAGATCACATTTAGATGATTGTCTAATGTGTTTTTTCAAATGGGAAGAGTTCTGCTCTGCAGCGAATGACATGCGTTATTGTGCTCTGCGTTTCCAGTTCGCTACCCTCAATCTTTTCATATTTTAATTTCACTCGCGTTCTGAGCTTGCAAATCTACCTGGCGACATTATAGTCAACGTAAGGAAAACCTAACTGATTTGTCTAAACTTTTATAATTTTGCAGTTTTTAAATTTAAAACTTGAACATGTATATTTACATATTATGTACACGTTCTCTTAAATGCTATCTTATTATAGTTTATGAATTGTCTGCTCTTCTAATCCAATGGAACTGTTAGTGGCTCCTCCGTATCCATGTCATCAGTTACGTCCAGGGACAACAATTTGTCATTGTCACTGTCTTCATTGTTCAAGTCTTGTAAAGTTATGATGATAATTCTTAAAAACAATACTACGCAAAACCTGCCTCTTAGCTTCGCCATTAAATTGACCGCTAAAAGCCATTGCACTTGCTTTGTTCCTGACTAAACAGGAACTGAAAACTGACTTGATCTCTGTAGGGACTAGGGTTAAATAAACACGAGCCCTGATTTCGAGACATAAACATAAACATGCAATAGCTGGCGCAGCATTCTACAGCTAACAAGTGTGATTTCGCAATCTGTCTTTCGACTTTAATAGCTTGCTAGGCATAATAAATGTAATAATTATTTTAGTATCGTCACGCCAATAGCCTACATTCCATTTCTGTGTAATTACGCATGTATATATAGAAGAACATACATACAAACATGCATACATACATACACATACATACACACCTACATACATACATACATACATACATACATACATACATCCAAACATACATCCAAATATACATACATACACACATACATACTTACATGCATACATACATACCTACATACACACATATATACATACATATATCCATACATACATACATACATACATACATTCATACATACATACATACATACATACATACATACATACATACATACATACATACATACATACATACATACATACATACACACACATACATACATACATACATACATACATACATACATACATACATACATACATAAATACATACATACATACATACACACATACATACACACAGACATACATACATACATGCATACATACATACATACATACATACATACATACATACATACATACATACATACATACATACATACATACATACATACATACATACATACATACATACATACATATAAATAATAATGGTCATTACAGTGCTTATGTGAATATGATATAATACATGGCTATGTTTATTCATGTGTATTATGAGAATTACTTGAGCTAAAAATCTGTGTTTTTTACGGTTCTGCTATAAACATTACTCCCCATCTTCCTCGTGAATTGCTATTTTGTAAGATCTGAATATTTTGTCTTAGCGCAAGTAGTATTTATGAGAGGCGGAATCACTTAACGCGTTACTCCCCAGTTAGCAGGAATGCAATATGTCAACACAGCAACACTCCGGTTGGCTTCCGGCCTGGTGATCCTCAAGGACAAACCCTAACTCATTTTAAATTCACAATTTGTCTTAAGACACGATAAAAGTCACGCAGCTGAAATGAAATAATGCTTTGCTTACAATATAAATGATTTTTGTATGTTTTATATGTATTTCACTTTTAACATTGTACCATGTTTTCATCAGCAACACGGTCACAATTTTTTTTTCTTTTTATAGGTGAAGGTTTGGAACATAAAACGTAATTATATTTAGACTTAGCAAAATTTTAGCCACTCTTTCCATCATTATAGACAGCGATAAGTATATACAACATTTCAAGAAAACATATAAAAAGGGTGTCGTGAGAAAGATTCAAGACATATAAGTACATGTACAATAAACATGCTTTCATTCACCGTTTATTTGAATTAAAGTTCAAGATAAAGACTGGACGTGTCATATGTAGGGGAGAAAAGCTATGGATCCAATGAAAGTGCAGACTTTGTCATTTTCGCATATTTTTCAGTTAAGTATTTACTTAACTTTAGCTAATTGACGATTCATTTAACGATAATTTTAGAGGATGCACAAGTCAAACCTAATCTAACAAACCAGGTTTAGAAGCTTTTGCAAATACATTGCGTTACTGTTTTGTTAAACTGAAAAAAGGGATAATTGTTCAATAATTAAAATATGATCGCAAGTTACAACATATATACTCTAATTCAAATTTCCTCTTTATTCCTCGAACTTGGTATAGAACACTTATTAGAGAATAGTTACGTGAATGGTAATGTTGCCTGAGAATTGGCTGTAGTTACAAAGTTTGCATGTCAAATCCTTGCGATAACAAGGATGGTTAAGTATAGCAGCATTATTTGAACAAATGTATTTTAATGAAAGCTTACTGTAGCGTTTTCATACGTTTTTGTTAATCTCATTATCCTTTGTCCAAAAGAAAGGTATCTTCTTGTATTAAATGTCACAAGAAATACATACTGTTAGATGTAAGTGCAGATATTTGTATGAGTAATTAAGAACATTGTAATGAACGACATTACATCGAAATTTCCTCCATTTGCGGACTTATAATTTTACTTATTAGGAGTAGTATGTTTTCAGTTTGGTTAGCATATCCACTTAGGCACGGCACACACATGACATACGTATCTGTTTTCCCTGAGACCGAGGGTAGGCAGGCGTAACCCGAGTGACCTGTGGATTAAGTTTGAATGTTTTCTGCGAGGCCAATGAACCCTTGCTACCTAGTGTAGCAAGTCACGTTGTTGAGGTATAAATACGTGAACGTTAAAGGAATAGTCTACACCGACATGCCTTTTTCATTTCGCCGCGCAGTTAGGACTATACAAAGCGCATCAGGTAGCAAATTATGTGATTAGTTTGTGGGGAAACCATTAGATAAAGGGCAAAAGAACAACTAACACTCCGGAGTGTATACAAATTCAGGTACCATTTATATAGATAGATGTATATCTATTCACCAAACTCTATATATTAACCCATAGAAAATGACCAATAATTCTGGATAAGAATGCTCTAAATGTTGCTTTCTGTAATAATGCAGGACGTTTTTCGAAGTGTGATGTGAACATGAACAGAAAAATCACATTGGTCTTATTGAAAAAAAAAAAAAAAAACATTACAACCCTGAATTTGATGCTGGTGAATGTGTTAGCGTGAAAGAAACTCCACTAGGTCCGGTCTTGGATTTTGTGAGATTATTATTATTGTTATTATTATTATTATTATTATTATTATTATTATTACTATTACTACAACATAACTACGGCAAAGTTAAATACATGTACCACTATCGTCAAAGTCTCCAATAGAACTACTATTTTTAATGTTAGCCTCTGCCCACATTTTGAGATAACTTAAGAAGTATGTCACTCAAGTGGCTCCAATTATGCAAGAGGGAATGCAAGAAATTGAGACTTAAGGACGTTTTCTTTTTTGGTATTGAACGCCCGAATTTACTACTATGGCACCGCAGGCGGCGGCACTGCTGATACGTGCAATGCAAATGGAGCACCGTTGGAATGTGATGGCGGGAGAAACTGGGGAATCTGGAGAAACCCCGCTGCTGCGCCGCTTTGTCCACCACAAAGGGTGAGAGGTGAGTGAAACTACATTAATTACAAATCCAATGCATCCAATTCCTGTATGACCCATACCTTTTGCATCCTACATTCATTTTTGCAGACAATTGTCATATGGTAATGCTTATAAGCGTGTAGTCCTTATTGTAGTGAAATGTGGCCTCTGTTTAATTTCATATAAACATTTTAACATTTATTTAGCATCAAATTAATGGAAGAAGTTAGTACACCTTGTGTAACCCTGAAGTTCCACTTAAGTTCCAGTACGAGATCAAAAGGCAACATTCCCAAGCATTCAAAGGCGAGAGTTCCTGTGGAAGATCATAAGGTTTATACTGTCGATGTAGAATGGTTTGATGAGGGGAATTATTGAAGCGGTGTTGGAGGACAAGAATTCAGAAGAGCAAGCTCCCGCTTTGCTTTTGTCTCCTGTTTGCTGTAGACCAGCAGCGCTATTCATGTCGAGATAAAAGCCACTTGTTTTTAGAGGATCCGAACACAAAGAATGGAGATAAAAGAGAGGTACGAGATATTGATTGCTTGTTCGTCTACTTCTCGCCCTACTCTCACTTGATGACATTCTCAGGGAATCGAACAGTTTTTGTGATGGAAATATTTTCCTTACACACCTCTCAATAGGGGGAATTATAATGCCAGCAAAAATTCGTTTAGGATTTACCCATAAAGAACAAAAGATAAATGCGAAAGTTTAGACAAAGCTGATAGTAGTGAGGAAGTTGGACATTGCTAACTGATAGGGTCACATAAGCTTCATCCAATATTACGTCGTATTCTTGATTATCTCTTCATGGCTAAATGAAAAATATCTGTGGCTTGATTTAAGAGTTGGATTTTGAGACGTTTCGTTCTATTATTAGAGCAAGGAATCGGGCATTATTATTATTATTATTATTATTATTATTATTGCTGATGTGTTGTTGTTGTAGAAAAAACATGTGTTACAGTTCCACAACATTCCCTACCCGTCATAAATTTGCTTATTGCTCATTCCATCTCAACTCAGACAATTTCTAAAGAAAAAGTAAATGAAGTACAGGTAGTTTATTTTTTGTATGTGGGCAGGTTTTGCTATACGATAGAGTATTTGGCAAGAAAAAGTTGAAAATGTAACATTTTTCATACCAGGATTCTCCAAAATTGCAAATAAGCAGTTTAATACCAAAAACATCACATTGCACTTTAACTTTAACTTTATTAAGTTTTAGGAAATGACTAATTAATAACTATGAGTATCATATACCGTTTAAATGTTATTTCTTTAAATAACCATTGTAAATTGTTTTACCGTACAAACATTTAAGGTTTGTCCACAGAAAAATGAACCCCAATTTTGGAATTTCCAGCATTCTAATCTACTAGCAATAAATATTATATAAGACGACTTATAGTGAGTATAATTGCTGCTTAACCACACCTATCAATGCCATATCACAATTTGCAACAGAACAAGTATTAAGTGAAAATAGTTGGGGTTAAGGTTAGCCAAAATTATTTATTCTCTAGTTTTTATGGACATGTTTCACAATGTCTTAGACGGATTACACATGTCTTATTTTTCACTATATTTTTTAGGTTAGTATCTGCTTCTATAGTAAATTTACTCTTTTTCCTATGAATAGTTGATTCCATCAAAATGTGAAATTGGTGGTGTCATAACTCAAATCACTGTGTGCTTTAAGGCAGCTTCTACAAATAATGGTATGCGATGACAGTTCCGAAAGCTGTATGCTAGGGGACTATGCTAATTTTTCAGGGCTAGGAAGCAGTCAAGGCGCTATGTGAGAGGTACTGTGATATTCAAGAATGTACAAGCAGTGGATAAGTATTGACAGGTGTACTCTGCTCACATGAGGAATTTACTGAGAAGTCAGCTGACAAACTCTATCAGCCACGTAACCTTCATTACATTGAAAAACAGCAATCCACTTCTCAAAACGACAACGTGCAGCCTGGAGTGCTATTTTGTTATTTTTCTGTAAACTTTGCATTTATTACCTAAGATGAAGATCAAGGTTTTCATTGGACAAATATTCAGGCTACGTTACATCCTTTTATGGAATACATATAATACAGTCCTCCTCTAGTAGTGTATGAGTTTATCATTAGTGACCTATGAAAAACAACACTCTTCATGTAGTTCTTGAATATTTTAGAGGCAGGTTTACTTTATTTCACTGAGGGTGCAACGACTAAGTACAAGAACAAATCCTTTGTTCAATGAAGACGATTTCCATGGATTAGAAGTTGAAAGGCATTTTTGAAACTAGCCATGCCAAAATCACTTCTGATGGGATAGGAGCAACAGTCAAAACACTTGCAGAAAAAGCTAGCTTACAATATGTACTGAATAAACATACCCGAAATGCAAAATACTCTTTGAATTTGGAATTCAACAAATATCAGGTATTCATTTCTTTATATTTCATAGGATGTTAGGAACAGAAGAAGCTGGAGATTACTGTCGTGATATATTGCAATTCCGATTTACGTAAACTTTCTGATATACAGTTCCTTATTCACACTGTATGTTGCATATCACAAGAATGTTACATTACTTTCTCTAGCACTTGTGAATGAAACACGTCAGATTCATTAGAAAAAGCTCCGCGCACGTGTGTGTGTGTGTGTGTGTGAGTGTGGATGTGAGTGTGTGTGAGAGTGTGTGTGTGTGTGTGTGATTACAGGATTAAAACATTAAGGTGGCGTAACAAAACAACGCTTGAATCACGTAGTGTTTCACATTATTATTATTATTATCATTATTATTGTCATTATTATATATGCAATAATAATAGTAATAATAATAAAAATAATAATAATTACTTTTCCGGTTTTGAGAACATGCTCCTAGAAGCATTTTTAAATAGTATTTTATAATTGAATTCTCAAATAATATATAAGTATAAATAGTACTTAAGTGAATTTGTAGGGATAAATTTGTAATTAGCCTATCAGTTTGAAGGAAAGTAAATGTTAAATCTGAGACTTAAGTGTTTTGCTTAAAATATACAGAATGTGAACATTACTATTTAGTAACTTTACAACTAAGTATTTAAACAAAAAAAAATATTTTTATAATTTCATTTATAATCGGGTATAGATTTCTTTCATTTATAACTATAACTACTTCGTGAGGAACGATCTTAAAAGGAGAATGTGCCGAGGAACGAATACTTGAGGAAACAGCGTTTAAAAATGATAGCTCTAAAACACCACTGTTTATGATTAATGCTGTTTAATACATATCCAGGCCCTCTACCTCTTTCTACTCCTCTGCAGCTAGTATAGTATTTTAAGGCTCCTTGCACCTCTCTTGAGTGTTTGGTTCATGTCTATATGAGAAAAACTTACCTTTCTTTACTACAACTTATAGGAGTTTACACCTATAGTTAGATATTTAATTCTCATGAATGACGCGGTCAAAGAACTATTAACGCTTTGTGCTTCTTCCCCGGCATTTGCCATACTGCTATAGCAGGATTTATACCGTAGACTTCCTGTTGGTGTACCTATAAGCGTCATTTTTCTTTCTTTCTTACTCTTGCCCCCAGATAAACACAAGCTTATTGCACACATGATAGATGACTTTTAAAATGCAAGGAAATTTTGAGTTTTAGACAAGTGGCGTCGTGGCTGAGTGGTTAGACCGCTGACCTCTCATCTACGGGGCCCGGGTTCGATGCCAAGCGCCCGCTTGGAAAAGGAAAGGGTGTGTGGAGGAAAAGGTGTCTGAGCGGGTTTACTCCGGGTCCTTCGGTTTTCCCGCCACTCATTCCACCGATTACTGAATGATGGCTTTTCCTATCATTCATTTCGCTTTTATTTTATCCACTTGCTCACGCTCATGCCTGGCTACGAGCCGACAACTCGTTCCAGGTTATTCATTCTGTAGTTATGTGCCATTGTCTCTCCGACAGGTTTCTAACCCTTAGGAACCCGCATGTCACTCCTACGTAAGCCGAATACGAAAAACATTATCATACACAAAAACACCATGGCATGGGTTCCCAGTCACTCAGGTATAGATATAAATAAAAATGCAAATATGGTAGCTAAAGCAAGGACATAAGCTATACAGCAGTGGTACACAACTCAGCTACTGATGACTGGCCAAGGGAAACGTCCGTGTTGTTTTTGGTTTCTTTTTTTCCCCCTCCATTAGGGCGGCATCTATATATTTTATTCTCCGGCCCCCCTTGTCACCGCAAAGACGAAAGTAGGTACGCCATTTACGCGTGTCAACCCCTTAAGGGAATGACTAGCGAAGACGTCGGTGAAGGTGACATTAACCAGCTTTTGTCTACTACTCTCCAGGATTTTGCCGGAGGACATTGAGGCGCCTCACAACCCCGCCTAAGCGTCACCACCCAGACGTACCCAATCTCCCATGGGTTTCGAGAACCATTTCTTCGCCGAGTCCAACCCAATCTGAACAGCTCCATTCCGGGAGAGGCTCAAATATACGGCCCGGTGTACTTCTGGTAACATCAGAATCACCACTGATGCTCGGGGTCAGCAGGTGCTCGCACCGTAGTAACTGAAGGGTTCAGAACATCCCGCCTATGGGGAGCTAAAGCGGGGGCCATAACTCCATTTTTATGGCCATATCTGTCTTGGATATTACTAAGAGGGCCATAAGAATCAAATTGCTAACCTGGATTCATGATCAGCTTGCGGATTATTGGATAAAGGTCCCCCAACACATACACAGCAAGCTAATGATGCCCACACATGCCTAAACAGAAATATCGCGATTCTGAATTTGAACAGTGAGTTTAATGACCGTTGATAAGGATTTCAGGAAACATCTGTAAACAATAGGGATTATTGAGAGAAAAAAAAACGTAGGATGTGTAACAGAGAAAATAAAACCGTTCTGGCCTTAAATTCCAAAACAATGCATAGAAAACCAGAAGATACAACCTTTTAGGGAGTTAAGACCCGAAAGTAACTATTTGCAATGGGTATCTAGTTAACGGGCTCTTGAAATTCTTTAAAAAAAAACAGGTCGGCTGGATTGATGCAATCGGGATAGGTATCACAAATTAAACCATCGGCCTCGGTGAGTAAAACATGAATAGGATCATAACACGAACTTGTCATTCATTAACACATTTTATAAAACAAAACATTAGCATATAATCTATATTGGGTATATTTTCAATGAAATCTATCAACTAGAAGTCAGTGTAATTAGCGAACTTTAATAATAAGATTCAGCGTAACTTTACATACATTTAAATATAATGTAAATACCTTATCTGATATCAGCAATGTAAAATTGCTGTGTATATATACACATATGAATTCATACATACATTCATAAATACATATGTACTTACATAAATACATATTACTGTTACTACTACTACCACCACTATTACTACTGCTACTACTACTTCTTCTACTTTCCTTCCGATGGAAGCCATGCTGAGAATTCTTACACCTGAAAAATCCATCGCCCTCCGCCTTGTTTGAACACGCGATCTCGGGAACTAGAGACTAATTTGGTACTTTTAGAACACGGAGGACTACAAATTCCTAACTCGTTTTTCTATAATTAATGTCATGGCAAGAGGACATTATGTATGCAGTCACCCCTACACAACGCTTAATACCTATTCATGGCTACGTTGAATGCTGTAAAACTCCCAGTACCTGCTGTTACTTTACTGCTCATATTTGCCGGATTCCTCTAAAGATATGAGCAACATTGATACTTGTTTTGATTCTCTACAGTTACATCTGCGAAATTCTATCTAAAGTTTCCAAAGTCAAATCGGCTTAAAACTTTTAGTAGTGTACTAACGAGACAACCGAAAGTCAAATAACGTCGCAGAGAGAAACAGAGAGATATAAATATTATACGAGGTACTGAAATACACTTAATACCTCCAGCAAAATGAAGATGAGAAATAAATATAAGAAGAAGAGTTTGCCAAGGAAACTTAAAGGGAGTCTTTGCATTATTATTTTTACGGAATCCTTGCTTCCACTGACTTCTAAATTTTAATTATACCGTTTGTTTCTGCATAGATTGAAATTAATTATCCGAGCTTAAAGTGGAAGGACCCAACCAAACTAGCCCCAATAGAATATAACTAGATTGTATCACGTTTATAATGCTCAATGTATCAGCAGCTGTAGCAAAAAGTCTATGGTAATCAACTTAGTAAACACAAAAGGTAACCACGAATGTCAGGTAAAAGAAATTGTAAGTTCCTTCCTCATTTTACGCACTGAAACGCAAAAACATGTTACTCTGTTTTTCTTTCTCATGGCTTGTATCTGTCTTCTACCCAGTGCTTTTATTTCACTCTCTGCATCTCTCCTTCTTCGTACGCTAGTAGTAAACCGGAAATAATTGCAGTCTAACGCGTTGTTATTTCAGCGCTGTAACTTTGATTCCAAAACAAAAGGAATGTTTTCAAAATGTATGCTAAGCAATTTGAGCAAACTCTGGTTGGAGAATCTCTTACTCCAACCTTTCAACACCAAAATATGCGATGATACATGCAGCAGCCGTACTTGCTGAATAAAGTCGGTGCTTGAAATAGTTTATGGGGTTCTAATTAAGTGTCGTTTATATACAATAAACCTACATTGCACTAGTAGTAGTGAGTAGTTTAATTCAATATTTTCCCATAAAATAAATGCAGTTCCCAAAGGTGTTTCAGGCTATAAAACGTTACAAAGCCTTTTACACATTTGTATTTCAACAAATTACTGGGAATGGAAATTCATTCAATTGGAAAACTCGATGTATACATACATACAAAAAAATTGAGTTTTATTTATGAACGCTCTTTAATTACTGTGGTTCTCAGCGTCCCATTTTATATTGGGCGTAAAACACCGCTTAATTTTGCTCAGAGGCCTCTTTTATTAGGCTTGAGGTTCTTATACGTGCCGTAAATCTATGACAAGGGATCAAGGGCTTTACTTCCCTCCCAAAGGAAGCCATGCTAAAGATTTTTGCGCCCGAAAAAATCCATCTTCCTCCACCTGGATTGAACCCGCGACCTTGGGTATATGAAGCAATTGGTAACCATTACACCACGGAGGGCAATACGTATACAAATACGCACATACATACAGGCTACATACATGCATACATTCTCGCATATAAAGAAATTATCTTTATACGCTTTATCGTAATACTACAAACTGTTTCCCAACTCACTATTACCTCCAGTGCATTCTTAAATAACAGTTTATTTTCATACGCCTTCCCACCAATAATTTCTGCATTGTTCTTTCTTTACATTTCCTGCAGAAACGGCTTCATCGTTTGCCTTGTTTGTCTGCATTACATCCTCTATATAGACATTGCAATATTTTCAATTTAGTATTAGATAACATCATTTTTTGGAATTCCTTAGAACCAGTAAATCCCAAACAGCCTCTGTTATTTTGTTATAAGCCTGTTTATTTTACTATGAGTGCTTTGTAACTCAGGCAATTTTGTATCATGTTTCAGTTATCTAACTTAAATTTATTGGTTATTTTATGTTTGTAATGGAAACTGAAACCGGTAATATTTATTTATAAGATGTAGTAAATAGTATTAGAAACCACATTATATGCTCATGTTAAGAACTACAAACACACAAAGCATTTATTAAAATGGAACAGTATTTAACTGAGTGATATATGATAGAAAATTTTACTGCTAGGGTGTTTCGTTTTGAGAACAAAGTTTATTTATGGTTTTATTGTTAAAATTCTTATTTAATGAAAACGAAAAAAAAATGTATAAATATTTCATCTACCATAGTTTTCTCATGAAAGTTGACCGGCTGAGCTGCGGCAGTCACAGCACGGCATATGCGATAACCGAATACTATTTCCCAATGACTGGATTTACTGCGATGATTCAGATTCTCACAACTGCAGTTATGATTGCAATTAAACATTTATACTGCAAGAAATGCTGGAAGCGTGCGTCCCATAAAACCACAGAACGCTGCCATCTTTCTGGGAATTTCCTTCCAAGTGCATCATTTCAGTTTCAAAGGTTTTCTGAGTAAAATTAATTGACTGTTCAGCTGTAAGCGCAGTGATAGAGTGTTGCTGAAAATATTCAAATTGAAATTGAATATCTTAAGGGCGTTCAAAGAATAGCATAAATATGTTCCTAGCTTTGAGCACTTACAGTGACGTATTTATCGCACAACAAACCAAACTTTCCTGTTATGTAATGAGGTATCCTGCAATTGAGCAGGTTTTTCTAGCCTCTAACACAAATTATTTCGTGTTAAAATATGTTATGCAAATACAATCACACTTCTGCAAATTTGGACCAAGCTAATTTAAGTTTGTGTAATTTAGTCTATCATTAATATTGCTCATAACTCAGTTGCAGAGCTTTGACCGTCTGTAGTTATATGTGAGAAATGGTGACCTGTGTGTTCAATTCTAAGTGTTTGGTACTCAGCTATCGTTTCTCAACTTCGTGTAATTTCTAGTCAGTAAGCAAGCCCCTTTACTCTTCGCTTGGAACTCCTTTCGCTAAATTTATCCACGAAATTCGGGATGACTTCCTGTTATATTTGCCTTCTAATTTCATTGCAAATGACCATGTAAACACATTCAATCGTACACAATCTTTTTTACTGTGTGCTTATTTTATTACATTAATATAACACAAAATAACAACACACAAAACAGGTGTTTTAATACACAGGACTCCACACAAGTCTCCGTGAGAATCAGAAACGAGACTACAGTCCTGAGTCGCGGAGCCACGACGTGGCCGAGTGGTTAGACTACTTGCCTCTCACCTTGGTGACCCGGGGTCAATACCAGGTGACTGCATGGGGGTTTGGTGGACAAAGCGGTGCAGGGGCGACTTTTCTCCGGATTCACTGATTTCCCCCGCCATCGCATTCCACCGGTGCTTAATCTTCATTCCATTTATCATCAGAGGCCTGCGGTACCATATGTTACACACACACAAAAAACAGTGTGGCAATGTGCGCCACGGAGTTGCGGTGTCGGGCGACTAGCAAAACAATAACTTTTGCTCGAGAAACGTCAATGTAACTGAGGTTATACTAATTTATAATATCAATCTTATCGCACCAAGTTATTTTAGTTTTGATGATCAACCGCCAAGGGCAAACTTTGTCCAGTTATAATAGACTGTACATCTACTAATGTGTATTTATTTTAAGTGAATGCGTTACAGCGCTCAGTGGCAAAACGAAATGCGTAATGATTCGAACATATATTTGGAATATATGAAATTTAGCATAATTAGCAGTATGGACACAGATACTACCAATCCGAGTCAAAATGTACCCTTGAACATAACCGCTCTGTTTTCTATTTCCAATTTTTAACCTCTTAATATGCAAAATGTACAGAGTAGTATTTTATAAGGTGGGAGACATATAGAAAAAGGCCCTTGACATAAATGGATGTTTGTTAAGATCTGTTAATAAATGAAAAATGTACGGAACATTTGCACACATACCTGACGGTTCTAGGGTTAACTCTAATATATCTTTTATAATTCTTGTAATATAGATAGACTAAATAATAAAACAATAAATATAAGACGAAGATTTCTGTAAAGGCGATAAAGAATAAGCCGTATCTTACTAAACTTGTAACACCAACATTATTCAAATTATCCTGGTAACAGAGTAAATATACTTAAAAAAATAATGGATGTTTTAATGCGCATCTTTGCACTAAAATATGGAGTTACATTATCTGCGTATTTGAATTGTGTGGTGCTGTTTTGACTAGAGTTTATTACTAATACTATAGTTTGGGCTCTAATTTTACGTGTGAAGAAACAGCTTATGTGATGTGATGTTTACAAACCAATTTCATGTCGTATATTGCTGGAGCGGTTATTTCTTTATTTGTATTGTTCCCTTTGAGCCTCACCTGTAAGGAAACAAGGTATTCTGAAGTGGTCAAAAGTCACTTTCTTTGGGCAATAAAAATGTTCTATTATTATCAGTTTCACAAGATATATCCTTTTGGGGGTTAAGAAGTTTGAAAGGCATTTAAATGGCATTTAAATGCTGGTCTGCATTCCTTAAATCTGTCATAATATTTGTACATTTGTATTTAGTTTTCCCAAAACAACACGTTTGGATACTTAAGTACCTTTTTCTCCGAAAGTATGAGAAGGAGAGAGCTAAAATTTCCAGTACGCGTGTACAACACAGTTGAACTTTCTGAACCACAGTCGTATTTTTTACTATGTATAAGTCATATTAAAAAGCAACAATATTGCAAAATTATCAATATTTTTACTCTTTTTCTTTGTAAATAATTCAATTTATAGTGAACTAACATGTATAGCTAAATATTTGATGTTCAGAATTTAGTATATTATACCAAGAACAAACATTCAAAGTGCTATATATTGAAAGTAGTGACAGAGAAAAAGGTATATGAATTCACATATTTAAAGAGTACATTGTATTATTTTTCTGCAGACTCAACTACATAAGCTACCAATGCAAACAACCATTTGAAATAATGTTCATAATTTATAGAATAAGTCATTGCTATTTTCCGTATATTTCCCATAGTATATATATCATATAGCAATATATTATCAAATGCTTACCAGGAAGTAATATTTTAGTCGTTTTAAACATTTAAAAAGCTCATTATTAGATGTATAAATTATTAAAGTGATATTTTTAAAATTATTCCCTAAAACTTGCTATGCGGTAAAACGCATACTTTTTATCACTATCAAGGTAGAATCAGAATGAAAATGCAAAGCCAATGCCGGGAATAGAATCTCGCTTTCAGAGCAATTGGACGGAAACCGAGAGATCCGTTGGTTAAACCCCGGCTATAGCAATGCATTTTTCAGTCTGATTCCATATTTCCAACCCGATCGTAGACGCAGATTTTGTGCAAGAACTATTATTAAATAAAATAAATTTTAACAAGTTTATCAATGTTTTATTAGTTGTTTTTCCTTGGAAAGACTTACAACTATGTATTAAATAAAACTGTCCTATATATATATATGCATAAATTTTAAACTTATTTTCTAACCAAATAATAAATACACATATGTGTTTAAAATTGAGAAAATTACATTTAAGCAGTATTTCCATGGAACAAACTGATGGTGGCCGCGCCGTGGCCGAGTGGTTAGACCACTTGCCTCTCACCTAGACGGCCAGGGTTCGATCCCAAGCGACCGCATGTGAGATTTGTGGTGGACAGAGTGGCGCTGGGGTTTTTTCTCCGGGTACTCCGGTTTCCCCTGCCATCGCATTCCACCGGTGCTCCATCATCATTCAAGTATCACCAGTGTCACCGCCTGCGGTGCCATAAGTAGTTAAAGCGGGCGTTAAACACTACCAAAAAAAAAAAAAAAACTGATGGTAACGCCTGGGTGAAATTTAAAGCCGTCTTAGAAAGAAACACAAAGTGCAAACTACTTTTAAATGTTTTAATCCTCTGGAGTTGCCTTAATGTTAATCAATGCATTTTACTGGTCATTTAACCTTACACCACTGAATGGTGTAACCATTCGGCCAAGGCGCGGCCACATTCCCCTACTTCCTAGAGGGAAGCAAGTAATAAGAAATTTTGTGCCCATGTTTATCAAGATGAGCATGATGTAGATAAAAGAATCTAATGTAAGTATACTTTAGGTAGAGAGTCTCATGCCAAAGCAGAGCTTCAGTTTGTTGTGTAGTAACTTTTTCTGTATCTCTTTCGGTTTACTGCCTATGCAAAAGTCATTCAGATTTAACAGAATATCAGAGGCTGTTCTCGGAGATTAGAATATACATTTTATTTGTCGTATAAATAACTTTAATGCACGGCGTTTTTTTTATCAAAATCGTTAAAAGTCATTTTTGAGAAATTCAAAATTCTGGAATTTTTTCATGCAAAATTTAGAATAGGGAGGGAGGGTTTTCTTCAAAATCTTCGTGTGGCAAACTAGGGAAATATTAAATATAAATACGAAGTCATGTATTTGAAGTCCTTTTGTGTTTTCAGTTATGCTTCCCACAGACACGCACACACACCTACACATAAAGAGACTGACAGATAAACGCAGATTTTTTTCAGTTTTTGGATTAAGGGACCTCAAAATATGTATCTACGTTAACATTTCGGTAGCGAAATTTTTGGGTAGAATATAATACCATCTCTACCTACTTTGTACGCTGTGTATATGTAGAAAAAAGTGAGTTTCCTTTCACACGACTTTTCTCTTTCTGTTCTGCAGACAGAGTATTCCTATAGAAGATTATTCTTCTCTCAACATCACAGTAATCCAGATTTCCATTTATAATACAGTTTATGAATTAAATGAAGTAAATTTTATTTCTGATAATATAGTACAGGAGCTCTCTATTTATTGAAAGGTGAATAAATTGATTACCAATTTTAATTTTGATGGAATAGGCCTGACGATTCTTGGCTCATACTTTTTCAGAGAAATTTTTAATAATCATGACAGTTCCTCCGTTTAAGAGATGTTTTAGATTTTAAAGTAAATACTTACTATTCCAACAACATTTGGTAAATTTAATTTATTTTTTATATTAATTAGAAGTGTATACCATAGAATATCGTTTGGCCAAGCCCCTTTAGAAAAATATTTGGAGGGGCAATACCCCAATGCCTTGTAAGTCAGGGAAGCAGAAGGTCCTTGTAGCTGGCAAGACACACCTCTTTTACTAAAACTATATTTTCCGGCATTTAAAAAGTCTCAAAACAGGTGTTTCCGGTGAAATATTTATTTAACTTCAATTCGTTTTATATCACCTTAACTTTTTTGTCCATATTGCGAATTTTTTTTTAGATATTCATTAATCTTTGTGTGGGATACACCTTCATGATCTCATACCGTACCATATCAATTTCATCTAGCAACAAACTTCGAACTCTCATCCCTTTACACCATAACACTTAGCTGCAGGACAGCTGAATTTGGGGCCCTTTCCGGCTTTCACTACCTATGGATAAATGACTACGCAATTGCAATTACCGTATATTTTCAGTATCATTTCTATTTTAGCCTTAAAGCGGGAGACTTTCTGTTTTATGTTAGATACAAAAACCAGTATTTATCTGGGTGACTGAGATTAACCATAACAAAATGCGATACTTGAACTTTCTATGAAAGTAGTAAAGAAAGTAAACATGAATTCATACTCCACACGACTATTTGCTTCTAAATTTAATACTATGCCTAACCCTTGCTGCTGCTAGCAGAAATATATCTGTATGTAGTCAATTATTAAAATCATTTTGATTAACCGTCAATGATGATGCACATTTACCTTCCACGTGGCTCAATAGCGCCATATTTCATGTGTGCAGCTAACCCTTCATACGTTTAAAGAATTGTAGTGCTCAAAAGAATTGCAACAGCTGTCATTGGCGAATCACCTGCGTTCAGGTACAGATAAACGGAAACGGAAACGGTAAGAGAATATCGCTCTTTGAGAGCAGTTGCCGGGTTTGTATTGGAGTCCGTGATCTCGTATGCAGGAACAGTGCAAACAGCTCGAAAAGAGTTTTCCATTTCAGTTACAGACATTTCATTTTTCAGAGAACGAAGCCTCCTTCTAGATTCAGAATTCATTAAAAAATCTTTATTTCACCCATGAGTATCCGCCGATAGGTAGTTTTATAATGATGTTACCCTGTTATTATATAACATTCGAAACTAGATCCACTGTAGGATTAAATAAAGGTATTAATATGCCGTAAAAGATAATATGCACAAGAGCACCTAAAACTGTGTTATTATTATTATTATTATTATTATTATTATTATTATTATTATTATTATTATTACACACTATACGCATAAGCAGAGTAAAACAACCAAGAAAGTGTCATTAACGAACACAAAAAAACTGTACTGTGTGCTCTTGTGTTTGTGTAGGTTTTGTTAGGCAGTTTTCAAGTTTTGATTTACCCTGCTTATGCAAATAGTGCTGGTAACAATTACACATTAAAATACGACGCCTTTTCGTATTTGAATTCTTTTCATGGTGGCACCGTGGTTGAGAGGTTAGACCGTTCGCCTTCTATCTAGGTTCAATACCATATGGGATTTGTGGTGGACAAAGCCGTGTCAAAGAAAAGGATACTAATTTCAAGGACAATCATATCAATATAGCTTTTAAAAAGATTAGATTTTCACTTTGGTCTATCTCTTGACAAATAGAATTAAATAAGCCCATTTCTGGAAATATTTATCTTGATTAACATTCTGTAGAATATTTTTTTAAGAAGAGTGTGTTTGCAGAACAGATAGATAAAGACATGTGAATGGAACACATTAGATATTTAGCTTAAAAACCTATTTATACAATGATAAATAATAAAAATCAAAATAAACGATCCCCTACTTGGATACTACAAAAATCCGCAACTGCTGCAATTATTTACGATTAATTTAGATTCTCTTCCAGGCAGGAGAGCCATAGCTTTTAATTATACGTGCCATGAGCAATTATGCTCCCAGATGCACAAATAATATTAATAATATTGCAGTATGTTTTAATGAATAAAACAGCATTTCTATGCCTTATGCAATATTTCATATTGCACACGTAAAAGCTTTAACGTAAGGAATAGGAAACCGAATATTAGGTAAATAAATATCTTTCTGCTTGGATTACAGATAGTAGTAGTTAACATGACTATCATAAATAAAATATGTTTGTGATAAAATTACTTTATTTTAAATAAACATTTATAATTTAGTTATTAAACATACGCCATGCATTTTTAGCAATAAACTCTCTTATCCATTAGTGCGCTGTGCTTCTCCGCGTCTTTTGTTCCATTTACACTCCTATAACTGCATGGTCATTTTTATCTTTGGAACATATTCATTACTTACCTGTTATAGTGTTAACTCGTGTTTTATTGTCATTGGTTTTGTATTTTATTTGTTAGATGACATAACACTTCCAGCTCTGGGGAAGATACTGTGTCATGAACATAATAAGAAAAAAAAAATATTCCCAATCTAACTGGGAAGCAAACAAACCCTGTACCCCTCGAACAGAGCCGATCCCCATGGCCGCGCTCGCCAAAGCGTTTCGCTTTGGTGTTTCGCAGCGCAGGGGATCGTGGGTTCGAATCCCGCCTTGGGCATGGGTGTTATATGTTTGTGTATATGTGTGTAAAAAAGTAAAACAGAAATTCAGTAATCATACAGTAATCAAAGTAAACAAATTAGGTAAATAAAAAGTAGGGTATACAGCGCCGGAGTCCTGACCAGACTCCGGAACTGTATTTAAAAAAAACAACAAAAAAAACAGAAATCAGCTGCTATTCGACTAAGGGTAACCCTTGTCAATTTTAATGTGTTGGGCAAATAACTCAAGAGATTTTTCAGTCAGAACATAGGTCACCCTCTGCGGTGTAATGGTTACCGTGCTAGCTCAATGTACCCAAGGTCGTGAGTTCGAACCCGGCGGAGGACGATGATTTTTTTTCTGGCGTACAAATCCTTAGCATGGCTTCCTTTGGAAGGGAAGTAAAGTCGTTGATCCCGTGTCGTAGATTTACGGCACGTAAAATAACCTCAAGCCTGAAAATGAGGCCTCTGAGCAAAATTAAGGGGTCTTTCATGACCGGTATTGAATGCGACGCAGAGAACCACAGCAGTTAAAGAGCGTCCATAAATAACATGCCATTTATTTATTTAGCTCCATATATCCAAGGTTGTGAGTTCGAACCCGGCGGAGGACGATGAATTTCTTTCGGGCGTACAAATCCTTAGCATGGCTTCCTTTGGAAGGGAAGTAAAGTCGTTGGTCCCGTGTCGTAGATTTACGGCACGTAAAATAAGCTAAAGGCTGAAAATGAGGCCTTTGAGCAAAATTAAGCGGTCTTTCATGCCCGGTATTGAATGGGACGCTGAGATCCACAGCAGTTAAAGAGCGTTCATAAATATAACTCCATTTCATTTCCCCAATAGATAAACTGTGCTAATTTCTGCATAATTCTGTAAGCCTATGTTGGATAAGGGGTGTCATCAGCTAACTGGTGTCTCTTCTGTATGCACCTTATTATAAACATATATAGAATTCAGATATTGATCGGACTCAGCAACTGACCAATGAGGAGAGGGATGAGGAGAGGAGAGAAACTGGGTGGCCGGACTATGAGGATTGAGATATTCTGACAGTCGAAAAGCAGATCTGGGACCCGCCACCTTGAAGTTGCATTAACCCCCATATATGTATATAACCCAGCAGCAAGCCGAAGAATGAGGGACGGAAAAAGTTCCTCAGAGAGAGCAACCTTTTCCTGCCACGCTGCAATAGCTTCCAGATCGGTACCACGTGGCAATAAATGCCTTGATAGCAATGACGATTACGCTGAAAAATAGAGTAAAAACGGTTATGTGTTGATAACTTTCGTTATTATTTAGTTATGCCAAATCGTCTGTCACTTTCTGGACGGCCCTCGTATTAAACTTTAATATGAGGTATTTACTTTTTACTTTCAAAACTTAGAAAACGAACAGAGCGTTATAAATAATGCTTCAATTGACTTTAGTGAGTGAGCAGGGAAAGCAGTCAGTTCATTAAAACATGTGAACCTTTGGATTGTGTTTACCTGCTGAATATCCTAACGTGAGCTCCAAACGTGGTTTATTAAATGAAGATGTATCTACAATTAATTGTACACGTCATGGCACATTCACGCATTGGGGAGAAGTTTCTATAATATTTGAACATGGAAAATACATTAAAAGTGTTCCGCAAATGGAACAGCTATGTCGGAATTACGATTTCGCAGAATTTGCATATCGAATAATTAAATTTCATGGACACCTACACACAAAGGACAGGCCAGGAAACAAAGCTAAACTGTTGTTCATATGTCTCGTCGTATTCATCAACATAATTTAGTGAACGTTGGATAATTTACACTATAAATTGAGAAGAAACGAACGTTCAATATTCTGGTGATCTCATCCTGAAGACTTCCATTGCTATTGAGTTTTTACTTCTCTTGAACATATACACATGTAGATAGAGTATTGTATTCCAACGAAAAATTCGATACCAAAATATCGGGGAAAAACATATTTTGAGGAGGAGTGAATAAATATAGTCAAGCACTTCAGAAAAAGCTCCGAGTTTCATTCTGTCTTTCTGTCTATGCGGTCTGTGTGTGTGTGTGTGTGTGTGTGTGTGTGTGTGTTGGATATCATAACTCAAAAAATGAAATATCCGCTAAATCACAAATTTAGTATTTCAGTTAGGTATCTTAAGATTTTCAGGGAAATCCTCCACCCCAAACCACATTTTACACGGTTTTTCGAAGTATTCCTGATTCTAAACAATGGATCTAACGATTTTGATTAAAATGTCGTATAATGAAGATGTATGTTCTTGGCAATAGCCCCTGATATCCTCTTCATTCTTAATCTCTTTTACATAACTCGTAAACCGTAACAGGTAGAAATTTACCTCACAAAAAAGTACATTTTGTTCAAGCACAGATATTATGTCCTACACCGCTTTTTGGAGTTAACTATTTACAAGACATTTCCTGTGATTATTTTTATTTTAGATATCTAAGCTTTTCTCAAAAGGGACGTCCTCAGTCGTTTCATATTTCATACATTTTTTTGTTTATTGGTTCTTTTTTGATTGTTTTTTTGACTGCAGCCCAAGGAAACGGAACCTAATTTCAATGACAATCGTATAGCCATATATTTTTAAAACATTTCACTATCGCTTTAGCCTCTCTGCTGCATTATTTTCTGCCGAGGCTCTTCTTTCGAATATGTAACGTGAAATTTGTTTCTAACCTAAAGGTCAGTGGATTAAATTATATTTATCTGATGTTATTTAAAATTACTTTTAATTATGATTTCATACCAGAGAACGGATTTTAAACATAATTATAGGTTTACAGTCCTTTATTTATTTACTTTCTGCTAATGTGTCTATAGTGCGGAATGCAGTGAAGCCAAATTATGCAACTTGTATACTTACACAATGCTGTCAACATCGCTATGTCTTCCACAAATCCCTGCAAAGGATCCGCTGAGTAGCGTGACTATTCCACAAATATTCAGAAATTTAAGTATTAACACTTCCATCGAATGCACCCCCTACGAATACGTTGCGTAATAATAATAATAATAATAATAATAATAATAATAATAATAAAAATTATTATTCATTAATCATTTTCAAATTTTGGGTAATGACTGTGAAATCCTCTTCATTCTGGTTGAACTGCATGACATATAAGAAAAAATAACATAGAAAAACTTAAATTTAGATCTACTTATTACCAAATATATGTGTTTATATAAAATGTTTGTTTTTACATTTTAAAACTATAAATATGAATATATAGTGATTTTGGTAGGAATTGACCAATATAAGATTCTGGAGCAGGTTTATTATCACCTGACTTACTCGTTTCGTGATGTAGAAAGACAGTTCATCTAAACTAAGAGCCACCCAAAAAATGGAAATCTTCTTTGGAAGAGTTTAATCTGTAATGCTGCAGAAATAAGCTTTCAATAAACATATCAGAATTTTTTTTTTGTTTTTACTGTACACCATTTTCTTTTGGAACACATGTATAACAATGTGGATGGAAATATCGCTGTTTAAATGAATAATGTAATGTATAATAAGGAGAGTATGAACAGTCACAGAAGGGTTTATGCGTCTCTTGTATCAGATGTGCTTTATTTTGCACCCTAAAAGAGGCAATTATAAACTATGATGTTAGAGCTTTGAGCAGATTCCAGTTAACTCATTTCTTCATCCAAAAGTTATATTAATAGAAACTCTTTGTTACATAGCTTTATATGTTACTTAATGCATTTTACTTCTTTTTACAGCCACAAAATTTAAATAGTGAATCATTTCGTATCCATTTCCAGGAACATATAGTACCGTAAAACAATTATTACATAACAGCGCACTTTAATTGGATTAATTTTTGTACTAATCAAGACATTTATAAAATTGTCTTATTTGGTGACGCAGTTACGTTGTTTTCATTCAGTAACCTATACTCGCTGGTCGTCTCCTTAGCGCGGAGACCTGGGTTCGATCCCCAGTACCGGCGTGGGGATGGAGTTAACCTATACTCGCTATATTGCTATATGGATAATTGCTTTATTGGCCGCTAGAGCCTAAATAATAGTTACCACTACTGTCGCGAAAGAGTCGAGAAACGATTTAATGAGAAAGCGAATTCTACTGGCCAAAAGTACAACTAATAGTCCAGGTTACAAAGCTCGCCAACTTAACATTCCTTTCCATAAATGATATCTGTTTAGATTTGCGCACTCGGTGGAATTTGTTAATGGATGTCATCCAAGTGTCAGAGGAGTTGAATTTAAAACATTTTGTTGTTTTAGAGCTCTTATCCAAAGAATGGGTTCATGTTCAGCTCTGCATGTGCCAGTTTTGTCACAACTGTGAAACTCATACTGCTGCCAACAGAGCTTTTATTTAGTTAATTGTTAGAAATGTTTTCTGTATTTGGAATTATGATGAAACACAGCTACGTATTGCATTAAAAAATAAGTAAATTATATTAACACACATCATGTAAGGCTGTCAATGGTTTAAATTTGCAATAGATGCACTTGATTTTTGCTTAAGTTACGTAGGAGATTAGTGTCACCGCCAGGTTGAACTCCATGATTAATAATTCTCAAGAATATGCGTTTTATTGTCCAACTTCAACAGTAGTAAAGCGTTTTATTCTATCTACCTCCCTATTACGTAACCTTTAATTTAACACCTGAGGGAGCTACAATTGCCATCAAGAAGCGATTGCAGGAGCCGGCGCAATAACGAAAAAGTATGTAACTTTGCTATGCGCAAGTCAACTGACCAACTACGGGTAAATAAACAACGAACTCTGGCATGTTTATACCAGAAGAGCCGTCACTTCTAATTAAACGTGCCATAAGCACCTATACTCTCAGCTGTAGCAAGGATATTAATAATATTGCAGTATGCTTGTACGAGTAAAACTGCATTTTAATTCCCTAATGCAATTTGTCCCGTTGTCCGCGTGAAAGCTTTAACTTAGGGAGTAATAAACCGATTATTAGGTACATTAATATTTTTCTGCTTGTGTTACAGTCGTGAACCTAAGTATAAATGTTGTACCTGATGCCACCATCATAAATAAAACAAATGTTTTCTCATCAGAATCCATAATTGTTTAATAAAAGTATGGAATTAAATATATTTTATAATATACCTAATAACACACATGCTATGCATTTTTACCTATACGTTCCATTACTTTTCCATTACAGTGTTTTGTTTCTTCCCGTTTATTTGTTCCATTTAACTGCAAGGCCATTTTCACAAATATCCTAAATGTAATAGTGTTGTGTACTGTCATAATTGGGTTTTGACTTTATTCGATAGATCACATACACGTCTGCACTTCCACACTCTGGGGAACATACTGGGCCATAAATTTGCCTAGAAAA
Organism: Hymenopus coronatus; assembly: GCA_030762935.1. Classification (NCBI taxonomy): domain Eukaryota; kingdom Metazoa; phylum Arthropoda; class Insecta; order Mantodea; family Hymenopodidae; genus Hymenopus; species Hymenopus coronatus. Next base: position 330,735,666 of record CM060900.1, read on the forward strand.
TAAGTACCCGCAACCGAAAATCGAGCCCAGAGCCTCTCGCACAGAAGGCAAGTATCTAATGGTTCAGCTACAGGGCCAAACATTTCCCCTTTAATTGTGTTGGACAAATGACCTAAGAACTTTTTCTTTCCTCCGGAAGATAAGACTGTGCAATGTTCTGCAGTATTCCGTAACCTTGGATTCGATTAGGTGCTGTCATCAGCATAGGTGTCTGTTCTGTTTGCAATCCATTATAAACACATATAGGGTTGTGACAATGTGTTCTGGAGCGGACTAGGCAACGCTCCAGTGAGGATATTGCACCTCGGTGAATATTCCACGGAAGGGAGGGAGGATGGAATGTATAAACTGGGGACCGGAATCAGGAGTGACTCCACAGCAATGACAGGGTCCCCAGAGTTTCCAGATTGAGATGTGTAAGCATTCGAACACCACCCATTGATATTACAACACCCCACAGCGTGGTCCATATACCGCGACAACCACCAGAAGCCTGAGGGACAGAAAATTCCCCTGCCACGCTGCAACGAACCACCACTGTCAATACTTCCAATTGCTTTGAGATTCATACTTTGGTGCTAGTTTTCAGCAATTTCTAATTTTACTAGTGCAAAACCCAGATATTTAACATTCTAGTGATCACCACATTACATCTAAAGTAGCAGTCTCTTTTTTAAAACGTCAATTGCAATGTGATGGCTTAAAAAGTGCAGCATTTTTGCATGACGATTATTAAAAGTGAATATTTTGCCACTTGAAAAAATTCGATATGTACCATTTACATACGTATCTCCATATGTTTTGCAAATAAACTTCTTACAAATTATTATTCTGCTTTCTTCTTCATGTTAATTTAGATAAATAGCAGCAGAGCAGTCATTTTTACTTAGTTCCTTATAAGTAGAAGGGAACTAGGGGAATATACAGTACGATCTATATAAACCTGAACCATTCTGATAGGCCATAACTTCTTTCTGAAAGCTCGTAGAAATGTGAAATATATTTTTATGATTTTAGTAGTTTAAGGAGAATCAACAACACTCATAGCAACAATCGATCAATGCCATCTGGACTATATTGATGATTTCGATGGAAATTACGAGCATTTTCATGGCATTGTAGACAGTCGCAGCTCTTTGACGTATGCCTATGAATAGCCCGATTCCTGGTTCAATCGACGCAACGATTTGTTTGGAGAGTTCACTAGCCTTCTTCGAATATTTGTAACAAGTCCCTAAACTCAATGGTGGTCTATGTTTTCCACTCTCACTAACGAGTATACTAGTTGTATCCAGCTTTCTTGCTAGCGATAAAATTTCTGCCTTTGTCGAAACATCACGTACATTAAATTCTCTTCAAAATTCCCGTAGTGCTGTTACTAAGGAATTTGTTTTATTATATGTTTTTACAATCTCGAAGTGAGTACTGCATGTTGCTGTTATGACTGTAAACTAAAGACGGTCTACCTTGCCATGAAAATGCTCGTAATTTCCATCGAAATCATTAATATAGTCAACAGATGGCATTGATTGATAATTGTTGTCGATTCTCCCTGAGCCAAGATTATTAAAACCAAGTTCACATTTCTACGAGATTTTAGAGAAACATTATGGCCTATTAAAATGGTTCAGATTTATATGTATCACACTGTACTAGGCTAAAACGATAGCCAAATATTTTAAAAGTTGTCTCCATGGGATTGGCATTGAAATTTGCCTCTCCTTATATGACTAGATGTTAAAAAAAAAAAAAAAAAAAAAAAAAAAAAAAAACAACATAGACGACTTCCTGTTTGAGAAAATTAAAAGTATTTTAAAATTAAAACCAGCAACAAGGAATATCTCGGAAATGGTTAGCTCAACCGCAAAAATAAACAGAACATGGGTTGTGTCTTTTGACATGATCTACATTTATGTGTAGTAAGATTTTTGTCTATCTCTTACGATTTACCAACTATGTAAAAGTCATTCAGAATGATGAATACTTCAGAGGCTATTCCCAGGCAATTAAATATATGCGTTTTATTTGTCATGTCAATATCTTAAATTAATTGTAATTTTTTCAACTTCATTAAAGTCATTTTTCAGAAAATAAAAATTTTCAAATACTTCCATATAAACTGCAGTTTGGAGGGGGTGGATTTCCTTGATTATCTTCGTGTTCTCATCCTTGGGTGACACTAAATTTAAATACAAAGTTATTCAGCACAACACGCAACATTTTTCATGATTTTCTGTTCAGCGACTTGCTTGTGCGATTTTTGTTCTATAATAACACATGAGTTGACGTTTAAGATATCATACGATTTAATCCAAAGGTATTAATAAATGGCATGTATATTGAAAGGGGAATTGTGCTTTACGTTATTCCTTGGTTCTAAATTACTTTTAAATTGTGTGATGAAAATTGACAATAATATTTATTAGTTTGTGGCTATAGCTAGCAAAACATGAATAAGGACACTCTATGTTTGTTAGAGTAGTCAAGAAAATTATGTTTAAAAGCCCATGCTGTGGACAGGCATCACCAACTGGTTACCCTTTGAGTAAAGGAGGGAGGAAATTTGATCTATGCTCCTACAAATCGACTAATCAACTGCGCGTAACACAGGAACAAATAGTCCCGTCAGTGCTGTGGCAGTGTACATTTTGCTTTTGAAATACATCATTCACATTTCGTAGGTTAATAAACCTATTGTAGGTTCATGATTGGTGGAACATTGCTCTATTATGTCTCCTCATTGCTGTTAATACTTCGGATGTGAACATACATAGGTTTGGTGCCCACTGGTATTCGTGGCAAATATTTTCAGAAAATAATAAATTTTATGTTATTTGTAGAAGAGTAAATCTAGCTCCTTAACTTAGATAATACCATTGTAATTGCACTGTAACGCCAACAGTATGAGAAATAATTTGTAATGAGAAACCTTCACATTTATAGTAGTAGTGAATACGAACCTTGGTGATTAATAATTGGGACCGAACACAATTCGAAGCCAACATCTTCTCCTTGGTAACTGTCTTACTCATTTGCATGAGTTCCGTAATAACGCAAATTGAGTCTTCTGGTTACAGATTTTTGCCGCAATCTAAACGTTTATTCCGTCATTTTCTATAAATAATAAAGATTCCTCCTAAGCAGGCATAAACATAGTATTCGGCAGCTTGCATAGCTTACTGTTCCCGGCATTATAAACTGACGCACGATACGGTGAACAAGGAAGAGAGACAATCCCTGCTGGCACATGTTTACTCACTGCATGCACGAAGTAGGTCTGTTTGCTGCGACACAAAATCAAGGGTGTTGGTGATGACTGCTGTAGAGTATACATATTTGTTCTGATTACTATCTTAATTGTTCAAGACAATTAAAGTAGGCTACACTAGGGCCTGGTCTTTGACGCGTTTGGCGTTCAAGTTCTGTCTCGAAAAGATCGCGGGTTCGAATCCCACTATGGGTGTGGATGTGTAGTGTCGTGTGTTTCTGTGTCGTGTGCTGTCTCAGTCATGCTATCCTCCTAATGGCCAAATACATAAATTGTTAGTTAATTAATATGCATATTAACCCAAATTAAGAAATGTGCTAAGCTTTGAAACAAAAAATACACCAACATATAAGTAAATACTGACTGTATTAGATATTCTGAGAAAGATATGCTCTGGAAGTTCTAAGCTATACATTCCGCCTTAATAATATGGAGAATAACTAAACCGCTTCATGAATCTCTTGCAAATATAAAATAACCTAAGAATCCTGATAAAATTTCGTGAGCGGCATGCTCGAGCGGTAGTTTAGGTAGCAAATACTGCTAATGTAAAACAGCCGGGTCATTATCTTTCCCTCACAAAACTCTTTCAAGGCATGTTAAATGTTTTTAATCTGCTTGAAATTATTGGCTCACAGCGCACGCTTGTACTTCTTCATTTTGTCGTGAACAGGAAAAAGCTTTCTCGTTTCCTTGGTTGCCAAATAATTGAAAATCCTCCTTACTAACGTGATTTACAAACAGGAAAGAAAAAGAGCGGAGTTTTATGTTGAGCACGATGCCTTTTCATTCCTTTTCTGCTCGTCTTTCTACTGAGGCTGTTACGCACAAACAGTATGTTTTACCGTTCCAATTCCGACTTTGGCAGAAATTACTAATATGCCTTTCAAGTAGACCATATTTTTATGAAATAAACAACCTGAAGACTCACAAAAGCATATTTCAGACTAAGAAGAGAAGAGGGAAGAGGCAGAAGAGAAGAAAAGTAGTTTTTCATAACAGGAACGAGCGTCTTCCTTTCCATTGTGGGACAATGGGGTGAAATTCTTTCCACGTTATAAATAAAGGCTGTCTCATTACGTTAACAACGACCGGAGAGGCAAACCAAGGCCGAAGCCTGAGGACTCTCTCATATGCCTGGCTCAATTCTCCTGTCTCTTTCCCACAAATATCAAACAAGTATGTTTCATCATTTAAAAACAAACTCAGAAAGAGTTCGTTAACCATAGAGGAAGGGAATTAATTTTCTCAGGTGCAACAAAAATCGTCTCACCGACACACGTTAAATAATGTTTTTAAGAAAACGGTCACTGCTGCTCTTACTCTAGACCCAGGCAGCATGAGAGGACACAGAACTGCTTTTAAGTGGTTTGGCAAAAAAATGTCAATTTTTGGTGCAAAATAGGTAACTTTAAAGTACATATTTACATTGTCTGATTCTCCTGATACAGATATACCACCATTTCTAAACAGTTGCGCTGGTTAAATTACCCTTTATGTCAAAATTTAAAGCCAATTTTCTCAGGTTAATCATTTTAATCGTTTTCATATATTCAAAATCTGTCCTTTCCCACAAAAATGCAGCTAGAAGTCTGAAAAATTTCCCCAAAGTACTGCAAAATATGTGTAATATAATTTCTGGTTGAAGTTTTTATATTTAATTTAAACAATTAATTAGTATATTCATGCGCTGTTCCTTTGAAGCTTCCATTGTGTAAGAAACAATATTTTTATAAAAAAAAAACTATTCACTCTGGAAAAATAGCAACCAGACGATTTGTTAAAAGAGCTTTAAAGATTTTAATTTTAAAAATCAATTCAGGTAGTTGAATATCTGTAGGGAAATATAGATTCAGATTTTAACTGTTTAAACATAATAAATGAGTTAAGATATACAAAACTATAAGACATATTTGAATGAAACTGGGTATCAATACTTCATTCGTGAAACGTTTTACTACTTCTTTTATATCCTGTTTAGAGTGTAAAAAATTAAAATCGCCCTTTATTAGTTTAGTAAATCACATTTATCACTTCTGTATCTCCTTACATTTATAATAGGATTTATTGAAGACAATGTGTATGTGTTTGCAGATATAATGTTTGTCAGAAATGTTCCTCTTTTGCATTAGTGATTTTGTTCTTGCTGGGCATGTCGGCAGATAATACTACCAATAGCTGTGTGCATAGAGTATGCAGATGCACTGCTCTGAAGCCGGGTGGTATCCTCTTTGGGCACTGACTTTATGATGAAGTCCGTAGTTAGATGTTCTCGTGAAGAAATGCCGTAGCTCAAGGTTTGCCTTCCTCCATTCTTCTGAGATCATGGCAAAGGTTGAACTACACCGAAATAATTTGCAAGATTGTGCACGTGACTGATATAAGTAATTTGAGATCGGCGATGCATGGTCCTCCCGCTAAACATAACGCAGCTACATAGCGTTAAACGTGTGGGTATCAGGTGTTGATAAGTCGGTGTTACAGCAAATCAGGTTGAAAAAATGGCTTAGAATGTCTTTTAAAGTGCTGCCCGAGTTTAGAAATATCGCTTTTTAGCAGCTCGTTACTAGCGTTCCCAAGATTTAGGGCGGTATGCATAGTCGTTACCGCAAGGATTACTTAAGGTTTCCTTGGCAGTTTGGTATGCAGAGTCGCAAATACTTAAGTAGATCTTAGTAATCGCCGAGGAACAGACAAGGTCGCTCGAGTGCATCTTTATCCTCTCCTTAAGTAATCCTTCGCTCGATTTTTTCACAATGGCAACATTCTTGACCATAATGTAATCGAGTTTCTCGATTTTATGGAAAATGAAGATTTTGAGCATGAACTGCAGTTGCATCGGAGATATTTACGCGACAGCGAAAATCCTTTAGAGCATCATAGTGATGCACAGTTTTCAAACGGTACAGATTCACAAAAAATACAGTTACGGAAACTATTTTACCATTACTGCAGTTTGAAGAACCGAGGACGCAACGAGGCCTACCAGTGCCTCCACTTTCAAATTCTGTGTTCACTAAGATTTTATGCAGAAGATTTCCAGGTAAATATAAGTGTAATTAAAACTTTGTATTTGATAGTTTATTTATAGAAGTGTAATTAAACAAACATTGTGTTTGTTAAGTTATTTTGGAATAATCATGCATTAATTAATGTACGCCAATTTGATATCTGAGCAGTGTGATTTTATTCCCTCGAATAGTGTAGGATATACCTATGTAAGTTACGTGGGTTACGTATGAAGAGTGTAACGTTAAAAGTTAAGTGAGGTTGTCTTGTTCGAAATTTGTGTTCTGTTAATTACTTTCGATGGGGGGGGGGACGGTTGCTTGTGTAAAATGCACAGCAATAAAGTGTTCATGCCACACAAAAGGCCATACGGATTATCAGTTGGGCCCCATCATTCACATAGGCCCTTATTTAAAAACAAAAAAAAACAAAAAAAATATCATTCTTGCTGGTGAATACATGATCTTGCAGGTCCTTGGCAGTAACTTCACAACAAACCTTGATGTACACACAAGATGCGGGTGATTTACATAGACGAGCAAACAGTTTAAAACTGTTTTAAAAAGGATTTGCTATGCTGCAATATAAATTTAGGTAATTATGCACAACGGCTCTATTAATTCTGCCGTAATTCTAATTACCCAAATGGTAATTCTGCACAACGACTCTATTAAGTCTGCCGTAAATCTGCACAACGGCTCTATTAATCCTGCCGTCTGCAAAACGAAAACTACTATGATGGTATCTATAGTAGGAAATAAAAATGTGTGCGAATTGTGGTGAAAACACAAGTAGTTTAAAATCGGTTAATAAATAGAAGGTGCAGAATTACCCTGATTTACGTATAATTTGGCAGGTATTGAATTCACGGTCTTTTCTGGATCTGAATTGCAGACTTTCTATGTATTGTATTGAATTCACGGTGTTTGCTGGATCTGAATTGAATTCTTTCTATTTATAAATGATTTTAAATTACTTTCTGTGTTTTCACCACCATCTACACATTTCCCTTTTATTATAAATTTGCATAAAATGTTTAAAAATATTTTAAAAAGTTGCCATATGCTCACTCCCCATGCACTGTAGGGGATATTTTTAATGCCCAGCAAAAGGAAAATATTCCATATAGGGAGCATATTCCATGTTTTAAGTGATTTACTCTTGTTAATTTTACTTACATTACTGCATATTAGCAACTTCACTCTTGAAATGGTGGTAGTTTAGAAATGTTCATTTTCTGTGATGATGGCCAGATGAAAAAACTGATACTAGGATAATCTGTTAGTTACGCTGTATGTCTCATAATTGTGTGACATATTCAATATCTCTGAGCATTGCTCAAAGTGGGACCAAACGAACAAGCAATGCATGCTGCTTCTGGTCATTTTGTTATACATAACAATACATATTCCCAAAAATATTAATGATAATGATTTAGAAACTTATTTTTTCTTTCTTTAAAACTTATTTGTAGTTGGCAAGTATATTTTGGGAGCTGTGTTATCAAGTAATTCTTAATATATTTGATATGCACCCACATGTTTTAAGTATAGTAGTAAGTTCAGTTTTATTGTGGTTGTACTTGAATAAAATGTTTCAATTTTCTTATTTACATTTTCAGATTTTCTTGGTGACCTAAGAAAGTTAAACCAGAGCACAGTGAGTCGCATTATCAGACGAGTGTCTACTGGTATTGCACATAGCTTGAGACAGTTTGTGAAATTTCCGAGTTCTGAACAGCAGTACAGCAGCAACAGAAACCTATACTATGATGTTTCCCACTTTCCAAGCGTAATAGGTAATAATAATTAATAATAATCACTTTATAAGAGTAACAGCATATTAGCTTTTTTAGCTTAATAAAGCATCAGATATTAGTTATACCAGACAGAAATATGGATACAAATTTAAGAGTATGATAGAACATTTTCTCAAGCAAAAATAATCATAGCTTTTAAGGTAGCAATGTCAAAAAATTAATTGGAAAGTGAAAGCATTTCAATAGTAATCCTAAATACTGCATTTGTGTTCATAAAATGAATACAAAGTGAAAGCATAAATAGCAATCTCAAATACTGCATTTTTATTTGTGTTATCTTTATTTATGTTCATACAAGTTTTGATTGCAATAACCTATTTCTAATCTTTTCAGGTGTAATCGACTGCTCCCTTATTCCAATTCAAAGTCCTGAAGGACAGTTTGCAGAACTGTACAGGAACAGGAAGGGGTGAATGTCCCTGAATGTGCAGGTAATTTGTGGGCCGCAAATGGAATTAATGGACATTGTTTCACGTTGGCCACGATCAACCCATGACAGCAGAATTTTTTAAAACTCTATTTGTCAGAAGTTTGTTGATTGTAGGGTAGATGGAATTCTGCTTGGGGACAATGGTTACCCACAGCTACCATACCTGTATACTCCAATACTGGATCACCATGTGAGAACCCAAGCAGAAGAAGGTAATTTTCAGCTGAATACTTACCAAAATAATAAACTATGGAGTGAAAGTTAAATGTTAAATGTTGTGAAATTTACTAATGCAATACATAATATGGGATTCATAGTTCTGTGATAAAAATACCATTTCATTTTACTTACATTTTTAGTACTGTATTATAAGGCAGCTGGCACTCTCAAGTTTTCCATAGTTTAAGAACTTAGATAATTATTACATTTGCTGGTATATCAGCAGATTATATCTTTTTAGATAATACATGGACGCTGTTCAATTATACTCTCATTGTATTTCAAAAACTAAAACATAAAACTTTACTAGAGCTGTATATTTACAATAGAAAGCAATATATCACAATTTGATCCTTTCTTTTCAGATATAATAGAGTAGACAAATTTACAAGAAACATAACAGAGTGACTAAATGGAGTGTGGAAACAAAGATTTCCTTGTCTAAGGAGAAAATTGCTCACGAAAGCAAGTGCCACACAGTCAGTTATAATTGCGTGTGCTGTTTTGCACAACGTTGGCATTTTCAGAAGAGGTTACTTTGAGAATGTGGAAGAAGGTCCTGTTGAGGCTGTACCTGTGGCCAATGCTCAGGCAACAGTTCACACAAAGGCATTTCAGTTAAGCACGTGTGTGGGTTACGAGCCCATCCTGCAGAGGACAACAGCTGCTGTCATTTTAGAAGTGCACATTTTATTAATATTATTCAGTTTATTACAATTTGTACCCCAAATTATTATTTTATTAAGATTTCTAATACCCAAATATACAAACTAGACATTCTTTATTATTGCCAAAATCCATTCTGACCTACAAATCCCTGTCATTTTCCTAGTTATCTCTTATTCATGATTTCCAAAACTGTCTTCTTTCATGTTTTCCCTCTTTTTCCTCTGAACCAATGTAACTACACTGTTAAAAATGTTATAACGTTTCCTTTCTTTTGTTATCTGGAAGTATACATATACTGTATAAATATAAATAATTACTGTGAACCAAATTTTGTTTTAGATGCTCACAGCAGAAACTCCTCCAGCTTTTAAACATGCCAGTATATTTGCTGCTAGTCCTAAGCCTGGATAAGGTGTGAAGGAAAGCTATTACATATATATCTTAAAATTAATAAATGATATTGTATAAATTAGCAGATATAGATTGACATAGGTATATTGTGTCAATTTTACCCCTATATGCTTCAAAACATGAACAGAAGATACTTTTGTGTGCTGTTCATATACAGGTAACCTGTAATTATGCAATAGGTATATTTTTTAAATAAAAAACAACAATTCACTAATTCTACCTTTCATTTAATTCACAATGGAGCCTACAATTCATTGTATACTTGAACATTATTTTTGAAAAATTGAATTTTCAAAACCATAGTTATGTATCACATAAAAACTGTAAATAAGTGTAATAATAAGTTGGAAAGAATAATTGAATAACAAATTGTTTTAGTTAGCAACAATTATCTATTGGTACAATTGCCCATTCTTCAGTATATTTTCAGAAATAATTGGAATTATTGAAGGCAGTCGTGTTTGTTAATTCACTAAAATTATTATTGAAGATAATTACGTGTATGAGGTTCTGATATACACCTATATGCATTACTGCTTCAGATTTCTTTTTTACATGTAAAGATTATTTTGTTTTATGTTGTTATAAGTAAATAAAGTGCTTCTTAATCCTTTTAATACATTTCAAGATATTTCCCCTGAATACAAAAATAAATAATAAATTCAGGTGTGATGTGTGAGTGTACAACTGTGAACAGCATAACAGAAAAATGTGATATGTTCCATTCACACGACTTTCTCTATACTTTACATGGCATTTTCGACATTACAGAGGAATGACTAATTTATTTGTGTATCAAAAATAATCTCTTATATTTTTACTTAAAGGAGTGTTGATCAGCTAGATATCTTGATCTGAATTAAGTAAATATATCCATTCAGAGTAGGTAAATGAGAAGGTGCAATGATATGTCAGAATAAATGGTCTTTGTTGAACATAACCAGATATTTGTGTGAATTGCCTGCAAATTCTTATATCAAAAGTCACGTTTCTTTAATAGTTGTTGTGGAATTGCAGTAATAGATCTTTATCAAATAAAACTTAATATCAACATAATAGTAAATAAAATAAGGTTTCATAGTGGTCTATAAATGCAATAATGTATGTTAATTTCTGTATGAAGTTTAAATATTTTGACTAATTTAATTTGAATAGTTATTTTTATTAAATAAGTAATCACTTGAATAGTTTATTTCACTATTTAATTAGCTTATAATTCAACCCCTTCTCATGGAATAGAAAGTATTGCAAATACCTTATTTAATTTTATTTGCAACACTGTTTTCAGCAAAATTCCACAGATAATGAACTTCAAGCTTATAAACAGATAGTATTCCTATATTATATCCATTTTTCTTTATATAACTCTGTGAAGTCAGTATGATACAAAGTAACATTTTTTGTCCAGCAATTGATATGCCAACTAAACAGAGTTAAGAAAAGAAGCATTGTTAGAGATCAGAAGGACATACTTTATACAAGGCCAACGTAGTTGTGAGGAAACCGTGAACATCGTTGATGGTAGAATTAAATCATTTACAAAGCATTCAAAACGTGTTTATCTATGTGATGGTAATAAAGAGATATGAGCATACAATGCAGATATTCAAATGAGTTAAGCCTGAGATTAGAATATTAGAAAAAATGTTAATACTTTGTGAAGCATTGAAAATAAACATCTTAAAATTAATCAATGATTTTATTATTCATAATAGTCGAATCACCTCCTCACGTGAAAATATATTAGACAACACAGTAAATAATTATAGATTCATTACTCACAAATAATAATAACAATAATAATAATAATAACTCTGGCAACAAATATAGCATTAGTGTATTCACCTTGTCAAAAGAATTACTTTAAAATAAAGTTTCTGTCCTTATCCTTCCAGGTTTGTTTATATAATATTAGAAAGTTAATCAATGTAATAACTTAATAAGAGTTCAAATATTTGCAAGCTTAATCTTCTTAGACATTTAAGCTTCAGTTTGAGAATCCATCCCACTTTTGACAAATTAGCAAAAGTGACAAAAAATGAATTAGCAATGAGAAAACTAGTTTTGCACTTTAAACAGATCAAAATGATTAAAGGTTACTGATATGAACATAACAGTTAAAGGAGGGAATAAATGGATAATAAAGCTTTAATAAGAAACAAGCAAAGAAACAAAATAACATTCTTATGCTCAGGTAGGATGTCCGCAGTCGATGTCCACACACAAGAGGTGTTTGAGTTACATGAAAAAGGCAATATAATATTTGATTTTGACGGAGGTAGTTGATATACAATGCAATGTTTTAAATTTTATGCCCTAATTGGTGTATTTATTGAATTTAGTTCAATTTCCAATAAATGCGTTTCTTCCTTTCTTTTGTAACACATCAGAATAAAACAATCAATTCAACAATAAAAACAATAGCTAATAATAGTAATAAAAATGAATATATTGTAATCCACTGTAAATAAAGTGAAACTATGCATATGTTTTTAGTTTTTAAAATTAGGTACCTTGTAAGGGAGAACCAGCAGGGATGTTTTCAATGGTAACAGTACACTACTGTAAATAATAATAATAATAATAATAATAATAATAATAATAATAATAATAATAATAATAATAATAATAATAATTGTTGCTGCTGTACTTTAACTTAAATTGCTATATATAAGCAACACAAAAAGAAATGAATGATTTTGAAATATGTTATCTTCTAGCTAATCTTAATTCAATTATCGGATTGTATTTAAGGTGCACAATTCCTTAGGAATGAATAATAGTAACATGCAAAGTTACGCAAGGTTACAAGTTTTCAAAATTAAAATTGGCAATAATTATATCCCTTAAATAGGTTACATGACATTAAAAACTTTGTATTTATAACTGAAAATCTTATTTTTAAAATAATAACTATTTATTTTCAAAGAAACTGAAAGATGGCTGTTGTGTAATTTATAGTTTATTTCAACATAAAACCTATATATTCCATAACATATTTCAATTAATTACGTTGTGTAATAAAACTTGTACCTACAGCTGCAGAATCAACTGTTATGGATGTGACTGTTGGTATGGATGAGACTGAAACATATATAGGCAACACAAAAACAAATTAATGATTTTGAAATATGTTATCCTATAGGTAATCTGAATTCAATTAAATTATGGGATTGTATTTAAGGTGCACAATTCCTTAGGAATGAGTAATAGTAATATGCAAAGTTAAGCAAGGTTTCAAGTTTTCAAAATTATAGTTGGCAATAATTATACCCCTTAAATAGTAAAATACATGACATTAAAAACTTTGTATTTCCAACTGAATATCTTATTTTTAAAATAATAATTAGTATTGATTTTCAAAGCAACTAAAAGGGGGCTGTTCTATAATTTATGGTTTATTTAAATAAATGACGTGTTATATATGGACGCTCTTTAACTGCTGTGGTTCTCAGCGTCCCATTCTAAATTGAGTGTGAAGGACTGCTTAATTTTGCTCAGAGATATGAGGTTAGCATGGTAACCATTATACCACGGAGAGCGACATATGGTTTATTTCAACATAAACTTACATATTCACATAATATATTTAAATTAATTACCTTGTGTAATAAAACTGCTACCTGCAGCTGCAGAATCAACTGGTATGGATGAGATTGAAACATATCAAGTAACAATAATTCAATACATGAATATAGATAACATTTTTCTTAACGCAGTAGTTAATTTACAAGAATATTATATGTGTATGATTAGGTACCTGCAGGTTATCTTACAGCATCCGCATCACTATCAAACCAGAACCCTACGTTGTGGCCCAAGTGGGGCACCGCCAGGTCCAGTTCTCGTTCAGCATTTTTTAAGCTGGGGCAATGTTCGCTGAAATAAACAAAAGTAATTTTGTATAGTTACTGTAAACATAGCAGTTTAATTTGAATCGAATGTAATAATGCGTCATTTATTTAAATACGGTAGTGAAATGTATTTACATGTTTTCATGGAGCATTCAAATAAGCATATTTGCCATATTTAATATTATACCTTCGAATTGTGTTTTCATACTACTTTCAATTTTGTTTATTATTTAAGTTCATTTATTTCAGGTTTGCATAAATAATTATTGGAATCATGATGCACAAATGAGAGATTCGAACTCGATCACTTCTCATTACATGACTTATGCTATCAATGTTTAGGAAAATGAGGTCCATACATATTGAGAATAACTAAATAAGAGAGTTACTGTTCCTAAGTTAGGTTATTGTTGACCAGTATAAATGTAATAACTAGCCTGCCATATTTTCGTAAAACCAACTCGCATAAAATATCATGTTTGCAGACCTGTCACAAATCGTGTTGAGCCGCCTTTTTATAAATATTTCAATGTATTGTTTTTTACAAATGCTCCATGAAAGGAAATAATTACATCCGAACAAATTAAACCATCAAATGTCGTTTAATATTCGCAGTTGTTGTGACACAAACTTAACCAACATTTTATTTCCTTACCTTGGACACGACATCATTACTGATGAACTGGCGTTTAACTTCTTGCCGGGCTGCTTTTTTTTTGTTTTTGTTTTTTGTTTCCGCAACACTAATTGCATGTCCATTTATCTTATATTACGTTGTTTTTCTATATTAAACGGATTAAAATTTCCTTTTCCTCTGCAGAAAATATTCTTTGAGACATTTCTCCTGCCATTTCGACTCATATGGTTAATGTTTATTTTATGAATGTTTCCTATTGGCTAAAAATGACGTACTCCTATGAGAACTATAAGCGCACATATAATTTCTCGAAAATTTTCCGAGTACTTCCGAAGGTCTTGCTTATGTAATCCTCGGGGCCAAGGAATCCTTAAGAATTGTCTCTGCATACGAAATCAAATCCTTCGGCTCTACTTCTCATTTCCTTAAAGTCTGCCTAAGCAACCGACTCTGCATACCGCCCTTAATGTCGCAAAAATATGTAAAATCTTGAACTAATCACTTGACAGTACGACACTGAGCATTCATTAACTATGTACTTGAGTTATGTAGCCTACTCTGGAGGCGTTTTTTCAACTGCTCAGGTGACTTAATGCGTAACGCGGAAAGCTACTGCCGCTAAGGTCATGAGCTCGATTCATGTCAGAGAGTAAATTATTATTATTATTATTATTATTATTATTATTATTATTATTATTGTTGTTGTTGTTTTCATTCCGGACGAAGTGCCGCGATACGTTAACGAGACACTTTCACTTGAAAGCCAGTGTCATAACCACTATTCTAGAGAGTTACGCTGTAATATGTCCCTTCGTTTTTCGTGTTATGCTCTCGAATGGTTGCTAAATTAGCCAGTGGCGTACTGGCACTTCTGAGACTCTTAGTCGTTACTTTGACATTTCAATAAATAGGCATAAGTCTCTTATCTCAAACTACTTACTTAAGTAATCTACATATTCTGTGAAAATATTTCGATATAGTTCATTAACACCCTGAGTGTGTGTGTGTGTGTATATATATATATATATATATATAGACTATAGCATATACTGTACTGTTAACCAAGATATAGACACGAGTATAGCAACAATATAAGATATACAGAAAGATATTGGTTACGCTCCGTAGAACGTTACATTATTGTAGAAAACAATCCCAATTAAAATTTTATAAAGTTATGGCGGCATATACTTTAACATATGGCTGTGAATCGTGAGTAATGCGGTAGAATGAAAGAAGTAAGATATGGAGCTGAGATGAAATTTCTGAGGGAAGTGAAAGGATGCAATGAAATGGAACATATAGAAAACTATGCCATACGAGAACTAGATCTATTTTCGATACAAGAGAGCCAATGAATATAAGCACAGTTGATTCAAACAGGTTAGCAAAATGGATGATGGATAACGAATTTAGCCATACTCTATAATCCTCCAGGGAAAAGAAACATAGGACGCTCGAGCATGAGATGGTGACTTATGCCGGAACAGGCCGCTGAACCTAGTCCATGAAGAGGAAGAAGATCCAATATTCAAAGATTCCAACATTACTAAATTACGGATATAATCCACATATACAATGTATAATATTGAATTTAGCGAACCATTGAATCCAATTACCAAAATAACGGAACAAAGTGGATGTGTGAAATTTTGGAATTACTGGAACATATTATCTGCTGCATTTGTAACAACCAGAGAGATCTTGACTTTATATTCTAGTGTGTTTGAAGCCTATCTAGCTCTTGGTGTATTTCTATACTGCTATTCTCAGCCCTGTACAGTTATTACTAAGAAACATTTTAAATGCTTCTTTGAGAGTAAATTTGAATAAATTGGTATATTTCAAAATTTACATCAGGAACTTTAAGACAAATTATATGCTCTTTGGTGTAAATTTGAAGGTAAAGCTCGAACTATGCATTAAACATTCACGTCAATTAGAATATCAAGCTACTATTCAAGTCCAAAGAGATCATCTGAACTGCATTAAAGCACATAAAAACATAAATAAAAGGCAAGGGATATAATATAAGAGGAGAATTCCAACAATGCGACAAGGTGAAATCTACCTCGCCTAACAGATCTGATGGTGGTTGTGGGATCCCTAAACATTTCCAGATAGTTCATTCCCGTCTGCTTCTTCTTCCGTATCCCGCCCTGTTCAGATAGAAGTTATCATGACACGGAAGAAGCAGTTCTCTCCCTAAAGTACATCCGCCGCACTCGCCCCACAGCGGCAACTACCCCTCCTGGTCCTGCAACCCTGAAAAAGGGAAGGCCGCGCCGTGGGTAGTTGTTAGATCACTCGCCTCTCACCTAGGCGGCCCGGGATCGATCCTAAGCGACCGCTTGTGGGGTTTGTGGTGAACAAAGCAACTTAGGGACGAGTTTTCTCCGAGTTCTCGGGTTTCCACCGCCAATGTATTTCACCGGTGCTCCATCTTCATTCCAGGTATCATCAGTGTCATCGCCTAAGGTGCCATATGTAGTAAAAGCGGGCGTTAAACACTATCAAAAAATAACCCTGAGAGATCGTCGACCTCCGTGGTCTAGGGGTAAAAGTCCTTGGCATGGTTTCCTTTGGAAGGGAAGTAAAGCCGTTGGTCCCCTATCGTAGATTTATAGGACGTAAAAGAACCTCAAGCCTGATATAGATCTATGAGAAAAATTAGGCGGTCTTTCACGTCCAAAATAGAATGGGTCGCTAAGAGCCGTAGTAGATAAAGAGTTCCTAAATTAAACTCTATTTAATTGAAATCCTAAATGATATACACAAATGAAATAATAGAAAGTTCAAAACTAATCATACTAGGTGATCCATTTTTCTACCAACCTGGGAAGGCCATGAAAGAATCAGGATCAGAATGTTAAACCCTAAGCGAAATAACAACCAGAATCTTCCGAAAGCTGCCCTTGGAACTTTTCGGTAAGAAAATTGCTTAAGAGTATGTAACGTTGGTGGTCCTTAAACTGGCAATGCAATTGAATCTAAACGTTTTCCTCTGGTGACCGATTTATGTACACAAACAACAGCAACAGCAGCTTGAAACTCGTAAAATATTTATCCTGGTGAATTTTGTAAGTACCACAAACAGTCACAGATACCATGTTTATAATTTCCAATTAATATTTTACAAAATAGTCAGTAATGAGCTGGTTATTTTGGAAACTTAATTCTAAGTACCATTATAACTCTGCTTTTAGAGCAAGTTATTTAAGATGACACAAGTTAGATCTGTCTAGCTGTGACCGAAGCTGTGATATGGAATGGGTTCCATAACTATCACTTCATAATTAATGTCGGAAAACACATATATACACCAGAATAAGAATGTTAAAACTGCAATTTTAAAATTAACGATACTTCATTATACACACCAGCATCGATTACTTATCCGAAAAAAATTGCCAAAAACATTTGGGATAGATTATTTTTACATACATGGAGGTACCACAATTTATTTATTAACTTTTCTAAATATTTCATCAATTTCCTTGCTTTAAATCAATGGTTACAAAACAGTTTTAATTCGAATATAAATATCTTACTCTTAATAGTCATTTTTTGATAGTAATATTTCATTAAAATTGGTTAAAATCCATTCCCTTTACACCGCAAAAAAACTTAATTGTGTGTTTAGTCCTTTAATTTCAAGACAATCATAATAGGTAATTGTTAATAGAGAATATGTGTTTAGTGAATTAAAAACCGCAAAGCAAAACTTATACAGCAAAAACAAAAAAAGGGCGTATTTGAGAAATATTGGAAACCATAAGTTTAACATCTCACATTTAAACAGTGTACAGAAGTAAAATCGATTACAACAAAAATAAATATAAATGTCCATCTTAAAGTACAAACCCCTATCATCAAATACAACATCAGATATTTTATGTTTTAATAAATTGCGTTTTATATACAAATAAAAGGTTATTACGGTCTTAAATTAAGTATTCCCTAGAACAGAATACTTCCTTTATCCTGTAGCCAACAAATAAAATGCTGTTTGTTTAGTACAATTCTATGTCTTTAGTGGAAGTATGTATATGTGGTGATGATATAATTATAATCTAATTTAGAGTAATTAATGTATATGATACTTCAGGAAGCCTTTATCAAATTTATCCTTTATTATTATTGTTATTATTAATTATTTTATTATTACTAATTTTACTCTTACCTTTTAATAAGTTTTCTGTGATCCTTCTACATATCCCACAATCATAACCATAAGAGAATGAGATGGATTGTCGCCCAGGTGAATAAGCGCATAGCCTATATTTTAATTGATTAAATTGTTTAGGTTAATTAGTAAGTAAGATATCATGTATTTATTGTATATTGGATGTTCAGAGAGATTGTTCCTGGGTAGCGTTCCAAACTTCAACCCGAGAGTTCTCAAGCGACGAATTCAGTTGTTTACGCTAGTTCTTTGTATACTGCAAGAGCGGAAAGACGCTATTGTGTGGTCACGTCTCCGCAAGAGAAAGTGAAGGCGACATATAAACCGGGGAACCACGAGAAAATTTAGCTAAAGAATCACGTGAAAGACGCATTGACCAATTCGAATTAATCACGCCACGGCAGAAGCGCACCCCAAACCACTTTCGGCGCCAAAAATGGGCCAATGAGATTACAAGTTGAGAGTTTTGCGCTTGGGTAGAATTTGCTATAAATATAGAGTATTCGCCGCAATTTTCACGCAGTTGGAATGTAACTACACGCAGAATCTGTGATGCTCGAAACAAGAATCCTCGTACATATAGTAAAGTTATTACAGTGTTTCACACAGTTAAAATAAATGTCACGTGTAGCCTGCGACGTCGGAAACAAGGAAGCCACGGCGGAAATTTAAAGTGTCTACAATTATTCTGCACGTAACAGCTGTACTCGTCGCCGCGTAAAGTTTAGTTACCTTAATGCGCGTATGCCCTTTTTCGAGGGAAATTATCGGAACTTAATCGCGGCAGGAACATTCTCGGGAACGCTTGTGAAGAGAAATAAACTTTGACTAAACGAAAAGTGCCGACGTTATTTTCAATTAATTCCCTTACCACTCCCTGGAGATAACTGTAGCTAAATACCTGAGTTAGATATAAATAGGTCTCAATTGCTCGTCGCTGAGTCCACCAATAGCCGAGGAGCATCGAGAACCGACTTTAGAAGCTGCAACGCCGGAGAGAGGTTCTGTCGTCGCTGCGCAGCCCAGCACCACCAGTTCCAGCCTCAAGAAACACTCTATTATTTAAAATGCATCTACTATAACCACTACTGCAAGAATTTGGTATTGCTAATCGTTTGCATAGTTCAGTTCTACAACGGTATTGCAAATCGTTTAAGTTATAAGTTATACCTAGGCATTGAGACTATACAATGTGGTAGCAGCGGAGTGGTGATAGCTTAAACGCAACGATAGCTATTCTTCATAGCTAGAACAACCCCAATTAAAATTATTGAATTATGTTAATTGCTCAGAACATTCCAATAGATCAAAGAAACGCAGAGGTTATAATGTCTGGAATCATTTGCATGTTAGTTGGACTAGTCCAAGGTCGCTGTTGTTTAGCCTTTGAGTTTCGTGACATAGGGGATTGCTGGTTCTCGTCTTGAGAATGAGTATTTGCGTATATTCGTCGGTGTATGTAGAATTTTACTTTGATAAATTCATAAGAAGATGAAATAAAGCAAAGGGAGAAAAAAGGAACTGAAAACTCAATAAATCAGTTTCGTAATTAAACATATAAAAACGTTAATAACGCTCATTGTTCCAATTGATCTGAAGAGTTCTGACAAGTAACTATTTAGATAATTCTAACCTACCAATGAGCATTTCTTGTAGGTGGTAATAGTTTGGTAAGAATTATACTCAAGCAATTATACCACAAGGATTTGTTGCTACCCTCATGCATTTAAAGTCTACCCGCAACCGGTTTATATTTGTCCAGCTAGAGCGTAAAGAACCCCATCAAGTATCTCACCAAACATAACATCACTTGATTTTCTTGCCTGCAGGTTGCCCGCAAAAATGAAATGATGCGCTCACAAAAACCAGCATCGTCTTCATCATGTCGCAACATGTCGATGCAAAAGTCACGCCGTACGACCTTAACTTCTTCACTCAGAAACTGCAACATCTGTAATCTGTAAGGCATCATGTGCTGTCTCTTCCGCAAGATTTTCCATACAGTTGGCTGTGGAATTTGTAATTGCATGCTTGCCCTAGATGTCGATTTCTGTGGGCTTCTTATGTAGGCAGAACGAACACGTTCAACGTTTTCTTCCGAAACTCTTGGTCTTCCCGAGCTCTTCCCTTTGCACAAACATCCCGTTGTCTCGAATTTTCTATACCAGTCGTAGATTGACTGTCTAGTCGGTGGCGTTTTGTGGTAACGTGTTCTAAAATGTCGTTGGACAACATTGCTGATTGCGTTCTAGCAAATTCCAACACGCAATATGCCTTTTCCACAGGATTTTCCGGCATTTCAGCTTCTGCAGCAACAAACAAAACACTACAGCGTTACCAATAGTAATAAACGAAACTTTGAGAGTTTCTCAACATACCTCCAAAATAATTAGGTTGCTATCTCTAATAGTTTTTGTTTTACAGGCAGTTGAAGTTGCCTTTTTCTTTTGTAGTAACCCTGTATATTGTGTTCTATCAATGTTGCCACTACTTTATTTACAGCCCTCGTACATGCCGATTCATTTCCCGTTACAGAAGTCGTCACTGCCCTGTGGAAAGTATTAATTGGCATCAGCGACCTCATTTAGTGTTTTCCATTGGCATTCCTCCTGTAACCAATGGTAGCGTATCTGTTATTCCAAGACAGTTGCAATTCAATACACGTGGAACAGGTAATAGTGGCCACCATATGCGTTCGCCGACTTCGCTAAGGGCTGAGCAAGCAGAGATGCCGGTTATTCAAGAAAGTGAGGAACCTCTAACCAGTAGCAGTGTAACGAGGCGGAAAATTACAATTACTCCAAGCAATAAATTTCAAAAATTAGTTTACTGCGTTCATGGTTGTGTTTTTAAAACTAAATTATATGAAGGCAAAAATGCCGATACAAGCATTACAATTGTAAAGCGACGTCCAAAATCTACACAAAAGCCTATAAGAGAAATAAAAAGAATTCACAGACCATATACTATTCCTCAGGAAATCTAAAAACTATTTTAAAAGCGATCCTTTCTAACTTGCAAGAATTGCTTGTTCATTTGCGGTGGAAATAAATTTTCCATAGAAATAGTTAACGCACAGAAGCATAAGTAACTACTATGGATTTAAATTTGGGACATTAAATAACAGCAGCATCATCATGGAATCACCATGAATAGT
This sequence comes from Hymenopus coronatus, assembly GCA_030762935.1. NCBI lineage: Eukaryota > Metazoa > Arthropoda > Insecta > Mantodea > Hymenopodidae > Hymenopus > Hymenopus coronatus. The sequence goes on from CM060900.1 coordinate 330,757,325, forward strand.
GTGGTGCCAATACAAGCTTTTAAGGAAAGTTAATCAGTTTCGAGCTAATGGATGCTTACTGATTTGCTTGGAAGGGACGTGGACTCACACTCCTGTGATGATGAGAAGAAACGTTGAGATGATGAACCCTGTGTATGTGCGTTTTAAGTTCTCAATCTAGAGGCAAAATTTAAGAATAAGCTTGTGATTGACGAAATAGCCATTTTTCAAGAACATGTAGTACTATGTTTTCCACCTTTTCATTGAATGTTATCGCCATTAAACTCGTTTGAGCATGTAAACGTCAAGAAACCATATTTAAGGGCAAACGTAGGCCAAGCTCTTTAAGAAGGTATAAATAACATTGAGAAAGTGTATTGGGCTAAGAGTGTAAAATGTATGAAGAAGAAATAACGGATTCGTTTACAGGAGTAATGAAGAGAAGTCTTTTATTATTAATTTAGACAGCGTTGATGAGAACAGCATGATGAACAAAATGCTTCGGGATGAAACAAAGTTAGCAACGTTGCGGCGGTCGCGCTAGCGGCAGCAGGATGCTTATTTCTACATGCTGTTTCCATACGTGATATCAACCGTGAAACGGAAACGCACGTTAACGCAATTAATGCAATAATTATAACTTGGAGAAGAAAGGGAAGAAGAATATCTTTGGAGTTTTGAAATATTTTGTACATACATAATCATTTTAAAAGGTACTGAATTTTTTGCTACTTTATCTTCCTGTATCTAATGAATGAAATGCTAATTGTCGGCATTAATCAAAGGTCTGGAGCGCCATTATGTATAGTAACATGCAGCTATTCAGATTGAGTGTGTAAAGTTCATCATTTGAGTAATTAATTGTTACAAAAATCCGTACTACAATAACGAACTCTGAAAGTGAATTAACACTCACAGCGTCTTTACCAACTGCACTCTACCCTTAAAGTTTTATGTGTAGTGGAGGGTCATAAAAGAATAAATAAAACTTATACAAAATATCAATATTTTGTTGATCCCGTTGGTAATATTTGCCAAGCTGTACATGCGTTTCAGAATTCTGCTTGTTGCATGTCTGTTTCCAAATACAGAGCCGAGAGTTAAAATGTTACTTGGGATATTTTGCGCGACTCTTAACTCCTTTTTTCACAGTCATTTTAACACATTTTTCCAAGTAGCTATCAATCCCTTACGTAACTTCAAATAAAATAGTATTCCTCGGGAAACCTTTCATCGATTTTATATACATTCTTTAATCAACCAGCAAAGAATAAAGTTGTTAATTTCCACAAAAAAATAACTCCATTCTGCTATTGCCGCAAAATATTTTAACATTAAAAAGTGAAGATATACATAAACAACTTAGCTTAGTTCGGCGGGAGGTAAAAACTTCCATTGTTAACCTTCCAGTTCACTTCGGACAAAATCACCCTGGAAACAAATGCAGACTTTTAAAATGGGCTGTGCCGAGGGCTAGGTGTTACTCTGTGTATAGACTCCAAACATTTGCAATTCTGGAACTCGTGAATAAAAATGGAATCAGTGCAAAAGAGTTCATTGGAGAAGTTTTACTATTATTGTTGTAAAAAATAGTGTTTAGTGACGAAAATAGTGGTAGTTAAGAAATATTTAAGTGTTGTGATATTCCCAATGCTGCTTAGTGATATTTATGAACAGGAATCTGCAACTCTCAAGACAACTACTGTACCAACTCAACAACCGGACGACAGAATACCCAACAAAGTTCCTGTGCTTGCATTGCTTTTGCAGAGCATATTTTGCGGTCGAATGCGATTATAATTGATCCGGTTTCATTGTTTAAGAGTTTAAGTCGAAGCCTTTGGTAAGGTACGGGCGCCACTTAAAGTCCGGCTTGCGCTTTGTTTTAAGCTTTCTAAGTTTCCCACTAGGGCAACCGGGTTTGGCTTTACTCAGTTAAGCTACTCCGGGGAACGCTGTAGTTGGTAATGCCTGCGCACGCGCATCAAATTAATTTCCGTCGTTTGTTTATGACGCCGCTCTTCGTAAAATAAGCTTGTGTAGGTTAACGAACAACATATAATTAAATAAACGAAAAACCAGGTCAAACGTGCTGTGTACTTCACTTTTCAAGAAGCAAACAGCCTCATACAAATTGTGAAGTGCTTAAGAATGTTATAAACCGCAAGTGATCGAACAAACTATTGTGGTGTAAGAAAACCCAAATGCGATGTCTGGACTAGAATGGTGTGAAGCAGTTTTGACTGCTGTGTATGCTATAGACTTTGGGATGCCGGAATAGTGTCCAACCGCAATTAGCATACTTTCAATTTCACATCATAACTTTAACGTTTATAGAAGCATTGATTCTGACGAAACGCTTTGTTACTAAATTATAAAACAATAGTATATATGTAGATGCGACAAATTATATTATAAAAATCTGATTTGTTACACTCACAAATATCTCTCTATATGTTCTGCAAACTATTCCTACATCCTATTCCTTTATCCACGTAATGATAATCAAGATAAACATTAACAGATATGGTCTTATTATTTAGCTCCTTACAAGTAGAAGGGAAAAGGGAATACACTAGGCTAAAGCGACACTCATATTTTAAAAGCTATTTCTATGCGTTTGCCATTTAAATTTCGATATGAAGCGAAAGATAACTCCCTGTTTGAGAAAAGTTGAAATAGTTTAAAATTGAAACCGGAAACGTGAATTCTACAAAAATGTATGTGATGTAAATTGAGTGCTTTAGTGAGATATACATTGTCGTGTAGTAAATTTTTGTCAATCTCCCACGGTTACCATTTATACAAAAACATCCAGAATGAAGAGGTTTCCAGGTTAATTTCAGAAAGGTCTAGGTGTACATTTCGTTTGTATCAAAAATACCTTAATCATATGGTGTTTTAGTCCAAATCGTTAGAGACATTTTTGATAAAATCAAAATTTTCGAAAAGTGATCCACACAAAGTGTAATTGGGGTGGATGAATTTTCCTAAAACTCTTAGTGTTGCATTTTATAATTTTTTTTCTTTGGGAAAATCCCCACATGAGAAATTGTCTTCTAGATGGAAAATTTTTCGACATTTTCGATTTTGTCAAAACTGGCTCTAACAATGCCAATATGAAACATACTTCCTGTTGAAGTGTATATCCTGAATGCCTTTGGATCCAGGGAACAGGAATCCCAAAGAGAGACAGGACGCCACAGCGTGTTTTGGGAGGGGGTGGCAATTGCAAGCCAGGTTACATTTCGGCAAATCCTTAGACTATAAATCCCTAGTTTGGTAATGAACCCACTTTTCGTTTTTATATTACGCGATCCTCAGACACGCAAACATAGAGACACATACAGGGACCTTTTTCTAAAAATAATGTTTTGGGGAATTCTGGGGTTCTCAAAAATGCGTTTCCGGCGAAGTCTTGGTATCGTATTTTTGGGTAGAACACAATGCTTTCTCTATCGACAATGTACATTGCATATACATGACAGAGAAAATAAAAATTAAGTTTCGAACACCAGTCTACTGTATGTTTATTTGATTCTACTTTTATTTGCATAACAAATAATTTGCATAACAAGAAAATTATATTTTTTTGGATAGTGTTTAACGCACGCTTTTACTGTCATGGCACCGTAGGCGATTACACTGATGATGCATGGAATGAAGATGGAGCACTAGTGGAATGTGATGGCGGGGGAAACCGGAGAACCCGGAGAAAACCCACCCCTGCGCCGCTTTGTCCACCACAAATCCCACATGCGGTTCTTGGGCTCGAAGCTTTGTGAGAGGCGTGAGGCGGCCTCTTTAGGAACTGCTTACTTAATCGAAATCTCTCATAGAATTCTCGGTCATTCTATAGGTGAGAATGTTTCGCATTGCAAATGTTCTAGATAAATCTTCTATTAAACTATGGGCTAAAGTAATGCATTTATTTATCTAATATCATCTTCTTCAGCTAACAGCATGACGGCTCCTTATATTAAACCGTACGGTTAAAGTTAAGCCACGAATAACCTGGGTTTACTCACTTGAACTATGTACTGCAAAACTCCACTATAGCTAAAACTTAAACTGCGAAACGGACCTTTCGCTGCTCTTGGTAGATAATATTCCCTCTTCCCGAATGCATTCATTTTTGCAATTTTTACTCTCACTGGGATTTACTTAAGTTTATTACGCGCTTTTACCCGCATTTAAACTTACATAATTTTCAACGAACTTTGCGTTATTTCTAAACGTTTGAGAGAACTTGATTGAATCCGCTAAGTCATGGGCATGCATAAGGCTGGCTTTTGCCGAAACCAATATTCTTAGTTTGCGTTTGCATGGAGATTTAAAGCTTTCGCGTGCTAGTGACACACGTTGTATGTACACACACACACACACGCACGCTATATACCTACGAAGCGTTAGCTAATGCGCGCTACCGAAATCGAAAAGTGACGGTTTACGCGCAACTGTCAATACCTAGATCTCCGCAGGCTTTTCATTTCATTGGTACAGCTCCCTTTTAACTTTAATGTTCATATCGGGGGCTTTGACTGGTGAAACAAATCGTATTATTACTGTAAGTTCAGTACGTTTGGTTAATCAATTTTACATCACTAAACACACGCACATTCACTGTCACATTCATACTTCCAGACTCTGTGGGGGATAGGGAATAATTCTGGTTAAAGAAAAATTCGCTGCCCCAGCCAGGAATCGAACCCGGAACCTCCGGGTGAGAAGTCCCGTAGTCTCGTTATTTTTAGCGGAGTTTCCCACACACTAAACATCCATGCCAATAGCGGGATTCGAACCTGCGGCTTTCGGGGCGGAGCATCAAAGCCAAACGCGCCAACGCCCATGGCTACTGAGGCCCGCTGGTGTGTGCATCTAGATCAGAGGTCGCCCTCTGTGGAGTAATGGTTACTATGCTAATTTCATATACTCAAGTTCGCGGGTTCAAATCCGGCGAAGGACGATGGATTTTTTTCACGTGTAAAAATCCTTAGCATGGCTTCCTTCGGAAGGGAAGTAAAGCCGTTAGTCTCGTGTCGTAGATTCACGGCACGTGAAAGAACCTCAAGCATGATAGAGAGACTTTTGAGCAAAATTAAGCAGTCTTTCACGTCCAATTTAGAATGGTACGCTAAGAACCACAGTAGTTAAAGAGCGTCCACAAATAACACGCCATTTACTTTAGTTTAGATCAGAGAATACCTAAACATCTTCGAGCCCCCTTAATGAGTTCCACTTATGCCTTTTTACTGGAGAATTTGTCAATTCAATGAAGGATATTCAGACACATACTCAGCAATTTTACTTTACTATTCAATAACATATGTCCTATTTATATAGTATGCTTGGGTCTATAATCATGTTTAAATGTTCAAGACATATTACTTCAAAAAGCACAACAATGGTTTTTGTTTAGAATACATGAATTCTTTGTACAAGGCTTTTAGGAAGTCAGATATTATAACGACCGTTAATAAAGCTAACATAATTCATGTCAACATTTGGCAGAGCTAAAATTATCGGTGATTTAAAGGAGACACAAGTAATATATAAATCGGTTTCCAATCATGGAAAACCTTGAGCATAGCGCAATGCTCACATAACGGTATACAGAAGGGAAAACTTAAAGGATATTCCAGCATCCCTTTTTCTGTTTTATAGAGTTTGTGAAAAAATTGTTTTTTTTTTCCCTCGAACATTCATTACTTTGCAACATATGCCTAGAAACGTTTCTATGATGAACATGTGCTCAGCAATATAAACTTCCATCAATATTCCATGAATATGACTTTTTTTTCTAACGTCTGAAGTATGCAAACACCTGCCGTAATAAATATTTTAAGCTGCATATTGTGAATTACATAGAAATTTTATGTATATATAGCTAGTGACTTTTCTTAATAATTATATTTATGTTTATGGTATTCATTTTAAAATAACAACTACTTCTGGCCATTTAAATGTTGTTGTGCAGGTTAGCACGATTACTCAATTTCTCGTTTTGGGAAAATTATTAATAGAACTAAATAAAAAATGACATAATGCATTTATAAAATAATACTTCTTAGGCCATCACTATATTTAGATAAAGCATAAAAGATATGAAAATATATATTCTACATAGAAAGTGTTTTACGACGCTTTTCCCAAAGAGAAAGAAAATAATGGACAGTTTACAGTGAGAAATGTCCTTCCTAAATATGACATCATTTAGTAGCTTCCGGATCTGTATATACCTTGATCCGTTGGAGATAGATGCGATTCTGTATTTTCTTTTACCAAGGTTCAAATTTGCAAATAGACATTTGTTAACTCCAAATTGTGTTTATGCCATAAAAAGTGTAGCTAATTTAAAACAGGGAAACATACGAAAGCATACAACACGTTACAAACTTGCCATTAAAAAAACTGGCTCTCACTCCCTCATTCTAAAGCTTGGAAATTGTAATATTACTGAAGACGCTTTGAAAATATCTTAAGTCGCTGCTTGCAATATGTAACATTCCTTCAAAGGCCTCGCATTTCTGTATCATTTGAAGTCTTCGCTAAATAAATTAAAGTTGCTCTCAGCCTCTTATTTCATACATGTGTATTCATTGGCATCGAGTACACACAATTTTCTTTGCTTTCTAGCTTGTTGACTCTTTAGTATGAAACATAGAATATATTTCACGAAGATCTAGAGACCATAAAGCTGTACACTAATTAGGTTTGTAAGGTGTTTTCAGCAAGACATAGGTGACAAAATATTGAATTCTCCGTATGCTAACCAGAAATTTTACACGCAGAATGTAATAAATATGTTCAATGTAATTTTTGATGATGAAGAACCGACCACCTGAAAAAAAAAAATGCTCTAGATAATAATCTATCATGCTAATGATGTGAACTAATAGGTTGATTACTGCGCTAAAGGTTGTTTAAATGGTTTTGTACAGGTCATTGTATTAACCCCGAATGTATTATTACAATTTAAAATGTCACACAAAACGTAGTTTCTAAGCAAAGCTTAACAAAATCACAGGGTTGCGGAAATCTTTGTGTCAGGTGATTTATACCTGGCAGGACCATTGAGTTTATTTCAGATCTGTAATCTACTATAATGGTTGGCCTTCCTATCCTTTATTCGAACACTGTAGATTTTTTTTATTTATTAAATCATTTACTTGAATCTGTCAGTGTTGATTTAACTCGGTAACGCAAACTAATATGTCATTTTGTGTGTGTTAATTTAGGAGCATTTTAATGCATTTATGTATGTATTTAAAGCGCCAAAATTGTTTTATCCTTGTAATATGTAGATGCGAATAATTTTATTTCTCATAATCAGGGCTACGATTTTTATGACATAAAATCATCATAGTTTGCAAAAACAGTACCCAATTAGACAGTATGGAAATACTAAACAGTTTAATTAATTTAAAATGCCACCACCTATATAAAATGTGTCACAATGCTCAAATCCATGTAGAAATATGTATTTAGTCGCGATGTGACCTTTCATTTCAAATAACTTTAATAAGTTCTACATTACAATAATACCCAATTATGATGTAACATTTACAAATACATGAGCTGCAACAATGTGACTTAACAACACAATAATGAGGTAATGTTCTAGTTGTAACGTAAATTAGTAAGCCGGTTTATGACGTTGAAGTGTTTATGTAAGAGTAAAAGTCACACAAGAAGTAAGCTAAACTATAGAATTAAATATTGTGCACTGATTATTTTTTAGTAATATTGCCACTATATAGTGAAGTAAAACTATGACTAATATGACCGTATATTTACTAAATACTCTATCAGATAGAAAGGACCTTAAATGTATATATTTGACTTAACACATTACAATAATTCGATTAATTATTGCATAACAAACATTTGTATGTGTTTAATGTATTCTGTAGTAGGGTAGTTAAGTTAGTGAGTAGCAAATTTTACTGCACTAATCTCCATCACATTCGCATTTTGACGTATATATCAGAGTATTTTATGATATTGCAAATCTTATTACATGCCTCAAATTAAAATTATGAAATTTAAGTCTCATATGCTCTTTTCTCTTTGCCATTTATTTTCATATTTATCGAACAAAACAGTGGTAAAATTGTCTTTATATCCACTATTTATCACATATACACAGGTGGAGAGGGATATATGACAAATTATTTAAAAGGCATTGATTAACATTTATATTGCATATACTTTGCATGAGTGCATAAGAAGTAAATACATATTGCTTAAATTATTATAAAACTCTAAAGATAAATATAGGATAATTCCTAAATTGATAACGTATAAAAGTTGTTATTTATTCTAAATTATATTTTAACTATATCTTTCCTTTAGTATGATAGCTTTTTCTTATTGAAAATCCCGTATGTATACATGAACTTAATACCGTTATGTACTTACTCCTTTTTTGAGAAAATAACAAATAATGAACTTCGCGACCTATGCATCGATTGTGGTTAATTTCACTCAGAAGAATGGGAGTAGGGGAAGGAACCACAGGAGGCCATAGGTTACTATAGACGCGGAAGTCCCTAATGTTTCCAAGTCCAAGAGAGGATGTACAAGCGACTATCGACGTGGCAGTCCATGGGGAGTAAGCTTTCCATGTAACACGCATCCGCGCCATCTGTCCCAATTGGCATACATCACGAATTTATAAAGCACACCCAAAAGATGAGAGAGGAACGAAATGAAGGGGAAATTATGGTAAGGAAATACTGGTAAATGTCAAACCACCCCTCCACTTGTCCGACGACCCAGGAAACCCCGATCCGGCATCTCCAGAGTGTGAATCGCACACGTTACCCGGGAACCACTTAGTCATTTGGGTTGGAACATATCAGAATATTTCCAGAAAGTATTTGTATCGCACATTAAAATATATGCGATAATTTAGTTGTTAGTTTAACATTGTTGACAGACTGGTAGTAAATACAGATGAGTACCAAATTCTAAAAATGGTCTATTTCTATTTCAGGAGATCTCGGATGTTTATTGCCGTTAAAATTTCAATATAGAATTTTCGGGTTGAATTCAACGGTTCCTTTAACTTAGGCACCTAAGGGGAAATAAACGTGCTAATATGGAAAAGATATGTTTGCAATCTAAAACTATTGAGAGAGATAGAAGAAGGTTTAAGAATATGCAATAAATAATTATTTTGCATATACACCAATGAATTTTAGATTGATTATATAAATAATATTATCGGATGGTACTCCAAACCCCGTCTCTTTTCACACAGAGGTAATATTCGTAATTAGTACCCATGTTCAAAAATTTAATTTTGTTCTGAAAAAGGAGCAATAGTCATAGTCAAGCATTTGAAGTTCAATTATACTCAAAAGTTAGAAATTAAGTAAGTAGCATTTTTGCTATAAAAGTGTTGTCTAACTATGTGTCTTATCCCTTTATGTGTGATGCAGAAAGCTTAGCATTACGGTGTTTCACATGTGTACAGACTTGAGGTGTTTGCATCCTTTCGTTTTATGATTGGTGCCTTTGCTAAGCTTTAGAATTCTGGCATTCTGATCGCAAACATGGGTAAAACATAAAGTAATAAAAGCGTACAATTTCAGCATTTTATACTTTCGATACTAAAGGGTTTGTATAGTTTTATTTTATGTGCAGTAGCTTTGTAAAGCTTTAGAGCTATTTATAGTTTGGCCGTAAAGGTAGATAAATTTAGAGTAACAAAATACTTACCGTTGCAGTACTTGATCTCTTTGTAAAGTTAAGCCATTTTTCCAAATCTTTATGAAAAATGCATCTAAGTTATTTTTCTTGGTATAACTAAGCCTAAATATGTTGTCAACTCATTTACATAAAAAATTAAAGCATAAAAATTCTAGGTTTGCTAAACTCATTTTAAATGATGTGTAAGTTAAACTGTATTATATCATTGAGGTAAAAATTACTCTTTTTCGTAAAGATTATTTTCGGACATTAAAGAGAACTATATTTTCTTTCCTCTCTTGTAGACATTTTGAAACCGATTCTATTTAGGTACATCAAAGGCGGCAAACGGTAGGATATAGCAATGCATATGCTTTGAGATTTTGCATTAACTAGTGCTTCAATACTTAGGGGAGAAGTCAAATAACCGAAAACTGTCCATGCTGGGTTTTGCTATTACTAGTAGCGCTGTTTTTCAGTAAACATGAATTAGCTATGAAAGTTTGGAGATAGTTTCATTGCGGTTGGGTAATACCTTTTCAGTCACAAGATTAAAAGCCAAATTTCGCTCGTTTCACCTAATACTAACAGAAATATTTGTAGTGACGTATGTTCTAGTAATTGTTTCCGTTAGAAATATGCACTCTTGCAATTGTTTCGTGTCATATTTCTGTAACAACAGGAACTGTTTATGAATAACCATATTTTATACTTTGTGTGATAGTATGCCGTTGTAGACCGCGCCGTGACCGAGTGGTTAGAGCACTTCCCTCTTACCTAGACGAGCCGATTCTATCGCAAGCAACAGCCTGTGAGATTTGTGGTGGACAAAGCGGAGCAGGGGTGCGTTTCCTCCGGGTTCTCCGGTTTCCCTCGCCATCGCATTCCACTGGTGTTACATCATCTTTCCATGCATCTTCAGTGTCATCGCCTGCGGTGCCTCAAGTAGTAAAGGCGGACGTTAAACACTACCAAAAAAAAAGTATGGCGTTGAAGTTGAAAACATTGGGTTTTGTGTAGAATAAATCACAACGGGACCATTTTGCTCCTTGTGATCAAAACTATAATTTATGAAATGAAGCTGATGACATGAACTAACATCCATTAAGTATTAAGAAATACACACTTAGACCTGTTTTCTAAAATTAATAAGTCATGCAATAGATATTCGGAAATGTATTTATAATCCCTCCATTGACAAATTTAATCATGTTTTTTTGATCAGGCATAATTTTGAACTTGCTGTATTTTGAAATATTTTCAAAAGTTTGAACGGAAACCTGAGAGGCAGAAATGGGATATAGATAAAATACAAAATCTTATTACAGATGCATGGCTGAAGGAATAGCAAACAGGCAGTTTTATATCCCTCGAAAGCTGCCAAAGAGCAGAATTTAGAATAAAAACTAGTTTTCAACAGAAGCAAAGAAATGTCTACGGAATAAGCAAGTGATTCTATCCCACAATAGGAAAAACAGTTAACTGATCACATTCTGAATCTGAAAAGTTAGATGCATGGTCTCACTATTTGTAATATGCAATGGCTAGTTTAGTAGGGCTCAGTCCATTTAGCATTCATTTTATAAAGTTAAATAAGCGGATGGAAAGGATTTCCATTTTTTTATCTTTCTTCCTGTTTTAGCACCTAACAAGTTGGTGGTTTTAAAATATTCTTAATTGTTCAAGGAACTGAATAGTAGGCCAATGTCGACTTTTGTATATTTAATATTGATGAGACATCTATTAGCATCGTTCTAGGGAGATGAGGAAAAATGGAGTTTTGTTTATAGACTCCCTTTAACTGCTGTGGTTCTCAGCGTCCCATTCTATACTGAGCGCGAAAGACTACTTAATTTTGCTCAGAGGTCTCTTTTTTTCAGGCTTGAGGTTCTTTTACGTGCCATAAATCTTCAATACGGGACCAACGGCTTTACTTCCCTTCCGAAGGAAACCATGCGAAAGATTTTTACGCCCGAAAAAAATCATCGTCCTTCGTATGTTAACCCGCACGGTAACCATTGCACAACGGAGGAGTACCGACGAATTACCTTCGTAGTGGTTGAATATAAAGCCCGGAATGCACGTCCAACACTACAAGTCTCATTGAGTTCTGATATCTTTAGTATTTTAGAGCTCTGAAAGACTTACTAGGGTACGTGAACCAAATGTGAAACTTTAAGGCGCGTAAGGGTATCTCGCCATGGTATCTTAAGAGTATCGGCATTTGTTTCCAAAGCAGCTGCATATTATTTGAGCTCTGTCTCACCGTTTCAGCTGATATGTAAGAGGAGTAGAATGCAGGTCGCTCGCGCTATCACCGCCACATAACGGTGTTTGCTTCAATTTGTCCCTTTGAACTCTGCAATTCTTTAAACATACAAAGGGTTATCTGCTAACGTGAAATAAGGCGCTCTTCTGTCGTAATAAAACCTCTAGAATTTATGTAACAAAGGTGCCACTATCAACAACCATGCAATTTCCACTATTATCATATTCCAGACTTAAAGGGCTGTGAGGGCTTTCATTGGCCGTTGCGTGTACAAAAACAAAAAAAACAAGTAATAGCATTTTAGTTAGAAATCACACCCAGGACAGCAATGACCAGGGTAGTTTTTAATAAAGGATTAAACTTCAGATATGGACCATTGAAGAACTAAGAAGGATATTAATGAAGTTGGAAAGTAGAAAGAAATGTGGAAAAATTCAATGCCATGTATGGGACTACACCCGCGCCGCTGAATTTTTGATTTGATAGTTCGGGTGGCTTCGTGTAGTGTTGCCTATATTGTGGACGCGACGTTGTCAGACATCAGCTCAATATGTTCCTTTCTATCGTGTCTAAAATCTCATGTAAAAGGTGAATACAGCAATGACTGTCAATTAATAATGACTAATTCGTTATTATTATTGTTAATTAAAATAACATACAAATAATATATTCAAACGTATGTAGATTAGATTAAGAACTTCCAACAACATAGAATAAATAAATGCGAATTTGCTTGTAACAACCAGAGAAACATATTACAAAGTGCTTTGAAATTGTAAAGGATCAGTTCCATCTAAAGGTGTGTCGTTGTCATTCTCGGAAGCATCATGTCATTGCAATGTTTCATTCTCTTCCTAATAACAGTTATGTTGTCCAAAAGCTGCTGCATTTTACTGTACCGTTTTATCAGCAGAAGTACAGGGAGCACCCAATGACTTACGTACTCCTATTTCCCTTCAAAGAATTCTCGGGATTTTAATAATTCCGATGCTTGTCTATCAAGCAGCCGGTACCCTTTTAAGCAAGGGATTTTCATTTTGCAAATCGTCACTGGATTATAGACTTCGTTTTTAAGACATTGTCCCTCTTAAAATCTTGTATAAATAATATTCATAAAAACGAATATATATACAAGGTGTATGAGCAATAACAGCAAATGTAAATAGAAACTAATAATATGTAGCCGGAAACTTATATCGGAAAGATCGACTTTTTATTAATTTAATTCATATTGCTGCCAGCAAAAGTGATTACTTTGTACAAAAATTCTCCCTTAGTTAGCTAATTTTTATAAATGGTTTCTGTGTTTGGGATTATAATGAAGCACAGGACATATTGCATTAAAATAAGTGAATTATGCTTACACACACCGTATATAGCTAACACTGGCTTGACTTTGCAGTTTATTTGCTGAGAATTTAGGAACGAAAGTTCAAATAGTTTATTGAAATACGGCGATGTTTTGCACGACGGTTCATATTCATCATCGCTATTCTTACCCCCGTCGTTACAGAGTATATACATTTTTGAATACACTTTTAATTTATGGAATAATGATAGCTATTATCAAACACTGATAGTATCAAGCAAAATAAAAGGAAATTTTTTTTTTGGTAGTGTTTAACGCCCGCTTTAACTACTAATGGCACCGAAGGCGGTGACACTGATGATACATGAATGATGATGGAGCATCGGTGGAATGCGATGGCGGGGGAAACCGGAGTACCCGGAGAAAACCCGCCCCAACGCCGTTTTGTCCACCACAAATCTCACATGCGGTTGCTTGGTAAAAGGAAATAGCTTGGTGTAAAGTAGTAATACAAGTTGTTTATTACGTTGTTTTTTAATGCCTGTAATTAATTATTTGAATAATCCCGGCATAATAATTCATAATAGTATTTTATTTGTTTAATTTAGTAACCGGAAATATTTCTAAACATGTTTAGAAGTGAAACGAAGGTGTTTATTTGCCGATCACTATGCACGTACATGGTAGGTAGACAAGGTATTGTGTTCCACCCAAAAATTTATTTCACGGGAAATACATTTATCAGGAATCTGGAATCCAAAAACTCAATTTTTAGAAAAAGGTATGTATGTGAGCCTTTGAGTGCTTGTATGTCTGTGTGAAACCTTCATGCCTTATTCTTATAAGTTCTTAAAATTAAAATCAATGTTTCGTATTTAACAGAACTTTTGTTTTTCATGTTTCTATCTAAATTAGAATGAAATTACATTGTAGTCATTTCTATCTAAACTAGAATGAAATCACATTTTAGTCAACTATGTTAGCAGTATTAATTACGACGTGTTCTTGTATGATTCTCACCAAAAAAAGATATGATATGACACGCTGTACTAGATTTACGGTGGTAAAAACTTGTTAATAAAGAAATAATGTAGGAATCCTAGAAACCCAGAGTTTCTGTTAACGTATATTTTCGATGAAAAAGCATATAATAGATGTCTCCTCGAAGCTTTAGAATGTGTTGTTATTTATAAGCTCAAAAAATCAATCGGTATATTATTCCAAAATGAAGAAGGACCCCCGCCCCTCTCTCTCATTCATCTCACGTAGAATTCTAAAAGTAACTTTAGGATATCTTAAGCACTGAAAACGACATTTCTACAGAAAATCAACTCACAACAATTACAAACATAATAACAGTAAAATTTGAAGCAGTGAAAACTATGTTTAGCACTGAGTTAGTGCTCAGTAGTTTTAAGCTAACTGATAATTTTGTTTCTAAACCATTGTACACTGCAATAGAGTCTGCCCTTTTCGAGTCGAAAGACTTCGAAGAGTTTTCCAGGAGTATATAAAGAGATTTTAAAAGCTGATTTTGGGAACTGATCAATAGTTTTCATGGAACACACATGTCATGAGTAAGTAGATGTGATGTCCTATTTATTAAATTGTTCTTTTCGGACATTATGTCAAACTGTTTGTTAACGCATAAAGACTCTACTCTACTACCGTGTTCTGTGACAGCTGATTTAGCTACATACGAATAATAAGTAAACATCTGGGCTCTTCATTCGAATATGTGACGTGAGCTGAATATTTGTCGAAGTATGGCGCGTCTTTACTTTTGTTTATTGTGTATTTATAATCACTTATATCTTTGATTTCATGCTGGTGAATGATGTTTAAACATAATTTAGTGTTTCATATATTTACTTTCTATTCATGTAGCCATACTGAAGAATGCAGTGAAGTCAAATTATACATTTATTATTATTATTATTATTTGTATTATTATTATTGTTATTGTTGATGTTGTTATACTGTGAAATACTACATATTCTCGTGCATGGTTTTTATATGCCTTAATATTTTGATTTAATCCTATTGTGGGTCTAGCTTCTAATGTTAAATAAGAACACCATTCAATGCTTACACTTATACTTACTGGATATTTATAGGTGAAATAAAGACTGTAGTTAAATCCCAATCTAACAGGAGACTTTATTCTCTAAAAAAATAAAGGCTCTGTAACTGAAGTAGAAAGCATGTTTGCACTGGTCCTGTATACGCAATCACGGACTCTAATATGAATCTGGGAATGCCTCTCAATGAGCGAGAATGTTTCACCGTTTCACTTATGTGAAAGAAGAGTAGAAAGCAGGTCGCTCGCGTTATCACCGCCACTGAACGGTGTTTATCTGAATTTGTCCCTTTGGACTCATCAGTTCTTAAACACACCAAAGGTTATCTGCTAACATGAAATACGACGTTGTTGGACCACCTAGTGTGGCCTTGTATCATTTGTTTGTATCTTAACAGTATAAACATACAATACACATGCAAATGTAGTGCTCATGGTAAGAATTGTTCAACACTTATATAAGGACCTGGAACTGGTCAGTTACCTCCTGAATTAATGGTTTCCTGTTGTGGATAATAGTTAATCTAAACAGAGTCTCCAAAATATGGAAATCCTATACTTGCGAATTGTTTAATTTGTGATGCATCAGAACTGAGTTAACCAATAAGTATTACAGAATACTGTTTCTTATTTTGTTTTATTGTACTTCTATTTCTTTTGGAACTCATGAATAACAACGTGGATGGAGAAATACCTGTTTAGATGAATAATATTATATATAAAAAGGTGAAGTGTCAAATTTAGGGAAAGATATATGCGTCTGTTACACAAAATTTGTTTAATTTTCCACCCTTATAGAAGACCAGTTAAAATGAGATTTTAAAGCTTCGAGCAGATTCACGCTAACTGATTTATTCATCGAAAAGCGACACCAATAGAAACTCTGCGTCACATAGCTTTATTTATTTACTCAATATTTTTTACTTCTTTCTACAACTGCAAGATTTAAATAGTGGATCATTTCGCATCCATTTTGGAAATAATTTTCAGGAGCATGTAGTACCGTAAATCAAGTTGCTGATTGGTTTTGACATTCATTGGGAACTTCATAATAGTGTGTTTTTTGTTGAAGCTGTTAGGATGTTTTCGTTCAGTAGCCATACTCGTTATACTCAAAACTGATAATTGCTATGTTGGCCACTAGAGCCTAAATAATAAATGTGACTATTGTCGCGAAACAGTCGAGAAACGGTTTAACCAGAATGCGCATTTTATTGGCACAAAAATCATTTAATTAGTCAAGCTCGCCAACTGAACATTCGTTTCCTCAACTGATGTCTGTTTGATTGGATTTGAGCAGACGATCGAATTTGTTAATGGGTGTCATCCAAACGTCAGAGGACTTGAATTTAACACCTAATGTTGTTTAGGAGCCCTTAATGTTTATCCAAAATGAGTTCACATTCCTCTCTGCACGTGCCAGTGTTGTTCTGTCACAAGGGTTTAACTCATGCTGCTGCCAACAGAGGTGGCTATAGCGTAAGTTCATCCTTATTAAGTTACTTATTTTAAACATTTTCTGTATTTGGAATTATGACGAAGCACACCTACCTATTGCATTAAAAATAAGTGAGTTATTTTATACACACATTGTATAAGGCTAACAAACTGTTTGAATTTGCAATAGGTGCACTAGATTTGCTAAGAATTCGGAACGAATGGCTTTTAAATGGTTTATTTAAATAAGGCGATGTTTGCATAGCAGTTTATATTTATCAATGCTATTCTTACCTCCGTCTTTACAGAGTATATACATTTTTAAATACACTTTCAATTTATCAAATAATGATAGCTATTATCAAACACTGACAGCGCCAAGCAAAACAAAATAAAACAAAAATAACACTGGTTTGATGGATATTTCTAAAGTGGTAACCCAAATAAGCAATTACGCTGTCTTTTCAATCCCTGTGATTAATTGTTTTAATAATACCCGGTTACTCGTTAATAATAGTGTTTTATTTGTTTAATTTAGTAACCGGTAATATTCACAAACATGTTTAGAAGTAAGTTGAAGACCGAACAGTGTGCACTACATAGTACGTAGAGAAGATACTGTATTCCATCCCAAAAATCCATTCCGAGATTTCACTGAAAATACATTTACGAGGAACCTTGAATCCTAAAACTAAATTTTTAGAAATATGTGTCTGTGTGCAACCCTCTTGTCTCATTCTTATAAGATACTAAGTTTAAGACCAATGTTTGGTATTTAACAGAGCTTTTGTTTCCGAGTTTTTCTATCCGAAGACTGACACATAGATCTTTCTCTATAATTGCTTTTCTGGATTCAAGGGCCCTCAAAATATCAGTTTTTAGTTAATTCTCGGTATTCAATATTCGGTTGGAATGCAACAGCTTTTCTACCTGCTATGTGTGCACAAAGTGCTTGGTAAAAGATTGCCTTCAAGTCAGCTCTAAAGATGATTGGGAATATTTCCGTTTACTAAATTGCACACATTAAAATCCCACTATTAAGAATATTTATTATCAAACTGGAGTTCCAAAACAATCAGTGCCAGACAGTGAAAAGGCATTGTAACAAAGTTACATCAAAACGACGCTCTTTATCTTTATATCATTACCTACTTGGAACGTTCGTCAATTATTTTCATTATATGAGCACATAAAAGTTTATGCTGCAATAAATCTAAAAAAATAATGCAGATATATAAAATATGAGTTCTTGATTTTCGTTTATGAATACGAATTGCTATGCAACATTTCACCTTATTTAAATAAAGAGGTGACCTTTCTTTCCAAATTCTCAGCAAATTCCAGTGCATTCAACAGGAATTCCTAACCATTGTTCGCCATACACAGTAATTGTTAACAAAATTCATTTCTCTTTAATGCAGCCCTTGTACATCACAATTAAAATAAATAAATTATTTTAATAATGAACTAAATAAGACTGAAATTACCAAATTTATGTCGGCATCATTATGTTAGGACGTGCTCCTCTGTGATTTTCACTAAATCAGATTTGATATGACAAGCTGTACTAAACTTTCGGTGGTAAAAACGAGTTAATAAATAAATATATAAGTAACATAAGGCCTATAGGAACCCAGAATTTTATATTAGTATCTATTTTCGATTAAAATGATAGTGGTGTGTATCTGCTCGAAGGTTTAGTATCATACTCTATCCGCGTTTTATTCACAAACTCAAAAAAGCAAAAAGTATATTACTCCAAAATGAAGAAGGTCCCTCTCTCTCTCTCTCTCTCTCTCTCTCTCTCTCTCTCTCTCTATCTCTCTCTTACCCTTTCTCTTATCTCAAGTAGAACTTTAAAAGTAACTTCAGGATCTCCTAACCAGTTGAAAACGATCTTGATACTGAAAATCAACTTGCATCAATTATATAGAATAACAGAAATATTTTAAGCCGCGAAAACTATGTTTAGCATTGAGTTAGTGCTCAGTAGCTCCAAGTTAAATGATAATTTTATTTCTAAGCCGCTGTACTCTGTAATACTGTCAGCTCTTTCCCAGTAGAAGGGCCTCTAAGAGTTTTCCATGAGTAGGTATATAAAGAGATTTTAAAAGGTTATTTTGGAAACTGATTAATAGTCTTAATGGGACTAACTTTAAGCTTTCATATTAAAATAACATTAAAAATCTGACGTATAAGAAGTTATTAATTTTATGAGAAAGTTGAATAAAATGATTTATATTTGATAGTCTTCCTCTTCGAATACTTTGTGCTTGAGACACGGTTGCAGGTAAAATCTGTTGACAAACATTGCTTAAGGCGGTTAGAGAGCGGCAAGGATCTTTTATTTTTCTTGATACCACTTGATTAGTTTAAGCATGTTTTAGACCACATTGCGAAAAATTACATTTTTTTAATATGCTTAAGAGAGAAGCAGTGTGATGTTCTGGTTATTAAACTGAATTTTCGGAAATTATTTCAATTTTAAAGACATAAACTGTTTGTTAACGCACAAAGACTCCACTACCGTGTTCTGTGATAGCTGATTTAGCTACATATGAATAATAAATAAATATTTGGGTTCTTCTTTCGACTATGTGACGCGAGATACTTTCTAAGAATAACGATAACGACTTTGGAGGGGGGGGTCTTTTAAAATCACTTTTGAATATGATTTCATGCCGGAGAATGCATTTTAACCATACTTTAAGGCTTATACGCCTTTATTTGTTTACTTTGCTTATGTAGCCTTACTGAAGAATGCAGTGAAGCCAGATCACCCATAGTGTATTACTTAATACAATACTGTCAACAGCTTTTTTGTTAATAAATTATGCTGTATAACTATGTAACTGTCTCTAAATCACGATAACTAATTATGTACATATGCTACACATATTCACAAATGTGAGTAATGCCATCCTCGAAAGACGTTGCCGTATTATTATTATTATTATTACTACTATTATTATTATTATTATTATTATTATGAGCAAAACTAAGTGTTCTCATACGTGTTTTTTAGGCGCCATAATGTTTTCATTTGACCCTACAGTGGATCTAGCCTCTAAAGTTAATAAGCACAGCATATGCACAATTGTAAAGCTAGCTATTGCCAGATATTTGTAAGTGAAATTAAGACCATTTAGTTATTAATTTTCAAACTAACTAAATTCTCTCAAAAATAAAAGCTCTGTAACTGAAGTGGAAAGCAAATTTGTACTGTTCCTGTATACGCGACCACGAACTCCAATACAAACCTGATATTCCTCTCAATGAGACAGAATAGCTCACCGTTTCAGCTGATATGCAAGATGAGTGGAACGCAGATTACTCGCGCTATCACCGCCCCTGATCCGTGTCTACTTGAATGTTTTCCATTAAGCTCTACAATTATTTAACCGCACGAAGAAATACGACGCTTTTGGGCCACCTGACATGTATTTATGTAATTTATTTGTATTTTAACAGTATAAAATTATGCATATGGAAATACTGTGTTCATGGTAAAAATTATCCAATACTTATATAAGGATATGGAACTGGTTAGTTACCAGCTGAACTATTTGTTTCGTGTTGTGGAAAGACGGTTCATCTAAGCCTAGAGCCGTCATAAGTAAGGAAATCTGCTTCTTTTGGAGAGTTTAATCTGCCATGCTTCAGAAATAAGATTTCAGTAAACATTAGAGAGTATTTTTTTCCTATTTTTACTGTATTTCTATTTCTTCTGGAGTCCCTGAATATTAACGCGGATGGAAAAATCGCCGTTTATAGCCAGAGAAAAGTATATGCCTGTGTTACATCAGATTTGTTTTATTTTGCACCCTAATAAAAGCACAGTTAAAATGAATTTTTAAGGCTTCGAGCAGATTTACGTTAACTGATCACTAATAGAACTCTGGTACTAGGTCTATTTATTTATTTAACATTTTCTACCCTGTTTTACAGCCGTAGGCCGTGGCCGAGTGGTTAGGCCACTAGCATAGACGGCCCAGGTTCGATCCCACGTGACCGCATGTGAGATTTGTGGTGGACAAAGCGGCGCAGGGGGTTTTCTCCGGGTTGTCCGGTTTCCTCAGCCATTGCACTCCATTGGTGTTCCTTCTTCATTCCATGTATCACCAGTGTCATCGCCTGCGGTGCCACATGTAGTAAAAAAAACAGCCGTAGGATTTGAATAGCGTATAATTTCGCATCCATTTTGATGAGAATTTACAGCAGCAGTAATGCCGTAAAACAAGTTAATGCATTCGCAGTGCACTTTAATTGGATTACTTTTGCTATTAATCGAGACATTTATAAAATGCCGTTTTTGGTGAAGCTGTTGCGATGTTTTCATTCAATAACTTGTACTCGCTATACACAAAACTAATAATTGCTTTGTTGGCCGCAAGAGCCTAAATAATAAATTTAATTAGAAAGTGCAATCTCTGGCCAAAATGTCAATTAAAGAGTCCAGGTTATAAAGCTCGTCAACTGGACATCTTTCTCAACTGATGTCTTTTGATTAAATTTGACCATATAACATAATAGTTCCTTTATTTCCAATTTCGACTAAGCATAGATACTTATTGCATTAAAAATAAGTGAATTGTGATTACACAGATCATATAAGGTTAACAATGTGTTGAATCTGCGCTTGATTTGCTGAGAATTCGAAACGAAATTTCAACTTGCTTATATAAATAAGGCTATTCTTTGCATACCAGTACATATTCATTAACGCTATTCTTACCTCCGTCTTTACAGAGTGTATACCTTTTTGAAAACTCTTTTAGTTTATCAAATACTGATAGCTATTATAAAACGCTGGCAGTGGCAAGCAAAATAAAACATAGTACTGCTTTGGTGATAATTTCTGAATTGCTAACGCAGGTTGAATGTTTCATTGTCTTTTCAATGCCTCTGATTAGTTATTTTAATAATCCCAACTTAATAGTTATTAATAATTTGTTAATTGTTTCATTTATTAACTGGTAATATTTCCAAACATGTTTAGAAGTGAGTGAAAGATTTTTTTTTACCAAGCACATATACATAGTAGGTAGACCAAAATTCTCACCAAAAGTATTCGATATGACATGTACTAAACTGACGATGCTAAAATCAAATTAATAAATAAATAAATAATGTAAGAAGCCTAGGGTCTACATTAGTATCTATTTTTGATGAATAAATCATACTAAAGTGTATCTGCTTGAAGTTTAAAATCGCATTTTATCCGTATTGTTATTCATAGCTCTAAAATTCAATCGGCATATAATTTCAAAATGAAGAATGCCCCCTCCCTCTCTCTCTCTCTCTCTCAATTCACGTAGATTTTTGAAAGTAACTCTAGGATCTCCTAAGCCATGAAAACGACCTTACTACTGAAAATCAACTCAAAACAATTGTATGCAGAATAACACAAAAATTTTAAAGCGCGAAAGCTATGTTTAGTGTTGAAATAGTGCTAAGTTGTTCTAATTTAATGATAATTTTATTTCTAAAGCTGAACTATGCAATTCTGTCAGCTCGTTTTAAAATCGAAAGGTTTCTAGGAGCCCTTCCATGTGTATTTAAGGAGACTTCAAACGTTGAGTTTCGGAACTGATCAATGGGGCAATAATTATTCACTAAAAGTTTTAGATATAAAATAGCCGTAAAATCTTACATCCAAGCTGTTATCAATTTGACCAAAAAGAGAATTGA
Organism: Hymenopus coronatus; assembly: GCA_030762935.1. Lineage (NCBI taxonomy): Eukaryota > Metazoa > Arthropoda > Insecta > Mantodea > Hymenopodidae > Hymenopus > Hymenopus coronatus. The sequence continues at coordinate 330,779,786 of CM060900.1, forward strand.
AAGGTTTATACGCGATAATCTTACTCTTCGAGGACTTTGTACTTGACACACGGCTGCAGGAAAAGTCCGTTGTCAAACATTGCGGCTAGTAAGCGAGTATCTTGGAGTTTTCCTTGACAAAACAAGATATCACTTGATTGTTTTGAAAGCTGTTATACAACACATCGATGAAAATGACAATTTTTTCGAATATACTTATTTATCTAAGAGGAAAGCAGCGTGATGTCCTCGTAATTCAATTGAATTTTCGTACGTTATTTCAATTTTAAAGACGTAAATAAATTGCTTGATAACGCATAAACTCACTACTTTTATACTGTGTACCTGATAGCTGATTTTGCTACATACCAATGATAAGTAAACATTTGGACTTAGATAGGTAGAGTCAAACTGGAAAACTTAATGCCATAGCCGCGATTTGAACCACGGATCTCCCGGTCTCTAGCCAGTTGCTCTTCCACTGAGCTACCATGGCAACATGCTGGCATATCATTGAATTTCTCAGTCTGACTCTACCTATCCAACTCCGGTCCTACACACGGCTTGTGTGAAAAAAACAATTAAACCAGTACCAATTGACCATAATAATTGGCTATACTCTGAATCCTGAGACTAAAGTAGTTACAACATTGTAAGTCGCCATTGGGATTGCCATCTCAAAATAATTTGATAACACCTTGTGGTTTACCGGGAAACATGCGAGTCAGTTGAGAAGTTCAATGCTATACCGGCATGTTGCCATGGTACCTCAGAAGAAGAGCAACTGGCTAGAGATCGGCACATCCGTGATTAAAATCGCGGCTATGGCATTGAATTTTTCAGTCTGACTCTACCTATCCAACTCCTGTCCTACACGCGGCTTGTGTGAAAAAAAAACTATTAAATCAGTACCAAACATTTGGACTATTGCTTCGGTTAGATGACGCGAGATTTTTTCAAAGTTTTTTTTCGAAGTAATGCTTTATACATGTTTTTTCTACTATATATTTAAAAGCACTTTTAACTATGATTTCATGCCTGAGAACGTTTTTAAATATAATTTAAGGTTTGCATTCCTTTGTTTATTAACTTTCTGCTCATGTAGCCTTGCTGAAGAATGCAGTGAAGCCAAATAATTCGTCTTCTATCACTAAACGAAATGCTGCCAACAGTTTTTTTCGTCAATAAATTATATTAACTCTATCACTATGTACACTGTCTCTAAATTACGATGACTAGCTACGTACACTAAGTTCACTGGGCCTGGCCTAAACTTAATCACTATGTCTTCCACATGTTTCTGGAAAGGATCTGCTGAACGACTTTTGGTGTGACTTTCACAAATGCCGCCCCAATTATTATTATTATTATTATTATTATTATTATTATTATTATTATTATTATTATTATTATTATTATTCAACTATGTGTAGTGCAAGCATGTGTTTTACTTCAGTTGCTACATGTTCTCATACATGTTTTGTTACACGTTATTGTTAAATAAGAACTGGGTAAACATAATTACAAAGCTAGCTGTTTCCGGGTAGTTATAAGTGAAATAAAGACACTAATTAATTCCCAATCTAACATGTTTCTTTATTTTCTCAAAAATAAAAGTTGTGTAACTGAACTGGAAAGCATGATAACATTTTCGATTTGTTTACACGTTCCTGTAAACGCATCAGGGACTGTAACACAACCCTGGGAATTCCTCTGAATCAGGGAATATGCCTCACCTTTTCAGCTGATATGTAAGGGGAGTAGAACGCAGGTCACTCGCGCTATCACCGCCACTGAGCGGTGCCTGTTTGCCCCTCTGGGCCATGCAATTTTTATACGCACGAACGGTTATCTGCTAACGTGAAATACGGTGCTATAGGGTCACCTGGTAATAAAACATTTGTTAAGCATAAGAATAGGAATGAAGAAATGCAAAAATGCCGCAAGCCGAAAAAGGATTTAGTTTGAAGAACTCAGCAGTATACTTACAGTCAACATTTTTCTACAAGATTTTTCTCACAGGAAGTTGTAGGGTCTGATAATCAGGAACAGATTCACCGTGTACAACGCATCCACAAGTAAAACTCCACGGGTTTAAATCCGCTAATCGAGCAGGCCATACACTAAAGTATCACGTCGACTCCAACGCCTGGGAAGGAAGAGCAGATGTTGGCGAACACAAATGCGGAGGTAGGATGGCACTCCCTTGTGCTACGGCCGCATTGCTTGTATTGGCAAAGGCGAATTCTCCGGCAATGGAAGCGGGGTGTTTTGCAGGAAGTTCAGACACGTTTTTTCGTCCAGGCGTAGTGAAAGGTGCTGGCATGTTACACAACCCAGCAACAGAATCTTTCCAGTGGAGGAAAACTCCCCGGTAATAATTCTTGCACACATAGGTATGTGATGGGGATAATAGGATTGCCATGTAGGACACAGATAACCATCCTTAAGATGTATAATATTTTGGCGGGCCAATTGCCTGGATCTTCTACGGGGTTGTTCTCAATATCTTCAAGAATATGCTCCTACACATCTGGTATACGCACAGTCCGTGGCCACCTTAAACGATGTGCTTCTACGTTTCTTAACTCACACTATCTGAAACACACAAAATTCACACTGCAAACAATGACATACTATTTGAAATTCACAAAACGCACTGCAGGTTTTGAGAGAATGTCGCCAGTGCCATCTACCGTAGAAACTATGCCCGACGTAAGGTGATATGGGTTTTTGTGCTGCATTTCTGGCCAGGAATCACCCCCTGAAGTTTGTTGGTGAACTTAAAGTTCACCCAATATATAGCACAGGAGATGAAAACTGGTGTACAACAAAATTAATTGCAAAGAGAATCTGATAAGGAGGAAGAAAAATGGGCAAATAAAAGTATGAAAGAGGGTGAGAGAGACGACAGACTTTCGGAAGAAGAGTGGGATTTTATTGTGCTAATAGAAAATGAAAAGTTAATTAAGTAACGGACATACCAGTCTCTTCGAAACTACAGTGTACATATAGCTTGTACGAGACGGTATCACCCAAACGTGAAATACCACAAAATATAGTATCCATGCATGAAACAGAGCTGAAAGTTAGGTAAATGAAGAATGCGAAAGCAAAAGGAGCTGATTGGTCATTCTGAACTAGCTATCCTTTCCTATAAAAGAAGAAAAGAAAATAATTTGCTCTTAATGAAATGGCAAATACGTACGACAACGCCGAATTATGTGAAAATATAACAGATAAATCACAGTCAACACTGAAATAAAAATAAGAATCTAAATAAATGAATGCAATGAAAAAGGAATTTGACCGATGAGATGGAATAAAAAGAAGAAAAAAATTGGAAATGGAGTTTATTATGGACGCTCTTTAATTACTTGGTTCAGGATACTATTAAATATTGGACGTGACAGACCTGTTTAATTTTGCTCAAAGGCCTCTTTATCAAGCATGAGATTCTTTTAGGTGCTTAAATTTACAACAGGGGACCAGCGGTTTTCTTCCTTCCGTATGAATCCATTCTAAGCAATTTTACTCCCGAAAAAATCCGTCGTCCTCCGCGGGGTTTGAACCCGTGACCTTGGGTATATGAAGCTAACGTGGTAACCACTACACCACGAAAGGAGACAGGGAAATGCTGAAGATGAGCTGTTGTTGGAGTGTGAGAAGTTTCTGGTAGTGACTTCCATATCCTCTAATCGAAGTCAGTTTGCGAGAAGATATGGCCCAGGGAAGTAGCACAGAATTATCCGTGGTCACCTACCCTGACCAGCATCTGCTACGAGAATATGGTTATCTATAATGCCAAGATTATTGCGACAGCAAAGCGTTTAAGTTAAAATACTGTGTGCCCTCTGAAGAATGAGCTAAAAATTCGAATACGCATGTGCTTTCTGTAGAATATCGTACCATATGGCGCAGAGGAGCATCTTTTATTTGGGCATAAGTAAAACAAAGAAGTGTGACGTGAAATCAGTTCTCCAGTGGCCGGCTTTAACTTAAAATATCTCAGCTGACTTCTGCAACTCTTCTAATGTACGAAGGGATATCTGTGCACGTCCACCTGGTACTGTGAGGCCACGGAACGCGCATATATGTGTGGGGTATCTTCCGTTCCAAAACTCCCGCGTTGTTTACTCCCGGGTGCTAGTAACATTCTGTGTAACCTTGTACTAATTTATTTATAAGATCTCTCGAAGGTGATATCTTATCTGCATTGAGTTTATTTCTAGCATTCCTCGTTCTCACAGAGTTGCAAATGAAAAACATGCAAAATATAGTCCTTGTGTAAGCTTTTAATTTTAAAAGTTTAGCAGCTCTAAGAATAGAAATTTTTGAAATTTTCTCTACCGTGAACTAAAATGCATTATTTTTTTAATTTATCATAGACCTATCTACATTATTTGGCTATTAGGAATGCATCGCAAATAAAAATTCTTTGCTCAGGTTTGAATTTTTCGGTAGACGTTGTGCCGTTGGCTTTGCATATAGATTGTCTACTTCTTTGCGTTACAAAAATGTTTGGCTCGCTTTGACTTTATTTTATTTGTTTAAACAAATTATTTACAACCCGTGTTTTACCTAGGGATATATTACGGGATATTTACCTATTTTGGGCACTACGTATGTACATATTTTTATACAAGTGTACGGAAGATGCTCTTGAGGAATTTTGAAACTGTGTTGAAATTAATCTTCAGAATTATAGGCTGGCCTGCGGTGCCACAAGTAGTAAAAGCGGGCGATAAACACTACAAAAAAAAAAAAAATAATTGGCAGTGGAAATGAGCGTAAAACGGTTGGTCGATCTCTTAAATAGTTGCTGCTTTCAGTCATCAAGTGTAGAGCCGTCTGTGGAAGTTTTTTCAGGGCAACTGCAGAATGATGAAGTTCTTATTTTCATTTTGTGGAGGTAGGATTGAAAACAGATATGTTTTGTAAGGAATTGGGCAGTTAAATGAGGGTGCAGTTAGTCGCGCTTGGATATTGGTGGCTGTGGATTTCTCCTGAGGTGAGTGAGCATACCTGTGTTATGTACTGAAAATCTTCCTCTCAACGTAAAAAGGGGATATCCAAAACTGATCTTGTGCCTGGTTTTTAGATTAGAGCGTTTTAGTGTGTTCTATTCATTTATTTCTTTAATAACGTGCTTTGCTCTCAGTGGTGTTCATGGCCTCCTTCCGAGGTGACCTTTACAGCAATACAGGTATTTATAGTATGGGATTTTATGTCATGTTGCGGGGTAAATGTGCCCCATTGTGATTCAGCTCTCAAAAGTAGAAATCTTGATTTCTTTCAGATTGAGCTCTTCCAAGTAATCTTACTGTTCAGTAACCACCATTGTTCATTGTGGCATTAACAGTTAAACGAGTAGAGCTTGCTTTAAGACTCTTTCGTATCCACTATTGCAAATTAAATTCTCTCCATTGTGCATAGTTAACAGTTAAATATATACAATTTCTTTCAATGGCACTTTCCGTATCAACTTCAGCTATTACTTCTGATTTATAAAACGTTTACTTAGCTGGCCATTACAACTCAAATTATTTTAAGTGGATGGTTATATTTTTCAGGAAAATGAATATAGAGGCACTTTTAAACCAGCTTCAACTGTTTCACTTAGAACTTTATTTTTGTAGCTTATCATCCTTTAACCTGGTTGGAAATATAAGACGATGAATGAAACCGGTGAAATGATGGTAAAATTATCTCGGGATCCATGGAGTTTAAAATTACTCGGCATTCATCTTCTCAGGGTAAGGGAAACACACACACACACACACACACACACACACACACACACACACACACAAAATCCTATCCGAGTAAGTCTCCTTAAACAAGATTAAAACTCGCGACCTCTTGAATGTGAGGCAGACAGGCTACCTTATGACTTATGAAAGGTGTACTCATCTGGGCATTACAACTTTATTTCAGTTTACATAATTAAAATTTTGTGGACAAATTGGCAGAGTTTAATTTACTGGCATTGCTCTTATCTGCTGTAATTGTATGATATTTTGTGGCTTGTGAATGGTTTACTGATTGGTCATTCATTCATTATACCTTAAACCAGGCATAGTGAGCTCACAAAGTATATGAATGGAACACTTCTCCCCACTCCATTCAGCAGGTGGTCCTCCGGTGCCAAACACAAATGTCAACAGAACTCTGCCTAAGAAGATACCAGTGGCGTGTAATCGTAAACCCTGTGTTAAATTGAACAGAATAGCATATTATACTTCTGAAAACATGTTTTGCACACAAATTCATATATTAATACTGGAAAAAATGATAACGTACTGTGAAAAAAAGGTTTCACAAAGTTGTTGATGTTGTTAATCCCTTTTGGAATGCTCAAAATCATAATTACAGTTAAAAGGCACGCTACTGGTAAGCAGTCATTCACACTAGCACTGAATGCAATTGAAACAGTACTTTAAAATGTTAAAAAATATTTATTTACGTACCAAACACCTGGGAATTTGTCTGTTTGCACGTGTGTGTGTGTGTGCTGGACACACTACTTTCAGAATCCTAAATATTAATACTAACAACAATGAAGAGCTTATTTTACAATAAAAATCATACTATGACTCCTGAAAGAATGTGAAAAACACTTATGCACTAAAGGATACACATCAGTAGTAAAAACATTTCAAATATTCATATTCTGGCGACTGATAGACACCCCCTATTTTCCACTAGGTGTTCTATGTTTGGTTGGATAACATTGCTAGCAAGATGCAATATGGAGAGCAGGTTATTGTCATTTCAATTACACCGCCGAATTATTTTACATTAGTTCATTATTGAAATTGGTTTTTCACATGTATATCTATGTGGAGCCAAACATGCACCTTATGTGTCCTGCAAACTCTTTCAAGTTAGGATGTGTGCATATGGATAGTATTAGATAAAATTAGCCTGTGTCATGCTTGTACATTCAGCAAGGACGATTAGAAATACTTATGTCTCCAATACTAACTACAGCGTGGAGCAGAGTATCAGAGATAAACAAAGGCGATAGTAGTGGAGTGAGTGAAGGAGGGGTAGAGAGAACCTATTTCCTCCAAAAAGGTGGACTTCACCGTGTCTGCCTTTATGTATTTTCAATGAACATAGATATATTTGACAATTGAATACCTATAGTTTCGTTCACTGACATTTCACATGTGAGACTTTAGGGTATAATATTTGCCGGTAACTAATGTAAGGTTTGTTCAGGAGCTCTTAATCTGATTTGGTTGGACTTAATTAGATTTTAAGGATTAGTTAACCATAGTTTATTTAAATTATTCTTGCTAGATCAGATTTAACCCAACAAACTGGTTCTAAATAGTCGAGGATTTATCTAGGTGACTGTTTCAACTTTTGTGATTATAGCTTACATTTAATCAGTTAACCTTGTTTTATATAATTTTGACATTTCTACAAATAAGGTACCAAATAAAATGGTGGCTGCAGCTGTATTTTTGTGGTTAAAGAGCAGTTGTGTCCGAATTTTTGGTTGGGGCTCATTAATCAATTTTATTGGATATTTATCTTTGAGTATCTCTGATTTTCCAATCTTGCTGGGGTGCGTTGTGCACTGTTCTTTCTTCCGAATAAAACATGTGTGAGTAAGGATATTGCGTTCCACTTTGTAAACCTGTATTCTGATCCCTGAGCTCAGAAAGATATTTGGGGCATGTGTTCCCCAATGTATGTAAGCCCACAGTTCAACTTGGTAGCAAAGAGGTATTAAACGGCTGCTGAGAATGGATGCAGCGGAATTCTTTGCAATGCAGGGCTCATGTGGACCACTCTGGAGCAGAAAAGGACAAGTTTGCGAGTGACATTTTTAGCGGAACTATTTCAGAACCTTCTAGTTTCCATGAAGCACAATTTAAGTGCAATTTACAAAATATATTGGTTTACAGTGTAATAGTGTTTTAGAACATCGTAAAAAGATAGAAGGATGATCTGTATTAACTCCACTTTTTAAGCAGTCTATTTTTTACTCTTTTTGCCATTTTAAAATGTAATCTGTCCCTGTACAACTATTAATGTTAGTAGTAAACACGTCTCGTTTTCTATGTTAATTAAATACTGCTGTCATTTTGTGAACAAATGACACATTACTAATATATTATTTATAAGAAAAAAAAAGTAAAAAATGATTTTTGGTGTTCTACTCGGTGAGTGTCAGTTGCACCTTTATACTACCTTCAGTTGCAGCGTAGTTGTTTGTGATTTATTAATAATTTATTTTGCTAGTGACTACCATCTAAATTGCCTCATTGTGAATACTTATATTTTGCATTTAAATGAGTACAGTTTGGCTTAGTGGTACTTTTCCCATTAGACGCAATTATATGGCATTTGCTGCTTGTGGTGAAAGATTAACGTGTCTTGGAAATATACATTTAACTCCTTTCATTGTGTATAATAGTATGTGGCAGCTAAATAACCTCAATTTTGTTAAGTCAAATTTCACAGAATATCAGCTTTAGCTGTACACTATTTCCTTGCACTGAGCAAGGCGGCGTCGCGATAAAGGGTGCGACTCGTATTAGCGAGGACTGGGGTTGATTTCTGGCTTCCGCCCACTCTGACCAAGGGGTTTCTTTCGGGATTTCCAAGGGTTATAAGGTGAATACTGAAGTGGTTTCTTTCATCCCCCGAATTTTCAACCCCTGTATGTCGTTCCATTATTCATTTGATTTATTTTCACTCCGTTATGTTTCAAGATCAGATAGTGTTGACCATGGTGTTTCGGTGCAGCGTGGCAGGGAAAACGACGCTCTCTAAGAAAATTTCTCCGTTCCTCGGTCTTAGGTTGAATGCCATAGCATATGAACATTTTCATTGGGGCAGGGGAAGTTGGACTCTCTTGGCGGGGCTGAGATCCCCAGACTGCCTGTCCAACTACATAGGCGTCTCATTCTGGAAACTATAGGGACTATCATTGCTGCACAGTCTCTGCTGCTTTCGGCCGCCCGGTGTCTCCTTTTACCTATCTCACCCATCCCTCATGAGCTGCCCCTTCAAGGGGCGTAGACACAATATTCTCACTGCATTGGTGTGGACTTCCCTTCGAAAAAGTCGTCTTCTATCCTTTTATTTGCTTTAACGCATGTAAAAACAGTTCATCTGGACACTATAGTGTGTTGTGCTCTTGATATCCATAGTTACAGTTTGTCATTTATTTATGCATAGTAGCCTTCCGCTATTTGTGTTGGAAAAGGTTTGTTTACGTGTCGTGGATTTACGGCACATGATAAACCTCAAGCGTGATAAAGATGTATCTTAGTAAAACTAAGCAATCTAAGCCCAATATACACATGGTACGCTAAGAACCGCAGCAGTCGAGGAACGTTCAAAATAAAACCCAATGTAATATTTTTTGCAACAAGGTTTAGAAACTGCATTTTGGTTCTTGCGGATCAAAGTTTTACGAAACTGACTCCTTGAATTTCGCTTGTTTCTGATTATAGCTTATATCTAAACAACAATCGTTCTAATTTTCTTTGATACTGTCGATGGTGAATTGCGACGGAAAACGCCTTATTGGAGCTGCATCACTATGGTTAATGCGCAATTATGCTCGAGTTTGGTATTGGGCTCATTATTTTATTTCTTTGGTCATTTATCTTTATGTATTGTGATGAGTAGTTGCTACAGTCATATTGTTGTATTTGGAAATGGAATAATAATTTTATAGGAACATGATAGGCGGGTAAGGATTTACCTTAAATGTTTCTTTCAACTCCCGAAGGTTATTTCTCTCTTAGCTGGCAGCACATTGTCCAAATGTATTCTTAACATGGTAGCATTGACCAGAACTAGCTGACACTGCATTATTTACAGGTTGTCTCAGTGGCAAATAACGTTTAAATCCTTTCAGTTTTCAGTATGATACCTCTCTCGGCCATTTTGTAATTAGCTCCCCGTTGGCTATCGCTCTGATAGAAAATCCTAAAAAGAAAGCGTCAAAGAATACCAAGGTCAAGAATGTGACCACTATCACACCTCTATTAGGATAAGTCATAGCTTGTCTGACTTTATCACCCCTTAGTTTGTTTCCTTTTTTATTTTTGATAGTTGTCTCATATAGAAACGCGCCAGTTTATGTAGATTAAAGTTACCCTTCAATCGAAAGATACATTTTCTTCACCTCTCCTTTCCTAGACTATGAACTGAGCGTTCCATCTCTACATTCCCTCTCTCTCTCTGTGATTTCCAGTGACGTAGCCGTCGCATCTGGTAGAGTTATCGACTAAGACCTCGATAGGTGTCTTCAGGCGTACCTGATAAATAAATAACAAACATTTAAAATTCTTCCCTCGTGTACCTTTTTTCCTGCAGCGGGACTGTATTGCATATATCTCAATTACCATATTACATTCATACACTATTTTTTTCAGATGATACTAGTTACAATTAAAGTTTAATAAAATAATATACATAAAATAATACTGTAAAATAATGTAAACTAATTAAGGATAACAACCTTTACATTTCCATCAAACTACTACCTCATTGTTTGAAACCACCAATATTGAAATAACTGGGAATAACTTCTTTTACTGCTTACATTTCCATAAGATATCAATTGGTTAAGATATTTAACGCCCAAATGAATAAACTACTAACCAACGGTAACCGGCAGAAACTGTGCGATAGCCCTACGCTTTGTTTCCCACATTTACTGATTATTTAGCAATTTTAGTATCTATATATTTCTTATTCTTCTCATTTTAACATTGTGTTACAATTGTGTGTATTCATATGCTTATTTCTATCTGTATTTTGTAAAGTTGTACATTCTACAAATACTGATCTTTTGTATGCTTCTGTATTATAATATCTTTGTACACATTTTCGTGTAAGTTTTATATCTATAACTCATTCATAACTGAGTAAATTAATAAATATGTTTTATTGTGTTACTGAGCAATACTTTTAATGTTTTACAGACTAATTATATTCTTTATTTGCGGATCCATTTAACATTTATCACTAACACAACTACACTACCAGTTTATCATTTTCACGTCTTTAATAATGATAATAATGATATTATTATTATTATTATTATTATTATTATTATTATTATTATTATTATTTTCCGTTAACTTACTGCAGCTAGAAGCCAAACGTCAGAATTAATCTTAAAGATGAAAACACGTTAAATGTTATAGAAGAACCCGTTATTACGTTATTCTAGCTTATTCAATTTACCTTTAACGGATATTCTTTATGTTTTTAGGAGAATTTATCAGGCGCGTTTTGCTGTGGTTCTAATAAATTAATCAACACCCGTGGTCGTGATCGTTAAAATACGGATTTGTGAGCGAGAAGTCTGTTGTGCAAATCCAGCCAGGACCATCCTCTGTGACCGAGGTATTTCAGTCCTCATAACTGGCAAACTTAGGCCTGGAACATTCAATTCCCAAATGTCCATTACCAATAATAATGGATGTCATATTTCGTGCCTATCAGCTTGGTGCCGAACCAGTCAGACCTGCACAAAAGTAATGGATTAACTACTTTAGGCCAGGTACATTTTCAAGTTATACCATTGGAGTCTGTTTCGAAAGATAAGCCATAATTGCTTCTGTTATTGAATTTATTTTTAATTGACACCTATCCCTGTGTGAAATACTGTACACATTTGAGGGTGGCTGACGGTGAGGGATAAGCAAAAGTTCACATTCACATACGCACTCACACGCACCAATTGTAAAAAGGAAACCAGTAAATATAAGCCCATTGAGTTCACTGAACGTTTTTATTTGTGAAACTTATCTTGCATTCACAAACTGCCTTTTACAGCGTGTAAACTGTCTCTCTGAAAGAGAATGATAACTCATAAACAAATGGTTCATAAACTCTGCTCCATCATTCACTTTAATTTCCGCCCCTAACAGAAAATCAATGGGTTCGCAGCCCATGAATAGTGCCTCCCCCATTCCAACAGAGGGTTGCACTGATTGCAGGCGCGCGCCATATTTTATGCTCTGATATTAGTCCTATAGAGCTTTAAAATGTTGCAGAAGACCTGGTTTAAAATTAATACATTATGTATGCTAATACCAACACAAGATTTTATTTCTCCACAAATCCGTGACCTGGGATTACATCCTCACAGATACTTTTATCCTTGAGCGTCTCCTCTAAATTTAGATGCAGAGGTCTTCACTGGTTACTCATTTTGACCTAGCAATCAAACTGCCGGGTTCATCCAAATGCTCACGGTAAGAGCTAAATATAATCCAACCGGTTATGTGGTCTACACCACACGTCCTTCAAAGGAAATGTTGCCTTTTGTTGCCCACAGATTGCTAGGAATCGTAGTTTTACACATTCCCCATAGGGCACCGGTCAGATTGGTTGAAAAATCTGTCAATGTGTGTGATCGAATCCGTGCTCGTTACCCACTCAGGCTGTATTTTAAGTTAAATTGGATGGTCAAGTTTCTAAGTAGGAATATAAGTACTATAATAGTTACGTACTATCTTTGTGAGAGAGTTTGAACAAAAATGACGAGCTTAACATTTCAAATAGCTACATTTATACGTTAGCATGTTTTAAATGTTCATTGTTCTGTGTTTCAGTAGGTCAATAATCCTATACATTCTTAGAACTTGTGCACCAATTTCCTTCCAAAAACTACATAACAGATAATGGAAAATACTGAAGTGGTCACTCAAATTTCAGATTTTTAAACAAATGGAAATGTTATAGCCTGTTCATCGAGCTGTGGTAAATTAAGACATTATTCGTCTACAATTTAAAAGAAAAACTGCAGCAGCTTAGTTAAGAGAAGTAAAATTGTTCGATTTAACATACAGAAATACAAACATATTACAGTTTACGTGCTCTATTGGTGTTCAAAATGCTTCATCTTTTCGGTTTTATATTATTCTGGAAACTGCAATGTATTATTGTACCTATGCACCAGCAAAAAGCAGTTGTCACCTGTCTCTCGAGCCTGATCTGCATGGTGGCATTAAGCTCATTGGAGTAGAAATGCTGTGCCCCCAAATACTTTTTCATCTGTGGGATTAAATGTAAGTCGCTCGGTGCTAAATTTGGTCTGTACGAAGTCAAGCACCGCCTTCCGGATCATCTTCATCATGAAAGTATGTTCTACGTATCTCTGAGTTTTCTGGACCATGCTATCACCCCTAACATTCTACTCCGTACTTAACTAATTCTGCTATTATTTCCATGCCCATTTTAATAAGTCTGTAGCACTATAGTTTGTGTGGCCCTTGGCATACAAAGCGACTCCAACCTTAGCGCCCACATGCCCAAGACAGATGCTTTTAGTGAATGCTTCCTCAGCCAGAAAGTTGGCTTTCATGAAATACAGTTAGCTAATTATCGAAGCTCAAATGCATCATGTTAATTCACAATACTGAGTGTTGCTGGTCCTATACATGGACCCCCTCTCGTCCAGCATGTGAGGGCTCGAACCCACGCGTATTCTGTACCTGTCAAAAGTAATATTTTCTATGTTCAAGGTCTGTTTGGCCATCATGAACCTACAGAACGTAATCTAATCTATGGAAATCGTTCACAAAAACACTTCGTATGTGTTTACATAATTCTTACATGTTTCACTATAGAACTTCCAAGATGGAAAGGCAACTCGGTAATGTTGCGAACAATAAACCTGACTTCTTAGTGTAACGAACCAATTCGCGACATTAAACTTCGCAGACATACATCAGTAGACACTTTAGATTATAAACGGTACAAACGTCTACCATTAAACTACAAAATGTACTTGCTAAAACCCACAAACCGAAAAAGAAAACTTTTGTACATTTTCAAGAATTTGTATAAAACTATCTTGTTTGCAATGCAATATTTGTCAAAATTTTCGTCGTTGACACACACACAGACGCCCACACGCATACACACAGAGGACATTTGTCATATCCTCTACTATAGATGTACAATTTCATCTCAGTTATAAAGTAAATATATGAAAAATTGGCATTAAAGTCATCTTATTAAGGTCATCTCTTCCGGTAGATCAGGAGGTAGGTATTTGTGACAACGTGTTTAATGGGAAGTAGAAATATGGTCTCGCAATATTCTGGCACACTTTTATGTAACACTCTAAAATGTGATAAGAATAAATTAAACAAAGGGTTGCAAGCGAAGCTCTATAATATAAGACAAAAGTAAATTTTCAGGATTGTAATTGGTAAAAAGTCTGACAAGATACATAATTGAAACGCTGGCCTTTAGTGCTCTCTCTTGCAGTACATTTAATAGCGCGTTTATTAAAAATGAACTCTAGCTTTAAGACAACATTAAAGTTCAAATTTAATATTAACGAAAACGTAACGCAGTATGTGAAGCGAAACTTTATATTGTCACTAGCATATGGTCTTTGAAAATACACTTACCTTTAGATACAATTCCCTCATCTTTCCACATAAAATTGTTTCGAAAACCAAGGACAGCACATTTTATCTGTCATTACCATCTAGTTCCTAAAATGTAGCGGTTAAGGAAGCCTGTTCATGGTTAAAATTCCTCCTACTGGGATACTGCTCATCTTCGTAACCTAAGCTAATAAGAATTATAATAGTAGGTTCGTGAAGCAACTAATTGAAATACTTCAGGACGGCAAGTTGTTTTTCTATTCTCATTTCCGAATGTTACTATCTCAGCTACCGGGAAAATTCTGCTCTATCAATAGTGTCTGGATGGGTTTACGCGGTACTTTCTCCTGGTATAAAGAAAGGGTTTTTCGTTTATGTGCAATACAAGACTTGTAGACTTCAGGGTAAAACATTTAATGCCATCATTTATAGCTGCCTCCTCAGTTCTGCGTTGTACTGATGTATAAACTTAAATACAATTTATATATATATTATTATCATTATTATTATTATTATTAAAGCGAAAGCTCTGTAATAGAACTTTTATGGATGAGCTCTCCCAGGTAAACTAGTGTCAGAAGTACTCCTGTCACCACCGTGCAGTGTGGCTTGGGTCATGACGGGACAATGAAGTGAGGCAGTTTCCGGCCTTGTAAGAGTAACATCCTATGGAGACTTTAATGGTGAGTAGTGAAAAAAATTATTGATTATTTATGCATATGGATCAATGAGCAACATCTTTTAAAGTGTATAGCCTTAGGTGTGCTATTATATTAATTATATCGCAGATTAAAGACATTATAATATTCCACACAAACAAAAATGTTACAAGGGATCCTTTGCTTAAATAAAAACCATTATAAAAGCAGCTCATTCAGTATATTATATAGAATTACTCCTTAAGCCCTGAACATCTATATCTCTGGCACCTTGTAATAACTGACTTATGAAATCTAACATATGAAATATTATACCAACAAGGAAACGCCAATAAGACTTCTAAATAAATGTAAATAGAACAGGTTGAGAAATAGTAACTTGCATGCATACATACTGTGAAAGGATAATTGTTTATGTGATGATTTTCATTGTTGGTTACCTTTCTAGTTATGGACCAAGCAAGTCATCATGGAACCTAAATTTTACCCCTATGTTATACCCCAGTGAAGTGCCAAGAGCTTGATTAGCCAAATCCACTCTTCTCAGCTTTACATAGAAGTTCTCTGAGTTCCTCAAGATTTGATAGAAAAGTGTACACAATGCAACGGGAAGCAATCATATCCATACTTACCTAAAAAAAATTGTTACCAAACCGAAAAAGTGCTTCCATTGTCCAGAACAAGAGGGATCTAGAAAACAAGGAGTATGGCGGCTGAGATTAAAACAATGTGCTTTTAGGCGAAAACTGTGTCTTGTTGATTGGCTCTCCTGTATCCAACTGGCAGAGATTTCACATGTCCAAACAATATATGCGTCGAAAATTCTAATTACTTTGAAACTCTGCATGCATGAACATCCATTTGTGAACAATGCTGATGTTAAAACTGTCCTAATTAACTCTCTTCTTATAAAACCGCCATATATTAATAAATTATGGAGAAATGTGTCATATTCGCAAATCTAGTTCATTTCAAAATAAACTAGAAGTTTTTTTTTTTGTTTTAATACACCTCTATTTTATTTTACACGATAAGGATGGAATTAGTGTTAATATCTCAGAAAGATTCCAACGAGAACATACATTTTTGGAAGGGTAAAATAAAAAGAATCCCTCTAATGGAATTTTCTGTCGATGTGAAAGTCGGTTTGGTTTCCCGTAATTAATTGTGATATTTGAGAAATGCACAAAACATCCGTGTCAAGGGAGAGGGACACAATGATGGAAACCGAAGCTCTCACAATAAGCACTGCATTCGCTGCTATATCACTGTCATGTCTTTCATTTTGTTTCATTAAGAGTGAAGCATAACACAGTCAACTCATGTATAAGCAGTACATGTAACACAAAAAACCCGTTACAGATCAGACATGCTGCAGGGATCACAGCGTCGTCATTTTTTTCCTTCTCTGCAAGCATTGATAAAGCATATTCAAATTACCAGCTTTAGCCGATTTAGACACAACTAATTAAAAAGCAAAATATTTGTTCAGTCTAGACAGCATTGGCTAAAGTAATGGACACCAGTAACCAAAATTTCAGTCTCAGAGATCAACTAGGTTAGAATTCACTCTGTGTTTCTTATCATACTTGTTCTATATGAAGGTTTAGACCAACGTAAAGTAAACCTTGATGGCGTTGGTGAGTATTAGCCGGGGCCCGCGATCACTGTCATAAAAGATTATTTGTCTTTGTAATAAAAACTATACTTTTTTATAAATTAATTATATTTTCTTTTGCAGTAGTAATATTAATAACTGTATGTTAAGCAAAACTTGCGAAATAGTGTAGTTCTAAAGGGGAATAACAGTCCAAAATAATAGTTATTTATGATAAATGTGGAGAAAGGAGAATAAAATTGCCTTGAACACGAGCGGCATACACTATTCTTCAGACAGTCCTGATTAGGTGTGTGTGTGTGTAGTGAGTGTGTGTGAGTGTGTGTGTGAGTGTGTGTGTAAGAGTGTGTGTGTATGTGTGTGAGTGTGTGTGTAAGAGTGTGTGTGTATGTGTGTGAGTGTGTGTGTAAGAGTGTGTGTGTATGTGTGTGAGTGTGTGTGTAAGAGTGTGTGTGTATGTGTGTGAGTGTGTGTGAGTGTGTGTGTAAGAGTGTGTGTGTGAGTGTGTGTGTAAGAGTGTGTATGAGTGTGTGTGTGAGTGTGTGTGAGTGTGTGTGAGTGTGTGTGTGAGTGTGTGTGAGTGTGTGTAGTGAGTATGTGTGAGTATGTGTGAGTGTGTGTGTGTAAGAGTGTGTTTGAGTGTGTGTGAGTGTGTGTGTGTAAGAGTGTGTGTGTGTGTATGTGTGAGTGTGTGTGTAAGAGTGTGTTTGAGTGTGTGTGAGTGTGTGTGTAAGAGTGTGTGTGAGTGTGTGTATGTGTGTGAGTGTGTGTGTAAGAGTGTGTTTGAGTGTGTATGAGTGTGTGTGTGTAGTGAGTGTGTGTGAGTGTGTGTGTGAGTGTGTGTGTGAGTGTGTGTATGTGTGTGAGTGTGTGTGAGTGTGTGTATGTGTGTGAGTGTGTGTGTGTGTGAGTGTGTGAGTGTGAGTGTGTGTGAGTGTGTGTAAGAGTGTGTGTGTGTGAGTGTGTGTGCGAGTGTGTGTGAGTGTGTGTGTGAGTGTGTGTGAGTGTTTGCGTGAGTTTGTGTGAGTGTGTGTGAGTTTGTGTGTGAGTGTGTTGTGTGATTGTGTGTGTGAGTGTGTGTGAGTGAATGATTGAGTGAGTGAGTGTGTGTATGTGAGTGAGTGTGTGTGTGTGAGTGAGTGTGTGTGAGTGTGTGTGTGAGTGTGTGTGAGTGAGTGAGTGTGTGTGTATGTGTGAATGTGTGTCAGTGTGTGTGTGAGTGAGTGAGTGAGTGTGTGTGTTTGAGAGTGAGTGAGTGAGTGAGTGATTGTGTGTGTGTTGTTTATTTTACCTGTTTCTCGAACTTGATGCTCAACGTGCTGCAATGTTCAGCTTAGCATTCCTTAGCATCAGTTTGACAACTTGATGAGTTATAGAAACATGACCTCATTTAAATAGGCCGCTAATCTGACTTGTAGAATGCTTATATCGGTCCATAAAGTGGCGGATGTTATGAATGTCGTCAATATGGAATGTGCACAACCAGACGAGATTTTGCAAGCAACGGACAGAGCACAAAGTTACAATGAAGCTGTGGTCACATAACACTTCTACTTTGAACACTACTGACATCTGACAGAAGCCCTACATTTACCAGTAACTATCCAAACGGTACCGCTCTAGTCGAATTCCCTTTCGCAGCAAAATTATTTATAATACTTAGATTGCTATGCTTGATGTCGTGAAAGGAAATCTAAGAACCTACGTGTATTTAATAAGTGATAACTGATAAATGATAACTGATAACGTAATCACACACCTGTCGTGTGTGTGATCGGTACTCGGTACTCGTATGGCTTCTTTATATAATGTTTTTAATCATGCTTTTAATGTTATAGCTATCTAACTCATAATCTATCACATGAAACACATTGCCTTGTAAATATCTACCAGATAGAAATATAAAAAATTATATTGAATTGCTCATATCCCTAAAAATCTGTTAGTCTAATTATAGCAAACTATTATAGATTTTTCACATTAATCTGGGAAAATAAGTTTGATAATTGTCACATAGCTTTCATTCCCCCCGAGTTATTTTAGTAAACTGCAGATAGCATAAAATTAGAAGCAAACAATTAACATCCGTAGTGTTTGAAACACAATCTTTAAAGTGCAGCATCTTTTAACGCCTTGGCAATGGATTTTTCTCTTATATTTCACATTCTTCACATTCTATTTTACCCTAAACATTCAATCGTTTTATCAAAATATCGATCTTTTAATAATGCTGTTTTTAATGCTCCATAACTCTGATTTTTCACCTATGAAGTAATTATAAAAAAATATGAGTAAGTGTGTATCCCTACTTTTCTATTTTTGTACGAACCTTTATTACCTTTATTCAGAATATTTTTACATAAGCTAAAAGGAAAAAAAAAATGTCGTATGGATTTCAATTGCTGTGTTGGTTTCTTCGTTATTCCGTTTTATTTAGTTAAGACAGAATGTGTCTAGCGTATAAAGGTAACTCGAGGTGCAACAACCAGAACGGTGGCCCAAAGGTCATTGTAAATTCTCCCGCCTACCATAAAGCACATCATGGGCAGGATACAGTAATGGAGCGTGGCATGTGGTTAGTAAGGCACACCCCTGTGACTGTTTAGGCACGGTTTATAATCAGAACTTTTCCAGCAATTATGACTATAATTCCTCCCTAAGATCCTCAGAAACAATGTTTCCAGATGAGAGGTATTTCTTCTTTTAGGCTCCTTAGAAAGCGGTTTAAAATATATGGCCAGCTGTGGAATATATATTGTACCAAACAAAATATATTTGTACTAAAATTACCACAAATATTGAATTATTTTGCATATCATGGACACACATTGGCCTTTTTCGGTGTAACAGATATTCCACAGCACATTTTTTGCTATCAAACAATGACAATGAAAATATGAAATCTTCCTTAGTGTGATGGCATACTACAACCCGCCTATTCAAGTCGTTTACGAGACTTATACTTGTACTTTGTTACAGAAGTGAAGCATTGACATTATGAAGAAAGGTGAAAGTAGAATGAATGAAATGAAATTTATGAAATACACAGCGGGGTGTAAAAGTGGCATCATAAATGTATTGAAGATATAATGAAGCAAGTACAAATAGAACCTCTTACTGATTATATAAAGTACTACTAGAAGAAATGGACACATAATCTACATCACGCGCGCACAAGTAGAATCCCTAAAGCCATGCTTCACTATCGTCCAAATGGGAGGAGGGCCCAAATGAAAGTCGTCAAAGAATGGCTGGACTGAAAATTCGACATCTGAGATCCAGGTCTTAAGGTCCAATACTTGAAGGAAGACGAAACAACTATTTTGCAACCTATTTTTATGTAATTCATTTTGAGGATGTTCTCTGGATTTATTTTATATTTGGGTGACATATATGTTATGGTATTTCTTTACCCGCTTCCCTGACGGATCTAAAATTCTAAGTATAAAGCAGTAGATGTTTTGGAAAATAAAAGTTAGACTTTCTAAAAGCATATCCTAACACATTCTTTCCTGTTTGAAACTGCAAGACTACAAAGCAAAATGTAATACCAACAAATGATTCTTGGATCGTAAAAAAGCCGTAATCGCCACAGGTAAGTGAGTGGCTTGCTTTCAAATGTGTAGCAATTGCAGATGCGTGGTATGCTTATTTTCACAGCTCCACTACCACTGTCGCACGTGCTCGAAAAATTATGACTTGAAGAGCAGCGGCACTACCTCAAAGCTTTAAAATGCGGTACTTGGGCGTAATGCACACGAGCGAGAATGTTCGCTTAAGCTGGAAATTTCGTTAACGTCAACAACTGTAACAGGAAGAGCTGCAAGCCAGCCAAGTCAGTTTTTCGACTGAGAGTTCTAGTGTGCAGTTGCGTGAGAGAGCAGTCAACAGTCAACGCGTCAAAGCGACGAGAAAATTGTACTGCGGACTTGTGAAAGCAGCGGAAGAAGGGCTATTTTTAACAAAAATTGAGCAATAAAGAGGTATTTCTTACGATATTTTACATACTTAAATGAGAAAATGAAACAGAACACATCTACCAATATTTCAAGTCAGTGAATAGATATTATGAATTTTTCATTTAAATGGCTCTATTGTATAAGAAGGGCACCAAAAGTAATTTAGCTCCTTCAAGCAGAGAAATAACTGCTCTAAACTGTGTGTATTGCAATGAATTGAAAACCTAAGTTATCTTAAAATATGTAAATTAAACAGTACCTTGAAATATAATGCTGAAAATATATTTTAAAACACGCATTTTTATACAACAAACTTACCATCAAAAGTCTTCGTGAAACCAAAAAATATATAAGCCTATAGAAGATTTCAAACCCATTGTTTTGCTATCTTAAATTAACCCACTAATATTTTGTTTGTTAAAAAGCTTACATTAAAACCCGTAAAAATATAAATTCGGTAAAAGAGTATGCCTTTCAATATGCCCACGCTTTCTTTAAAAACGGTATAAAACAGCAACTCTGGATTATGGGTTGAAGTTTTTTGGACGAAACATTTCATGCAGTTTAGCACTAACTTTGTGAATCATAAAATGTTATACATGTGCTTCTGAAATATTAGTTGCCTTATCTAGTACGTATGTTCAATGTACATAGTAGGCAGAGAAGGTATTTTATTCCACCAAAAATTCGGTACTAAAATTTCACTGGAAATATATATTTCGGTTGCCCCTAAATCCAGCAAATTCAACTAAATACTAAACTTGGTGTTTAAATCTAGTATCTTCTAAGAATGCAACATGAAGATTTTTAGGAAAATCGTTTTACCCAAGCATACTTTTACATGGAAAAATTTTCGATTTTCTCAAAATGGCTCTAATGATTTTTCTTAAAACACCGTATACTTTGGATATTTACATGAGAAATTAAGTGTATATCCTGAAATTCATGGGAATAGCCTCTGATAACCTTTTTCATTCTGAATGACTTTTGAATATCTGGTAACCCGTAAGAGACAGAAAAATACGTATTGTACAAAATATGTAGATCTGGTTGAAATACACAATCTATGTCATAAGCATAGAGCCATAAACGTTTCCGAGTTGTTCTTTGTTATTGGTTTCTATTTAAAAATGCATATACTTTCCACAAACGAGAAGTTCGGTATTTGTAGCATATCTCTGTTTTTTTTGTTTTTTTTTTTTTAGTCCTGGTCATGCAAAGATCAATATCAATCGCATAGCGACAGCTTTTAAATGATTTGACCATCGCTTTAGCCTAGTTTATCGACTTATTTTCTGCTACTTAGAAGGAACTACGTAATAACGAAAATCTTAGTAATGTTTATCTCGATTAGCATGAATTAGTTAGAAGATTAAGCTTTTGTAAGAATAGTTTGTAACAGAATGGTACAGAAAGTCATGTGAATGAAACACATAAGATTGTTGTTACTATAAAAAAATCATATGTTTAATTTTCTCTGTTCCATTACAGTAATTAACACAAATGTTTTAGACTAGCAAAACAATTTAGTTTTATACTTTAAATTGGCATACATACACAGTTTTAAAATGATTTCAGGTCTAGATCTTAGTGTTAAAAGCTTCGAGAAACACATCTTTTGCAAACCTGAAAGTATTAAGATTTATATCGTATAAGGGAAATACGATATAACAATCACTATAAATAGCTTTAATACAAACAAAGTGGTCATTTTAAAACTATTAAAACCATATTTTGAGTTTAAATTAGAATATAAATCTTATATCTTGACTTGAAAACTTTATTAAAAACTCTGCTGACTGTGGAGTCATTTGCGAGGCATTATCCAATGCGTACCTTCGGTCACAGAACACTTGAAGTATGCAGGACCTAACTAGGCCAGGAAAAGAGGTAAACATGGGACAGATAGGGATATGGTGTGAGCAGGTTATGAGGAAATGGCTGAAAGTTTTCGAGGATGGTTATGCTAACAGTTCTAGTGTTCTTTTAGATTAGAGTAATTATGTAAATATGATCTATGACGTAAGAAAATTTTATAATGAATTGCATCCAACCTAAGCTAACTTGGACTGCCTCACATCACTTGACCTGTTCACTCATCATCTAACATAACTTAACCTAAACTAACCAAATCTAATTTCAGCCATCCTAACCTAGCCGGACTCGAAGTTACAATGCAATTTATCTGCTGCGGTTCTCAGCGTCCCATTCTATTTTGGGCGCGAAAGATCGATTGCTTTTGCTCAGAGGACACTTTATCATGCTTGAGGTTCTTTTACGTTTCGTAAATCTACGACACAAGAAAAATGGCTTCACTTCCCTTCCGAAGGATTTTTACGCCCGAAAAAAAAAATCCATCGTCCTCCGCCGGCTGTCAACCCACGACGTTGAGAATCAGAAGCTAGATCACGGAGAACAGCGCCCGAGTCGAAGTTATGTGAATAAAAAGGTAATATAAACTAAGCTAAGCTAACCTAGATTGCCTTCTCGCTTGTTTATTTCTTCTGCCATGAAGAAGTTATGTGAATAAAAAGGTAATATAAACCAACTTAACATAACATAACCTAAGCTAAGCTAACCTAGATTGCCCTCTCGCTTGTTTATTTCTTCTGCCATCATTTAAACCAGGCCTTCTCACGTAAAAATGCAGGTGTGTAAACCGAGGTATAGAGATTTTATACGCCGTGTATCGGTCCGAGTTGCCGGTCCCCATGGCCACGCTCGCTAAGGCCGCTTTGGTGTTTTGTGGGCAGGGGATCGTGGGTTCGAGTCGCGCTTTGGTCATGGGTGTTATATGTTTGTGCAATGTGTATATGTCTGTGTAAAGGAAAAGTAAAACCAGTAATCATACAGTAAATTTAGGGGGGAAATGTAAACAGGGGATACAACGCTGGAGTCCTGACTAGTCCTATGCTGCCATAACCTAAGCTAACCTATACTGTCCTCTAACCGGATAAATGGGTGTTCTTATTATCTAATCCGACCCTATCATTACTTAAATGGTCTCTGTTGTTGCTTGAATGCATACTCCCATCTTCTAAGCGGATCATTTCATCCTCTGAAGGGTTCCCTTCTCATATTATAAACAACCCTCACATTGTCTATACGGTCCTTTCATCACTTATGAATCCTGACTCAACATTTATCAGTAACCTCTACACAATTTTATACATTTTCAGCAAACTGTACAGTTATATAATCATTTTGATACCTTTACAGTTATTTTGTAACGTTACAGGAAGCTTTAGACGTTTTGTGGTCAGATTTTTAATGTTTTGCGACAATGATTTTGGCTAAATTTAACTGAAAATAATTCATAAACAATCCAAAGTACCTACTAATCCTGACGCCAAAGCTTGAGTAAAGTGTTATGTTACATGTTTAATTCTATGCAGAAAACATTGCAATCTAGGTAGCTGAATTTATTCAATTGTCTATCATTTTTTATTTCTAAAGTTATTTTTGCTCTAATTGTATAAGGCCCTGAAGTGCATACTTTTAATAGCAGAAATAATCAGTTTTTACATACACAATTTAATTTCTATATGTCCTTTTGTAAACTGTTTCTTGAGTTATACATTGGCACCTGGTCATCTGCATATAAAATTGAGTTTAAAGTAAGTCTTAATTTTAAAACGAGTCCCTGTACTATGTGTGACTTACTATTTAAGAAAGTAACATATTTTGTGTTTATGAGTAAGCCGATAGTGCGCTGCTAAATGAAACCATATTGGCAGGAGCAAATTTATATTTGCTCTCGTTATCTAGAATAGCTCAGAAAAGTAGAATTAAATAACGGCAACAGAATAACAGCTCACAACCAAAATTTTTCTTCTTATTGTTATTCTCGTTTTATCAGGTCTGTGACCTATTTCGTTCAGAATGAACTGTCCGCTCGTCTGCTTTTCGGTTTCCCAGGATATTTTCTTCCAATTGCCTCTTGCTATACGCCCTGTCCTATTTGATTTCCTAAGATACATGATGGTTCCATTCGAGACCATTTTTATTTACCCAGTTGCATATTGCTAGGGTATTAACTGTCTTCTTATTTATTCAGTTCTAATTGTATCGTTCCTTGATATATGTACAATTTTCACAGAATATTCATCTCATTTGTTGCTAATGTTTGCACATCAGTAGACTATGACCAGACTACGCAACGTTTACCGGATATTAATATTTTCCAACCTTGATCCACCTTATCTATAAACGTAAAGCACTAATGCATCCCCAAATAGTCGTGTTTCTATTAGTGCCCCTCCTTGCTTGCCTTTTCAGACAACTAAAACAAGCAATGATTGAGCCACTTCAGAGTTGATACCACCTTAGTAATAAAAAGGGAGATAATTAAAGAGGGGGTTAGAGAGAATAAAGTGGGGTAGTTTGGCACTTATAACCCTAGATTTAAAACATCCCCGGAATCGTTTATTTTATCTTTAATGTATAAGAAAGTAAAGCATATTTTATTTTTAGGTGCTGATAATGTCCATGACGACACTTCATTTCAATTTTTATGCTAAATATGATTGTTGTCCTTGCTTGGCAATTAGTTTTTGTTGTGTATGCATATCCCTTTATCGCATTTCACAATGTCCATTTTTAAACAAATCTCCCTCAGACGCATTGAGAATGATGGAAGAAGCTTATGGTGAAGCAGCGATGAAGAAAAATCAGGTGTATGAATGGCATAAAAGTTTCAGTCAAGATTTTCGAGCGGTGAAGGAACTACTGTACATCCGACAAGAGCACTTCGATGAATATCTGAAAATGGTTTCTAGAAGTGCTTCCAGTCTTATTACACGTGATGATAGCGGCTGAGAACTATTTCGAAGGAAATGTTGTGCAAATGGCCTTATGGTACCTTGTTTCTGTGTTATTTACATATTCCGGGAACTCTTTGAGTGAAGTGTGTATTACGTGCACAATCATATTGGACTAAAGACTTCCTTCAGTTACTTCTTGTAAATGTTTTATGTTTAAGCGTTTAGATATTTTAGTTATGAATGGCATCAAAGAAATATAAATAAATCTTAGTATTTAGCACTGTTTGATATCAAGTTCTTAAACTATATTGTAGTACATACAATGTTTGTAAAACCCACTGGCTGTAACTAAACTATTTTTGATATTACTAAGACGGTAGTTTTCGCAAACATTTTTTAACATAAGCTTTCCTCTATATAGCAGCACTATTGGTTTAGAAGCAATAACCAGTCTGAGCATAAGTACACAGAAACGTTTTGTAAGTGTCTTATCTCTAAAACGTTGTTCAGCACCAAAAAGCCCTTAATCACTGCCCTGTGCATATATTATAAAACAAAGTCAAAATTAATATAGGCTAAGATTTTGAAGACAAATTTCACTTAAGAATTTATTATTACTACTGCTACTACTACTACTACTACTACTACTACTACTACTACTACTACTACTACTACTACTACTACTACTACTACTACTACTACTACTACCACTACTACTTTCTTTTTTTCACTTTAAAAGCCTATTCTTGCTTATGGACACAGAGCTTATAATTTTATCTCCTAAATCCCTATAAGGTTAAAACGGCATTTCAGTATACGAAAGTGTTGGAGCGATAAAGGGTACTAATATGGCTTTAACTTGTCGTCATTGTCATTACCATTTGTTGCTTCACAGAGAATGCTTATAAAACAAAACGCAAATATACTTCAGTACAAGAAATATATGTAACTGCCTAATTTGTAACCGCTAAGCCTTAGGGAACTGCTAAGCAAATAGAAAACACAGCGAAATCACAGAGAATTGAGCTGAGGCTATTTTTACAAGGTTATAGATTCAATGGCGTAAAAAGGAAGGTTCATCTTCGCCATATTTGCTCATATTTTGCTAAATGTGGATAACTGAGGCTTGTTTGATTCCTCAAAATGAACATTTTATAGCCCTTAACACCTATGGGACAAAAGAGAAGCTACAAAAGTTAACATTTCGTCTGCTGTGGATATCTAAAAACTCATTCGACCAAGCAAGGTATATGATGGCCGGTGAAATAAATAAACACCTCTTTCGAGCTGAGATAGCTTGTTCACGATTAAAAATGCATGAGCTAGGACTGCTGCGGACATACTTAAGAGGTAGCCAATTGTCCATAACATTCTGAAAACGTTCGCCACAGTCTTAGACGAAATGAAGTTTGCATATTTTTACTCTTCCATCACTGGATACTAACCTGGAACATACGGCCGTTTATTAATTACTCAAATTTTTGTATGATACTCTAAAATATGCTTTAAGGTGGTACAGAATTTTCAAATTTTAAATTACTGTAGTTGGCAATACAGTGAACTGCACCTCTGTTTACATGAAAGTCATGGATTTTTGTTTTATCATGACAAACCTCATAGGAAATTGTAAACTTATAGTTCTGAGGAACGGACTACCTAAAACCGCCTTCTTAATCATTGGGTGGTAAAGAGCATAAAATGGGTGATTTTGTCGAGAACTAAAATTAGGTTCAGTTTTGTAAGTAGCATACATTTTAGTAAGATATTTCTTTCTGAATATATTTTAGTAAGTGTATTTATTGACTCAAAATTGGTTACATATAAGGTCTTTAATTCACTGCTGCAGATATTTCACTCGACGGTTGGACTCGTAGATGGCTTCTCAATCCACGGCACGCACGCCACTGCGCGCTAACACTCCAGTCGGAGTCTGACTCAGGACGCACTCAACTCACTGACTTGGCTTGAAATTCTTCCTTCCTTTTTATAGCTATAAATTGCGTCACAAAACGTTTTGAAAAATTGTGGAAACCGAAGCTACTGGAAGAATCTGGTGTGTACCAGACATGGCGCGTTCCAAAGCCTTCGGTTACCGGATCGCCGCACTTTCTGTTCTTCCGCATTCCAGGGTCTCAAATTGCGCTGACTCGCATACGACGGCGAACGTGAAAGCTGCCGGCTACGTATGTCACAATATTAAATCCAAATGATCGTCACTTCCTGGGTTACCTTCTTAGATAGAGGCAACTATTAGTATGACTTAAAGTACACGTGCTACAGATATGTTTATCCAAATAAAATAATGCAATTATTTACTTGGTTCAGTTGCTTGATAAACAACAGTAATAATTTGGTGTGTCCTGTTTGAAAATATGGAGCACTATGTATGTTGGTAATTCTTTCTTCAGTCTTGAAAACTGATAACGCCTTACTGTTCGTTATTAGGTTTAAAATATTTATATCCTTAGGTTCTTAGAGTATTCGTGTAGTGATTTCTGAAAATAGGTACAGCATCTCTGTTTACTTAAAAAGTGTGTTTCGGTGCTAGTTAAAGGTCTACTTGTTCTTTCTATTGGCTGTCTGATCCATTACAACATTGCTGCGTCTTAATTAATTGGTTTCCGTAAGAAGCGCAGTAGCCAAGCGTACCACCCGTCCATTCCACTGTAGTGTAACTCAAAGGTCGGCAATTACTTCAGAGCTCTTGTGCACCCTTTTTTGTATTTAAGGCTTTGTGTTTCCGTGGAAGTAGTGATTAAAAGGTAGGTTGTAGTACTAACCAAAATTAAATTATCGCCTTTTATGGTACAAGCATAAGATATAAAGAATATACCAGAAAGTACATGACATGAAAAAAGTTTTACCCTTATTTGTTTCGCACAATTCTGTGCACATTTGGTTCAATATTTGCTAATTTTAAATAAGGTTCAACATCGAGCCGATGTCTGTTGTACTTCAGGAAACTCAATATTTACCTGTTTGTTCACAAATGCATATTCTACACATGGTATTAGAGATATAGATACAGCTATTTTGATTAATGGCACCAAAATGTGTATCCACTACTCTTGTATTACTTCTTTTTTTCCTTAGTTTTAGCAGTTTTCCCACAAACCAATCACATAGTTTACTACCTGAAATGTTTTCCATTGTCTTATCTACGTGGGAAAATGAACAACGCTTGTCTATATAGGCTATCTGTTTTGATTCCACGTTCTCACACATGTGACCTGCTAGCCTACTTAGTGTGGGGTCATTGTTCTTTCAGAAAACATTCAAACTCAGTCCCGATACAACAGTCGTTATAGCGAGGTCTGCCCACTCGCCATCCAAATCGCTGTATCAGGGAAAATAAATGTGTGTGCCACGTTCTGAAAAATACAATCATAATAACTAAAATTACAAGGTCACAAATGAAGCAAAATTTGAAGTAATGTTCATTAGACTCTCTTCTTAACTAGAAGTACAGATATATGTAACTGCAGCCCCAACAGCCCGAAAAGGAAACGTTGTATAAGTACCTTTACAGCTCTTTTCTTATACTCAAAAATACCTTTACCAAAAACAGATAAAGAGTAAATTCTCTGAGAAGTATTTTAATAAAGATGTTGCAAATAGCATCAACCAGTTCATCTTAGTCCTTCGTACACAAGAGTTTCAATTATTATAGCGCACTCTACTCTAAAGGATATCTATCTATGAGTTTTAGAATCTGATGGAGGAAACTGATCTCCGAAGCAAGTCACCAATTCCTTATATCTAGTTTTCGCAAAATAGGATATCGGAGGAAACTATAACATCAGCAAAATGACAAACTATTTTGATATGATGTATGCAACCTCTGAGAGCTTGCTGATGTTATAGTGTATAATACAGAAGATTTCTGGAAGAACATCGCAGTGTCTTACATGATTCCAGCAGTGCAACTTCTGAATACGTGCTAAACCGAGAGCACATTTCTATTAACTTGATTCTTGTGAGCAACAGATTCTTCGGTTCTATTCAGATGATAGTGATCCCTTCTCTCTCTCTAATTAAAGCATATATTGTAAACCAATTCTGAATAAGTGCTAATCCGAAGCACATTTTATTTGCTTGATTATATTGAGCAACAAGTTGTTTGGTTCTATTTCGGTGATGGTTGCTAACCTTTCCTCTTTCCAATTAAAACATATATTGTAGATCACAAATTTAAAATACAAAAATCACTACTATCCCTGTAACTGTTTTCAGAGCGTTATTGGAATTAATCTTATAATCAACCTAACAATGCTCAAGGGAGGCAGTGGTTCATTTGAAAGGATTTCTTGGATGTTGGGAGACCAAAAGAGGTTCGAAGTATTAACCGCGGGGAGCGGTTAAGTTCACATAAGCTCATTATATAGAACAAGATGTATTGCAGTAACTGAAGATGTATTGCAGTATCTGAAATATTTTTGCACAAAAATATTCTGTCCCTTTACCCGGGTACAAGAATTAAATGCATGGGACATTGAGTCAAGAAGAAGTTCTTGCCATTGTATGTTACAGTACTAGTACATTGTACTAGTTCATGTGATTCTTAGCATGCATCTTATTAATAGATGAGACTGGTTTACTTATGACGGAATCCTACGTTTTCATAGTACCCAACTGGGCCTATGGAAACCTGGTTAAGTACAAGACAGATATCAACAAAGGTTCTGCCTAGTTGTTCGATCAGCTTAATGGTCCCTATTCCTTCATCCGAGTCTGTACGCAGAGGTATATCTATAGTTTCTCAGAAAGTAGTTGTATCATTTAATTTATTGTGTGCCTCTGTCCGTCATCCAAAGTAAGTAGTGTTTTACACCAAGTGATTCAAGTTGGATAGTACGCAATTTCCTAAAATATAAATTTTCCGCACAGTTGGTTAGTCAAGGAATTCATTGCATGGCGTGCTGGATCTCCTTGTTTGAATTCATGCATTTTAAGTCCCCGGTTTATGTGATTAATGTACCGAAAACTGATAATGTAGACCGTATCTACATTGTATTTTACCAAATACGAAACAGTCTAGTAATTTGCAACCGAGTATGCAATAACATTGAATGCAGGCTTAGAGCATGCATCGAATTAGGGGGAAACGTCTTTAAGGAATTTCTGTGATCCTTAACATTATTTTGTAGCACAAAAATTGACGATTTTTCAGACCAATGTTCAATGTTCAATGTTCAAATAAAAATACACCTGTACAGTGATTTGAAAACTGGAAGCAGATCATAAGAATTGCGCTTAATTCTCCTGTTTACTTTAACGAAATAGCTAATTTTCGCATCCAGCTCATCTTATGTACTGTATTACGTAACTTCATAATTATCATATATTTTATATTGTAGCAGCTTGATCTTAATAAATGAGAGCATATGGCCGTTATCTATTCAAAAAGGCTTAATTTTTCTCGTAGTGCCATTAAGTGACATCGGAGGAATTATTAATTTCTATATTTTGAATAGATTTTTCATAAAATTTTACTGTTATTGCATCGTTGATATGTTAATAAGAATTCCAAATTTCATTCAAATTGTGCACATACGCTAGAAGATATATACATTTTATACTTTTTATTATTTAAATATATTGCTTAATCTAAGTGTTACATGTGTCTCAAAATTTGAGAATCATTGTTGGCATTTTCTTGAGTTGAGGCTTTGAACCATAGAAAAAAAATAAGTACGTGGCAATATTTTGATAATAGTTATTAAGATAATATTCAACAATAAATTATGGTACGATTTTTAAAATGTAAGAATCATTTAATTCTAAAGTTGGTTATTTTTCATACTCCTTTTTTTTTTTTTTTTTTTTTTAATTACTGTTGGAGTTTAAAAGCCGGCCTATGCCAGTGCGCTTATAAGCGACGGTCCATGCTATTACACTTTTAACATATAAAGGAACGCCTGCGAGACTAAATTCCGGCCCACTGGCGGCACTGGTATGATCCTCGCAATTGATTGCGTTGATAAAAAAAATAGCTTAGACGGATATGCCTGCAGCCACTAGAATTCCTCACGTAGCTTTAATACACCCTTTTTACCTTCCACGTGACCAACCATTTAGGAAGGAATGAAGAGGAGACCCAAAGAGTGACCAGATCTCGACGACGATGCGCACAAGCAAGGACGATGTTAGTAACTTTCAAAATGACTGGTGATCCTGTTGTAGGCATTTTCAACCCTTGGGTCAGGGAATGAAACGACCCAGCAAGGGACATCAGCCACGACTACCTACAGACAAGGCCTGAGCATTCCTCTTTGACCTCAACGCCCGTGGTGGTAACTTCGGTAGTCGACACTGGATTTTCTGCGCGAGATTTTAATATTCATATGCAATCAGGAATTTTCTTTTGTGGTCGTTTTACGACAGTTAATATGATGTGGAGGTCCATGCGCTATGCTCTACTATGTGTAAACCATTCCTGATCGAGCTTTCTTTTATTACCTAAGTTTTTCTCTTCACGCCTCTTCACGCCTTAACTTAGAGTTTATTTATTTATATATATTTATATATATTTATATATATATATAAATAAATTAAGGTCAATTATATAATGCAAGCATTCGTTTAGTTGCTGATTTATGTAATTTAATTATGAATTTTGGTTGCAATAATATCAATAATGGGAAAATGTCGCAGGACAAACAATAGGCTAGCGTTTGTAATACGCACAATAAAAAAAATAATATCTGCCGTGTTCAAGGACAGTTGCGCTTACAATAAATGTTCAGCGAATGGTGGAGATAATAAAATAGTGTTGTGTTATTACTAGTATTAAACACATTTGTCTTGGATATGTAAATAAATAGCATATAAATATATAATATATATGAAGCAGTTTTGCTTGGCAGCTGACACTCCTGTAGAAAAAAGGAGGTGACAGATTCCCTGTATATATGTACCTAAATCAAAGTTGCACAACCACATGCCCTTAATAGTGCTTACCTCACAGTATCGTAGTGACACAAAAACGCTTAATTGCACCAAACCTTGTGGCTCCTTTGGAAAGCTGAATAGAGATACTTTCTGCAATCGTCATTGCAGTTTTCCACCGAACGACACTGAGGCATAAATTAGAATTGCATATCCGTACATTGTAGTAGGCAATACACTAAATAAAGGGCTAAATGGAAAACATTAATTCTTTTCACCATATGGATGCTAGACAATACTCTCGAATTCGTTGTACCGAATTGCTCAGGCCTTGATTATCAGCGGTGTTGCCCCAGCCGAGTGTTGGAAGAAATTTTTACATTGTAAAAATTCCACCGTCAGGCCCCAATGCACCAGTCACCGTCCCCATAAAACATATGAGATTAAGCAGATAAAGAGGAATAAAGGGAACAGAAAACCGGTCTTAAAAGAGGTAACACCCCCATCATTCGCCTAACGACCTGGAGAAACAAAGAAATAAACCGCGGTCTCGAACTCGAGACCTCAAATTCAAGCCTCGCATTTTACAGTGGAGGCATTATTTTGCTTAAGAGCACTCCATGTTGTATTTCTCTAACAGGTGTTTTATATCGATTATTGTAGCTTGAGCTTCTCTTCAGCTTTAGTAGCTTACTACTTGCATTGAAGTCACTATATCATTTTGCAACACTTACCACAATTAATACCGTGAATGATTAAAGCCTGCAGTAATTAATATTCCAAATAGTTTACTATAAACAAACATGTTCAGTATTAAAGAACAGAATATTCATGTAAGTACGGAATATGCAGAGACTACGTTTTATTTCTGAATCGATTAAAGATACTTGTTTGCGAATCCTTTGATTGAAACAATCCTTTATAAGTAGTTGAGAAACATCTACATATATTCACTTCTTTTACTTTCTCCTCAACATAGCACAAACGTGCGTAGCAGGTAGAGAAGGTATTGCTTTCATGCAAAATTTTGATACAGAGTTTCACCTGAAAATACATATTTGAGGTCACCTGAATAAAATACATTTCGACAAAAAGGACGTCGAGTAAGTGTGTGTATGTGTGTCTGAACAGTAAAGCTCAAAAACGAAAAGGCAGTTAAGTACCAAATTTCTATTTAAGTTTTGTATCTTTCAAGGACAAAAGAAAACTTTTTATAAAAATCTCCTTGACCCAAATTACCCCTTGTGTGGTACATTTTTCGAAGTTTTCGATATTCTCAAAACTGGCTACTTTGATTGAGATGATATCCATGTATTTAAGATATTTACTTGCCAAATAATATGTGTAGCTTGAATTTTCTAGCAAGAACCTCTGAAGCCATGTTTATTATGGAGGGTGTTTGTATAACCTGCAAACCGTAAGATATAGAAAATCATACTGTACAAAAATCGTGGATCTCGTTAAAGGAAGAAATTTATGTCAGATACATATTTTGTGTGAAGTTAACCATTTACGAAATATTCATTATTATTAGTTTCAGTTTTAAAACTATTACACTTTTCTCAAACAGGTAATATTTGTTGTTGTACTCCTAGCATGCAAAGAGAGCCGAATTTCAATATCGTCGCATACCGACAGATTTTTAAAGATTTGGGCTGGCGCTTTACCCTAGAGTATTTCCTTGTTTACCTTCTGCTTACAGGGAAGTAGGTAATAATACCATTTGGAGTACAACATTTTCTTTCTATACAACTTTTTCTGCTTTTAGATGCTCTTTGACACATTCACATATGGCATTCAAAGCTACAATTTGAATCTAAATCAATAAATATATTTCGAGAGTGCAATTTGTTCAAAATCTGTAGTAATGGATTGGATAAAGTAATGACATTATCTAAGTAAGGGAAGCTTTCGTGTGGTGAGTGCATTTCCGTGTGATCACCTTTTAGCATGATAGTTGTACTGTGCGGAATTACTGTATTAGCGAATTACAGATAATAAAAATCTATGCTATGATAATATATATTAGAAAGGGCTGTACTGATGCGTAAGTATCATCAATTATATCTCAGTTATAATATATTCTAAACTACATCTTAAATTCTATGAAAAACTAAAGGTAATATGTCCTGTTCTTAGACATGCACCCAATGACCCAACTGAAATGTATTTGACGTGTGCGCATATCCCTTAGTCCATTAAACGAGTAGCACAATTCAACGGGGCTATTTAAAGTTAAAACCGGTAAGTGGGAAAATGGATAAAGACTTTCGTTTCACCCGTCTTGCTTATCAGCGGAGACGTGAGCGGGTCGCGCTCATTGCGAGAGGTAAATCGAAGGTCGCCTCCGCTTGACCGGGTATCGCTCGCAGAACTTGTCACACGGTCACTTTCGTATTATATTTTTTGTCTAATAAGCTTCATTTATATATGCCTTTATTTTAATGCATATCATTACAATTACCATATAAATTGCTATGTCAAAAGAACTTGCCAAGGCACGCGTGTCCATTAACGCAGGTGTAACAACGAGTGGCAGCAATCAGCTATGAATTACAAAGCAAACCGTTCACACACGTGCAATAATCCTGGCTGCAGTGCGGAGTCATATTCTGTACTGCTGTACCTGCTTCAAGCTGAGCAACATCCAAATTTAAAAATTATACGTCACAAGGAATGGCAGAAAAACAACATATAGTTTCTAAAAAAACAGAATAATTTGCATTATTGAATCAGAGTCTATTCTATGATTAAATTTGGTGCAGTCGCCACAAACATTAACGGTCTTTGCTGTGCGTTTTGCAAGTTGGACTGCAGCAGTTGTTATACCGATGTTGAGTGAATCGGTTCTTTCTTTTGGGACAGAAGATGCATTTTATTTTTTTCCTGTATGTCTTCCTGTGTTCTAGTTGCTGGCAGTTTAGGTATGCCAGGAAGAGTTTGTATTAGGTTTAAATGAAATGACATACTGGGAACAAGTATTATGCTTAGCTCTGTAAGAAGTTTTCTTTGATGAATCAATCCATAGGCATTGTTCTTGCTTAGTATCGGTGTATTTACTCCTCTAAGGTGTAGAAAGCTGAAAAATGTTGTCAGAGGTCAACGATTCCTTACGGTCTAACTCGAATGTTCTATTCTATATTGTATTCTATACAAGGTCCATTTATCTCCTTGTTAGGTTGTAGAAGATGATTACTTCAGGTTTGTTTGCCTCACCGCTGCCAGAGTTGATGTTGTCCGCAATATGCTTAGTAGATATCACTAACATATTCTTTTTTGGTCATTCTTCCGCACATAAGAACAAAGAAGACAATTGTTAGGTTCTACCCAAATCCGAACATACTGCTGTTCACTGGCCTATTTTCGATAAAAAAGCTCCGGCGGAATTACCCTCTTGTTCTTTCTGAATGTTCTTACTATTGTCAGTGGGTGGTTAATGCATAGTTCATTATCGACTGAAACAGATGTCAAGGGGTTATCCAACGTTACGCTCCATCCACTGTTGTCATTGTAGGAATCATTCACAAAACCACACTGACCCATCGTTCTGGATTTACTATGTTCCAGGTGGATGTTTTCCCGTGTATATATTCATATTGTTTTAGCATAGCACAGTGCATTCACTTTATATCGTACTTTGTGGATTCATTTTGGCATATGTTGCCGAAATTTTCATCGTTCTGTGAATACTTTGAGTATTTCAGCGGCTTACAGTATATGATGCTTATACACGGTTCACAAAGTACTTGAAAATTCTCCTACTTGGAACCCAGTATCCTCTGTTACCTTCGTGCTCTTGTGGTATTTGTCGAATCTTAGTGCTTTCACAACTGGATGAAATCTTCGTTTGTTCATGGATGCAAAGAAAAACTCAGGTGCAATGCCATCTGAGCCCCACGGTAGTGTATTAAGTGCTGTGATTTCTTCATTCCAACGAGATATAGCACTACTAGGAAGGCCAAAATTTCTTCAAAATCTATTTGAGTTCAGTCTAACAGTTTACGCGAATAACTATCAGTAAATCTTGATTTGTAGATTCCACAATGTAAGTAATTATATTCCCCTCTACCCTCATACATTTCGCTATTTTCGTGATTTGCGTCTGAAAGAACTGCTCTATCAGAATCACTGTCATATTATTCTACTGGAATAATCGAGTTCATGGATTAAGCATCCGATTCAGACTCTAGGCAGTATATGT
The DNA here is from genome assembly GCA_030762935.1 of Hymenopus coronatus. Lineage (NCBI taxonomy): Eukaryota > Metazoa > Arthropoda > Insecta > Mantodea > Hymenopodidae > Hymenopus > Hymenopus coronatus. The sequence goes on from CM060900.1 coordinate 330,816,243, forward strand.
GCAGCTCTTTCTCAAACCACTTTTGAAGTTCTTCTTCTGAAGGTATGTTTATTACTGAAAAGAATAGGCAATATACATCTATCACATGCTATAAAACATTGGGAAGAAATGCAGAAACGTAACGACATGAATCTGGAACTTAGCTTTGTCATAAGCATAACGAAGAGCTGTTCAAAACATTCACAACCGAACACTGAACTGAGCTTCAAGATAAACCCCTGTGTATAGGTGAAATCAACAAGATTATGTAATGTCAGCAATAATGGGAAAAACAAATGCAAATGCCAGATATAATTGCCTTATGCTTCGTAAGCATCACCGTGTTAGAAAAAATATAACGTTTATCATGGCTTTGAATAATTCTAGATGCAACGATGTTTGCTTTGTATTTCTACAAAAAGTTATTTGAATGGTGTATAAAGATTACGACAGTATTTTAGCACGACGCATATATTACTAGTTTAATCATTAGTTTGTACATATTTAATATAAGGAATATCTGCTCAGTAGAACGCAGAACCGCAGCGTGTAGAAGCTCGCATTGTATTCTTCAAGGCTACATGCTTTGATCAAAATAAAAGGAATTTTGGAGCATTAGGGATACAAGTAACAGCCCTTGGGAGAAAGAGGAAATTGCTCTTTGTAGAGAAAGGTCATGTGATTGGAAAATAAAGAAAAATCCCCGACAGTCACGTGACAATGCAATTGTACGCGCCTTTTTCCAGCCAATCAAAAAAGAGGGCAATACTCGGACCTTTTAGTATATAAATGATACGCGTATAATAAATTGGGCTCACAAGGTATAAGAAATCGGACACTCAATGTAGGAAACTGCGGATAAAAAATCGGACGCACATGCAAATCCAGAGTATAAGCAATGTGATGAGACACTGTGTAAGAAATCGCGCGGCGTCTTGTGTATATAATAATCTGACGGGCAATTATTACCGTAAATGTTATACGGACCGTGAAACTCAAGATTACAGTGACGAGTGTAAAAATATAATAACTCAGTAAAAGTGAAACTAGCACTTAAACAAAATTATATCATCAAGTTTACGATCGGTTATGTCGGGAGTCGCTCGCAGGGTTAGTGCCTCAATCTAACCACAGATTATCAATAAAAGAAATCATCAGCGAAATTAAGTGAAATTTCTCTTTTATTTGAGTATACCAAGTGTTACACACCTTTGTCATTCTTTCCCCCCTGAGCAAGAGACAACTCATGGTCTACAAGAACGAGCCTAGCCAGTGCAACAAAGGGAATCTGCAAGGTATATACACTCGTAATGTAGAGAATTTCACGAGCATTAACCCTCGACCAACTCCAAGTAGACTCACCCGATAGCATTATATTGTCGCAACAACCTGATACCAAAAATAAAACTGCGACTTATTAACATCCTAACGTGGCAACGATAAAACCACGACATATTGGTGCACCAACATGACGCACAACAATAAAACTACTGCATATTGGCGCCCTAATGTGGTGGCAAAATTACTACGGCAAGATAACAGTTGAGCCATTGCTAAAACCGTGCCTATTTGAATGAAAAAAATAGGAAATTAAGATAAATAAATGATTAGTTATTATCTTTTATCTAACTACGGAAGTAATGGCGAATATGGTATTCTAAATTAAAACTGAATTTGACTTTCATTTCTGAATGCTCATTAACTGCTGTGGTTTTCAGCGTCCCATTCTGTGACACCGTACCACTGGCTTCATTTCCCTTCGAAGGAAGCCATGCTAAGGATCTTTATGATGAAAAAAAGCCATCTTCCTTCCCTGGATTTCAACCCGGGACCTTAGGAACTAGTGGCTGGCATGTTGCACCTAGACCAAGGAGGATTACTATGGTATTCTAACCCATTTTTCCACCAAAACCTGAAGTTTTCTGAATACGAAAATCCAAATTTTTCAGATGTAAGCATTCACTTAGAAGGAATCAAAATTACATTCAAGTATACTTAGGACTTTGTAAACTGACATTGGTGCATGCAATCCCAAAATAATTAATTATTTCTTGTGGTATACAAGTAAAAATGCGAAAGTACCTTGTATAATACAAGTTTATTCAGCAGGCAGCAGAAACACTTAAAGGCATAAAACATTGTGATTCCACTGGATAGGAAGAAGGTTTTAGGTTTATGGTTGTTCAGAATATATGCTTTCAGTATTGTAGCTTTGTTGCACGAAACGATCATAATGATATTCCATTTCTTACCAAAATAATTAAATCAATTATCTTTTTATTTTTAAAGTTTTATGTCACTTGCAAATGTTTATGAAAAAGACAAAACACCCCAGTACTTCAGCAATAAATCGGCGAAATATGTTTTAAAAAATTAGCATTTTTAATTTTTTTACTAAATTTTATTGTACCTAAAACTTGTAGTTTCGGGCAAAACAACTCTTTCTTTAATATAAGAAATTGTATTAAAGTCCTTTATTATTTGATAAAAGCTCTGCATTTAACTTTATATTCCATCTATCTCAATTCCTTCCCTTCAATATTTTTCATTATTAAAATCCCCCTTGGGTTACCGTTTATAACTTAATTAGCTTCAATTTTTTTTCAGAATTGTATCAAGAATTACGGATAGAAATACCTCTTGTTCACTTGTTTAAAGGACATATGAAATATATCAGCAGAAATTATTTATTTTTCACAATTCACATTTTAAAAGTTGAAAAAGCAGTAGCATGAGTATAGTTTTATCTTCTTACTAATTACAATTGTTAGAAAATGCCTGCACAGCAGTTCTTTTAAGTTTGTATACTAAGCTCAAATTTAAAAGTGTTGGGAGCGATAGATAGAAATAGACATTGGTTAGACCTGTGGTATTCAACCTTTTTTCTCCGTGTACCCATTCCAAACTTAACTCCTAGGCCTAGCTCCAGAGCTTTCCTTAATTGAAATTATACATAACCATATCTAAAATAGATTATAACATTTACAATGTATTAAATATTACAGAAAGGAGGATTATGCTATACGTCTATAAAATAAATACAGGAAATATGTAAATACGTTGCAGATATCACATTGACATACAATTGTATGAAGTTATATATAATATGTTTCTGACCTATTAATGCGATGATACAGTTTGTTTTCTGGACACCAGCTCCTTTATTCATGGCGAATCTTCGTTAGTGCGAGTATCAATGAGGATTCTGGATTCAAGCTTGTTTCGTTTTGATTGCTGTCAATGCAGAGAAACCCTGCTCACACAGATAAGTTGAGGTGACTGGAAGAAGGCATGTAATGGCACAGTCACTAAGTTCAGTACTCTTTGCGTAAGTAACACCAGAAATCACAAATTGACATGTTTCCGAATTTTATTTTCAGTGAACTGTCAACGGACATCTCCTAAACACTTTCTTGTAATTTTACGGAAAGATCAGAGAAGTTGAAGGCGGTGGTGCAAAACGGATTTGTAATCAATTCTTGTGTAATATCGTCTTTCTCAATTTCTGGGAAGTATTTTAACCTGGGGTTTTGTATGTGGAATTTGATTATTTCCAAAAGTCCATGAGCAATACTAACTTTTTTTGTCCACTGTGTTGCAAAAGAGCTGGAAAGACTGCAATATTCCCTTTATTAACGCAATATATACGAAATAAAACTTTCTTATAAAAGCCCTTTATTTTCTCATGAGCTTTAAAAATGTTTCTGTCAAAACCTTGGAGTTGAAGATTAAGCTCAATAAATTTGTTTAATTTATCCGTTAGATAACCTAATTGATAAATCCATTCCTCATCTTCAAAATGCTTTACCAGATCGGATTTGAATTTTGTAAGAAACATTTTGCCTCATTTTTCAGTTAAAAAAGACGATTCAATACGCATCCTCGTGATAGCCAGCGCTCCTTGGTGTACAAAAACAACTGAGTCTGCATAGCTTCCATCTCCTCACACATTTTTTTGAGCAAACGGGAGTTCAGTGCACGTGACTTTATTAAATTGACTACTTTTATAGCAATGTTAAATGTTTCGTGTATATCAGGAGTTATATTTTTCGCTAGCAAATTTTCTTTGTGAATAATGCAATGTTGCCAAATTAGTTTGGGGTTAATTTCGCGAATACGAGCAACTAGACAGCTTCTTTTACTTGTCAATGAAGCAGCACCATCTGTGGCCAAAATTACACACCAGTCCCATGACAAATTTAATTTTAATCTTATAAAATTCTCGAGTACTTTAAAAACATCATCCCCCTTTGAATGTTCCGGTGTATGTTTACATCCTAGAATTTCATCAGCAATAGCACCCTTTTTAATGTCAAAATAGCTAACATATATTGGTAGCTCAGCATCATCAGACATACCTACCGATTTGTCGATTTGAATGGCAATCTCTTGTCTATTTGAATATTTTCTGCTATTTGGCCAACAATATCTTGCGCCATAGATATCATGAATTCTACTCCCTACTCTTGTGTCAGAATTTGGAATTGCTTTGATTACTTTAGCGGAATCTTTGTGTTACATTTTATCTGCTATAATTAAAGAACCAGGAATAATAAGAGATTCAACTGCAGTATAAGGTGGTTTATTTTTTACAACTAGCAACGCTAACTCATACGATATCTCCAGTGCCACCTTAGTTGATTTTGTAAAACCATGTATAACGTTTGAACTATTACTAAAATTTTTTGCTTTGCGCCGGAAAAATTCGACTGATTTTTCTTTACATTCGCCGTGATTGGTTACCAAATATCTGTGAAATAGAGATGGTTTCATAGAATTATTTGACAGAGTTTGGATGCAAATAATGCAGAGGGAAGAAGTGGATCACACATGATTGACACGTATCCATATTTAATGTAAGATTCAGCGTAATATCTGTATTTCACATTTTTCGGGGTTTTCGGCTTGCTCGTAGATGGTTTAACTTCAACACTATTTTCACCAATCTCTCGTGGTGGAACAAATGTTTTTGCACTTTTCACTTGCGGTGGTTCAACATTATCGACACTATCACTTGTTTCACTGAGTTTACCTTTTCCTCTTATAACGAATTTATCCATCCTACAACAAAAGTTAAAATTGTGGACTACCACAATAAAGGCATTCAAGTTCACAAATCTAAAGAATAAGATGTGAAATTTTGAGTAAAGAATACGAACCTGCACCTGTCACGAAAATATACTGAACTGTTGGGAGATTAATAGTTAACTAGTGTACATACTCAGACACTGTTATTATTGTTGACTTTTGAAACAAACAGCACTTATTATTAGCGAGCGCATCTGTATGTTATCATTGTTGGCTATACTTGTAGGGTAGTTCAAATCTCTCTGGTGAAATATTTTTGGTTACTTTGTGATCATTCAGGAAACATTTTATATATGCCCCTAAGAAGTCTTCGCGTACTCCCGAGGTTGAATATGCCTGGGTTAGACAACGTAGGGAGCACCTCACGGTCTGCGACTTACACAGAGCTATTGTGGAAAAACATCCCCCAGAAGGAAAGGATGAAGTGAAGACACTGCAGAAGGTACAGGCAATAGAGACGTGAGGAAATGACTAACATTTCCAGGTTCCAACATTCGTCTCATTACTTGAGCTACTCAGAGAGGACGATGAACGACCGGTCGACCTGACAGTATTCTTTTCTAGAGCATACATCCGCATCATCTGATTGGCACACCATACGCCACAAATCTGGACCACTTACAAGATGAGAAGGAAGTAGAATGAAGGAGAAATTACAAGCAATATGGTAGTTAGTGGACTTCAAGAAAAGTTTTATATTAATGTATTACAAAGTCATTAATTTCCAGTGAGTATGTAAGAGAACAAAAATACGTGAACATCCAACGTTTGATATCTTGTGAATTTACTGGTAATTTTCCTTGAATACCATTAAACGTAACGTATATGCGGTAATTTAAAGTCTACGGCGTTTAAATTTACTGCGCTACTCCCGTAAACTTGATGAAATAAGGCACCAAGGTCTGTAGCACATCCTGATTTGTGCACTTTTAAGGATCTGTTACGATGCTTAACTGGTATGACGTAATTTTCTTGTGGGCCAAATACACACGAATTGTGCACATTTGAAGCCGTACTCCATGACAAAGTTTCTTCTCTTGCACACTCATTAATGCCACTAGATTATAGCCCATTATGGTTAAAGCCAAGGTCACTAGATAACATTAATTCTTCTTAATCCACAATATTTACGCGTTAATCCTGCCATCTAGCGACCATGAAAATTCAAATTTTGTTTTATGGATGCTCTTTAACTGCTGCGGTTCTCAGCTTTCGATTCTATATTGGAGCCGTGAAAAATCGCTTAATTTTTCTCAGAGGCCTTTTGTTCAGGCTTGAGGTTCAATTAGATGCCGTAAACCTACGACATGGGTCCAATGGTTTTATTTACCTTCCTAAGGATTTTATGCCCAAAAAAATTCATCGCCCCTCTTCGGGTTTGAACCCGCGACCTTGAAAACCATAGGCTGGCATATTACCCTAGAACACGGAGGACAACAGCAACCACGGCGGATATAGTAATACAGATGGTTGAGGAACAGCATATTTCAGGCTAACCATATGCTCAACTGCAATTTAATTTACCCATTACTTTGTTCTTGCCGTAGAACGCTGTACTTAAAGATGTAATTATGTACAGAGCAAACATACATAACCAAAAATATACCATTTCTTTCGTATGCATTCTTATTATCGTCAACGTTTTGTTGCTGTTGTTGCTGAAGGGATCGTCTGCAGTTATATTAATTTCTTCATAATCATAAATATCATGGAGCAGATGCTATTTGACAGGGCCATCCCACTCCTAAATATTTGTGATAACCCAGGATGTGTACACGAGCCGCTACAGTTAATTACTCGTTTGAATAAAAAGACGATATGTTAGCAATGGTTTGACGTAGCTCGTTTAAGCTTTGGTGTTTATAGTTTGAGTAAGTGGTAAAATCTTAAAGAAGCCAAAAAGAAAATAATTATTCTTTTATTAGTTTCAGAGATATTGCCTTAATGTCACTGGATTCTAAAACCTTATTTTAAACATTCTCTGAATTTCTATGGTGAGATTGTTGAATGCCATCTGTCATATTCACAGATTACTTAAAATAAAATTCTGTAAATATGATAATTCATTTTAATAACTATATGGGTTGCTTTCAGAACACTACTTAAAAACCTGATCACAATTTGCACACATCCTGTATAAAGGATCTTTCAGAAAGGAAGCAATAAATCTTCACAGCAGGCAGCACAGAGTACTAATGCTCATAAACACATAAGGCTTATTATGATATTTCTTCCATGCACACTGTCCATTGTTAACATTATAAAAATGTAAGGCTATAAAACAATCCAAACTCGTGATGTTTTAACAATCGAATTTCCCATACCAAGGGTCACTTTGCAGAAGGGTCATCATTTTTCATCAATGACAGATTAGAAATCCAATACCGTGCGCTTGAAATAGACATCCTACACGGTTTTACACTACGTCTTATATCTGTTATCTCTTGGTGATATATTTGCGTAAAATCACGATCATAACTAGCTAAATTTATTGCATTGTTGATATAATCAGTAATATAACATTTAACAGAGCATCTAGGAAAACAGAGCGAGCAGCGTAACCTATTGGAGTTGCGTTAATTATAAAAGCCAGCACTCTATTTAATGAAGTGCTGAGCAACAGTTCACGCATACACTGCACTGCTACGTACATGCAGGTTAGTATTCAAAGTCCTAGAGGAAAATATGTGTGAATCCCCAAACGACTAAACAGGTATATTTAGTATAATTATACGGGCATGATATGTAAACGTGACATTTAGCTTAACTCTCTCTTGTATCTATCTCATGCATTGTATTCCACCCATAAGTTCAATGGTGATATTTCATCCGCAATACATGCTGTGAACAACCATGAATCCAATAAGATTATGAATAGCTTAGCTCAAACATGAAAACCTGGATACTGACACAATTTCATATCAAAAGTCTTAAGGCTAGCAATACTAACCAAATGTTTAAAATATATAAAATACTTCCAATTAAATAAACATTTAGTCATGTTTTATTTTCTCAGAAATTTCTACTATGGTTTTAATAAAACATATAAGTTTCAAATATATGATATAAAATAGTATTTTTGTTTTAACTGTTCCATTACAAGCCTGTGAATCTTATTTAATGTCTTTAAAGTACCGTGTTTCACTTCAATGACGCGTCTGAAAGCCCGTCCCACCATTTCACTTGTACACGATTCCGCTCGTGCAAAGCCTAGAACTAGCCGCTGTTTTCCCCAGGACAATGCTGAGGATGCGAAACGATACGCTACCTTATTTTTCTTTTAATAAGTTGCCCGAATCTATGCTGCCTCTGTGCCCGTGCAATAACGACACTTGTTGAACACACTATTGAGCATGTGACTAAATTCTGCAGCCGAAATATTGCACAGCGCACACCGGATATCTTCTAATTAGCGAGTATCTGGAGAGATATTCTTCGCATAGAATAATCACATGAATTTATCTGGAGACCAAGTAAACCAAGGAATTATTTTCTCGTGGAATATACAGGGTTACTACAAAAGAAATAGACAACTTCAACTGCCTGTAAAACAAAAACTATTAGAGATAGCAACCTAATTGTTTTGGAGATATGTTGAGAAACTCTCAAAGTTTCGTTTGTTACTATTGGTAACGCTGTAGTGTTTTGTTTGTTGTTGCAGAAGCTGAAATGGCGGAAAATCCTGTAGAAAAGGCATATTGCGTGTTGGAATTTGCTAGAACGCAATCAGCAACTGTTGTCCAGCGACATTTTAGAACACGTTACCACAAAACGCCACCGACTAGACAGTCAATCTATGACTGGTATAGAAAATTCGAGACAACGGGATGTTTGTGCAAAGGGAAGAGCTCGGGAAGACGAAGAGTTTCGGATGAAAACGTTGTACGTGTTCGTTCTGCCTACATAAAAAGCCCCAGAAATCGACATCTAGGTTAAGCATGCAGTTACAAATCCCACAGCAAACTGTATGGAAAATGTTACGGAAGCGACTGCACATGATGCCTTACAGATTAAAGATGTTTCAGTTTCTGAGTGAAGAAGATAAGGTCATACGGCGTGACTTTTGCATCGACATGTTGCGACATGATGAAGACGATGCTGGTTCTTGTGAGCACATCATTTCATTTTTGTGATAACGTGTTCTAAAATGTCGTTGGACAACAGTTGCTGATTGCGTTCTAGCAAATTCCAACACGCAATATGCCTTTTCCACAGGATTTTCCGCCATTTCAGCTTCTGCAACAACAAACAAAACACTACAGCGTTACCAATAGTAACAAACAAAACTTTGAGAGTTTCTCAACATACCTCCAAAATAATTAGGTTGTTATCTCTAATAGTTTTTGTTTTACAGGCAGTTGAAGTTGTCTATTTCTTTTATAGTAACCCTGTATAATGCGAGGTCGTGATTTTCTTGGGCTTCTTTCTACAATAGCTCTTGAATGGTCATTTTTTCTCGATTAGAACGTTGGCTTTCTTTACTTCTTTTTGTATAAAACGGACCCTACTTTATAGATAGCGAATTGAGTAGAAACAGTGACACAATGGGTTTTCTATAAATTCATACTGACTTCTGAATAAGTCTCCTTTTGAGCACAACTTAACACAAAAGCTCATGCTGAACTCATAACTAAACACAGTATATAAATATTATAAACAGGCTTCATATCAGTTTGTTTCCATCGTACATCATGCCAAGCAACGTTAGATTGAGATTCAAATGTCATTAATATTACGCTAGACGCATGAGCTTGAATATCGCTGACTGAGGTCACTCAGCGTTAACTCAAGCGTCCCAACTCACTTGATTTTGTCCCGAAGCAAAAGCCTTCAGCAGGCAAATGTGTCTCAGCAGGGATTGTCTCTCTTCCATCTATAGTGCGCCGTACATTAGTTTATAACGTTGGGAGCAGAACACAATTCAACACGCAAGCCATTGACTCCTAAGTTAATGCTTGCTTACGGGAATTCTTTCTTATTTATAGAAAGTATTTAGTTTGCTCATAAAATGTAATTCCCAGCGTGCAGTGTCATTACGCAACCCATGCATATGAAGTTACCAAAGAGAAGAACTTTTGAAGATGCCTATTCATATTCACTGTTATAAATGTGCAAGTTTTTCGTTACAGATAATTACAATGGTATTAACCAAGTTAAGAAGCTTTTTGTTCTTATGTTAATACTGTGTTAACTGACATTGTTTTAGCAAGTATTTATGTTACGCCTACCAGTTACGATGAAACTATGAATACATGTATTTCTTCATATCCGAGGTATAAATTACAATGCAAGAGACTTGATAGAGCAGTTATTCTACCAATTATGAAACAACAGTAATCGTATTATCCTATGAAATTGAATTACGTGTTTCAAACGCAAATTGTTGCATACTGCCACCGTCCTGAAGAATTATTCTATTCTTGCTTCCCACGCAGTTGGTTACGCAGTGCACAGTAGACGATTAGCAGGAGCAGTATGCACATTTGCTCTCTCTTCTTTACCCAATCAGCAACCAGCTGGCGACGTCTGGGTCATTCAAGAAAAACGTGATACCTTAGAAATCAAAGAGGTAAACATTCTCATTAGAGGGAAAAAAGGTAAAGTTCACAAACGTTTGTTATACGAATTTTTCACATAACCATAGGCGTTTCCGAAATAACAATTTTATATGCTGTAAGTGTTCCCGTGTCGACATGTGGTACAGAAATACCTTAAACATGCTTCAGTATTTTTCTTCAGTCTGGGCTCATTACTATCATAAGCTGACATGTGAAAACCCGCATATGGGCTCGCACCGGGTGCACAGGCATTCACCGCTGAGCACGAGAACACTATGCTCCAATTCACTACATCACGACTTAGAATCCGGTGCCAATCTAGCTTTGGAAATGATCAAGCTTCTTATGTCTCTTAGACACATGCATGACTTGGAATAATAAATTGACGACTGACATAAAACAACTTCATATCCCCCTCTGACTGGCCCCGTAGCTCAGTCTATATGGCACCTGCTTGCTGTGCAAAGTTACCAATCCCGCCTGAGTAGTGCGAGTTTTTTTTTCTAGCCATTCTTTTTCGCTATTCTCCTCCGAGTGTGGGAGTGTGAAAGTATGTGTATGTGTGCTGTAATCATGTATAAACTCAAGAAAAACAAAACCAATTTTCAGGAGTTTACACCATTGTTGATAGGCAACATGCTCTAAAGGAAAAAAGCTGCCGATAAGTGAACATCTCAGTGAAAGGCGGTGTATAAAAGCAACAAAAAAATATATATTCATTCAAGTTTCATCAAGTCATGTCGGTGTGTTTGGGACACGGGGTTTTCTTGATCAGAGAAACTCTAGTTTGCACATGGTAACCAAGGATTAAGTCATCGCCCATAGATGGCACTATTGGATAAATGCAACGTTATTTGGGTGCGACTTTGTCCAGAATATTATTTAAATGGTAATGACAAAGCAGCGTCGGCGTTATTGTGTGGGTCAGTTGGTCCGGTTAGGGTGGAACCTAGTGACATTTCCCTACCTTCTGTCTGTCTTTGCTGCTCCGGTGTTAGCTCAGGTTTTCTTCTTCACCGGCGAGCATGAATTCCTCGGTACAGGGCGTGGTACAGAAGGAAATACAAGAGGTAGCAAGAAAATAACAATAATCACTGGTTCGTAAATATTATTGAAGAAAATTGCATGGTACAATATTACACTGTATAAACCCTAACCGTTGACAACCAAGTGACACCTGCAAACATAATTATAAATTTGGGGAACGCAAAAACCATGACTTCTTGGTTTCAACCTCGGTGAGCAATGTGGCGCGATTTTGCTCCAGCGACCGACATAGTGTCGCCCTTGGAATCTGGCGTAGCACTGCCCAAAACGGTTGTCAATTTTAAACTTAAACATCCTTCTGTATGCACAGCGTTGGTTGCATGTACTTATGCCTCTATTTCCTAAAGCCACTCAACAAAAGACAAATGACAGAGCAATAACCTTTTTAGAATGTTTCCTTTTGAAAGCTCCACTAACAATACTTCAAGGTCTTGCTAATGGTTAAACCTTGTCATCTTAGCATGTAAAATACTAACAAAAATACAAATATTCACAAATAAAATAATAGCTGAAGCAAACCTAATTACCCCTAACTATGATTAATACTATATTACTATATACAAAGGCTATCTATTTAATTAAGTATGATGATCACTATCGGTTCGTTGCACAATACATCTTATTTTTACATATTATTGTTAGTTACATAATTTCGATGGTTTAAGCGGATATAAAGAGTTGCTGTCTCATAAATAACGATTTGCGGACGTAAAATATGGTAAACTTAGGCCACGGATCTTTTATTTCAAGACATGGGTTTTATTCACATGGAAATATATATTACATGGAACCAACAGCTTTACTTCTCTTTCAAAGGAAGCCATGCTGAAGATTTTTACGTCCGCAAAAAAAAAAAAAAGAAAAAAAAACACCCTCCGTCGGGTTTGAACCCGCAACTTTGAGTACTCGTATTAGATTCTAGCATGGTAACCGCTATACAACAGAGGGTTACAAAAATATATAGATTCCAATATATTCTATGTCTTTCAGTTGAACAGATTCCGTTTTAAAGAGACAATTTGGTTGGTGGCTAAGAAAGCGTTTTAGACATTGATAAAATTTGTAATTGCAATACTGCTTACATAACTAACAGTCTCCTTAATTTCTGAAATATCTATAAACTTTGGCATATTGGCAAGGAACGGAGTGGGTCACTTCATTCACTACGGTGCTGAACGTTTTCCTGGGGTTAACATTCCCCGGGCGGAAAGAAGGGGACGGCACCTAACATATAATTATGATTGGAGAGGTCGATGACAGAGACACAAGGAAGTCCCTAAAACTAGCAGTTTGAGCGTAGCGGTACACTGGCGGGGAACCACAGCGTCAAGAGAGGACTCTTGCGGTGCCATGCTGAAGTTCAAGCGTCATGACGAGTTGCAATATTGAACGCAATAGCACAGGCACAGAAATAATGACGGCGAAGTTCGGTTTTTAATTTACAGGAAAAAAAATCTAACGAGTCCATTCAAATGGCTGTCTCCATTTGTTCTGCAAATAAACAATTCTGCAAAGGGTTATACTTTTATCTACATACGTCATCCTAATCAAAAACATTACCAGAAATGGTCTTATTGGCTGTTGTTATACGATTGTTATTGAAATTCAGTTCTCTTTCAATGGCCAGCAGTAAAACAAGAGATATAAAATGGATGAGGACTTCCCGTTTGAGAAAAACTGAAACCATTAACAGGGTATTTCTCAGGAAATAGCTCTAGAAAAGAAACTGTAGGCATATGGAATAAGTTGTGTTTTAACGAGATCCACATTTTTGTGAAATAAGTTTTAGTCTGCATTCATTATTCAGAACGAAAAGTATGTATTTCAGGGAATATTTCTAAAATTAATTTGTAAATATCTTTAATATGCGACGTTTTAATAAAATCTTTAGAGCCATTTGTTAGAAAATAAAAACATCGAAATATGTGCCAGGCAAAGTGCAGTTTGGTGTTTGAATGATCCTCCTGAAAACCTCCTCTGAACTTAAATATCAACTAAAATATTAACGGACTAAACGTTTTGAGTTGTGCTGCCCACAGATAAATACTCACACGTACACACGGGCATTTTTCTAAAAATGCCTTTTTTGATTCAGAGGTCCTTTAAAGATGCATTTCCGGTAAACTATGGGTATCAACATTTTGGGTCTAATACAATAACTTCCTATAAGAACATTGTACATCCGTGGACACAAAAAATGAGTCATCCCCAGATTCCATGTGACGATCGAAAAGCTTCGTGTACCTACGTAAAAGATGTGTTCCCAATGCACGCGAAAGAACTGCACAATGGTCTGCGACTTACAGCTCAATGGTTGCTTATGAGTACTGAAAATATATCACAGATAAACGTTAAGGCGGCCGAGAGGTTAAAAAGATTCCACTTGCACTCATGAATTCCTCGGTTCAAATCTCACGCTGCATGTTATTTTTTTTTTTTTTATTTTTTATGTTTGTTAATTTTATGACTGGATAATATTGCACTAATATACATTTAGTATTTGAAGTTATTTGCACATAAATATTGTTGCACTAATACTCAAGTTAAATAACTATAAGAATATCTTTAAATAAAATATTATCTTTTAAAACTAAAACACAAAGAATAAAATAATTAATATTAGGTGTATCAACCCTTAACCCGTAAAACTGCCAACAATCTTCGGGACAAGACAACATTAAATGCCTGTTGTAATGTGGATGAGAAGCTACAAGATCCCATTCTTCTCGAATTTGTGCCCAGAATCCGTCTTTTGTCCTTCTCCCATCTATAGGGAAATTGGAGCGCAGCTCCTTTTTTACTTCAGCCACACATTTCTACCTCTATCCTGCCTCTAAAAACCAATTTGAAGTCTTTCGAGCTATGTGGACAGGATGATTGTCTGCACAAATTCAATAATTCCACCAAGATATCTCAATCTCATAGAGGGAATAAAAATATCATCGAGCATTGCCGTGTACTGCACACCGTTCAGTGTAACGGCAAGCTGCCACATCACACCTATACCATTTCTTGATATCCAGCCCCAACACGATACAGATACGCAACCATGACGGAGTTGTGAAGCCACGTATTTTGCATGGTATCGGGACCCCTTTCCCTGCCTGTGGAATAAAATGTCATTTCGTTTGAGAATATCTAGTTATCCCGTTTGCGGTTGGCATTTTCCTGTTGTATCGGTTTGTGTAGTAGTGTGTAATGGGTCGGTTTGTGAAGGGTGTATTAAGTACCACGCACAAAAAATGTTCTTACCTCTCAAAAAAGTCAAATTTGACCAAAATTGGACAGCTAAAAATGTTTCAAAACATTGGTTTTCGTAACAATAATTTTAGGATTTTTTTCATATTTTACATATTCCAATTTTTCATTAACTGTTAACTGTTTGCTCTGATGCGTTTGCGCACCATTCGGTGCATCACATGCTTTCGTGTGCAGCATATTACTGTTCGGTAAAATAAACCCTTAAGAAATAATAATAATAACTATAATAATAATAAAAATAATAATAACTGTACCGAATGTGTTTGAAATAATTTATTTAAAATAAATGTCGGCTGTATGCTAATGCAATGTGATTAAGAGAAGGAAAGTAGAGATAGAGAGAGATAAAAGAAGTTTGCTACATGCGAGAACGAATCTGCCACCCACACTAGAGGAGTAACCTACTTTTAGTCACAATGCTAAAATTTTTTTGTAGTGTTTAACGCCCGCTTTTACTGTTCTGGCACCGCAGGCGATGACACTGATTATACATGAAGATGGAGCCCCGGTGTAATGAGATGGCGGGGGAAACCGGAGAACCCGGAGAAAACCCGCCTCTCCGCCGCTTTGTCCACTACAAATCTCACATGCGGCCGCTTGGGCTCGAACCCGGACCGTCTAGGACAGCGCTATAATGAACACACAGTGAAGGTGGCAGGTTTACTAATGCCGTGCAGACAAACTGCACCATGTTTTGTGTTGTTAATGTGTATAGTTAATACTGAAAGTGTGTTGTTGAAGAAGCTTAAGTTATGTATTTCATTTTAATTATTGATTATATGAGTAAGTAATATTAAGATTTGGAACTTCTGACAACTAGTTGCTGCCGCTACACAACTGTATCGCGGATGGAGTAAACAAGACGCTGTGCCGTGTAGAACCTAAACGTATTTGACTCATTTTTTGTCCCCTTCCCCCCAAAAAAGTAAAAATTGGAGTCGGTTGCTCAGCGTGTATAGAAACGGCACAGAAAGCAATAGTTCAAATTCCGGCTCTGGTACTCTGTTTTTCAGTTTGGTGCTACCTTTACACTCCCTTCTTAAGTATAAATGCGTCTCGCAGCTAAAAAATGTGGTTTATACTATTGTCTGATCAAATATATTTTGGATTTCTCGTCTTCATTGTTGTAGGTTTGCAACAAGACCCACTTATGTTTGTTCAGTATCGCATAGAAGCTTTTTTATGATATTCTAAAAGCAATTCCTTTGCTCAGCTATACTAGAAATGTCAAAGATTTTGATGTTTGTCAACATTTCTGCATATCACCCAGCAGAGCTCTCGTATCATAGTTTGAGAACTCCTGGTCTAGTTTATAATCATAACTGATGTATTTATGGTCATACTCGTTAAAGTTGCAGACTACTTTGTCTTTAAGAATATTTCATTGCACAAAGCAAAACACGCAGCTCTCCGAGTTTTGCATTAACTGCGGCAATTCTTCTTGCTCCCTCGCTTTCTTATGGCACCTCACCCCCACCCTCTCTTTCGCTCTTCCGATATTATGGTCTCTCTCCCTCTTCTCCCACCAATAATCCCTTGTCTTTCTTCCTTTGTCTCTCCCTTTTCACCCTACACTTTTTATGCCACTTACATCTCGTGTTTAGCAATTATTTTTGTTTGGGGCGTTACAAACTAAAATACAATAAAAGGCAACAATGCACAGTCTTGCAACGCCATCAAAGCTATACGTTTCTTTTCGTAATGGTTTACGTACAAGTGTACTATGCGCGCACATTTTCTTGACCGCTCGGCTCCATAGTCTTTATTCGGAAGCTTTCGGGCAATTTCGGAAGCAGGGCATGTGACATGAAGTGCGCTATTTGCTTTGGGATATAGTGGCTTCAATGCTAAGAGTTTCTTCTATTAGTATATCCCAGAAATACAGCGAACGTGCGGTGTGTTTCGTTTAATAATTCAGGTACTTCGCGATAAATTAGATTACCTATCCACCATAATGGCTGAGGCATCAAAGAAAGAAATGTTCTTTGGTTGATAAAACAGCGGAAAGACAGATGGGTGATCTCTCTCTTTTTCCCCCTGGTCCTCGCTTCCACGTAAATCTAGCGCGCTAGTAAATGTGCGCGCATAGTAACAATAGCAAATAGTTTGGATAACTCCTTTATTATTTATCAACATGTTTTAACTAAGTACACAGTATATTTACAAACCTTTGGTAGATGCAAAGAAGTTATAAATAAGTGAAAGTTTGCACTCTATTAGAATAGTATAGCTTGTTTTCTCAATAGTACTTAAAGCCCACCTCGGTAGTGCGGGGTTGCGTGTCTGCCTCACATTAAAGAAGTCGTGAGTTCGAATCTAGCTTAGGGTGGGTTATCCGGATAAGGTGTTTTCGGGTTTTTCGTTATCCTGAGAAGACGAATATCCAATAGCTTTAATCCCCATTAACTCCAAGATCATTTGAGCATAATTTCACCAATTTAATTCATCGTCTTATATGACCAATCAGGTTAAATGGATTTAAGCTACAAAAATAAATAAATAAACGGGACCTAAAGCACTTTAGTACATTTTCATAACAATGGTTCGGTCTTTCTTACGTGAAAGCTTTCCACAGCAAGCACTCACATTTACAAATTACAGCCTTAAACATCCTATTTCTCACTTAAGAGAAGCCTATTATACAGTTTGGTATCAATGGTAATCCTAAATCGAAAATTACCAGAAAAAGTTTGGCAGCACTTTTATTACAGGTACAGATATTAGTTTTTAAATTTGTAGCTGATGTTTCTAAAGATTGCAGACTTCGTTATCCAAGTAGTAGCATTAGGTCCGCATGTCTTACATTCCAACGAAAATAAAAACACTAGCATTCCTTGGAGCGAAGCTATTGTATTTATCCATCCGGTTCATCTCCGTAACGCTCGCACATGTCTGACCTTTGCTCCTCTACATCACCTTATTCGAGAGCGCTGTAAATCTAACTTCCATTGGAAGAGGATGGAAGAGGTGCAAAAGCCAACGCCTGTTGGACGTTGACTATCAGCAATCAGCTCCCACTGCATTCCGCTCTCCAAGGTTTCGGTTTTCGGTGGCGTGAACTATCCATTTGTATTTAGACTACTCCTGTAATTACTATTATTTTTTCTGGCCCTTTGTGTGCTCTGCAGTGTCATTATGGGGCTACTTTCCGGGGAAAAGAGAGACCATTAAACATCCTTGCGGGTCGTAAACAAACCCACCTAATTAAACAAAAACATGTCGTGTGATCCCCGATTAAGATCTGCGAGTGTAATCCAAAAAAAAAAAAAAAGAGAACGATGTGCTCGGAACACTACATGGAACCCAGAGACTGGTCCAACTGCTCAATAGTATAACAATTCAAATATATGTATCTCGCATAGAAATTGATGGCAATAATGCTGCTATATATCTATAGTAAAAACCGAGCGGGATAACCGGAACTTTTGTCTGTAGCCCGCATTCGGGAGGTCGCGGCTTATTTCCCGTGGCTGTCTCAGGCAAATACTAGGTACCTTTCTTTCATCCTTCGTATTTCCTGTCTCTCCATGTCGTTTCCATTGCCATTCCATTCATCCTGGTTGGACTCTTTCAGGTTTGAAAGTGTCGGTAATGGTGCTCGGTGCGACGTGGCAGGAAAAACGGGTGCTCAAGGTGAGTCGCTCCGCTCGCCGGGATGAGGACTGCATTTTAATGCTGTAAGAAATATGCTAAAGATTATGTTTAGGTGCAAAATAAAATTACTTTATATTTCTTTTGCTGTTTATCCTTTTCGTATGGAGGATTTATAACCCCCCCTAGGACTTACAAGCCAGCGCGTAAGGTCAGATGCTTATTGAGGAGCAGATGGACTCTACTTGCCCCCCCCCCCCACAAAACACACCAACACTGCCCTTGGTCGACTAATGCATGTACATTTGTGCTAACAATTATATTATGGAACAGTTGTTTTTTCAGACAAGCTGTGTGTAGGATAGGAGTTGGATAGGTAGAGTCAGACTGAAAAATTCAATGCCATAGCCGGGATTTGAACCACGGATCTCCCGATCACAAGCCGGTTACTCTGCCACTGAGCTACCATGGATACATAGAATTGAATTTCTAAACTGATTCGTATGAGATCGGGAGATCCATGGTTCAAATCCCGGCTGTGACATTGAATTTTTCAGTCTGACTCCACCTATCCAATTATATTATCGTAGGTAACAGCCACACTTCTCCAACTATCTCAACCACTCGTTTGCGGAGCTTTGTTTACTATGATTGTTTTCTATTATGTAGTTTCAAAGCTTTCAGTTTGCGATATCAAACATGAGACACCCTGTTTAAATCTAACGTCGTAACAAGAAAAGTAGGAAGTGGTTAAAATATCCATGGAATTGTCTGTCGCTTTCGAATGGCATCCGTCCTTTAAGATAAAATCTTGTTCCGGTTTGATTCAAGAGCAAAACGCAGTTCGCACTTAACGTTGTTTATTCACCTTAAATTTTTGTTACTTTTCGAGTTATTAGTGAAACGACAGATATTTGTATAGACAACTTTAAACGCGTTTAAAATATGCAGCTTTGTGCTTTAGTTTTTATGAAAAATTTGAGGTCAGTGTATAAAAAGCTTAAAATATATTTTACTAAATGGAAAGTGCCACATTTGTTTTGAGAGGAAAAACGTTCACTCAATTTCTTAAAGTTATTTGACAACAATATACTTAATTGCCGTAATATCAATAACAAAGTGCATTAATTATTGAACAGCGAATGTTACTAAAGTATTTATCTCTAATAGTTCATGCGATGTTTCAATATATGAACCGGAATGTTAAATATGAAATGTGTGTACACTTCAAAATGACTCATAAAATTTGTTATAAAATTAACCATACAACTAAGAAATAATCATAAACTGAATAATTTTGAATATACTTAAGGCAGAAAAGTTCATTCCCAGCTATTAGAGTCATTAGGGTAAGAGTATACAGCCAGATATTTTGTTGAATTTTGATCACAGCTATAGAGACGACTGCAGTTTGCGAAACCACACAAATAACGTGTAACCTCATATCTAAATGGAAATGAATTAATTCACAGGTGAACGCTACTTCCTCAAATCCCTCTTCTCAACGAAGTCACAAAAGTACGCCGTACTGTTCAAGAAGTAATTAATGTGCATGTTACCTGAGAATTTCGGTGTAGTATACGTCGTAAGGTTTCTTTCCAGCATATGTCTGATTAATTTATCTATCGAGTTTCCGAGCTGTATCTACCATCGTTTTTTTTTTTTTTTTTTTTTTTTAAAACAGTAACGGCGTCTGATCAGGACTCCGGTACTGTATCCCTATTTACATTACCCCCCGTAGGTTTGACTGATTACTGGTTTACTGTTTCTTTTACAAACATGTACACATTGCACAAACATATAACACCCATGCCCAAGGCGGGACTCGAACCCACGATCCCCTGCCCACGAAGCACCAAAGCGAGACACTTTAGCGAGCGTGGCCATGGGGACCGGCTCGTTCGTGTATCATGCAACAGGCAACGGAAAGTCTAATTGCTTGTGAAGGAAGCGTCATTGCGTAGGCCAATGAATGCGCCACTGAGTTCTTGTTCCATGGTAAAAGGCACAGACAGAAAGCTGGGGAAAAAAGATTCCATTAGCATATATTGGTATGTCGGTTGAATTTTAGCTCCCGCGTTTAACGGGAGTTTTATTGGAGGGAAACTCTACGCCTGCTAACGTACCGCATCGCAGACCCCGAATTTTCAATGCCCTTCCATAGCAGTAAAATAAACTGGGTCCAAAACTTGTGAAGACTCTAGGTATGATTATATCATTCATTTTGTTAATATTTTACAAGTAAACGATTACATTCTTATCTATGTGACAAAGTAATCCCACATTACAGTATCCTACACTAGTCATTATTGTAATGCTCATTCTGCTTTGGGGTTCGAATGCATTTATCCTTGTTAAACTTTGAGATTCACGTTATTGTATTGTTTTGTTTTTTCTGCCACCAAGATGCCTTGTCTCAGCTGAGCGTCTATTAATTAAATGCGCTACGGATACACCTAAAGTTTTCAAGCTTTGAGATTCACATTGTTAAATTAAGATTTGCTGCCGCAAGCATGGCTTGTCTCGGCTCATTGTTTATCATTTATTGATTAAATCCAATCTTTCCTCAGCATAACTTATGAAAATGTTTAGAATGATGCTGAACTCTTGAAGAACAATGTAGAAGAAGAGTGCTTGAAGCTTGGAATATTTTTTGGGCTGCATTTTAATAAAATCTATAAAAGTGAAAAATTTCAGAATAGAATATAACATTTTTCATCTTCTTTTTGCGTTGATTACTTTCCGTATTTTCTAATTCATCACGCAATTTGTACCTGATGAGCAATTTGTACCGGTCCTATGCTTGATCGGTCCTATAAACCATTTGTGTTAATTTTACTCACCATAATGGCTGTGGAAAGTCATTGCCATTTTGTAGTCTTAATTTATTTTCATTTATTCCCTTTCTTATTTATTTGAGCGTGTCTTTAATTACCCATATATTTGTTAATGCCTAAAGTATTTTTATCGTAATCTGTGCCCACGTCCCTCGATTTATTTTCATTTTGGTACAGCCGTAACACTATGAACAACTACAGCAATTGGTAAATTGAGGCCGGAAAAACAACATAACAATGGAAGAAGAAAGTGTTATCAAAGTCGTAAACATTAAACCGGCTATTGGACGGAACACCATACTATAAAGTCAACCCGAGCTTGAGTAACAACCCACTCAAATTAGATTATGTGATTCTTATAAAAATTAGTTTGAGGGTTAATGATTGCAAAGAATGTCAAAGCACAGAGATAATAGGAACACCTTAGTGTAGAACAGGATTTATGCCTAGCAATTATTCAAGTTGTTAGAGGACTAGGTTCTGAGAGGGTCCACTCGGTTTTGAAGTTGATCAGAGGATTTGTTTACCTCTGTGTTTGTTAGTTTCTTCCCGTAACATACACGTTTCGTGTATACAGTCATTCTGGATTGCTTTTCTTCAGTGATTCAGTCGTGGTTGAAGTGTCTTGTGTCTGCTATTTCAGAATTCACACCTCTAATTTTGCGGCAGTGTTTGGGCGCATCTTTCTTATTGGACATGGAACAATGTGCCATAGATAGTGATGAAAACGCATATGTAAAATGTTTTTTCTCATTCATTTCAGACCGTGAATTACTTTCCAAGAAAAAGGCTACAATAATTTGCGTGCAATTCATCAGGGCGTTGAAGTTTTAATACATGTATTACCAGTTATTAAATTAAATTGTAGCTGTTACCTGCAAATGATTTAGATAAAACGTGAATACAAACTGCACGCAGTAAGTGTGCTTGTCCGAAATTGCTCTTCGGGTGAACGTCGTAAATATGAATCCAGGAGAGCGTTTTAGAACCAAGAGTAGGTAACTCAGGAGTTTCGAGAATAATTACAGAATGAAAAGAGCACATGAAAACGAATCTGGGTTAATTAGTTCATTCTGCTTCTCGCACCGTAGATTTCTTTATTGGACAAAAAGGAATTACTCATCTATTATCAAGTTCTATTGCAGCATTCCCTAGTATGAATTTTGTTTTTCCAGGCAGAGAAAGCTTTCATTGTATTTATACATTACCGGTTTGATACTTAGGCTGGAAAAACGTGTTAACTGTAACTGGAAAATTAAATTATAGTATAATACGAGATAACCCACAACTGTCCAAGTGGGACTGAGCTGTGGAGAAACTCTCTTACTCTGCTTCTCTCTGTCGCCCTTACTTTCTATATTTCTCCATCAGGCCTTCTCTCACCTTCATTCCTTTTCTCACCTTTCCTCCTTATCTGAATTCCTCGTCTTGTGCCCCGCCATAATTACTCTTCTGTGCCTCACTCCCTCTCAAACTCTGCGACTTTCTCTCATTCTCACTCTCTACCTCAATCTCTCTCTTACTATCATTTCTTCTCTGTATCTCAGATACATCTGGCTTTCTCCTACTCTCCCTGAATGTCGCTTTCTCTCTCAAGTCACATAATGAAAACTGATAAAAACTTATTTGAAGGGGAAATAGCATTAATTTCAATGCAAATAGCTTAGCATTACAAAAAACTTGATGATAATGAAACATTGTGATGCATCAGATGTGGAGGGGACAACGTACGAATAATAATAGTGCAAGGTAGTAGTTTTACAATTTGTATTGCATATAAAGTGAGAAAATAATCTACAAAAAGCTATATTTAAAAAGGCTATGTTGCACAATTTGCACAAAATTAAAAACCTAAAAATGCTACGTTGTTTCATATGGATTAATACTGACTTTAAAATTGGTTATCGCATTCTGATTGATTCTTATTGTTTTGTTTTAGGGCATTTTTAAATTTTCGCCGGGTAATTTGGTTACAGTAATCAGCACACAAACAAATATACATCATTTCAAGGCTTTACCTCGACAGACTAAGAAAATAACGCAGTTCAGCTTACTTTAACGGCCCAGAAAATCCTTCCAAGTCCGCAAAGCGTAGTGAAGAAAACTCTTATGCCTATCCAAACCAAGAAAACTTTACATGGCTTCACCAGAAAATATCGCGACTGAAGGCAAATCGTGAACTACAGTTGAGTAAATCTTCCTCGAAAATAAAAGAGGCCTATCGGAACAAAAGCTCTGGTAGCAGACATTTGCGAAGCAGGAAACAGTAAAAGTGTGCTAGCAATGTAACCATCGGTGAACATGTTTGTTCTTCCAATGTCGAAGAGCAAGTGCAAAAAAAGAAAATGACAGCATCTGTGAATTTTGTGCAGTCAGTTATTACTCAAGGAAGTGGAACTATATCCTAAGGCAATAATGAAGAGCATGGTTTCACGAGAGATGCGTTGGAGCAGAGGGAGTAAACAACTCAGTGTTGGGCGTTGTGCAGGAGTGTTTTACGAGTATAAGATTTAACTGATTGCTTTATTTTCTTTGATTGTTCTTCTTTTCAGTATGACGCGACAGGAATTTAGCATTAAAAGTAAAAACAGATACAATGTTGCTCTTTGCTATAGCAGGTCCATTAATCTTTATTTGGTTGTTATTCAAATTAGCCCATACGATATTTAATTTACAGTCGTCTCCTTAGCGCGCTGGTACCACGTGGTACCACCGTGGGTAGTTTTTCGCCGCACTCAGCCTCGTGAGGTATCTGGGGGAGCCAATTGAGGAGCTACTTGATGGAGAAGTGACGGCTCCAGATCATGAGGACCACATTAACCGGCCGGGGAGGTTCGAGGTGCTGACCACGTCTCACACTCCAATACTGCACCCCTTCCATGACGTCTGTCATGGACTGAGATGGAGGACGCTGCGGCCGGGCCTTAGGTCGAGGTTCCTTGTGAGCTGTCGAGCCATAAAGTTATTATTATATATAATTTATCCCTAAAAATATTATTTTTGTTAAGTTCATGGAGTAAATTGGATCGTTGTGTGTCACTTTTAAATTATATGTGTATGTATGCGCGAATATACATATCAATGAAATACATAAAATACCGATTTTACAATGTAGATACATGAATATATTTCCTCTGCCTCTTCTCATTTTCATTCTCCATTCTTCTGCTTTTCCTTGGAACCGTGTGCGAGGTTGTCTTCCTTATTTATTTTTTCCTTTGTATTTATACAAAATCAAAATATACCAGAGACGCTGAACGGTGTTTACTTCAATTTGTCTCTTTGAGCTCTGGAATTCTCCTAACGCGTGCAGGGTTATCTGCTAACGTAAAATCCGGCGCTATTGGGTCACCTGATACACCGGAGTGGATGCACGTTAAGGCACCATTCATAAAATATACATATGTCTACCCCTAACACCCTGTGTATGCTTCGAGCATTTTCTGTCTATCCACTGACCGAAAAGTCAAATAAATTATAGCCAAAAGTTGCAGCTACAATGTTTGAAAGTAAACAAGAATGGCAATATCTCATATGTTGTGGAAATTCAAAAGACATACAAAATAAGAATAACTAAAACATATGGTCCGTATCACTAATCCTACTTCTATAGGTAACGGAAATAACCATTGGTCAAACTCCCAAAAAAGAGGAAAAATCAACTTTGTATGAAAGGCACTCCGCTCTGACAGACAATTAAACGCAGCTTGGAAACGGCTGTCACTAAAGAAGTCAAAAAGGGAGCAAGAATTAATTTACAGTCAGGATAACTGTTATTAAATCCATCTTAAAGTCTCACAACATTTTATTTCAGACTTATGATTAAACACTTCTCACTGAATTTATAAAAGCAAAACGCTAAGTATTTTCCCCCTTTTTTGCGTCGAAGTTAGTCACAAAATATTACAAAATCTTGCGAATTCATTGTTATATTTACTACCTTCTTCCCACAAATCTGTTAAACGTTTACACCCGGAACGAAGCTGCACCAAAAAATGTTATCAAAAATGACTACGCTTTAAAGGCAAGGAGCAACAGCCAGCTTATTTCGGGCAGCGATAGGAGAAACATTACACAGAAAATGCATCACGTAGTCGTTCAAAGGTTTATAAAAGTATAGTTTTCATTTTGACTACACGCAAATAGAAATAAAGGGACATTTCATTTTTTATAGTGTTTAGCGCCCGCTTTTTCTACATTGATGAGACATGGAATGAAGATGGAGCACCGGTGGAATGCGATGGCGGGAAAAACCGGAGAAGCCGGAGAAAATCCGCCCCTGCACCGCATGGTCCACCACAAATCCCACACGCGGTCGCCTGGGATCAAACCCGGGCCACCTCGGTGAGAGGAAAGAGATCTAAACACGTTTGCGCTTGTGTGTATGCGTGTAAAAATTTAATGGCGTTTTATTTATGGACATTCTTTAACTGCTGTGGTTCTCGGCGTCCCATTCTATATTGAGCGCTTAATTTTGCTCATAGGCCTCTCTATCAGGCTTGAGGTTCTTTTACGTGCCGTAAATCTACAACACGGGACCAGCGGCTTTACTTCCCTTCCGACAGAAGCCATGCTAAGGATTTTTACGCCCGAAAAAACCCATTGCCCTCCGCCGGGTTATAACCCGCGACCTTAGGTATATAAAGTTAGCATGGTAGCCACTACACCACGGAGAGCAACGTGTATGTGTTTGTGAACAACATAACTCAAATATGAAAAGTCGATTAAGTACCAAACTTTAAGTTTAATATCTTCAAGGACAGGACACGAAGATTTTCAAAAAAAATCCCAGCACCTTCTACTACACTTCACATAGAACATTTTTCGACATTTTCAATTTTCTCATAAATCGCTCTATTGATTTCGATTAAACTGTCATATATTGCAGATATTTACATGGCAAATAAAAATATATGTTTTTAATTTTCTGGGAATAGCCGTTGAAGTACTCTTCAATCTCGGGGATTTTTGCAAAAGAGATAGAAGAAATATTACTAGTTATACATTACAGATTTCGTTAAATATACAATTTATAACATGTATGTAAGTGGCGTTAATCACTACGCGTTATTCCTTGTTATTCATTTCAATTTTAAAATACATACTTTTCTCTAACGGGAAGTCGTCATTCGATTCACATGTCTCCTGTTTCACTCCCGGTCATGTAAAGTTAACCGAATTTCAGGTCAACTCATAAGAGCAGTTTTTAAATAATTTGAGTATTACTTAGCCTAGTGTATTCCCTTATGTCGCTTCTAGTTACAAGGTATTAAGTAACAGGACCATTTCTCCTAAAGTTTATCTTTAGCATGAAATCGATATAAGAATAAACTTTTGTACGGATAGTTTGTTTGCAGAATTGGCAGAGAAAGTAGTGTGAATGGAACACATGCAAATGCTTTCTAACTTTTCCATATCTTCTCCATTGATGATCCGAGAACGTTATAAGAAACTGCTGAATTAGGTAGCCTGTAGAAGAGAGTTTTATAAACTGGCAGTAATGAGGGACAAATGCTGCCGCAGTTGCCGTTGTATATTTAAATCCCATTAAAAGTCAGCGTTAATTGGAAGCAATGTCATAATGAGGGATTATCTCTGATAATGTTGCATCATGACTTATATACACTAAAAATATTGAAAAAACGAATGTTGATTTGCAGTAAAAGTCTCGATATATACCTACATCTATGCCGCTACATACAGAAATATACTATTGATAATTTAGTTCAACTATTAAAGCGCCAATGCAATGGTCGATATTAGGCAATTTCAACCAATTGCGGTTATGTAACTGGAGCGATATTGTCGAAACATCTTATAGCAGCTGATATTCATTTATTTGAAGTCTTGTCGCACCTGACGTTCTTTAGTTTAATCTCCCGTATTAATTAGGTAGTGACGAAAGAAAAAAATTGATAAATAAACATGATCGAATGCGTCATCTACCATTTGAGAAATAATGTATTACAATCATAACCTGATAAAATATCCCTTCCTATATATTATAAATTATTAATAGCTATTCCGCTGAATTGCCTTATCAGATATAGCTTGTGTTTTTATCACTAAGGACAATTCACTCCCATCGCTTCACTGCGGTTGTGAATTATAGACAAGATAAAATCATTCGTGGTTTAATTTATGATTATGCACTAAAACCTAACCATACCGATAGTAATTGAACGCTTCATTATAAGCAAATTCTAGCAACACATTTAGAAATATTTCTAAATTATGTTTAATTTACTGAGCTTAAGAACAGCCGCCTGAATATGTTACCACTTGTTTAAGTATGACTGACTGACACGCTGGGAGAAAATAACTTTCTTGAAGTTTTCGAGAGACAACTTGTTTCTGCACTCTGTAATTATGTATTTGCATAACTTGTCACGTCACGTGAATTGAGGTATGGAACTTGACATCCTAGAAAGTCAGTGAAAATTAGGTTTACATCACAGCCTGAGGAGTGATATAAAGTTTTCCTTGGCTTCTTCAAGTTATTACTTTTAGTGTGGGTATCCAACAATGTTTCTTTCACAGCAGAGAGAGAGAGAGACCAAGAGAGAGAGAGAGAGAGAGGGAGAGAGAGAGAGTTTCTGTAAGAGGTGATTGACTACCAGGTCCTAGAATATGCCCATTTTAAACTTGAGCTTTCCCGAAATATGAATGAGCAATATTATAGCACAACTTTCATCCAGTGCAGAAAATAGGAAAAAATATACTTCCTGCACAGACTATAAAATATCCAGTAAATATGCAAATATATACAGTACGTTTGTTGCAAAACTTGGCCGCGAGGAGTACGTGCACCTCCTACATCCTGTCATCACACTTTTGTTAGTCTTACTTTTGTGCTAGTCTAATTCACACGTAAATAACATTACAAATGCTTATACGTGTTTAGTTTTATTTGAAGTGCTTTTCAAAATGGAGTATACAGTACCACAAAGAGTGTATATGTACGATACATATGTACTTACATCATCTTGAAACTAAATTTCCTAGCGTGCATGTTCCGTGTAGAGAGACCATTCGTTTACTTGTAAATAAATTCAGGGATATAAGATAAATTTCTGATAGGAAAAGAAAGGTAAACAGGTTTCTACTTACGGAGCAAAAATTAGATGAAATCGGAGAAAGAAGAATTAAAACAAAATATCAGCACAGAAATTAACGGTATTTCGGAAGCTGAGCTAATGTGTGTGAATGAATACTTCCTCAGAAGATGTACATGTACTGATGCAGATGGGCGTCATTTGCTGCATCTCCTATGATAAGGCATGTTTTGTGTTTATTCTGATAATTGTTAATGAGGTATTATATTTTATTTGACTGCCAGCCATGTTACAATAAGACCGGCAATTTTTGTAGCATACTTACTGTATCTAATCTGCTTAAAAATGTTAACCATAACGCATATTTAGCTAGTTGACTTAAGGTGACGCATCTGTAAAATTTGACCAAAATTGTGAAAAACTTAAATTAACAGTAACATTAAATGAATTCTAAACGTTAAGAAAATATATAATTTTTCCTACTTGGCACACTTTAACTACCAATGAACGAAAGCTATAAATGGATATGCTTATTTATATGCACACACATTTAAACCTTATTTTTTCAAAAAATTTTCCAGCACTTTTCCATACATAGAATGCTCCATAGGATACAATTTTTTACAAAAGTGTTTCAACATTATATACTGTCTTTCAAAAGTACATTAAAGAAAATGGTCAATATCATTTTCAAACTAACGCTTCAATTTTTAGAAATAAATTATTACATTTTGAAAGAAATCCAGATTTTGAGAAGTAAGATAAAATAATAGCTTTCTTGCGGTAAAAAGGGGTTATTTTAACAAATTATATTATGAAATATTCATTTTTAAACTCCATTAATATATAATGTGAAATTTTAGTGAATAATGTGAAATTTGTAATATGCGTCACATAGCTCAATTTATTAGAACAATAGTTAGATAATAACAATTATTATTTGAATAATCATGCAAGCTAGAATTTGGATATATGGTAAAAGTATCATTACTATTTTATTGCATAAAACCGGTATACGTTTCAATAAGGTACCTTACATACTGTCAATTTTTCAAATTTCGCAATGCACTGACTTAAAGTACGACGCATCAGTGAAAATATGGATCATGTTCAAATCATGAGACAATTTAATTTAGAAACAACATATAATGCCATTTACCTATGTATAGGGTAGCCTGTAACTTTTTCACAAGTGCTATATTCAGTGCAGAACGAAATTCCGTTACACCGGCGACGCTGATATAATCTTGGAAATTGACAGTGTTGGTAACAAGCAAACCATATTTTTCTCCTAATCCAACCTACATAAACATCTTGGGGAAGAAAGCTGATCTGCTTGCGGACTTGCGCGTTGTTACCATGGTTAAAACAGTATTTAAAATGTTTCAGCTCATTTGCACATATGTGGAATGCAGTCATGCAGTTTGTCTTGCATTGTATGCACTCGAATTTAATTAAGAGTGTTAAAAATATTTCAGGTTAACAATTTTCTTAAAACGGCGCATACAATATGGCGTAGAGCCAGCTACTTCCTCTCTTCCTGTACATAGTAGAAAATATTGGAGAAAGGCTTTGCAAGGGTAACTCCGTCAGATGTTTATTTTTTTATTTTTAATTTTAGTTTAACGTCCTTTAACCTGGTTGGTCATATCGGACGATGAATGAAATTGGTGAAATGATGCTCAAATGATCTTGGGGTCCATAGAACTTAAAGATACTCGACATTCGTCTTCTCAGGATAAGGGAAAACACCGAAAAAAAACCTTATCCGGGCAACTCACCCTAAGCGAGATTCGAACTCACGACCTTTTGAATGTGAGGCAGACACGCTACCACCACACTGCCCAGGATCCGGTCCCCATGGCCACGCTCGCTAAGGCGTCTCGCTTTGGTGCTTCGTGGGCAGGGTATCGTGGGTTCGAGTACCGCCTTGGGCATGGGTGTTATATGTTTGTGCAATGTGTATATGTTTGTGTAAAAGGAACAGTAAAACCAGTAATCATACAGGGGGGAATGTAAATAGGAGATACAGCGCCGGAGTCCTGGCCAGACTCCGATATTGTTTAAAAAAAAAAAAAAAAAAAAAGCACGCTATATTTATTTTTTTTATTTCCAGAAACCGGACTGTCTTGGGAGAGATTAGAGCAGGTAATAACTAATTCTCAATTGATATACATAACAGGTTGCACAGAGTAGGGATTGCATGACCGCAGAAAGGCACACAAATATGGAAGTCACGATTGCAAAGTTGCTGTTTTTATTGTAGATAAAATCATAATCTTATATATTTTCAAATAAGTAAACTTATAATTTGTCGTTTAATTTCTGAAATATACATATACCATATTGTATAAATTATTCTAAGTGTTATCGTGTATTTATAAAAATAGGGTGGACCTTGCGTTGTGCTTCAGATTTTAATGAATTTGAATTTTTGGGTGATTTAAAATAAGACGGAAACGCTGAAATAACGGGGTTATGATAATGAAAACTCTTAAGAACGACTGCAGTGGAGGTACGAGAGCTATCGTGACGATGGTGCAGGAGTCGGCGCCGATGCAGCCATGTTCACTACATATGCTTTTACTAAAGGTGGGGTCGAAAAATGAACAAACTACACAGGGTAAAACAACACATGAAAAATGTCACCTATTAGAGAAAACAAACTGGGTTCACACAGTATCACTTGCTACTGAAGTTAATAATGTATGCTGAAAGCTCTTTTATTACCACGAATTGCTTATAAAACTTCAAGGATTTAAAACCGTAACATTAATTCAAAGTGTGTGGTTGTAGTTATTCATTGAAGCAATTTCTCCTGACTAAGGTATAAGTATGTTTGTTATTTTAGAGGCAAAAAGCTTTAATATAGTGGTTTTCTCCGATATTAATATTCCATACTGTTTCTTACAAATTGTATTTCAAAGTGTTTATACAGAAATGGGTATCTGAGATAAACTTCATCAACCTGGGGAACATAGGTAGCTTTTGGAAAAGGGTTCTTAGGGTTATAAAGATGAAATTGTATTTCAAAATGTTTATACAGAACTGGGTGTCTGAGATAAACTTCATCAACCTGGGGAACATAGGTAGCTTTTGGAAAAGGGTTCATAGGGTTATAAAGATGAAATTGTATTTCAAAATGTTTATACAGAACTGGGTGTCTGAGATAAACTTCATCAACCTGGGGAACATAGGTAGCTTTTGGAAAAGGGTTCTTAGGGTTATAAAGATGAAATTGTATTTCAAAGTGTTTATACAGAAATGAGATAAACTTCATCAACCTGGGGAACATAGGTAGGTTTTGGAAAAGGGTGCTTAGGGTTATAAAGATGAAATTGTGAAGTGTTGAGGGAGGTGGGGTGTTATAAAGATACAGTACACTAAAACACAAGAACAGTGAAATTCGGGTTGAGGCTGATGTCGGCAAATACGCTTCATATGTTGCAAATACCAACGAGAAGAACCGTCTCTTGAGTTTTGGGCAGCTGAACCGGAAAGAGATTTGAGGAGAATAGCCGTAATGTAGGTTGTCAAGAAGGTTAAATAAACGAAAAAAGGTCACGCTTCATTTCAAATCTGGTCTAGAATGGCCTTCACATATTAATTATATCGCCAACAAAGTAAGTAGAGGTATATTTATGTTGCGTGTTTTAAAAAAGCATGTGTGTTCTAATGCTTTATTATCAATTTATTTTGGACCAATCCATAGCCATTTGAGTTATGGTATTTTATTTTGGGGGAACCATGCTTTAGCTAAAAAGATACCTTTATTACAGAAAAAGGCAATTCGAATTTTATGTTGTGTAGCCTCCAGAACTCATTGTAAATCTTTACTTGTTAAGTTGGGTGTTTTAACTTTGACTTCATTGTTTGTGTTCCACTGCCTCGTATTTGCTAAGAAAAATAGTAATAAATACAATCTATGTTCCGAAATCCATCTTCATCAGACCAGAACTAGTTCCAATATTTACATAAATAAATGTAAATATAGTAAGATACAACATTTCTTTGAAATAATATCATTAAATCTATTTAACAGACTTAGTAACAGCACTAAAGCTCTCTCCATTTAATCTTTTAAGAGGTCAGTAAAGCGCACTTTGATTTTAAATCCATTTTATTGTCTGGATGAATTTTATAATAATGCCAATTGTCTTTGATATTATTTGTAACTGACGTTGCTACACAATGTACTTTGTTCTGGCAAATAAACCTGCCTGCCTGCCTGCCTGCCTGCCTAAGTGGTTAGATCATTCTCTTCTCACCTAGGTGGCCCGGGTTCAATCCCAAGCGACCGCATGTGTTTTTTGCGGTGGCAAAAGCGTCGTAGGGGCGGGTATTCTCCGGGTTCTGTGATTTCTCGCGCCATAGCATTCCACCGGGACTCCATCTTCATTCCATGTATCATCAGTGCCATCGCCTGCGGTGCCATATTCAGTAAAAGCGGGCGTTAAATATTAAAAAGCACAAAAAATTAACGACAACCGTATGGCAAAGTGCGAAATGACGACTAATAAACATCAGCTGACAGTAAATTGAATCGGAAATTAAAATGAACCTTTTTTAACTACAGATCATTGGCACATTTGTGCTAGAAACCGAGTTTTAGTTAAAGCCAATCTAAAATAAAAAATATCCGTCCCGGCTTTCTTTCCCATAGGCCCAAATTCGACAAGAAAGAAGTTATATACAAATGAGAATTATTAACTAATAATATCTTATTCTTGTATATATCGGGTTTTAAATGAGAGAACATACAAACAAGTGTAAATTTTATCCCTTGGTGTTTTTTTTTTTTCTTTCTTGGATGCATCCATTACTGGGGAAGTATAAAACGAAACTACCCCCGATTTTTTTCGTAACAACAAATCTTGGATGTAAGCTATCTCTTGCGTGGTCTTGCGCGCAGATATTTGTAACCTCGATAATGTTACAAATTGTGCCAACCATGCTGTTAGTGCCTAGCATACTACCAGGCAGCTTATCATTGCGTGTAAATCAGACCTAAAGTCAGTCGTTGAAACTTAAAGGTTATAAATTTGTTCATGCTCAACAGAAGTCGTATGGAAGTGAAAACCGAGGCAATGACAGTTTTTTAAGGTATTTTCACTAAGAAATGGCAGCTCAAACTGCGACATGAATGAGACAATGGTCCCTTGTAAGTCTCGTAACTGAAATACAATTGAGTTGCATTAAATAGGCATACATATATACTTAAGAAGAAAATAAAACCAGAATGACATGGCTCAGCCTGGGAAGCCAGAGATTCCGGCAGAAGAATCCCCCATTTTGCAGTATGGCTAAAGAACAGGAATATAGAGTACTTTTGTAGAACGTGCGCTAAGGGAGAACCAGCGAAAATTTTAAAGTTACAGAAAAGAGGTTTATTGTAATACTTATTAGGCGAGCCTTGAGCCGTGACGCAGTAGGCTGGGGATTCGTGATCTGGCCACAGATTGGTCACGGGTTCGGTCATGCCCATGGTGCGAATTTTTAGTCCGGGGTACAGGATTGGTACCCACTTAGCATCGTGCAAAATAAGACGCTGCGATAGGCAGCGATGCCGGCCTTAATAGGCAACATTCCGGCTAGGGATGCGTAATCCTGGCCATAATACCTCCTCATACTGTTTGGATGAGTGCCCACCTCTGCTATGCGTAAGTGGGCGTGAGGCCGGCAGTTGGGTGGGTAGCTGCAGGCTAGTAAATGCTGCAGTAGTGAGTGGTAATTGTTATTATTATTATTATTATTATTATTATTATTATTATTATTACTATTATTATTATTATTATTACCTACTAGATGAGATTATCATATGATTTACTAACTCCCCAGAAAACGAACAAAGTTTTTCAGGTACTCAGTGGCAACTTATCGTAGTCTATCTCTTTCTTATTTCCTTTCGTCTATTACTTTTTAATCACAATTATTTTGTATCCTAAATATGCATGTGCGTCACTAAGTGTTTGTATAACTCCTTGGCACGACAGTTCACAAGGGACCATAGCCTACCGCCCGGACGTTGCATCACCCACCTCGGCCCGAAGGCGTTATGAATGACGTTCAGTGCTGGAGGGTGAGACGTGATCAGCGCCTCGGGTCCCTCCTTGCCGCTGTCTTCTCGGCCTGGCGCCGCAACCTCTCAATCAAGTAGCTCCTCGTTTGCCCCTCTAGGGACCTTACGAGGCTAAGTTCACCTCGGGCCAGGTCTCCTAGCTGGGGAAAATTCCCCACGCTGGGATTGAACCCAGGTCTCCCACTTGGCAAACAGCCGCGCTACCACCGCACTAAACTGACGACCTAAATAGTAACCTCATTAATTTAACACCAGTAAAGATACTTTTACAAGCTATGTTTTTTTTTTTTTTTTTTTGTTCTTTTTTTAATTAAGTAGAAGACTACATCTTTGGTTCTGGTCTAATATCGGTAAATTTATCTACTACAATTTTAGTGCATCCAGGAGAAGAATGCTTTATACCAAGATGAGTTATTTTGACGTTAATAATGCTCAGGCCATTAGCTTTTCTTGGAAACATAAAAACCGTAGCTAATTAGAGAATGTTATTCCATCTGACGTTTCTTCCAAAGATCCGCCCTGCACACCGAATGCAGCTTGTTCCATAGAGGCGATAAATGGATATAAATTTCGCATGGGGATATAACTTCTGTTGAAGGAAAAGCATTGCACGATTCCCAACGAACCACTCACGAATTGCTCCTCAGTATCTTATATCAAACAAAAACCCTGGGTTGAGTGGCCCAGCACCTTTTAATGGATGCTGCAGCTGAGAACCAAAATAAAACTTACACGAATGTCTGAAGTTGGTACGTGCGGAGACGTCATCTCGCACAAGTGTGTTTTCAGTTAAAGAACAACCTGAACCGTTGAATGTATTGCACATTAAATGACCCTTTTTGGTTATAAGAAAATGATGTGTAACTATGAAGACAAAGTTATTTCCCAAAACGTGTTAGTTTATTTTAATTCCCTACCCTTCACATCTTGCTTGCCAACGATGGTACATTTAAACCTTACCGGCGCTCTCAAAAATTGCTGAACTTTGGACACTGCGATTTGTAACACTTTATAGACATCGCGCAGGATAATTCTCTTAATCTAAAATAATCAATTGAAAGTAAGAAAGACATTGCTGTTACTAATAAGTAAACATAAAAGTAAAAGCAAAGTGAATTTTTATAAAATAAAATCTCCTTTAAGAATAGAACCAAATTTGCTCGTCGCTGATAACACTAAAACAAAAAATTCTTTCCGCACTCGAGTGAAAATAATAAACAATACAGTTTCACCTTAATTATTATGTTTTGAATAAGCTTTTTATTATAAATCCATCCTCTGTAAATTGGGATTTATGTCTTTAACACACGATTTTAGTTTTTTCAATTGTGTTTAGGATCAAATCTCTCAAATACTCAGTATTAGTATAAAATAATATTTAAAACTGCCAGCCTTTATCATTTGAAAATTAAAACGTAGGGTACTTTCGAAAAAATCATTATTTTAATATGTGATGAATGCAGAAAGTGTAAAATCTAAATATCATGGCATTATTTATGCATAGTAGCAATTATCATAGTGGAAAATATATTAAGGGTACAGGGGGGAAAAACAATAAAATTTAGATTTTCTTCGAAAAAGGTTTTTAATGTTGAATATTAAAACCCACATGGGACTTAAATTTCAAAATATTAAAATTATTTTTTGTGCCAAAAATATCTCCTGAGAGTGTACAAATATTAGTATTAGAGTATTTTTAAACTACAAAAATTCCTCACAATAATACACAAGTTTTAACGTTAAAAGTGCATTCCTTAGTAAGGAAATACGATCAGTGTACTCTATGAAAATATGGAATAAGATGAATCCTATGCTGTAACTCAGCATGGTGGTGGGAAAGCTCCATCTTGATTATCAATTACAGGACTCTGTGACAAGGCATTGCAGAACTCCTGAGCATAATCACTACATAACCTCTTAAGCACCTGTAAATCTTGAAACTTTGCTTTAGAAACTGGGAGCGGACTGTAGGGCAATAATTGGGGTGTCTCGTTTCTGGGAAATTTCCAGTACAAAGTTTTGTCAACAACATCATAACTTTCCCAAAACCCCTCATATGCAGTTCTCAAATTCTTTTGTTGCTGGGTGCTCTTGAGAGAGTCTGAAATTGACACATTTTTCTGAAAGGGATTGCATGTATGATGTCCAATCATATACAAAATCTTGTTGGACCTCAACAAAGGTAAAGTTTGATGGTTATTTTCCTTGTATTTCTAATAACGTCATTCTATTCACCTGGGATTTCAGCACGACTCTTTTGGTTTATGAGCCCCATGTTCTTATCGCACTCTAGGTAGCTATGACCTCTGACGGGAAATGTAACTTGGATTTGTTCAAACCTCTTCTTTCCATAACTCAACCAGTGCAGGTAGCTGAAAACAGAATCATTTTTATTCTGCCCTTCACAAGAATCGCAGAATAACTGAAGCGTTGTTACTCCTCAGGATGAAAATTTTAAAAGTAGTGATGCAGGAATGAAATTGTTTCATTGCTACCAAGCTTAAAAGTAACAAGGGAATTTAATAATATTTCGACTACATTCCTAACGAACATCCAGGACTTTTATAATACTTCCATAAAATTCATGGACTTTTATTACTATTCTATTTGACTTACATGTTTAACCGCTCATAATTTGGACTCTGATCACTTTTTCACAACAAATGCCATTTACAATATAGTGCTCAACTTTCTGAACTAGATGGAACCACTAACTATTTTTTAAACTGGAATTTGATTGTTTTTCCCCTGGGCCCTTCATTTGTGAGGAATCCAAAAAATAAGAGGAACACAAACACTGAAACGTGTTAAATACTGAAATAAAACGATGTTACCACAGTTTATTTTACACCCATTTTCAACGGCATAAATACAGCATTTTCATCTGCGAAAAAAACAGGAGCAGCTTTCGAAATGCACCATGAATAGTAAATCAAAGCTTTAATGGCAGTCTTCGTCTGCTTTCCGTTTCTGAGACTGTAGCATTATGATTAAAACTTCTCAGTACCCACAATACCCAGATTAAGAGAAAACAGCCCCAGTTTGAGTGTAGCAAATGCAGTTTCAATTACATTCCATTCCAAAGGCTTTGTAAGTTTAACATTACCCAAAGCATTTTACATATCTACTTGTCCAATATGAAGTTTATTTCTTATTATCCATTAAGTGCAGCCATACGTGACATTTCTAAATATTGTAGTTTTTATTCAAATGTTTTCAAAATTATAAACGTGTTTTAAAGTTCACACAGATACCCGCACTATTTTGATAAACAAATTGTATCTTCCTTTAATTGTATAACTAATTAAATGTTCCAAACAATGATGAGATCGGAATTTTGAAAAAATAAGAATGCTACTACATTATTTGAGTGCTAATCTACAAAACTGGCGTATACAATTTCACTCAATATTCTATACCTTAAAGTGCGTTGTTGTTTGTTTATTTGCTTGTCTTTTTAAAGAATTTACTTTCAATGATCGAGTTAGTTATATCATATTCTGTGCAACTTAAAAGTGTTGCAAAACTATTTGTTAATTTTATAAGTTCATTCTCTGATTGTGCTGAAAAGAAGATTTCTAACGTGCTACATTGTAAGCAAAATCAAAGTCAAATAAAAAATATTGGAATCAATTTAGGTCATTAGGCTGTGTGTTCTTGGGCACATAATAGGTCACGTGTTGAAGCATTATAAGGCTCTGAAACAAGTATTTAATTCAGGCTAAAGGTTCAAACCATTTTAGGCATAAAAATTATATTTGAAGTTTTGGAAATTTGTTGTCAATTTTCAGGCCTTAATAGATGTTCAAGATTTATACCTATATTAGAAGTTAGAGTCGGTTAAACGGAGGAGGATTTCCGTATCTCTCCCATAAGCAATGTAAAGACACCTACATCAGGAAGGAATGAATGAGATGAACAAAATAGAGGCTCTGCAACCTCGAGTAACTCACCTGATGAAGAAGAAAGGTTCAGAACACTCCCAAAATCCGAAAGGACCTCCTTTTTCATTGTCTATGCTCCAAGGCAGGAATTTTCCCAGGAGTACCCTAAAAAGGGTAAAGTGATCCCAGAGAGGTCAAATCGTGGGAGATCGTAACAATTGGCACAGGCATTAGTATGGAAATCACACCAGATCCATATCATTTTCCCATATGATATCAGAACCATTTCAAGAAATAAACGCTCGGAAAGCTAGGCAACTAAGACTTTGAAAATTCCACTTTGATATTTACCTTGACATACTGTGACAGATCACTGAACATCCCTCGACCCCGCAGAGCCTGAATCCAGAACCTCCTTCTCGGTTTTAAGTTTAATTAGTTCTTGAAATTTTGGACCTATAACAAACAGTATGTATTTTTCTATGAGTTACCTTCAATTGATCTTGGAATAACTTCCTAAAGCACAGTGTTTACCCTCTAGTATTCAGAGTCTTTTCCATTTATAGTATGTTACGTCAAAGGGAACAATCATCTACGAAATTTCGGGTGTATTACGTGAACTAATGAAGGAAATTGGTGAAGAAGTTATTTGATTAAATTCACTAAGAGACACCAAAAGGATGAAAACCAATTTTAAGAGGATACCAAAGTTATGTAAAAACCACAAGCAAAATTAATGTGCCATAAAATAATAAATGTTTAATTTTTACTTGAAAATTTCTGTGGTATTTAATCTACCTGAAAATTTTTAGACGACTGTGTCCTTGGAAGAACTAATTAACCTGCTATTTTAAACATATTTGCTGCTTAATTTACCATGGCCTTCTAATTTATTGCTCTTGTTTCTAATATTTCTAGTACACTCTTTCAAACAGAGGTATGACATGAAGACTTAGCCACAAAGGTTAGCATTGGCTTTCCTCTAAAATCCAAAAACAGGGGTTATGTAACCAGTATCCTTCAGTTTATAACCGATATGTTTGCGATTTTGTATTTAAATGTATATAACCACAAAATATCCATACACACTTTTATAGACTCTATCTAGGACTCATCCGCAAATCCTTTGAATAACGAATTCTAAACCTTGGTAGCAAGATACATTTGAGTGATTTTATTGTCCAGTAAACGTGAATAAATTTTAAGTAAACTGTGAAAATTGGATAAATTAAATAATATCAAAAGTCGGAATAAAGTCTTAAAAATGTTCATATCTACTTGTTCACCCAATAAAAGCTTCCACACTTAACGATGGGGTACCCTTAAACCTTCATTTCGCCTAATGTAGTGTTTCAGTTCCGTACGTTGTTCTCTCCGAAAATGAAATAATTAACATAGGGTGCATAGACGCCTGTGACTTCGTTTCACAACATTTTCACCTGAGGGCAAGCAATGTATACTTCCTAATTTCACTTACGTTAACAAAACCATGCATGTTTCTATTTTACAGGACTTTACAATTAATATCCCAAAAAATGCGCAACGTTCAGATTTTGTTTACCAAAATTAAATTATTCTCATGCATTAGCATTAACTATGAGAAACCTAACATCCATTTTACGATATCAAATAATTTTAGAGATAACATAGTTTACACCTATATATGAAGAATTTACCTTGATGGACAAAAAATGCCTAAAGTGAATACCATGTACATTTCAATCAATCACTGGTTTATCTTTATAATATGAAAGTAACATATAAATACACTAATTTACTTCTAAATGATGTAAACTATTAACATTCCAAAGAAAAATATGTACAAGTAAACGTTAATGTAGCACTGTTGTTTCCAGGAATAGAACAAGGTTTACTAAATATTTATCTTGCACTGTAGGAAAGAAGAGCTAAGGTGAACTGTTAAAAATTTAAGGGGTGGCTGGTAACTTGTGCTTTTCTCTATGAATTTTGGAAGTAAATAGTTATTTAAAGTCATAATACTCATTATTAGAATTAAGGTGTGGTTATTCAAAGAAACATACACGTTCCTTAGTTTATAGTAAATTGGAGGCATTTACTAAATCTTTAGATGAGGAAGATAGAAGCTGCTGATATTTGAAATGTAAATTCCAGGACTAAAGATAACTCAATGAGTATATCCTTTCAGGTCTACTAGTTCATGAATAAATGAATAGATGATTACTTTTCGAATGCCTCTTATGGGGGCTGGGAAACAAACATTAGTGGAATGGAAGAATCCGTGTAGAATGTCGGACAGATTGCGCAGAAGCTTGCACATTGGAACTTCTTCTCCGCCGTGACAGATGGCTGCCTTTAGAGCCTCCACTGCTGGATCGAGTTCGCCATGATTCTGCTGGAGGGAACCTCTGTCACTGTTATTTTATTCATATATTAATCTCAAGCATGCTCTTGTTTAACTCGCACCAAATATATGCTTAAGCAATGTTACCAAACTGTATTATAATTAACACAAACAATTTGCGCCATGTAGGAAAACAAAAGACAATAAATATGAAATTATATGAAATGAATATACAGACTGCATATTATTGTATGATTTGAAAGACTGAAAGTTTTCATTTTCTTAAGGGGAGTCGAATTGGGAATTTCATATTTTTTCCATTTTCATGTTTAAATTGCACATCAATATTTCGAATCTTCTGCTCATTTTCGTATAACTTTCACAGCGGTACGCCAATTGTAAATAGTTTAAAATATTGTTGAATAAAATCCTGCATGGTAGTTTTTTTATAACATTTTGGTACTCTCACCTGGTGAAACATTAATAGCTTTGTAAATATTAATGTTAGAGAAGAGATCTTATTTTTATCTATATCGGAAATTTTTACTATAGCTATTCGCAGCATTTCAAAATACTGCGAAGTTGTGTTTGGAAAATTAGGATACATTTTTTTATATTCTATCTTTGAAACCAATTTCTGAAGAAGTAAAATTTTCCCATGTAAATGACCCATTATTTCAGGAACTAATCGACATTAAGGGCTAAAGGTTTTAACACACATTCGCACCTAAATAGGCTTTATTTTAAGGAATAGGTTTTTATGCATCCTAGCTATTTTTTTAAAATTTAAAAATCATCAATTTTCAATAAAGTTTTACGTACTTTATTTAAAAAAAAAACACATGTTTCACTCTATTGAACAGAAGTATTCTACTTTTCATCAATCAACAGTAAACGTATAGCTGAATATACCTTGTAAATTTTAGCTCATTGTCTTAAATAGTTGCTGAGATAATGGGTCAATATTTAACTTTGGCAGAATAGGCCATTTCGACTCCACTTAAGGAATTGCTATTATATTTGGTACTATCGTAATATTGACGTTGTTTTAGTGCCAGAACGCCTAGTTAGCAATAGTACTTTTATTGAAGTAGGTACGTAGAATCATGCTCGTAATTTCCTATTGCTGCGGAAATAGTTTGGGAGATGAATGTGAGAAAGCTTAAAATATCAGCTCGACCGTTGAATAAAACTTTCAGGATAACAAACTACACATTATGGCAGCGAAGCAATCTTTAAAGAATATGCTTTAGCATAAATTTAATTAATAATTATAAAATTAAAGTAGCTGAACTTAAATTTAAATATGCAATGCGTCACTGGCGTGTGGTGACTCTGAAATGTTGTCGTTCAAAAAATTTGCAATATTTAGTGTAATGAATACCATCTAAAATGATAAATGAAATGATAAATTTACACAAAGATTTAAATCGGAATTTACAACTGTAATATCTACATCGATCTATTGCAACATAGTTCAGTTTTAAATTACACGGGAAATAACTATGGTGAATAATTGCAAGCTAGTAAGTTCATGTTACGATAACAAACTATTTTCACGCTAATATGTATCTGATGATTAGACATTTTGACGACATGGTATGTTGTGATTCATGATAGGACATACTACAGCTACACAGGTAGCGCGCATTCACTTTTGCTATTTATTTCACTTTCATAGGAATAGCACAGATAGGGTCAAGCTATTTAGCCTATACTTTAGCTAGGGAGTTTGATAACTAGCCTACGGTTCAGGCTGAAAGCATTTTGTGATGTTATATGGCGGAACGCAAATGTTAAAATGCTATGTTTAGCCATCATAAGGCTAAGTTGGCAATATTGATGTTCAGTAGATGAGAACCGAAAGTAAGGCAAAACATTTTGTTTGAATTCAATAGATGGCGCTGTTTAAGGGACGAAAAGAAGAAGTTTGTTCCGTTAGCGATTACCCTATTTTATGATCTCTGACTGTGAAGTTAACTATCCACATGGGCTTATTTCCCTCAGTTCCCCCTAATTCGTCTCTGAGCTCCATTGGTTTGTCATGTATAGCGAGTATATGAGTGTGTTTTGCAGCCAGCAGTACACTATTTGGCGCTTGCAAACAAGACAAAAGCACTTGCCGAAGTTATTCCACAAGAGCAAGACAAAATCGACCAGAATGCGTAAACAGTATATATTATTTACATTAACGGGAGAGACAAAGTTTTGGTTGTAGTACAAACTTGATACCATATTAAGAAGTCGCTCTTGCCATGCGGTGTTATATAAATTCATATTTTGACCTTTTTTAGGTATTTAGTGCTTAATATCATCTAAATGAAGTTGCGAAGGAAATTAGGGATTGTCCTGCTAACTATTCCCAAAAAGAGATGGATTAAAACACATGTGCCGCAATAGAAAGGGAAGTTGTTATTTTTGGGCTAATAACTTGCGACAGTATTTTAGCATGACGCATATATAATTAGTTTAATCATTAGTTTGTAATATTTAACATAAGAAATATATACTCAGTAGAACGCAGTACCGTGGCGTGTAGAAACTCCCTTTGTATTCTTCAAGAATATGCGCTTTGTTAAAAATAACACGAATTTTAGTGCATTAGGGACACAAGTAACGACCCTTTAGAGCAAGAAAGATATTTTCCCTTTAAAAGTGGAAAGAGGGAATTTCTCATTGTAGAACAAGGTCACGTGGGTGTAAAATAAAGAAAAATCCCTGATAGTCACGTGACAACGGCACCTTACGCGCACTTTTTCAGCCAATCAAAAAGGAGGGCTATACTCGGACGTTTTAGTATATAAATGATGTGCGTACAAGAAATCGTACACATCAAATTGTTCTCAATGTAGGAGTCACGTATAAGTTAAACAAGGCTAACAAGGCTAGTAATGTTTACAAC
This sequence comes from Hymenopus coronatus, assembly GCA_030762935.1. NCBI lineage: Eukaryota > Metazoa > Arthropoda > Insecta > Mantodea > Hymenopodidae > Hymenopus > Hymenopus coronatus. Next base: position 330,859,847 of record CM060900.1, read on the forward strand.
GTGGCTAACAGGGCTCATAAAGTAAGACAAAAAATGTAGGAAAACACGTATAAGAAAGGTGACTAAGAAATCGCGTGGCGTACATTGTAGGAAAACAGTGTTTTATAAGCAATTATTACCGTAAATGTTATGCGGACCGAGAAACTCAAGATTATGGTGACGAGTGTAAAGATACAACAACTCCGTAAAAGTGAAATTAGCACTTAAACAAAACTACTTCATCAAGTTTGCGATTGGTTATATCGGGAGTGGGTTAGTGCCTCAAACGAACAGCAATTCACCAATAAAGGAAGCCTACAGTTATTTAAGTAAAATTTCTCTTTTATTTGAGTCTACCAAGAGTATTACACACATTTATCATTCTTTCCCCCCTGAGTAAGAGACATCTCCGGGTCTACTAGAACGAGCTTAGCCAGTGCAACAAAGGGAATCTGCAAGGTATGTACACGCTTAATGTAGAGAATTTCACGAGCATTAACCCTCGACCAACTCCAAGTAGACTCACTTGATAGCATCATACTGTCTAAACGATGCCACAACAAACAATAGTACAGCATATTGGCACCCTAACGTGGTGGCCACAAAAATACTACGACAAACTAAACAGCTTTGTATTTGACTAATACCTCCAGAATTAATACAAGACACACACTGTCATGAAATCATGTGTCTACCATGAGTGGTGTCTTTTATGAGTTGAGTTAAGCGTCAAAATTGTTTATTAAATTAACTCACTTGCGGAAAAAGTCCATAGAGGGAGCACTGCCATAAATCTGAAATTAAAGAACACCATCTGATGTCGAGAACACTACCTAAGTAATATCGCAAGCAATCCTAAGTTTCAAAAATATGTCTTTGCAAATGTATAGTTCCGTCCATAATTTGGGTGAATAGCCCTGCAAAACCATAAGATATCAATAAGGCATTTCATATACAATGTAACTTACTTCATAGCAAGATACGGATATATCATATTGGCATTAATAGCGGCTTACACACCGGCAATCAAATCATAAGAAAATATTCAGCAGAAAGAGCTAACCGAAGAAGATGCCCGCAATCCGTTTACTGTCCCTCCATGATGCTGTCCGGTATTTTTTTAAATGAACTTTCCTGGGTTGAGTAAAAGGAAACCCCGATCAGAGGTGACTCTACCACCAAGAACTAGGTTTGTGGTTGATCAAAGCAGCTATTAAGGAACGAACCAGAACTATCTGAGAACTATGGATGAATAATCATAGCCAAGAGAGAACTAATATTTCTTGGGAGGAAGATCAGGAAGACCTTTGATCCAAAGGCAGTGACTGTTAGTAAGAAATGTTACTATTTGTATAAAGGTGAGCATGCATATATGAAACATATAAAAGAGGTAGTGAAACTGCATAACTTGTGCAAATGGCTACAGGCACACTGGCTAGCCCAAGCAATAAAACGAAATGTTCAAAACGTGGAAGAAGTTCTGAGTAGAGTGATGAGTGATATTGACATGCTCACTTGCTGTACCATCAAAAATTGAATTTGCACATTGCCCTAAAATAATAATAATAATAATAATAATAATAATAATAATAACAGTATCGGCTATTCTGCTTCTAGACGCAAATGAAGTAAACAGCAAATCCTCTAGTGGGTAGTGGGTAATAGAATTGACAGAGACTTGCGTCAAGAGAGGCGGAATAACAGCAAATCGATAAGCTGAAGGGTTCTTGTTGACTCTACAAGCTATACTTGTTATCACCAACATATTTTGTGTATAGGTTTCTCTCAAGACTCGTTCTCTCTCTTTCTAAAAGAATAAGCGAATATCTAAGACCCAAAATATATATAGGTAATTGTACACTATTGAATAGTTTTGGAGCGTAGGTTTCTTCATTCCAAACCAAGCTATCAATCCAAAGCACCCATCATATTATGACATGATAAATATGTAGTATAATAATAATAATAATAATAATAATAATAATAATAATAATAATAATAATAATAATAATAATAATAATAATAATTGCATTAATCCTGAAAATGTGTACGACTATAGGATTATTAATCATAATAAATAAATCGTGCAGAAACCATCCGATGGTGCGATATTATGTTTACCTTGTTATTCAAAGGAAGTGATTGATTACATTTTATAGAGTTTGTATCTTCAGCATTTTGGTGGTATCAAAATACACAACCAAAGTTGAGTAGATACCAGTGGCTAACAGCGGTAGCGTGCATGTTACTTCTTGTGGGTGAGTACAACCGCTGCCATCTTTATCTACCGACACCGCATAGCCTAATAAATTGCTCGTTCCTTTTGGACTGATTTGTCAGAGATAAGCTTAAAAAATGGGTACTTCTATTAGGGTAAGATATCAATGAACATGGGAATACCCAATAAAAAATTATATATTTGCCATTACTACCAATTTTGAACTAAAGCGCGTCCCAAGCATAAAATACAGGTTAAATGGAGCGTACTGTTGCCATATACACAATACGTACGTTAGGAAGTTGGCACTCAGGAGCTTAATTTCATCCAGTGATATAGTGAAATATCTACACTGCTATTTAAGGCTACTGTATAACATTTATTTTTCACTTGCAGTTTATTTTTTCGCTTTATAGTTTTGTTATGATGTTTCAAAATACATTTTTATAGGATTAAAACTTATCAAATATGGGAATATTTAATGATAAAATCTTTAATTTTGTACACATTATCATTGCTTGACAAAATTGCATTCAAATGAGTGAAATGTTTTAAAACAGGAAGTAATGATCGATGCGCTGCACTTGTTTTATGTTGTTCAATTGTTTTGCTTTAACCTAGCGCATTTTTGTTTCCCTCGTTTTATTTGTCTCTATTTAATAACGGCGTCCTTACAGTTTCTTTTATTCATTTCTTTTTATCCTATACACTGCTGTTTTTTAACACTTAGTAGCTTAACTGTGTAATTTGTTTCCTTACTAGCATTAATTTTACTTGAATAGTCTAATGCATTAATTATGTTGCATTTATTCTTAGTTTACCGACATTGCATCACTTTCAGCTTACATAACTCCATAATTATAAATATTTACGAAAAATACAAACAAATAACCGGCATTAACACTGCAGAGTTCGACTCGCTATAAACATTTCTTTAAAAACTTACCAAAAGCACATTATCTGCCTTCTATTTCGCGCCATGAGTTGAATAGATGGGTGAATATAATTTATCTCATATAATGAATGCAAGAAATTACAGGACTCCAACTTGTTTTAAAAACTTATTCAAACTCTTGTCAACCTTATTTCTCGCTTTCTTGCCCCTGTAAACACGATAACAAAAAGTTTCCCATTGATTAATTTTCTGCTGCATAGGAATATACTTTTCGGAAATTCTTAGATTTAAAACATCACAGCGCTTATCTCATTAAAGATAGACACTTAAAGTTAGCTCGATATTGGTACTCTAGTTTACTCTAAGAAAAAATATTGTTGCGTTCTGACCTTTAGTTTAGAGTTACTATGTGATGAGCATATCAACAGCAAATGTGGGACTTTCTTTAAAATTTTGGACTTGTTGTAATCTAACAAGATATTAATATGATGTAATCTGACAAAGAAAAATATTCAGCATAAAATAAAGTTTTCAAGCTGAAAATTATAACAACTCAATGTTTACAATATGTTATTAGCAGCTTGGCGAAAAAGTTATAGTAGAAACTGACACGATTAATGGCAACATGAATGTGTTAGATAGAGACAAACATATTCTATTTAGAACAGCTTCATACTTTCTTTTAAGATTAGGAAAGCAATAGTGCTTCTCCGTTTGAAACCTTTACGTTTTTCACCTTCTTAAATGTTCTTTACAATACATTTTTAATTTGTTATTGTGAAAATGTTCATCCAGTCTCTCAAATATACACCCACTGAGTTGTGCTAGTATATGATATTTAAAATGAATTAGGCTAAATAAAGCAAAATTAGAGGACTATTAAGAAGGACGTAAATGAAAATATTGTTGAGATATAGTTGTGATTAATGCAACCCTGATAATGGCATTATTAGCTGTAACAGTAGGTTTATCAGAACAGTATAAGATCAAATATTGAGAAGCCGTATATTGGTTTAAAAAGGAAAATTACACAAAGTAAAGGAAATAATAGGAATGATGTCTGAAAATGTAAGAGAAGAGAAATTAAGGAACATTTTAACAACTAATTTGCAAAAGTGATGAAATGAAAGAGGCAGACACAGGAAAGCATGATGTGTTTTTCGAACATTGAAGATATATTAAGGGGGCAAATGGTTGTCAATCTGCTATTTTCGGACGAAAAAGTACCCTTTTTTCGTTCTATGCTTTGCCAAAAACAAGGTTTAACATTGTTTTATGTACTTTTGAGATTTGGGGACCTACGACGTATGTAACTTTCATAAACTATGTTATTTTTAAGATCCTTCAAAGATCCTCCCTATATTAAATTAAGACTTAATTTTCTTCTATTTAATTTCCTTAATTATTATTATTTTGATTATTATTACTATTATTATTTCTTTACATTTTTCTGCAATCAAAATTATCTCCTCTTTTTATGCAAAAACGTTAAAACTGAATGTTCAAGATGCTATGGCTAATAAAACAAAGCACTAAACATTTGAATTACTGCAAAGGTCATTAAATAAAAAATAAAATATATTACGAGAGTAATAAACATATATTTTTGTCATGAGTACACTATTTTTTTATTCTGCACAAGAATTAAATATAAAACATTTAATAGTTTTATCAAACACAGTTTCTAGAATATTCAGTAATTCATTGCATTAAAATTATAGGAAATATGTTTTGAAAAGAGATGATTTCTAAACATAAAACCATTAATAAGTAAAAACTATTAAGGCTACAAGATTGAAACCTCAATGGATTTACAAAAGGCCATGTGGCATATGTGAACAAAATTTAGGTGCATAATTTTAGAAGCATAGAAATTTAATTCGAAGCATATTCACCGCCTTAAATTAAACACACAAACCACATTTTACTGATTAGTTATCTTGAATATACTAATCATTATTAAAATAAACTGATTATGCTTCAGAAAATAACTTTTGCAAAATAATACTTATGCCATTAAATCCTAAGCAGTAATATATATTCCCCATAAAAGAATCGTAGAATTAAAATAAATATAGTTACATTTTTATCAAAATATAATTGGCATGAAAAATGTTCTATACATCCTATTTTACATTTAAAATATCTTATAATTTGAATAAAACACTTAATAGCTTGTTTTATATTTAATTGGTAAACCTCCGTTTTGGATTTGAATATGTAATCCCTTGGGCACTGATTGTCTAAAGGATTCACTATTCTAAATGCCGTGAGAAAGTCCTTCCATTAGTCATGGATTATGTCTGAAACCCTCCTCTCGTAAGAGGTCTTACTCGGTGTAAGACCTCTTCTTCAATTCTTCTTTCATCCTAGCCGACACATTTTATATCGGATTCATCTCGGAGTTCTTGCGTGCCCATTTAGCAATTTCAATTTTTCCTCCTTTCTTGACAATGAGCCCGGCCGGCACCTGCAAGCTGTTCTTCGCATACACCTGTCTGGCTCCAGCACCACCTATTTCTTGGTCGATTAAATATCCTGATTTGGCGTCTACTTTATGGCTATTTTTTTTTAGGTAATGACCAGAAGGAAAATGGGTCAGGATTAGTAAAGCTAACGAAATAAAATAAATACACCCTTCCCGCAATCAGAGCCTTTCTTACAGCTGAATTTAAATACGTAGACTTTGCCAATGAAAAGTAAGATGACGGCGGGAAGAGGTTCAAGGTGCTACTGCAGCTGAAGGGTCAACACAATTACAAGTGGGTTTGGATTTGAGCAAAACTCATACACCACTTTCCATAATTGGGACTTTATCTCGCGAGACTGTGTAAATCTTAAACCTAGCTGCTATGATTAAGAAAGCCACTTATTCAGGCAATCTTTTTGTTTTTCAAAGCGAACAGGTATCTCTGTGTCATCATTTTGGTTACAAAATTCAGAAAACACCGTTCCTGCAAATGAATACAAATGGTTTCATATTAAGTTCGTTGAGAAGCGAACACATTTTAATATACTGTAATAAAACAGACTACTCTTTATTTCTTCCACAACTGATTACAATCAGAATATACTTACGATAAATTTTCTTTCTCCAATGCTTTCGTAACAATTCTACTGCGAAGTGTACTTTCGACATTCGCTGCGGCGACGACTACTGCTCGCTACGAATTTCCTGTCAACTGTTGCTCGCTAGGCACTCCGAGTTGAAACTTAACCCTGGTCAGTGCTTCGTTCTCCTTTTTAAATCTCTCGGTCACATGGCGGGAAAATTCCACAAGCGGTCGCAGGTGTCACAAATTCACTCAGGTGTAAAAATGCCAAACCTGGACTTCAAAGATCGTTCCGGCAGCAAACGTGTCCACTCGCACAAGTGTAACAATAACAGCTGCAATGTCAAAAGAACTTGCCACCGGCACCGTGTCCATTAACGCAGGTGTAATGATGGACACCAAAAATCAACTATTACATTCAAAGCAAGCTGTTCATACAAATTCGATGATTACAGTCACAGGAACATTTAAGAAAGAGGTGGCAAGGTAAGTGATTACTACGAAAACTAGGGTTATTGAAAAGAGCATGGATGTCTGGAATCACCATCCACGTATACAAGAGACAGCTCAGATGTGTATAAATAGCATGCCAAGATAAACTAAAGCATCAATAGTTGACAAAGGTGGCTCAACTAAGTGCTGAAAGTTTCATATGCTGTAAGCATCTGATAACAAGAAATGTATCCAATTATCACCATAAGCATGCATATTATACTTCAAATTCTTCATCAGTGTTTAAGAAAATGTAATTTTCAATGTAGCCTAGTCAAATTAAAAATAAAAACAATGTTTGTTGCTTTTTGCCTACTAATCTTGTATTATAGTGAAAACTCAAGGTGCATCTAATAATATGGACAGGTACTGTAAAACCATTAGCTAGTAATTCTATTAATAGGGTTCATATCTGGTGAATTCCCCGGTCATAGCACCAAGGTATGTTTTGTTCTCTCAGAAAAGCTATCACTAAGTTTGCAGTGTGACATCGTGCCCCATCTTGCATAAATATGAATGATTCTCATTTGGGAAGCTGACTCTTATTTGAGGCAACAGGGCACTCCTCAACATTTCTTTGTACTAACCCTGCCGCATTGTCCCTTGAACAACATAGAGACATCCAGTGTCTTTGCCACTAATGACTGACCATATCGGTCGTCTCCTTAGCGCGGTGGTAGCGCAGCTACCTACCAAGCGGGAGACCTGGGTTCGATCCCCAGTACCGGCGTGGGGATTTTTCCCCCGCTGGGAGACCTGGACCGGGGTGCACTCAGCCTCGTGAGGTCCCTGGGGGGCCAATTGAGGAGCTACTTGATGGAGAAGTAGCGGCTCCAGGTCGTGAGGACCGCATTAACCGGCCGGGAGGGGCTCGAGGCGCTGACCACGTCTCACCCTCCAATACTGCACCCCATCCATGACGTCTGTAGTGGAACGAGATGGGGGACGCAGCGGCCGGGCGGTAGGCCAAGGCTCCCCGTGAGCTGTCGTGCTATGGAGTTATACTGACCATATCATTACTTTGGTAGGATGTTTTATATTCTGCATAACACAATCAGCACGATACATTTTAGCAGGACGCCTTCGCACAAACTGAGCTTTGTTTGCAAGAATTTCAAAAGTTCTTTCAATACTACTAAACAAAATAAGCCAACGTGAATTGTTTCAAATGTAACCTATAGTTTTTGATATAATATATTTTTAAAATTTTTGTTCGAACCTCCGAACTGTCTATATATTTAAATAATTGTACGTAAGCCCTACTATATTGAATAAAATGTATTATAACTATTTATCTAAATTAATATATCCTATATACAAGATTACAGTTTAACGTACTGCCGTAGACTCGAACCTAAGCCACATGAAGTATCAGCAGTATACGTAATTGAAATCTGTATGCTATTTAAGAGTGCCTCAAGTGTTTAAGTATTTTCAAATCGATTGCAGTACTCTACGACTGGAGTAATTCTCATTGCAGATTCTGACGTAATGGTTTCTGTTGTATGAACGATGTTGCCATTAGTAAAATAAAATAAAGTTCTCTTTTGGTTTAATTGTTAAAGAAAAGACCTTTTTAGGTGTCCGGCATGTGTTGTAAAAAGGGAGGTTTTTATATTTCACTCGGAAATCGTTTTATGAACGATTATGCGTTATTTCATTTGCAGAATTGAGGGCGGAATAAGAAAAGTAGTCCTATTAGGCCCCCATGCTCTTTTGATGAAGCTTAAAAACATCTGGGCTAAGGCCATCCGTTCCGATTGTCACCATATTGAATTACACTGATTCAGATTGGTATACTGTTTAGATTCACATTGAAAATCCATGACAGATTATTCTATTCAATTTGTGTCCTGTGAAACCCGAAATGAGCACGCGTCGAAATGCGCATTCAAACAAATGGTGGATTTTACGCGTTTTATTTAATTTAATTATAACCAAATTGTATACGCACAGAGATAGGTTAGATGCGATTGTAGAATTGGAATCTATAACCAATTTCAGATAGAAAGGGCCCCTCAATGTGTATTGCACATACTCAATTACCAGAGCAATCTCGCGTATATTTGAGGTTAATCATTTATTGATACTCAATTGCTAAACGATGGACATAGTATAGTTGAAAAGCCACTTAAGCAATGTTTAGCACTTCTAATTGAGAAAACTCTTAAAAAATGTTTATAGATTTTGTCATCTCAAATTGGCACGCACCTCTAATTGATTAAACGTTATTAGCATACCGACCAAGGTTGAAAGGAGAGGGGAGGAAGAAAACACGTATTTTACATATGTGATACATGTTTTACACTTGTAATTACATGAAAACATTTCTATGAATTAGGATCTCCTTAGACACACCACTTGTGTGTGTGTGCTCTGAAAAGCATATGTAGCTCAAAAACGAAAAGTCAGTTAGATATTAACAATGTATATAAATTCAGATTCCTCCAAGATAACTTTCGAGAATTCCCCACCCCACACTAACTTTATAGCGAACAATTTTTTATAACAATAAATTTAGGTAATAAAAGATTATTATTTAAGTAACCGTGTAGTTCTAATGTTGTGACATTACAAAAATATTACTGGTATTGTTTGCAGTGACTCGTATAAACGTCAAGACAATAATTTGCATACTGTGGATTTTCAAAATGTTACAGGTGCATTACTTTAAGTAAAGAATGTAAATACTTGCTGAAAGTGTAAAACGCGTTAGAAGGAGCAATGAAGTGTTGTGTATCTTGTAGTATCTATCACACATCTAAATAGGCATTTGGCATGTAATACGATGGCAGATATAGCCCGTACAAAACGATTTACCTTTAGTATATGGTGTAACCTTCTCGCTCGAGGTCAAATGAAGCACTGGGAGCCAAAAGCGTTTAAACGTATTTCAAAGCGAGGACCGAAGCCTATCAAAGAAAACGAATTTAAACGATAAAAGTGAGAATACCATCATTTTAAAGATTTCAGCGACAAAGAATGGTTTACGCTAACATCCCAAATCATGTTATGTAATGAGAGTAAGCAATTCAAAGTTATATGCACTTTAGTTGACTATCTCTGAGCTCATCAGCCGGCCCCCAGAGTTCGGCTGTAAACTACAGGCAATATTACCGCAATATACGATGTAGGAGGACTACTCCACGTCTAACACGCGCTCGGCTCATCCTCTGTGGTTTCTACATCCGACCTGCCATCTAAAGTTTAAACGTTATTAACCCCGCAAAAGTCGTAAGATGTACCATAGTAGATTAATGCCCTACTCTTTCCACATTATTTATGTACGACAGGCACCTATGAGAGGAACAATGGCGCATATACCAATGGAGCAGCGAAAATGTATAACATTAATTCCCGAAATATGTATGGTTTATTTTCTATGCAGAATTAAGTGTGCTTTACTGTCTAGTAAACTGACTCCATTTGGAAAGTTTTTGTTTTCGTTTTTATATCTCCGAGCAAGATGGCTCCGCGGTAACGTGTGAACTGGCTTTGGGATTTTACGATTCCGATTCCTGTGGTCGCGGCTAATTTGACCATGGGCTTTTTCGTGGTTTACACAGGTCGGTATGCGAATGGGGTGGTTCCTCTTCAACCATAAATTCCCTGTCATTACTCTTTTCCTCCATTCATTTCGTTTCATATATTTTGGGTATAGGACACGACGACGGTGATTTGTGCGTTGCAGAGGGACGGTAGAATTTGTGTTCTGTTAAGATTTCTTCAATAAAAACTAATAATTTTAAGAGTAACCAACTGGTGTCATCAGGTTTAATGGTTATAATTCAATGAAGGGTAATTGTAAACATATTTCTTTCCCCTCTACCTTAAGGGACTCTGGAATTGAATTTTCTAATGTTTCAATTTGAAAGCTAGTTGCTATACATTGTGAGTAAGTAAGAAACAACTGTGCTAAATCTCAAAACTCTACCTCAAATAATGTATCCAATAATTCCTTTAAATTTTTGTAATCAGCTCAGAAATGCAACATCTCTAAAACTCTTTTGCGCAGCCACATTTGTCAGAAAAGTATGTTAGTGAACTTTTCTGATACATGATTACAGTGAAAGCAAATGTTAAGCTTTTTAATTTATGTTCAAGTTATAAGTTGTAAAGCTATAAATGTTTGTTTTTATGAAGATATTAAAATGTTTCTTATTTTTCAGCATGAATCTATTTTTATGAGCCAATGAATAAAGCAAGCATAAAGAATCTACTTTCATATTTTGACATGTTTGAAATTATATACAGCCATTTTCATTTAATTGCAAAATGCAATTATATTTCATGTGCACAAGTATAAAACAGTGAAAAAACGTGAACATAAATGTGAAATAGGGTTAAACAAAAGCGCATGGGTGATTTTAATATGCCGCTGGGCTTTTAAAAGTAGTAGATGGTGAAAAATATTCCACCAAAATGATTCAAAGAGCTCATGGAATACTTATGTGATATTAATAAAGAATCTAAAATATCGCTCCCACCTAGAATCTCAGTCTCAAGCTCACTGCCAATCTTTTAATTCATATGTTAACGTTATTCTTCTGCAATAATCATTAAACGTCAATCCTGCTTCATCCGTGTTTATTTTGTTTATTTAATTTTGTAAAGCAGTAGCTACCCATATTGTAACCACGTTACGTTTAGAAACTCTAAACTGTTCTAAAAATGAATATTTTTCAGTGTACATTTTACTCTTGAGAATTTTACAACCCTTCACTAATGCAATATAAAATTTTTGATATAGTTTCATGAAAACTGGAAAGCTATAAACCCTGTAAAGTGAAACTAAATTTAATAGTCTTCATTATATTCATCATTTAGGATGTTGGCTGGCCATTGTAAAATATCTTGTAAAGCTCTACGTATTCTGAAACAACGCACTTTTTCCTTTAGTTTCGTCTTCCATTTTCCTTGCATTTATTGGCACTTTAGCCAATGGATATGCATACATAAATGACATGCAGTTATTAACGTGTAGTAATTTTGGACATTCTCTGGAGCACCTCCTGTATAATCATGATCCTTATGGAACTATTTTTAGCAGACTCTGTATTCTTAAATTAGAATTTAATATAATTCTCGAATTTTCTCTATGAAATAGATGTTTTTCCAAAATGTTTGTGTACCATCTTAGAAATCCGTCTGCTAATTCAAGAACTAAATAGTTGTTCTTCCAAAAGAGCTCTTTGTCATTTTCATATATTAACAATATGCATAATAAAAATAAAACGCTAAAAATACAACAAACAATAGGAATTTATTATCCCAACCTAATTGGAAAGGGGAATTAGAGAAAGGGAGGGAGATAGAAAAGTGAGCTGTATAACTCAAAAGGAAACATCGCGAATAAAAAAAGCTGCACAATAATTAATAGAGATAAGATAAATACAGAAACTTCAGCAGAATAGAACAACAATGTGTATCACGGATTTCAACATCGCAAATTTTGATTAGACAAGAGAGAGAAAGCAGTAGAAAGAGAGAGAGAGAGATGCGACAAATGATTTCTGTAAATTAAAATGAGGAATGTGGCTAATGCGTTGCCCTCCATGGTGTAGTGGTTACAATGCTAACTTTATATACCCAAGGTCGTGGGTTCAAACCCGGCGGAGGTTGATTCATTTTTTTAGGCGTAAAAAATACTTAGTACGGCTTCCTTCGGAAGGGAAGTAAAGGCGTTGGTCCCATGTCGTAGATTTACGGCACGTAAAAGAACTTCAAGCCTGATAAAGAGGTTTCTGAGCAAAATTAAGCAGACTTTCACGTCCAGTATAATATAGGACTCTGAGAACCACAGCAGTTAAAGAGCGTCCATAAAGAAAACCGATTTTTTTGATTTTTTTGTGACTTATTAGGGAAATGGTTCAAAGGAAGCGATAGATGTGACTGTTACGCAACTAGATTTCCAATGAAAGCCAAACATATCTTCAGAATCTCAATGAAGCATTTCTTTGTTCATGAGATTATGATCCTTAAAATAAGAAGTGATGACAATTTGACTGAAAATTAACATTCATTTGGTCAGATAAAATGTTTATATTAGTCCTTTGTTAAAAACGGAGTCTCACAAGAATTTCTGAACCAAATAGCTTATTATTGCACACAAAATCCTTTAAAAATGTTTCCAACGTTCGCAGTTTCGAGTGATACTATCCAAAACGTTCACCTGTACAAGACTTTTAATATGTCTTCCTATTTGAAAAGAGAGTACAGGGCCTCTAATGATGCATACGCCAGTGTACTGTATGACGGAAGTAAAAAAAGACGAGTTCATTAGGTGACCAGAGTGTAAAGCCCCCCTCCTGGATTTTGAGCATTAGTGCTCTCTTTTCTAGGCTTGTCTCGCGCACTGCCTGTCTCCCCCTTCCTCACCGTCTCAAATATCTCTTTCTCACTGCGAAATATTCGAATCGAACCGAGACGGAGCGAGGCACAGTGCAGAGCAACTCTGCCTCTCGGCTTGCACGCGTGCGATTTTATGCGTTTGAGAGGCTATATTCTAAGTGGAACATTGTTGATATTTCTAAGGTTATTATTGTATATAATCATAAATTGGGGGTTTTCGACAATAATTCTGAAAAATACAACCAAAATAGGAACATTTCACAAATTCTCGCAAAACGATTAAAAATACTTTATTTGTAAATCCTTCGAATGTACAATGAAGGAAATGTGCGCAATTCTTTTAGAGTAATAATAATAGTAATAATAATAAAAAAGTGGGAAGAAATAAACAGGCTCACTGAGTTAATGATAGCGCTGGGAAGCAGAGGCGTAGGCGAAAAGGTCTTACAGTGGAGCTATATTACTCCTGTGAACATGCTTCCCTGCACTGTGACATAAACAAGCTATCTTCGCTTCAAGAATCCAGTTTTCAGTTGAGATTCAAACCCTTGAATGTTTTACAGGATTCAAATCGTGAAGTCCAATGGCAGGCAAAAATGACTGCATAGTGTAGTTTCATTTTATCTAAGAAATGCATTTTTTTTTTTTTTACGCTTGGAAATTATTTGCTTTCTATATGTGTGTTGTCTAAGTATATAATTCTCAGAGTTGAACAAAGGCTTTATACCTAATTAATCGTCAGCGATTTAGTCGAACTTTAACAAAGTCTATCAGTTATGGAAAGCTCATATGTGCAGTCTTTGTGATAAATACACAATTGTTTCAAAGCAATACAATCTCGTTTTGATTTGAACATTCAATATATTAGCATTTAGCACACAAAGCTACAATCCATATAGAATGACATGCCTAAACATAATTATATATATATATATGGTAACAAATATCTTTATTGATTCAACGATCAGTTACAAATAAAGTCTTTAAATCACTGCTGCAAATAGTTCACTCGGTGTTAGACAGTTGACAATTTATGGCTGCACGCCATCCATGGCTCGCGCCTCTCTGCGTGCTAACACTCCATTTAGCTGACACTCACCACTCAGTGCAATTCACAACACAACTGACTGCAATTCTTCCTCCCTTTTATAGCGAGAAAATGACGTCACGAAGTTTTTGGAAACATATTGAAGATAGTAGAAACCGAAGCTTAGAGAAACATCTCGAAAATCAGAATAATCGTGATATCATGAGAAGACTCGCATTCCGAAGGATCCTGTAGCGTTGCACCGTTGTTTGCCATAGAACTGCATAATGTCACGTTTCAGCTTCTCTGTCGAACACGACAGCGCTCACATAATGGACGGCGTTGTCTCAATATTGTCAGGCACAGTATATGGTACACTGTATGAGAAAAAACTTACAGCTAAGCGGTTACATTACACCATTGTGAGACAACAAATGCCAATGTAAGGAATATACATGAAACATGGAGTTAACTCCTTACCTGGTCAGGTGAGTAAAATATATTTACGCTATCCATAAATTATATTCAAATTGATATACAGCGCGTTTTTCTCGTGCTGCGGCCTTCGCTGCTCGCTTGTCGGCTACAGTTGCTCAGACTCCCGCCGAAACATATAATAACCCGCAACCACCTCACATTCTCAAGTTAAAACAGTTACAATTACAAGGTTACTTACACATACAATAAAAGATGTTGGAGATGTTGTCCTCCTCTGTCCAAACATTTTTGGCATCTTCATTGAGATTTTCGTTTACAACTTACCAAAATTTAGTGAATATCTCTCCTGGCGTTGTATGGTTCTTAAAGTTTGTTGCGCATGGTTTATTTTTCCAATATTCTCTTAGATAAATAGCACACACGGTTTAAACATAGGATTGTGAGATCCATAATCTTTGCTAGTTACCCTATCCTCAAAACTCTTCGGAATTATATTTAATGACTGCTGTCGCACATGCGTAATAAACGCCATGTTGGCACATCCCAGATTGACGTTCAACATCTTAGCTGTTCACACAAATGGCTTATGCACGCTGTACCTGTATATTTCTTCTTATATATTTTCTTCAAAAAATAAAATATCTCTGCAATGCATGTACCGCTCACACAAACATCAATTTCAGTGTCACGTAAGGTAACCTCGTTTGTAGAATTGGACTTCTGTAGGCTCCTGCATCTGTTTGTGCAAAACATTAGCATTTAATGGAACAATGCTTTGTGAGAAAATATTAAAAAGTCGCTGCATTACTCTATCCTTGATAATATAGAGCAATACAACTATAGAATTAACCCAAATTGATGATCGCATCAAATATCAAATATAAAGTGTATGCAACAAAATCACATATTTTGAAAGAAATAAAAGTATACAAAGTCGAGAAATTAATTAATTTAATTTCGGATATTGAGCTCTCAAGTGTAAATGAAAATTTCCTAAGAAGATGCTAGAAAGGTTTGCATTGAAAATGGCATTTTCAGCATAATTTATGATAAGGTACATACTTATCATTATAATTTATATAGCTGCGAGAACGTCATGCGGTTGTGGAGATATTGGCGGGAGTCGGAATTGCAGCGCCTGGCGCGGAAACAGGCATACTTCAGCCTCAGTATAAAGTGAAAGGACACTATATTTGTTAGGAACCCTAAAAATGAATATGAATATTTCTACACCATAGACGAAGTTATAAAACATAAACTATAAACATTACGCAACAATAATTTTTGACAGTGTTTAACACCTGCTTTTACTACTTGTGGCATCGCAGGTGATGACACTGGTTATACCTGAAATGAAGATGGAGCACCAGTGGAATACGCAAGAATAACTTAATGCGTTTGATTAGAAATTTCATCCAAAAATGCCAAGAATATCTTCACGCAGATGGATACCATTTTCAAAACCACTTAAACAAGTTTAGGACTCATTATAGGGCATGTAATTCACTCATGAGTAATAACCACAGGAGTTACGGAATGAAAAACCTACAGTGTGATAGTGTGTGGAACACACATGCCTGCGATCCACGGCCTCAACATAAAACGACCGTACTGTAGTACAAGTTACAAATTATTAAATGCTTACTAAGAGATTTAATATTCTGTATCTGTATGATTATATTTACATAAAAACTTCCTTTAGAGATGTGTATCAAGTAATTAAAATATAAAATTCGTTTTCATATGTCGCCTGTTAAACAGATGCATCCATGTTTCTTGATTATTCCTTACGTATGCATTCCTTACTTTATGACAAGTAACAAAACCTGTTTATGGTTAGGAAAGAATAATTATTGTTGTACATTATAATTGATAAGATAAATAACGAAGACTGTCTTAACACTATCAAAACTGGTATTTTCTTCTCGATAAGGGGAGATCCAAAAATGGTAATTCTTAATTTCAGTCTACATTTTTCTTTATTTATTTCTCTTTGTAACAGTGGTTATTTCACAAACACCAAACGATTAGTGTAATGAATTTTATTAAAGGCTGCACGATTCATTGTTTAACAAATAAACCTGTAAATTCATGTTTTCAAAACTACAATTTCTTAGTATTTAGGTACTGTTGTCTTGATAAGTACAAGAGATAGGAAGTTAAATCCTCTACAAAAAAAAAAAAAATGCATTTAACACTTGTATAATAAAGCATGTTGGCAGTGTTTATATAAAGATTCTTTTGAGCACATAAATAAAAACTACCAGATTTTATCAAAAGCTTATGCCACATGCTAAAGCGTATACTGAAATGCTTATGAAAAATTATGCTTATGAAAATAATGAACAACGTATTATACTATTATATATGTACGTTTCAAAACTTTTACATGATTACTTCAAAATTGGTAACTGAACATAGTTAAACATAATATTATAAAAAAGATAGAATCGGAGGCTTCAAAATTCGATACAAAAGCCGACATTTGAACCATGTAAGTACCGGTTACCGTAATGAGGCTGTAACAAACTGGGTTACCATGGCAATTTGCTTCACTTGTGTGAAACAAAAATTAACACAAGGTAACCTTAGGCATTTCCTTGGCAAGCGTGACCCTTTAAATCATTATTTGTGAAAAAGTTGTTGCGAGTTGCGAGTTGTTACAGGATTAGTAGTAACAATAATAATAATAATAATAATAATAATAATAATAATAATAATAAAGGAAATACTCTTCTCAGAGATCTTAAATTAGTGAATGATGTTTCAGTTCCTTTCATTACTGATTATTTAACAAGGAAAAGTACCTTAATTTGTGTACCTATAGATCTGAGTGAGAAAAACAGAACTACTTGAGTACAAGAGTCTTAAGAAAGCAAAAGGAGCAAAAGAAACAGAATACCGGAGCGTCTTAATGAAACTCAAGAAACAGGCGCTAGCATGTAGAAGCTATAAAATGAGGCAGCAGAGCTGAATGCCGTTTGTAGGGAAACAGAATCCACACCAAGGGGCTGTGAAGTACTTACGTATAGCAGGCAACAATGAAAACAACGACAAACAAAAGGCTCTAAGAAGCGCAACTTTTGAGAAATACTGCACGTTGCATTTTGGAAAGGAGCTTCCACTCTTGAAAAGAAGATGATGAGCAAGATAACAGTACAACATAACAGGGGAAAGAAAAAATACAACAGAACAACAAGAGCGCCGCGAAAAGGTACAAAAAAAAAAAAAAAAGAAAGAAAGAAAGAAAGAAAGAAAAGGATTATATTGTAGATACCGGAGCAGACAGCAGTGACAAGCGCTCTCTTTCTAAATTATTTATATAGCTTTATTGGAAGGTGATATTATAAGGAAATATGTTACCTTCCATTGCTCAAGTACATATGTGTGTGTGTCTTATAGTGTTTAACGCCCGCTTTTACTCCAAATGGCCCCGCAGGTAATGACGCTGATGATAATGGAAGAATGAAGATGGAGCGGTGGGGGAATGCGGAGAACCCGGAAAAAAACCGGAAAAAACCCACCCCCTTGGCCACTTTGTCCACTACAAATCCCACATGGTGATATCCAAGTGGTCTAATTACTCGACCACGGCGCGGCCGAATTATGTGTGTGCATGTGTAGGTGTACTTACGAGGATTTACCACACTATAGCTGTGGGTTTATTGTACGTCAGACCCCTGGAGGAAGGATGACATGGGTGTAATTTCAGAGGGCGGCCAACATCCGGACAGGGAGAGAACCGGCTTGGAGAGTCCTTGATGCCGAAGTCAATTATATCTCATATAAAAAAAAAACTTATGTGTTCCATTCTCATGACTTTCTCTACCTTCTCTGCAAATAGATTTTTCTTACGAAAGGCTATTCCTCTATCTACTTCACACTAATCGAAATAAACATCAGTAGAAATAGTCTTACTAGTTAGCTCCTTGAAAGTAGAAGAGAAATAAGAGAATACATTACACTAAAGCGATAAATAAATCTCTTAAGCTGTCACTATGCGATGATGTTGAAAATCACTCGTATTTTCAATCCCAGGAGTAAAACATAAGAGATATGAAACGAATGATGACCTCCCGGTTGAGAAATTGAAACCAATAGCAGTGATAATATCTAAAAAGTTAGCTCTGCAAAAAACTGCAAATGACATAACTTATGTGTTTAAACGAGATATAATTTTTATGTATCTGGGTTTTGTCTATTTCTTAGGATTTACAAGTTATGTAAAAGACATCCAGAATTAAGGGGACTTCTGGGAGTATTACTGATAAATTCAGGAGATACATTTTATTTGCCATGTAAACATATTTAATGTTCGTACTTTTAATACTTTTTAGAGTTATTTTTTGAAAATCTAATATTTCGAAAAATGTTCCATTCAAAGAGTAGTTTGTGGTTGGTTTTTTTTTCTAAAAATCATCATGTCGCATCCTTTGAAGATACTAAACTTAAATACCAAGTGAGATATTCGTTTTTGAATTATGCTGTCCAGAGACACACAACACACAAACACACACACACACACACACACACACCACAGACAAGCACACTGCCCTTTTTGCAAAAACCCTTTTTTTATATTTAGGGACTTCAAAACCTATATTTCGGGTGAAATCTCGCCTTTTATGTACATTTTATATAAATGCTAGGGAATTTAAAATGATAAAACATTGAAACTAATAAGAAAAGAAAAAAGGAGCTGCAAGTGGCTGCAGAACAAATGTGTTGGAAAGCAAAGAAAAGCTGGATGTATTGCAAAGAACACCTAAAGCTGTAGTTTCGAACGAGATGTTATTTATCTCATTCTTCTTACGCCTCTTTTTAACGTCAAACATTAGCAATTAATTGCTTCAGTGGTTCGGGCTATTCCCGTAATTAGAAGAGCATAGGTGTGAATCTCGGCAACGCAGCCTGCTTTAGTTCTCTTTTTATCCAAGATGGAGATGAACTTTAGAGATGAAGGTCTTGGCTTGTTCGAGACAACCATTTAGCTTTTAGCCCAAGCGTACACAACTCCAGTTCTAAACACGCTTTCAAAGGTGATCAGGACATGAATCTTTGGTAGGCAAGCGTTCGTGATAAAGCAGGCACTTGGAAGCGTTTCATGGCTACTCGGTAACCTTTGCTTGTCCACAGCACAGACCTCTGCCTCCGCTAAATCATGACCATTTGCGCGTGTAGCCTCCCGAGGGTTGTCATCTAGCAGCTGCCGCATGCCATGCTTTCTCTCAACGGACATAGGTCCAGCCTGCTCTCCCTCTATCTGATTTCTGAATATGTAAAGTGGAGTGACTGGCTTGTAAAATAACACAACCACTGCTCTTCCAGTGGCGTTACATAGCATATCAGCTTATGATATTGTCTCAGATGTATTTTTAGTGACAAGTTGAGCTTACTTAGATCACACGCACTTGTTGTATCAGGCCTGCTTTTTCTTTTGGATAGTATTTAACGCCCACTTTTACTACTTGTGGCACCGCAAACGATGACATTGAGGATAATGAAATGAAGATGGTACACTAGTGGGATGTGAAAACGGAGAACCCGGAGAAAAGTCACAGCTGCACCGCATTGTCCACCACAAATCTCACATGTGGTCGCTTGGGATCGAACCCGGGGCGTCTAGGTGAGAGGTGAGTGGTTAGACCACTAGGCGGCACAGGTTCGATCCGACCGCATGTGGATTAGTGGTGGACAAAGCGGCTTTTTTTTTAATATCCTACCTTTATTTACCTAATTTGTTTACTTTGATTACTACATGATAACTGAATTTCTGGTTTTCTTCTTTACACACACATATACACAAATACATAACACCCATGCCCAAGGCGGGACTCGAACCCACGATCCCCTGCGCTGCGAAGCACCAAAGCGAGACGCCTTGGCGAGTGCGGCCATGGGGACCGGCTCTTAGGGGTGGTTTTCTCCGGGTTCTCTGGTTTCCCCTGCCATTACAGGTGCTTCATCTTTATTCCATGTATCATGAGTGCCATCACCTGCGTGCCATATGTAGTAAAAGCGGGCATTAAACACTATAAAAATCTCTTGTATTATGTACCAGTGTTAGTATTGATGCTATCTTATCTAAAACAATAAAAGTGCCCGCCTGGGTAGTGTGGTGGTAGCGTGTCTGCCTCACATTCAAAAGGTCGTGAGTTCGAATCTCGCTGAGGGTGAGTTAACCGGTTACGGTTTTCTCGGGGTTTTCCCTTATCCTGAGAAGACGAATGTCGAGTAACTTTAAGCTCCGTGGATCCCAAGAACATTTGAACATCATTACACCAATTTCTTTCATCGTCCGATATGACCAACTAGGTTAAAGGACGTTAATCTAAAAACAAAAATTTGGACACTGATTATCGCATACCTTTAAAATACACTGGACATGAAACTGTGACCACAATCGGGCAAAAAATCGAACATATTTTTACTTTCTCTATAGGCACTATGTACATAGTGTATAGAGAATGTATTGCACTCCACCAAAAAATTCGATACCGAGATTTCACCGGAAATATATGTTTTGGGGTCTCCTTTATCTAAAAAAAGCATTTTCGAAAAAAGGTCCGTGTGTGTGTGTGTGTGTGTGTGTGTGTATGTGTGTCCGTGTGTCTGTGAACACGATAACTCAGAAACGAAAAGTCGGTAAAATACCAAACTGGGTATTTAAGTTTAGTATCTTCCAGGGATGCGACACGAAGATTTTGAGAAAAATCCCCCCACCCCCAACTACCCTTTACCTGGAACTTTTTTCGAAATTTTTTATTTTCTCAAAAATAGCTCTAACGATTTTGATTAAAATTTCGTATATTAAAGATATTTATCCGACAAATAAAATGTATATCTTGAATTTTCAGGGAATAGCCTCTGAAGAGTAGTTTATTCTAGATGAATTTTACTAAATTTTGAATAACTGCTAAACCGTAAGAGATGGACAAAAACTTACTACACAAAAAATGTAGAGCACGTTAAAACACACAATTTATGTTATATACATTTTTTTCGTGGAGTTCGTCGTTTTTGAAACATTCTTATTTTTGGCTTCTGCTATGAAAAACATACTTTTCTCACACAGGAACTTGTCAACTGCTATCCATATAAACAAAGGAACTTCATTGACATAGCAACCAGCTTTTGACTATCATTTTAACCTATGGTAGTCCCTTATTTCGCTTCTACTTACAAGGAAGCAAGTAATAAGACTATTTCTGCTCATTTTTTCTGATTAGCATAAAGTAAATAGAAGTATAAACTTTTTAAGAATTATTTGTTGCAGGGATATAGAGAAAGTCATGTGAATGGTACACATCAGATTTTTTTATAGTAAATAGTTGTTGGAATCTATGTGCATCCATTGAGAGTGTATAATTAGCTGCCCTCTTGCTTCGAGCTCTACTGCCATTTACTACCGTACAATACACCTATTTCCTGGTATACTATTTTATAAAACAGCGCTTATCTAAGCCTACGTTTTTGTACTTTCAAAATTTCCACGCGTTTTATATAAATATAGCTAAAATTTCCAAGAATGTGAAGAAGTGTCTATTACAGACGACTAAATTATCTTAATTGCAATACTAATTTATGAAAATAAATGTGTTTTGTGAAAAATTGGATGATTTTAGAGATTAAAACAACTAATTTATTTAAAAATTATTATATTTCAGTGATCAAGGTTATTAAAATATGTAAAGCTTTTTTATGTGGTTCAAAGCTACATTACAAAAATGACAACTAATTTTATAAAGTTTTGAAGCATGTAACATAAGTATAGGTGTTTACATAATTAAATTGAGGGGAAATGATTTACATTTTGAGCGTACTAATCCAATTCGAATAAAATTTCATATTTCTATTAACATAACAGCAACGTAATCAGAGTAAAATAGACAGACACATTTATATAAAATAAAGAAAATTTAAATTTTACTCCTGATGTCTCTTAGGGAAGTCTTTGTTTAGGCTTCTTGTCGCTTATACTCCGTATTATGTACTATGACTTGCCGATCGCAGCAAGCAGCATGAATGCAACTTCGGCATTATAGAGGGGTAAAGAGAGGGAAAGAAGGCGAAGCTACAAAGGAATCGTTAAACAATCTGGTTCCACTTACATTTGACTAAATCCGCTTTCTGGTTGCTGATAGTTCCCAGTTTTCTTGGTTTCGCTGGCCTTACCCACGTGTACTTCAGGTGCATACGGAGACAACTTGCTCTAGTTTTAAGTAGTCCATTTCTTCATACAATTTCATCTGGCATTTTGTAGGCCGTGTGATTGACCGACCTCTCTGACCCATGGTTTTTTTGGGGGTTTTCCTGTGTCACTAGGTGAATGCTGGAGAGGATTCTTCACTCCCCCGAACTTACTGTCCCTTCATTTCATCTTCAATCCTAACCGGTCTCTTTTAGAGTTGTAACTGTCGAGGAGGCGCCTTTTTGTGAGGTGACTGCGCTCGGGAAATATAGCTCTCGGCGGCGGGATGGCGTTAGTGGTTGATACTTGCGGACTAAGGTGGTCTGCGGGACTGAGTGGCGGGCTCCTGACGTTCCCCGCGTCAAGATGAAGAACTGCTTGTGAACTGTTAGGAACCCTCCACGACGGCTCTTTCCCTGTATAGATATCGGCCGTCCTCTGAAATTACACTCATCTCATCCTTCCTCTAGAGGTCTGACGTGCAATAAGCCCACGGCTGCAGTGTGGAATATCCCTCAGTAACGTACCACATACTACTACCTCAAACTACTTAAGTATTTAGGCAATAGGGTATACAACAAAATGGGACAACTTGGACACTGGCACCTTCTTGAGATGTATTGCGGTTAGCATTTCAGCAGGAGGAAAGAATAAAGGGGGAGAACTGCAGGATACTGTAAGTTGCAGGCCGACGGACAACAGAGACGACAGAGGTTCCCAACAGTTCCTGGGTCGAAAACCCGTCCCTCTATTGGAGCTTACCAGCGTAAGCAATAAACAATCGATTGAACCAGGTAGATTTCCAGTGTTTTCCGCGCCATCTACCCTGTACTGCGACACTCCACGACACTCACAAGCACACCTGAAACGTTAGAAGGAGCCAGAATGAAAGGAAAATGAGTTACGGCAAATCTCGATAAACGAAAAACCACAACTAGCATTTACCTATGGACCAGGGCAAAACACGAAAAATCTGAGATCACAATGGGCAATCGATAGGAATACATACTGGCACTTTCAAATCAAGACTCATGTAACCACCCTCCATCGGGTTTGAATCTGCGACCTTGGGAAGCAGAAGCTAGGATGCAGCCTTTGGCTTCCAAGGTCGCGCATTCAAACCCGACGGAGGGCGGTGTAATTTTTTTAGTGGGGGGGGGGCGTAAAATACCTTAAGGTGGTTTCCTTCGGAAGCGAAGAAAAGCCGTTGGTCTTGTGTCGTCGATTTACTCGCATAAAAGAACTTTAATCCGGATAAACAAAATTAAGCGGTCTTTCACCCCTAATATATAATGGGAGGCTATGTAACGCAGCAGTTATAAAGCGTTCATGAATAAAATTTAATTTCAATTTCAATTAGTGACAAATATTACACTTGTGGCCAATACAAAACCAAATGTATGCAACTAGTAAAGTTTGGTACGCCACTGTTGCCTACAGCGTATTTATGTGAGATATAAACACGTATATATTTCAGTTCATCGTAATCATATTATCAAAATTAAGACATATTTACTTACTATCCAAATGAAGAAGGAGAATAATTCTTAAAACACCTAGCACGTCTATTTAAATCTTCTCGAGCAAACATTTGATAACGCAACTCAGAAGAGGACGGACAAAATGAGCGACAAATTATTACGACTCTATGTATTATTTCATATGGATTTACATAACTTACCCTCCATTCATGAGTTGTCACACATGTGCATGATCACTCCGATATACAACACATACAGCGGTCGTTGGGCATTATTCTTTGATATTTCATTGCTCCTTATACAGCGCGTTACTACAGCGCTCAGTGTAATTTGTGTAGTTTCTTACTTTGACGTTTAGGGGTGCCGCCGACTTTTGTATGCAGTTTTTGTTACCACATCAAATACTTAACTATCCACTATGTCAATGGGGATTACTGTCTTTAGATACAGTGTAGATGTGCCATTTAAACCGATATTTTATTATCCTCGGTTGTCCTTTATAATTGCAATTTATAGGAGTATTCCTTGTTCTATTCTATCAGAAAAGGATCACACAAACAACTCCATCTTTCTCTCACTTTAACTCTCTCTCCATCTCTCTCACTCTCTCTCTCTGTGATGAGGTCTGAGGTGTGCCGACAAGTTTTAGGAGTAGCAGTGGGACTTTAAATGACCTATCGCGTTTCTAGTAATATATATATATATATATATATATATATATATATATATATATATATATAAATAAAATGTGATGAGAGTAAAACTTTATACATTAGAACACAAGGGATCTTACATAAACACAGTACAACTGTTGGTGACTCCAAAATAGATCTGAATGCTTGTTACCTTGAGCTGAACCGTTAACTGACATCCAATTCCTTCTCCCACGAAGTGGTCACTTACAGCAGACCATGATACAAGACGGGCCCTGAGAAAATCCTTCCATAGTCTTCGGATCTTCAGGAGATGATCGAGAAGGTGCTCATCTCCAAGGATTTGCATAACTTTTTCTACGCTCACCATCACACGGCTGCAACTCCCTACAGTCGTGTTCGCTGGAGTATGAGTATCATCGCTACATTGAATTGCAATTCATTTTGGGAAAAATCCTAAGAATGGAGGTAAACCACCTAGAGATAATATTGAAATAAATAACATTTTACCTAAAACTACCAAATTAATGTTTTTTTTATAAAACCTATGATTCATTCCAATGATTAAAAGCTTTCCAGTACAAATGCTCAACTATAGTCTGTTTTTCATTTAATGTCATCTTTAAAATCTTAGGTCATATCGGCGGCTATCCCTTTAGAAAATGTCCAAAATAGTTGGGCGCCTATCATGAGGTACTTTAGGTTGACGTTATTTTCTCAGAAACATCTGGACTGTCTTTCGTACCTGCAGAATCCAGGGAAGAGAGGAAATATAATCCTGGCTAAAGAAACTTGTCCACTCTGGAGCCGGGAATCAAACCCCGGATCTCTGGACCTCATACAAATCAGCAACACGCAGAGGTACTCTGTTGGCTTCTTGTTCGTCATAGCAGTAAAGAGTTATGAGTTCATAATTGAACGTTAGTGTTTAAAATGCTCTCTACTCAAATTCGATATATGTCGAAGCTTATAAACGTTACTTGAACTCAAAACAGCTCGTTCGTATGTGTTTTAGGAAGTTGTAATTGTTAGTTTTACATTTTAGAATCATCTTAGCAGGAATCCGAGGCAGTTTTCTTGATATATCAGAAGTCCATCCCGCTAGTGTAGTGGTAGCACTCCTTCCTCTCGCACGCGGGATCCGGGTTCGATTTTCAGTACCAGCGTGAAGATTTTCTCCCCCGCTGGGAGGACTGGATGTCCTTTCATCACCATCCAGCGGAAGAGAAATGGCAACACAACCGCGGTACTATCCTTACCCGAATGCCTCTCCCACAGTTCTGCCCCGGCCATTCACTGAACTTCAGATTGATTATTGGTCATCCACTGGATGATAGAGCAACACTCATTAGGATTACAGTATACAGCTCAGATACTTAAATTAGTCTCAGCTTCAGATCCAGAATATAAACATTGTTAGTATTATAATTTGCAATTAAAATGAGTTCATCGAGCTTATAGAGATTAATAATGACGAATACAATATTTAGAATTAGATTAGAATTTACTTACATATACAATCTTTGATAAGGGAGGAATGTATGATAGAATAGCAAACGAACTTCATGAACAAGCTATTTGTAAGACGACACCACAGTTGTTTCACATTAGGTTAGTCACCTACTGTTCTTTCGAAGTTAGTTATTACTAGACATTTGTTGAAATCCCGTTAGCTGTAAACAAGATATTAACTCAGTACTTAAGCGACATTTATAACCGCCTTAATATTTCAACATGTTTGTACGTAATAGGCACACAAATGGAAATGGCCTGTTATTTATGGACGCTCTTTAACTGCTTTGGTTCTCCCATTCTATATTGGGCGTGAAAGATCGCTTAATTTTGCTCAGAGGCCCCTCTTATCAGGCTTGAGGTTCCTTTACGTGCCGTAAATCTACGACACGGGACCCACAGCTTTACTTCCCTTCCGAAAGAAGCCATGCTAAGGATTTTTACGCCCAAAAAAATCCATCGTCCTCCTCCGGGTTTGAACCCGCGACCTTGGGTATATGAAGTTAGCATGGTAACCATTACACCACGGAGGGCGACATATAGGCACAGATTTATCAAGCTGTTCCTATTTCAGTGAAAATTCGATATCCGTAGCCCAACTGGTAATTTTAAATATGATAATGAGCGCAATATTAAAGTAACATGTTTTCCTTTGTACACTGTATTTTCTAAAGAAAAAAAAAACTTGGTTTGAATATGACAATTTTCTCATAGCTCGCCATTGAAATGTTTACAGAGTCATAACTTTCGAGGCGACTATCTCTGATGCTCAAGAAAGGAACAGTCTAGTACGTGAAATCATGCCAATATAAATCTCTGGTTTATGTTGGCAAAGAAAAACTAAACTTCTCTTCTTTTTCTTCTTTTTGTGCACACCCAGATCCCACTCAGGTATTTAAATTATGTTTGTGTTAATTTCGGTTTTTGCTTTGCTCCTGGGCTTGAAAACGACATAGCTTCATAGATTAATATTTGAGCTGCATACATTTGACATCAAACCAATAAGAGAGGGACTCCTCCAGAGACTGTTTTGGACCGTCGATACGAAGTATGCTTTCCAGTCTCTCCTTGCAATCCTTTCATTTCACCTCTCACCTAGATCTGTCCTTTGTCATATACTAATGCGACAGTGTCGGATGTGAATTCCAACCAATAAGAAATTGGCTCATGCAGGGCTTTTGTGCACCCAGATGATGAGTTTCTGCTAGCATAAAGAATATCTTTACTGGAACTCAAAAAAGCATCGGCACGTGTCCCTGCACATCACTATACCTCCCATGTGCAGCTCAGTTCGGACCTGCATCCTATTACATGTGTTTCGAATTCCAGTAGATTGTACTCTGCACCGAGGTGAAATTAGGTCACAGCGCAGCCTTTTCTGCGTGGATTATTGCTGAAAATTATCTTGCAGAATTGACAAGCATCTGAAATGTATTAAAATAATATATCTAGTAGAATGTTCTTCAGGCAATATCTGCGCGTTTAATGCACAAACAGGATGTGTGAATAGTTACATTAGAAAAGAGGCTCTTAAAATTTCACCCAAACATTCTTATTACACAAAAATGGTAGGCTAAATTCAAGAAACCATTAATGTGACCTGCGTGATTGAAGTTCGTCACTAGTTTTCTTACGCACGATCACAAATACTGCACTTTATATTACGAACAAACGTCATATACCAATGATAGAGTTTGTATTAATGACTAATTTATCAGGAACGACAACTTATTCATAGCATGCTAATAGCATAACGTGGTGACCAATGTGCAAACTGTAGAGTTTCCAATGCTCAAAGTAATCTTACGTAAGCACGTATAAAGCAAATGCGTTATTTGATTTTTCAATCTTTTGACTTGATGTTTCCAGCTCAAGTATTAGTTAATATCTAGCTGAACATTTAATTTGGCTTTACAGTATACATCATTCGTGATTGAATGCTTGTTGATTTGCTTAAAACGTACACAAATACCTCATCCGAGTGAGAGCAGTGTTCAAATGACAGCTAACCAATCACGGCAGGCAATGTATCACACGTAGATTCGCAGCTGACGGGAACTATCAAATTATTTGATAGTCACCGAAATACTGCTTTATTCGATTGGTGTCAAGTATTCGATTTTAAATAAATTTTGCTGTTGCCTGTACTATTTTATTTGCTGCTTAGTATTCGCTAGTCTCCAAACACTTTTACAGTCGCTTTCATCAATGAAAGAATGCATATGCGATGTCAAATCCATTCCAGAGAGTTCAACGTGACTATCTTTTTTTTTTTTCCTAATTTAATAGTTTTCACAATTGAAAAACCTCTTTGTAAACGTCTATTTTCAAAATAGTGTGTGTGATATTAACATATTTATAGTATTTTATTGTCATTTAATTAAATCATTCCACACGATGCAATTTCAGTTACAGAAATATAATACTGTGTAGTTATACTGATAAAAATATAATTAGTAAATTGATGGGATGAAATTTTTATCTGGCTATTGGTTTAGGAGAAAAAACTATCTGACATTTTATTATTTTTTTATTTTTGCTGTAGAATATGAAGTTTATTATTTAATTACACAAGCACTGGTGATGTTAGAAAAAAATCGTCTCATAAATTTTATTTTGTACTATTTTTATCCCAACATAAAAATTTTCAATCTTCTGTTTCTAAAACTGCATCGTGTGAAACAATTTGAAGTTTCAAAAACGCTGAAAAATAAAAACAGGAGAAAATAGGTTTTAAATTTTAACATACAATTTGACGCTGTTTCTTTGTAAATCTTAGAATTTCATATTCTCCTGCAGCATTTTTTAAAGCATGAATATCTGTCAAACTCCACGGACTGTTTACACAAATTCCTAGTAATATAGAAATCAAGGAAAAACTGCAAGTCATTTGGTCCGAGTTAAGCAGCACCCTGCCGCTAAAAAGTCTCTACTTCACTGCCGGAATGTGCTGTTGATGGAGTGTGGGGAGGCCCGCTGGGTGCTCTATTTTGCCTGTGGTTTAGGATGGGAAGGGCCCAGGTTAAATAATCGGATGACCTGGATGACCACGGGGCAGGTAGAAGCACCCGATACTAGTTCAGTTTTCTCCGGCTTTTAGATCCTACATACGAGGAGGATAAACAGAAAGGTAAAGAAAGTAAGGAATAAAGAAATATAATTTACCCAATTTTTCTTTCTGTCTGTCTTTCTTTCCCAATCTCTCTCTTTCTTAGTATTCACTGTTTATTTTGTATTTTAAATATAAATATCGAATAGTATTTAGAAAGGTAGTATAGCTTTTTCTGTCATTAATACCTTCTCTTTCATTGGGAGCCAAATTTTATATTTTCTGCTTTAGAAGTACGGGCGTTGACAGTGGTGTATGTTCAGAAGACATATAAACACATTCGCATTCTCAGAAAGTGGGGCAGAGAGATACTCAAACCCTAGGATACGGATGCATATATTGGCCGGTCTCCCTTGTTTATATTGAGTAAGGCGTTTCAGCTTATAATGAGCACTGCGGGTTCGAATCTAGCCGCGATGTGGGGTTAGAGTATAGGTATACAGAGTGCGACATTGCAGATTCTAGTACAGTTTTAAATTTGACTCTGCCATTGGTCGATTGAACAACATGACTGCCCATCCACAAGCAGACAAAACGAACGAAAGACTGCATTTCGCATTGGAAAGCAGAACCGATTTTCAGAAAGTCATTTTACCCCTTATTTCGATCCAGTTCATTTACATACACCTTACCTAACCTAACGTAGTCTAACCCCGACGAAATCTCGCAACCTGTCGTTCACTTGCCAAGTAGCCATATTGTCTGCGTAACCAATAGGAAAGGCTCAGGAAAGAGTCTTAGTCTAAAACTGATCTAGAATCTGCAATCTCGCATGCAGAGTGGATAACGGGGTTACCAGAGGATTTTGCACAATAAGTGCACATAATAAATGCGCCCCGTGAAATTTTGAAGAGCCGGAAAGCAGATTCTAACATTTAGAGTGATTTTACGTGTTTTGTGACTACGAGTTTGCTCTTAACGTTTGTACGAGTATGAGTATTTTTGTACAATTTAATATTACACTAGCATAGAAAGCGCAATTTCCAAGAGAAATCTAGAATACTGAAAGCCAGGCGTGATATGCTTCATAAACAGCATGGGTACTGGAGCGTTACCAGTCAAAAATCATAATTTGAAACTATATGTATTTCATTCATACTTCTCTTAAGTGCTTCCAAATTTGTTTAGAGAAACTGCGAGCTATAATACGCATATCTTCTTTCTGAAAATAAAAACTGTATCTGATGGAATTATGTGTTACCTATTCTGTGATCTTTTTTTTTTTTTTTTTTTTTGTAGTGTTTAACGCCCGCTTTAACTACTAATGGCAACGCAGGCGGTAATTCTGTGATCGACAGAATATTTCGTTTCTTATTGTCTTTGTTTAAAATAAACCGAGGTTTTTCATGCATTTCTGGGAAATGATTAGCTTCTTGCTCTACACGTACCGTGTGCATTGTGTACAGAGAAGATAATGAATTCCTCAGACATTTCAATGGATATATATATATATTGAGGTTCCCTGAGTCAAAAAAATGGTCAGAAAAAGGACCGCGCGTGTGTGTGCTTGTGGAAAGTGTACCACAGGAATTATAAAATCGTTAAACACCAAACTTGGTATTAAGTTTACCAGGATGGTAAATTTTCAGGATGGGATCAAGAATTTTCAAGAAAATTCCCCCTCCACAAACTACCCTTTACATGGAAAATGTTTTGAAAATCTTATGTTTCACAAAAATGGCTCTAAAATTTTTGATTAAAATATCGTATATAATGGATATTTTCCTTACAATGTATTTCTAGTAATAGCCCATGAAGAACTCTTCATTCTGGATGAATTTTACATAACTTCTAAAGTATAAGGAATAGCCAAAGCCTACTACACAATAATATAGATATCGTAAAAAACACAATTTGACACAAAGGTACATGTTTTGTAGAGTTGACTGTTTCAGAGATATTTCTTGTTATGGTTTCAATTTTAAACTACACAACTTTCTTCGAGCAGAAAGTCAACTTCCATTTCATGTCTCTTTTGTTTTTTCCTGGCCGTGCAAAGTAAAATCCGAGTTTCAATTGTTTCCCATAACGACTGGCCTTCTAAAATAGTTGACTACCGTTTAGCCTAGTGTATTACCTTACTTCCTTACACCATAGAAGGAACTATACAACAATTTCTGCTAATGTTTATCTCGATTACCACGATTTAGGTTAAGAAATAATCTTTAGTAGTAATAGTTTGTGGAGAAAGTCATGCAAGTAGAACACATAAATTTTTTGTTTTATTAAATTGTAAAACACACGAATATTTTTTTCTTTTTATTTAGAAAACATTCTGAGGATTCGTAAGTGTCAACTGTTACATAAGAATGAAAGTTGGAATACTGAGTACAAATGTTCATTAATCTGTATAACATTGGAACAAGTGCAAATTTGTTGCACTATTCTTGTATTTTAACTAACTCGACAGCATGTGTTAATTGGAGGCTGCTTTCCAGTGGATTCCTCTTGTTATGTTGCGCCAAACTCGTTTATTTATCAGATATTTGCTTACAGCAGTTAGGATTCTGGTCATGAGAACATTTGGAATATCAAATGTTGTGTATAATATATACCTGTTTCATTAGCCCATTAATTATTAAATTTTCTGTCCTGTTTAAACTGATATCTATTAAAATCTTGAGACTTGATGGAAAAACAAAACATTTCCTCCTTAATATATGAGGCACTTAGAATAACGGCAGATCCCAACCAAAGTTAATTTTGAGATAAACGTCATTTTATGCTGTTTTTTTTCTCCAAAACATGGAAAGTAACTAACATTATGGTCTGGTTAATACTTTTCCTGATTTTTTGTTCTTTATTAGAACAAAAAATTTAAAAAACAGAAAAGATAGTGTAAAATTGACTTTTCCTTTATTTAACATCTTGAAATACCTAATGCAGCTCTACAAATTAAACAAATAACCATTCTGTTTATTATAGTCACCAAGCTCATAAAATTGCACAAACAATGTGACCTTGACATCGCGAGAGAAACGTTGAAACACGCAAGTTGAATCAGGAAAGTTACAGCATTTGTCTAATTGTTTACGGTTTTTTTTTTCCTGGAAACCATATGGACGTCTTTCTTTACATACGATTTACCACTATTTCTGCAAAATTTTGTTCTGTTTATTACCCATTCAGTTGCCTTTCTCACTCGTTTCTTTCCTTCTTTTTTTTGGAAATTCAGAAATAACATATGCAGACGGTGCCATATTCACTACCGTTCTCTACAAAGACATTGAACGTATAGCGAACATAAAGTAAAGCACTCATAGTTGGGATATGTCATTTTTACGCTGAGAATGTGTTTATTTTCACTACGGACAACTTTTGAAGATGGAAAATGAGAGCTTTGGCATATTCCTAATTTGTTTGATATTTCACCACATGAAAGGCAAATGTCAGCTGTGTACGGTCATACTTCTATCTCAAAATTCGATATTGGATGGGACCTGCCGTTATTATTCTGAGCATCTCAGTTATATTCTTTGCACTTGAAGGCTTCCTAAATACTACTTTAGAGTCTAAAAATTATTAGAATCAATTATTGTAATACTGGTACGAAAAAAACTATTTTTATATATTACCGCTTCTATGCAAATTTAGTGACCAACTAATACTCATTTAGATTAAAAAGCTCCGTTTTGTTTTAAACATTCATATATAAACCCAAAGAATGTCTAACGACTGTCAAATGCAACAATATAACTCCTCGTTGTATGAAAACACTTTTATGAATTTGGTTGCCTGTATAGCTATGTGCAGGACATACATCATTAAGCTAATGATGCTGTCATATTTTATGGCATTTATTTTTGAGGCGCACTAAAGACGAGAAACTGGTTTCGTATTAAAATGTGCAGCCGTCAGCTCACGGGTTCTATGATCCCTTCCCGCAATAACAATGAACCATCTCGCCGTTTCTTCCCTAGATAATGGTAACAGTCTGAAAAAATTAATATGTTATACTTATATTTTTTGTAAATGGCGTTGAAAATTATGTCCCTCTTGCGTATACACGTTTGTAACATGCTGAACACATTTGGTTCATTTCTGCACCTGAAATACTGTAAAATTCCCCCGATATATTATGCTAATTTTTCAAGCGTGTACGGCTTTACTGCATACAACTATTATCTGTAAATATATTTATGGATAATAGTCATACATATTTAGATCCGGAGGACAAGGAAGCCGATCGAGTAAAGGTTCTCTCATGAAAAGCACATTACGGTGCAAAACAGCAATTTTCTTAGACAATTTTTCCTCAGTTAGAGCTATTGGCTATCTTATATCTAACATAAATCTCCCGTAAGGGTGGATTATGACCTCGTCAGTTCCTCGTGGTATTTATACCGTTACCAGAAGCATGAAGACTCAAACGTCTGAGCCCCTTCCAACGTGGAGCTATTCGAATAGGAGCTTCAATGAGGTCGTCTGTTCGGATGGGGGCTCTCGATGGGGCAGCTTGTTCCGATACTTGGGTATGTGTGAGGATGTCTGAGCGGTGTTGTGGAGCCGTCCTGAACAGATTTTTTTTGGGAGGGTAGTGTTTAACGCCGGCTTTTACTACTTGCGGCACCGCAGGCAATGACACTGGTGATAAATGGAATGAAGATGGGGCACCGGTGGAATGCGATAAGTCGGAGAACCCGGAGAAAACACACCCCTGCTCAGCCTTGTCCGCCAATAATCTCACTTGGGATTGAATGCAGACCGTCTAGGTGAGAGACGAGTGGTTTATCCACTGGCTCACGGCGCGGCCCTTGGACATGGTAAGCAGAGAGCTAAACCCTCTCACACCTACCGAGGTTTTTCGGGAGTCTGTCTTTTGGGTTGACGCGAGTAAACGGGGTGTGGCAGTTTATGAAACCTGACCGTATTAATCTTTATGGAAAAGAAAGGATGGGAAAGCCACTCGGATGGCAACTTTCTTGGGTCTAGGAAGGAGCAGCAGCTCCATCATGGCAGCTCTTGACCTGAGCGCGCACCTTCCTTCCTTCCTTCCATTCTTCTATCGCAAAAAAATCACACCCACATTAACACCTCGCATATTCCTAGTATATTTCAGTTCTTCGAATTACGCTAATTTTGATAGAAATGGTGACACAGTGGAATGTTTAAAATAAAATAAAACTAAGAGTCTGTTCGTTATTCCGTCATACATTGTTATGTAGTATACACCATGATATATACAATCAACATAGTGTTTCATATAACTTTATTCCCACTGAACACGGTTCTAAAAATGTTAGACTATTTCAAGGGCGGTTACCCCACGTAGTTGCATGAGCCAGGCTATCGCAGAGCAACGCCACTCAATGCAACACCCGTTAAGAGACAAACATTGCAGTCGCCGTTTACATCAAACAAGAGAAACTCTGACAAAGGGATATTACAAGGATGACTATGAAAAGCAATGGATGCCATCACTGCTTTAGGTCTCAAAAGCATACACCAGTGCAGTTCTTGGAACAAAGTAGATATACCGGTAGCTTCAGAATTGAGCTGGAAACATACATAATTATATTAATATATAAAATTATAGGAAGGGGCAGATCAGTGGAGCTCTATACATGAAACATGTATAGTTTCTTGGAGTTTTTAACGTGCTAAAATGTAATGCACAAAGAAAAATATTGCTTCTGTGCTATCTTTAATGCGTATTGAGAGAAAACCATTTGAAGAAAGAAACATGTTAAAGGGGAAAATATCCCAAGCCCTAAATAATGAGAAAAGATGAATTCGGCTCATGGATCACATCTAATCTCTCCGTTAAGTACACAGAATTGCATACTTGACATGAACTTAGATACTCTCTGTTTTATTGCATGCATAAAATGTTATGATTACTAGACAGTCTCAATGTATAAGCTAGATGAAGCGTTGGGTTGTTTCTTTTGACAAAGTTGAACTCTGTGCCAGTCGGCAGTCGTTTGCTTATTATAAAACATGAGCTTAGTTAGAATGCAGCAGATGGACGGGTTTCTCAGCGGCACTAATGAATGCTAACACTTTTCAGGTAGCTTGATCCATGACAGGCACCATATCGCCACTAGAAAATCTCCGGCAAGGCAAGACTCAACTTAAGGCATTCTTTGCTGTGACATCTACCGCAGTCTTGTCTATAGTTGGAATTCGCCCAAGTGCAAGTGAATGAAGAATACCGACTTGAATTATAAAAGGAGAATTCAGAATGGAATCTGCTAATATCTTCTGTTCTTTAGATAGATAAGCAAAACGACTGTGAACGTAATTTGCATGTACGTTGGCAATATACAAGATAAGTGGCTGTATATGCCGGTGTCTCGGAGTACCACTTTTAGACATCTTATTCAGAATTTGCGAGATAAAGAAATACCACCTTCGTTTATGTAAACTTTAAATGTTTAGCCATAAAGTAACTAAAGTTTAATAAATTACTTCTTTCTTTTACGGGTAATAGAATGTCCTTTATTACCGATTATATTATGACTAATATGGCTGGCAAAGTATTAGAAAGCATTTGTTAATTTGACCGCTTAAAAGAAAATTTTAAATTATACTTATTGCCACTTTTTGAGATATTAAGAGCTATAGAATATAAACGGATGCCTTCTTAGCCTTTAATTGATATGAGTGGCCGAGTTATTTAAAACATCGACTCGTTAGCGGGAGGTTCACTCTTTAAATCCTACCGGAATTGTCCTTCCTAAACAGATTTTTTCTTTCCTCATTTTACTTTTTCCTTTCGTTCGTATCCCAGTCCACATAGCTGACAATTGCCGGACTACTTTTCACAAAACTAGCATCGCCAATACTTTAGTTGACGACTAAATTATACTTGATATTCATTGCTCAATAATAATACAATAAGTACTCTTATTGTGGAAGGGCATCGCATATATCTCTGAAATATCATCGGCATCTTACATAAACATTGCTTACTACACAGGTTTTAATTTACCTACCACATTCGATGTATATAATGTGTAGAGAAATATTATATTCCATCCAAAAATTCCATGCCGAGATTACACTGTAAATATACGAGTAGGTATGTTTTAGGGTCCTCTGAATCTCCCCACAAAAATAAAAAATACAAAAAGGTTCCTGTATGTCTGTTGTGTGTATGTGTGTACGTGTACGTGGTTTTGTGAAAGTATAACTCAGAAACGGAAGGTCCGTTGATTAATAAACTTGGTATATAAGTGCAGCGTCTTTCAAGAATGCGACACGAAGATTTTCAAGAATATCCGCTATCCTAAACTACCCTTTAATTTTAATGTTTTTTTTTTTTTGTTTTTTGTTTTTTGTTGTTTTTTTTTGAAGTTTTCTATTTTCGCAAAAGTGGCTATAACGATCTGATTAAAATACCCATAATTGAGATATTATTATTACAAACTGAATACATATCTTGAAAGTTCTGAGAAAAACCTATGAAATCCTATTCCCTCTGGACTATTTTTCCATATCTCATAAACTGCAAAAAATAGACAAAAACTACTACAATAAAATGTAGATCTTGTTAAGCCATCTTTTTGCCAAATGCAAGTTTCGTGGAGTTAAAGCACTTCTGAGATATTTCCCATTATTCGTTTAAGTTTTGAAAAATCTAGACTTTTCTCAGATAGGAAGTCATTCCTTTTTTTCCCCCAAGTCAAGCAAAGAGAACCGCATTTAAAACCATCACTAGCGATCGGCTTTTAAGAGATCTAGCTATCACTATAGGTTACATATTCTATTGTTATTGGCATTTTACAATGAAAGCATCTTAATAATACTATTCATGCTAATTTTTATCTCGGCTAGCATGAAGTAGATAGAAAAATACGCTTTTGAGAGAATAGTTTGTTGAATCATAGGTAGAGAATGTTATGCGGATGTAGCATATTAGATTTTTGCTATTTATTTCTCTTCATGATTCTTAAAAGTATTTACACATTTCAGTATCAATCAATAAGTCAATCTTTCAATATTTATTGTGTGAATCTCAAATTAGGGATTATAACAATCGTTAGTTACAAACAATAAACATAAAGGGTTACACATTACAGTTATATCTTAATTAAAATAGTCGTGAATGTCATAAAAAGGTTCTAAAATTAGCAAATTATACATCAAAGCTTAAACCCAGATATCTCGATGTATCCATCGAATATAAATAACCGAGTATCTCATATTTATAGAACAGTTGGTATTGCTCCTAGTTGCTTTCAGAAAATCTTATAGAGATGGATTTAAATTAATTGAAACGCCTTCACTAATAGTATTCGTTGGCTCAAATGATAATTGTATCTAGACAAACAATGCTTTCTTTTAGAATACAAAAAACTGCATTTATCTTATTGATTTTCCAGAAAAACTTACAACCTAAGATATTTTATTATGGTGGAGCATAATAAGTAACTTTTAGATAGTTCATAGAATGCATCAACATTCTCAGAAAATAGATAATTCTGATTATTACTGAGATTCAATATGTTCAGTAAATTTATTATTTATCACAGTAACAAGGATTTTAAAACTTGTAAATATCTCTTATTAGCGGTATTGTTTAACATAAACAGCAAAATTGATTTTATCTGAAACTGCAGATTTCACATAGCCATTTGTGCATTTCAAATTATTATTGCTATCATTAGCATAAAGATCATCACAAATAATAAACTGAGCATCAGCATTTAGGGCTGAATCATTCATCATTATTAGAAAAAAAAAAACGATATCAAAATTCTAAATAAAAATCCTGGGATATTCACTAGTGATAATCGCAACACCTACACATTAAGGACAATTTTATAAATAAAAGTGAAGCTTTGAAATCAATATTTCCCGAGACTCACAGTCGAAAATTTTAGAAAATTCACATTAGAATGCAAAATTTGTGGCATGGCTATTAAAACAGACAATATATTACAGATGAGAAACATTTTTCAGCTGCATCAGCACCTAAAGTTGAAAAATATAATTTTTCTTTAAAATAATAAAGTAAGTTGTTGCTTCTTGATAGTTCAATGATTTTGGAGAATACAGGCGAAACCGAGATAAGTAAGTAGTTTTGAATTTTAATTCTATAACATTTTTTTTTTAAAAAACAGTAATAATTTTGGCTAATTTCAATGAAGTCCAAAAATCGCCGATTATGAAGCAATGATTCCCAGAGTATGTTAAAAGAAAACAAAATAGGATCGATAGTGTTTTTGATAAGATCACTGGTGATGTCACATGTCTCTCTACTTCAGAGTTCATTAGATTAGACACAAGTTTGTATAATTACATTACTGGTTGTTACCAACTTCTCCTTCAGCACGTGGAAAGGTTAGATAGAGTAATTTAATAAATTACTGGAAAGATAAGTTCTGTGTAGTACTGCTGTGTATAGCTTTAATAGAATTTATAAAATATATATTAAAATAATCTTGATTAAGATTGACATTATTTTCATTTAATTCCGAGCTCTTGCTCTTAAACATTTTATTCACATAACTGACTGATACATAGACAGCTTTTGTTATATTGTGTATTCTTAGCTTCCGGAGAAGGCCGCGCCATCCTGCGTTTCGCTCATTTTGCCGTGAGCTTCTTCCGGGCTCTTGTGCTCATGGCAAGATGACGCGGCGTTCTCCAGGAGCTAAGAATATACATCAAGTCACAGGTCGTGGAAGCCTACGCATCCATTTAGCTTTTGTTATAGTGGAGGCATTATGCTATCTAGCATATTATTTTGAAGTGTCAGTTCACCGGTAGAGCTGCCAAAATAAAACTAAAGAAGAGAAAGAAGAAATAGAAAATGAAGCAAATACGTGAAGCCTTCTGTAATCTCCTCCGTCCTACTTCTACCACGGGGGAAAAACAATTTGGCATAATGTATGCATTTTAATGTGCAATACATTTTTATGTGGCAAGGTTTATTTATGTGGTAGTTTTTCGAGTTATTAGTACTCTCTGTCCAGAATCTTAACAATATTTTTTTCCAAGAAGTAACACTTTACTTACACGTTCCACTTCACTCATCTGGTGCAATGTCATTAGTGAGTACCATAGAATCGCCCGTTTTGCAGGCTTCTAAGGCAGGTTTAAGAAGAGGCCAGGTCGGACCGGACCGAGGAGAGGCTACCCTAATTTAAAGTGTTTGGTATGACCCTTCTTGCTTATCAACGGAGACGGTGAGCGACCCGCGTTCTTCGAGAGGGTAAAATGGTGGTCGCTCGGGCCAGTATCCCACTGGTGTTTTTAGCATAAACTAGCCCCTTTGAGTTCTGCAACTCCTTTAACGCACGAAGGGATATCTGCCCACGTCAAATACGGGCACTTGGGCCTGCTGATATAAGGCTTAATGTTCTTTT
This sequence comes from Hymenopus coronatus, assembly GCA_030762935.1. Classification (NCBI taxonomy): domain Eukaryota; kingdom Metazoa; phylum Arthropoda; class Insecta; order Mantodea; family Hymenopodidae; genus Hymenopus; species Hymenopus coronatus. Next base: position 330,899,562 of record CM060900.1, read on the forward strand.
ACGAGCCAGAATCCTACGATACGGGACCCCGGGCTTTACTTCCATTCCATGCTAAGAATTTGTATGCCCGAGAAAAAAAATCCATCGCCCGCTGCCGAGTTTGATCCCGAGAGCTCAGGAGCTAGAGACTAGCATGGCAGCCTAGACCACAAACGACAAGTAGGAATTTTGAGAGAACATCATATTAAAGAATATTGCTGCACTAGATCTTACTCAAAGAGCACTCGCATAAACTGCCACAATGTGTTTGATACGAAGTTGTACACTCGAAGTAGGCAGTAGAGAAAACAGTTTCTTCAAGTGCTTCTTCTGGTAAATCAACTTCCCTTAAACTTTTGTTAATTTATGTAACCTCTTTTGCTGTAAAAGCCTAAGGTCCATCTTCGTCGTTCAATTTAAACCTTATTAGGTACTTAAATACAAGAAGGTTTTACAATTAGGGAAAAAGGTTTAACGGACACAGTTGTTCCAGGTTGGTGTCCAACTCAAAAACAACAGAATTTTCTACTAGAAAATACTTGTATTATTTTCGACGTTCAAATGGTTTATTATATGACATACAGGGTTGAGAGACGTGTCAAATGTTACGGGAAAGTGCTATATTCATGCTAAATGTTTCACGTTTAGAGTGGTCCAGGGTAGCCAGTTTTTTCCACCTCGATGGCTACCAGTGGCTATATTTCTTTTAAAAAACACGTTGATTATTTTCCCCTCTGGTACGTTGCTTAAAGTTCCGCAAGCTAGTGGCTAACCATGTTGCATTATTTAGGTGAGACCTGGGATATATTTTATGTTAATCAGTAATAAATTGATGCTTCTATACGCAAGATAGCTCACATCTATTGGATAATTCACAAATAGTATGACAGTTTACAGGTTTTATCGAAGGTTAATATACATTTGTTTGTATATGTTGATCTTAATGAAATTTCTGGCAAAGAAGAACGTTGTTAAGACATTTTGTGCAAATTTTCAGAGACTGTATTAGATTATAAAAGACAGTTGATCAAATTCCTCTAATGGTAGTCCTACAGTGTTGCTCACGTTTTGCTCCTAGTAACTGCATATGTTTCAGTGACACTCATGTGTTATTTTTCAACAGCTCAACTGAAAACTATTTGAATGGAAATGAAAAGTGGTTAAAAATATGCCAAAGACGGCGGGGTAATCTGTAAGTAATTATAAAAAAAGATTTCTTTATTTATATACATGACCTTCTCATATTCACTTCCAGAGAAATTGTCTTCATATATGCTGATGAAATGGTAATTATGAAATAGATATTTCCTTGGTTTAATCAAGGTGATATCTTGATAATTTTTATTGTTTTCTCACAGAAACTGTGTATAGCACAGGAGTTGGATAGGTAGAGTCAGACTGAAAAAGGTAACGCCATAGCTGGGATTTGAACCACGGATTTCCGGTTTCTAGACGGTTGCTCTACCACTGAGCTACCATGGCATCATACCGGCATGACACTGAATTTCTCAACTTTCTCGCAAATTTCCCGATAAACCATACAAGGTGATCTCAAATTATTTTGAGATGACAACCCAAATGGCGACTTACAATGTTGTAAGTACTTTAAGTCCCAGGATTGATAGCTTTAGCCAACTGTAATGGACAATAGACCGGCAAACCGGGAGATCCTTGGTTCAAATCCAGCTATGGCATTGAATTTTTCAGTCTGACTCTACCTATCCAAGGCGGTATAATTTTTAGTTTATAACACATATATTTATGAAATTTCTATGAATTACGTAAAACTGCCAGTAAGAAAAATAATGTATAATGACACAAAACGGTCAATGAAATGAAACAGCAATCCAGGAATAGCATAGGTTACTTCACTCATTAAGACTTTGCAGTATCATGTCAGTATTACAAAAAATATTATGTGGAAATTAAATTTACACGAATATTTTAGACTTTCTCCGGCCGCATTTGTCCCTTATTTTGAAGTCAGTTGTCTGTCTCTATGTCCGGCAAAACATGATGAACACAATCAGGCAAAAAATCGGCAGACTACAACCAATTAAAATGGATAATTTACATGTTATATACAACTCCTCATAGCAGCTTATCTTTTTTTTTATTGTTTCATTTATATAGCCCTCTTTTACGTCTAAGGTCATATCGGGGGCTTTGCACTTTAAACAATTCGTTGTCGGTAGGTTCTCATTACGTTTGGTTTAAATCATTTAATTCCTCAAACACACACACACACATTCACTCTTACACTTCCAGACTCTGTGGGGGCTAGGGAATAATTCTGGCTAAAGAAAAATTCCCAGCAGCAGCCGGGAATCGAACCCGGAACCTCCGGATAAGAAGTCAGCTCGCTGACCATTCGACCACGGCGGCAGTCTAGCTTAAATTTTGTTTTCCTCCTTTTTCACTATTTTGTGATTTGGGATTGGATACTTTCAATGAAACATAAGGTGTTAAACCACATTAAAGGTTTCAGTTAGTTTTAGGAAAAATCAACAGAGCTTGATGCTCAGGTGGTAATGCGTTTATCACGCATTTGGGAGGTTCCGGACCCGATCTCCTAGCTATCGCACACTCTTATCCATGTATTTTTTTTTTTTTAATTGGTTTCTCGGGCTGGCATGCTAGGTTGTTTCATTATCGATCACGATCCTTAATTTCCTGCACTCATCATTTCAAAGTCACCTGTTTGAGGTTTGAAGGACTAGGCGATGTTGTTCGGCGGGTTGCGGCTGGGTGTTAGTTGTGCACCTGTAAAAATTTCTTTCCTGCCGTAAATGTGGGACCACTCAGTAGAACTAGTTTTCGGGTGATCTCGTGATCTGGGAAGTGCCCCATCCCGAAGGCTCGGGAACTGTCGGTAGAGCCTGGGCGGATACATTCGATCTAGAAACGTTAAGGATCCCGCCCATTTTACACGCGTCACCATCAGGATCGGGACTCCTTCGGGTCTCGATCTCCATCCCTCCCTTCCATGGGTCAGATAAGTCACGAAGGACTTCAATAGCCTATGTGCGGTGCTCTACCCCTGTACCTGGAGTATCCGTCCGCGATAATCCTAATCCTAGTAAAAATTAACACTAATATTTTATGTGCACTCCTGAATGTATATCAGAAAGGACTAGAATTAAATAATTAGAAATAACTCTACACGTATAGAATACACTTACATTAATATTTACATGTCAATTAGTACGTCCTAACTCAAGTCCTTCGGCCAATGTGTAATAGCATTAAAATTGAACGCACAAAAAGGCTTTAATGAAATTAGGTTTATAATATCAGCCAAATAGTCTATATGTGGAGCTGCTGAGCATTAACCCACTTACAATGAACAACGCCTTTTTAGAAAATTTTTACAAGAAGTCAGTTCTCTCTCAATCCTATACTCTGATTCACACCAATATATTCTTTCATTTTTTGAGTAACTAATACAAAACGTCGTTAGGTATAGAAACAAATAGATTAGTTGCAATAGTAGTCTCTGCAGAAGAACTATTGTTAATAAAGATAAGTTTAATAAATAATGGTTTCGACGGTATCAGCTCGGATACCAAAACAGGTGAAACTGTTTGTTTAGGACATGAGTATAGATGTAATACGCCTATACTCTATCTAAATGCACGACCTGGTTGCTAACTTCCAAGAAGATTCTAATCCAACATTCAAATTGTTTCATTAAATGTTAAGGAAAACATCAGCTATATATTAAAAATGTAATTTAGACAGCGATCAGCCGTTTCTCCTTTAGCGTACATTCAACGTGGGACTCCGTAAATTCATTTACTAAAAACGCCATGATGACAGAAATAGGTTTGGCGGCGTTGAGGTGAATGGTCTCTTAAACCCTTTAATTTATGCAAATAAAACTATTTCGAGGCTCTTCAAGCAAGCACCTTAAGATTTGATGGCGGTAATATGATAGTGCGCTTGGAATTCCGGATAAAGGTGTTCTCCTAACTCAGCTATCTTATGAATACATGTCCCTTCAAACATATCATGTCCTTACAATTATCCTCAAGGTATTCAGAAACGAAGGCAATAAGGAACCTCTCTAGGGCCGTAAAATTGTACAGGCTATTAAAATTATATATATCTTTGTTTTTATGCTTGTTTTACAACTTCGCATCAATAATTATACGTAGCATGTTCAAATTATCTTCCAGCAGATCATGCATACAGTTTACAAAGGGCATTCTCTCTCTGCATCGATGAATAAAATTATATACATATAGACACAGTGACATTTACGAGAGCGCTTGGTGCCTTTCAAGGGCAGTGGTTTCGCACAAATCACATTTAATGGTTTTATGAACAGGGTCTGATGGTCAAGCTGAACGTCTAAAGAAAAAAATTGAAGATATTTATTACAAAATACTGGTCAACTTCATAGCAGAATTTAGCTCCTCAGTGCTCTTGGCTAGACAAAACAGACCACAGATTTAAAAAAGAGAGTACTTAATAATTACTCATTGCTCGCTGTGGGTAAAACGATAGGTCATTTTGAGTGTGCTTGGTAGTCAGAGAAATAAAGCCTATGGGAAGCCTTTAGTGTGCTTCGGAGAACTAACTCACTGTCGTTGTACTGAGAACCAGTGACGTAACAAAGTTCTCACGGCCACCGCAGTGATAAAGCTGGGTTCCCTTCATGGCTTACACGTGATTTGTTTACCTTTATTTAATAGAATCTTAATTCTAGTCACTAATTGCTTCAAACCTAAGCAATTTAAAATCACCTAAACGAATCTATCTCTAAGCCACATTTTTTCGATTATAGTGTCTTATGTCCACCTCCGTTGATGTAGTCGTGGCTGGAAGTTGAATTTCCTGCGTTCAGTACTAGTAATCTAACCTACTTGCCGTTTTACCTCTCATAAGTATGTGTATGAGATATGTGAATTCCTTTAACTTTTGATATATTTGTTTTTCAATGCTTGAAATATAATCACATATGAGAGTTGAATTTCAGCATTTAAATATTACTTGTGTGGTATATTATATTTTGTTTGTCAATGTTTACTTAGATTTCGTTTATGCAGTAGCTAAGTAATTTATAATAAAATCAATAAATTATTGATTTTTAAGGTCAACAACCAAAACTGAATAATCAATTACCAGTTTGCCACCACGGTTAAAATTGATAACCTTGCTACTAGCTATCGTCACGGCTGAATAAAGTGTTGGAAATGGAGTAGCAGGGCTCATTGTGCTATGATCATTGCCCAGAGACGTATTGGCTACCACGCCCCCCTTCCCTATTCTCCGAACTTTGTGGTTGAGTGCGCGCGTGTACTCCGGCTCAGACAAGTCAAATTGGAATAGCCTGGTCTAGTGAATGGAATCGTTCCGATATAAAGTACAGTTGTAGGTATATATTGGTAACGAAACACTAAACCGTATCTGCCAAGTCCATCATTATCTGTCTATAGCATTTCACTCAGTGTTTGTGCTGTTCCCCCTTTAATTTCCCTACTGAGCTTGAAAGCGACATGTGTTTATAGGTAATGTTTGAGGGACAGTCTTTTGACATCAAACCAATACGATACTGAACTATCCAAGGACTGTCATTGCGAAGTTTACCTTGCAGTCACTCGGGTAAAATGTTTCCGTGCATTCCTCCCTTTCGCCGCTCACCTATGCCTAAAGTTTACTCTTAGGCGAATGCGTGTATGTTGGTGTTGAATTCAAATTAGTATAAGAGACGGCCTAGGACTGATACTGAAAAGTATTACACTGCATTTCTTAGCTGGTGCGGATTTCCAGTAATGGATAAATAAATGTCACGAAAGTTCATTATTGAATTCGTGGAATATACTGTTTTGTATAATTCCTCACATCAGCTGCTTCATAACAACCAACGTGTAATGAAGAACGCCTCAATCGCCTTGTTAGGGTAACCTGGGAGTGAAACTTTGAAATTGGTCAAAAAATAGAAAATCGCTGCTTTATAGCAAATGCTTGTTCGAAACTATGGTCATCCATTGCGAGTCAACATTTAGCTGGCACTCCCTTGCTTTTAGCTTCGCAAGCATTTAAATATCGTGCAATACACCTGTTTTTGACTTACTATTTTACAAAACAGTGATTGTCTCAAAACTATATTTCCACAGTTTCAAATACTGAATTTTTTTCTTTCAATACAACTAAAATGGCTTAGAATGTGCAAAAGTATCTATTGTAGTGGTGGTAGTGGTCTTACCACAAATAGCAATTTTTCCAAAAAAAGTGTTTTTTTTTTTGTAAAAGATTAGTTTTAGAGATATTTTAATACATTTTAATACATCATGATTCAGCAATGAGAGTTATTTAAACATTATCTTTTAAAGTTTTTAAGTGCGGTACAATGCTTCAAGCAAAAAACTACCAGCCAATTTTCCCAACGTTTGAGGAGCGTGGAACATTTTAATTTTGCTATATATAGTTTTTTCTGTAGTCAGCTTACCCTCTCCGTGTTTAACCTATAGGACTTACAAGTGCAATATATTTACATAATACATTTTTGAAACAATTTATTTAATATTTCAATATTTAATCAATTTATCTCACTTTTAATATTCATATTAACATGACAGAATGCAAACAAGTAAACTTTTTAGAAAATACGAACTCAATGTAGAAATTTGAAATTTCACAAAAGTGTCCTTTAAGTATGCTATTATTTTGTAAAAATCAGTCATTTAAGGGTTTTACTTATTCGCCTTTTCTACTTTGTATGTTAATGTCCTGTGTCTAGTATTAAAAATCTATGGGACAATCAATGAACCAATAAATATGGAGACAAATGAGTCCCGAGGCCACGGTCCTTAAGGTAATCTACCTTATTCCCCTTTAGAAGTCAGAGAGAATGCCAGAACTATCCTCCCTCAGGAGGGAAGTTTAGACACAACCGAGATTTGGTTTAATTAAAAGATGAGTCCTGCGTTTTATGAAGCATAAGAGCGCATCTTCTGGATCCATCAAGTCAAACTGATTCACCTAATTGAACCTAAACAAAAATGAAACATGCGATCAACGACCATCATATTACCACTCGTATGTAAGGGCATAACTTAGGCATTCCTACTTGTCATCTTTTTCCACAGGCGTCGGTTATTTGTCTACATAGAATTCGGTGTGTTTTTTGACACTATGATTGTATAATTGTTTTGTTTCTTTTAGAAAAAAAATTGAAATGAATATTCTTATAACCCTTCTTGCTTCTACTCAAAGCATTGGAAACCTTTTTCAATGCTTTTAAAAGCCTCCCTGTTCTAAATGTTCCAGAAAATTTAACGCGTTTAAATTACTTCCACTAAAATAAATACTATTTCAAATACAATTAAAATAAGTGTAATTAATGAAATGCGCTATTATTTATCCATGGTATTGCTTCCAAAGCTTTTGGAACTTTGAAGTCTAAAAGAAATAAAGATACAATTTTAAGTGACCGTGATTGCTTGTAAGGAAATAAATGTGTTTAACTCGCATTTTCAGTAGACACGAGATACAAACACGAAATCTAGTGAAACCTCTGTTTCTGTGTACAAGGTGTCCTTGCGAGGCGTAATGGCTAGCACTCATAGCCGCTGCATATTCTCATTAGTACAAAGGATAACAAATTAGAGCTGTTTTACACGAAGAAGTAAGATTTAGGGAAACAAGTTTTGAATTGCAGTCGTGGCAGTTACTTTTAAATTGCATTAAGTCACTTCTCAAAAGTTCTGAAAAATATAAACATGTCTTGAGGTTAACACTACCTATTGCAGTGTTTAGTAGCATAAATTTTAAGAAGATTTGCTGAAAACGAACTCGCATTTTAGGAAAAACAAAATGAGAACTGTCAGTATTTCAGGTAATCAAAATTTAGGAAATATTATGTTAAAGAAATTAGCTCGTATAAGTAATTTATTATTGAATTATTCCCTGGAAATAACTTCTCAAAAGGATCGACATATTATAGGATTGTTCAGGCGGCTTCCGTCTGTGGCCCGTATTCGGGAGGTCACTGATTCGATGTCTGTGGCCGACCATGGATGTTTTCGGGGTTTCCTCCGTGTCATCAGGTGAATGCTGGGTAGGTTCCTTACATCCCACGAAAATTTCGGTCCACCATTTCCTGTTCCTATTATTTCCTAATCATCTCTCTTTCAGGGTTGAAATCAGACTACGGTTCTTCAGGTGGGTTGACGCTGAATAGTGGATTGCACACTGTAAAAGATTACCATTCGCTCAGGACTCACTTTGGATTTGGAGTTCCCTCTGGGGGTCCGCCGTAAGCAGGGCTGAGGACGGCGTCGGATCCCATCCATTCTTGCATTTGTCGGCATCCGGATCTGGTCGCCCTTCAGGTCTCACCTCATCCCTCAATGCCTGGGGTCACGTAAAAGGCAAAGGGCCACAATTGCCTAGGTCCGTTGTTCTGCCCCAGTACCTGGGGACCCGTCCCGGTCTAATCCTAATTCTAATATCACTAATATTATGCAGCGCTGGTTACTGCTACAATTACTCAATTTCTTATGTAGATGCGTCATTACAGAAGCTCTTGGCCAATTTAAATCCTTGAATAGATAACTCCCAGCACTGGAGAAGACAGGATAAAAATGATGCGTGACATAACAAATGAATTTACGTGTTATTGTTAGGCCTGTTCTGAGATTCCGAATTTAATCTTATCATGGGTCTACAAGACCAAGTATACCAACATAGCTCTATTACTTGTGCATTCCAGGAAATATATTGCTTAAAACTTGAATCACCGTTTCATTTCGAGGTTAAGATGCCTATTTTCTACTGGCATTATCTAGCAACATCATTTCCCAAAATAACATCATAGGGTTGGAGGTATACATCTCATAATAGTGTAGCAAAAATAACACTTAAATGTCTCTATACACTTTTCCTTAAAGAAAAATGAACTCAACTTTTTATAATAGTTCTTTCGACTTACAACTGTCATGCTGAGTTCATTGCGATTATCTTCTAAACAAATGAAACAGAACTTAGCTGATGTGACTGACGCTCCGTCTCTCTCTCTCTCTCTCTCTCTCTCTCTCTCTCTCTCTCTCTCTCTCTCTCTCTCTCTCTCTCTCTCCCTCTCTCTCTGAAGGTTTGGAGTCTTCGAGAAAGTTGCTGTTGTTGTTTCTTTCTGGAAGATTCAATAATTCCGTGAGCAAACTATCTCATAAAGCTATTAATTAAAATTGTATCTCTAACTGTTCGATGTATCTAACTTTGGCGAGAAAAGGGAGTGAAAAAATGGCTAACGTTACGCTACACCAAAGAGTAAGTCGCATTATTTCATGTTTATGTGTATCTTTATAACACATTTCTATAGTCTGTAACAAGATATATTAAAAACAGACATCTTACAAGTAATAATAGCAATGCCAATAAGCGCATTGTTACATGGAATAGGCAAGATTCATTTGCTCAACATCCAATTACACAACTGCATAATTTATCTAATGCGCACGTTACCGATTACATTTGTGTTTAATTCAGTTTTTCCACCAAAAATCCAAAAACATGCTTAACAATTGTTATGTAACGCTAAATGGTATAGAATATTCAGTATGGTAAACCATTATTTTCTGTTCTATTCATTATTACGCCACAATTTACAACACTCACCAATGTGTATATTTACCGCTATGGCAGCTAAAATTGATGCAGTAGGTATTGATTACCCCTGACCTTTACATCGTAATTATTTTTATTTCAATATTGGTGAGAGTCTCCGCGAATTTACCTTGTGAGTTATCGGTTTAGCGCTACACCTTAAAATACTCGTACATCAGCACATCGACTGCTGGGAGAGACTTTCCAAGTTCTATTCTCTTCAATTAAAGTGTAGTAGGATTTAAGGGTAAGGTCGAATCCTCCGACTTTCATCAATAAGCTTCTGGCACGTATATATGAACAAGCGTCTTGACACATACCGCCTTCTTCTAGAAACGTTCCAAACCGACATGTCAAACCCCACGGTTATGTTCACGGATGTGTCTGTGGCACGCGAGGTATAATAATAATAATAATAATAATAATAATAATAATAATAATAATAATAATAATAATAATAATAATAATAATAATAATAATAACAATAACAATAATAATAATAACAACAACATATTTTTGAAGGAAGGTCCTCACTCAATTTTCGAACTTTAACACAATCCATCATGATATTTCACGGGCGATTTCTATGTGCTTCTATATGCTGTATCATGTTCATGCCTGCTCACAACTTGACTCGTCCCAAAATTGAAGACAAATGGACTAAAGAAACAGTTGGAATAGAGCGAGACTCAGATGCAGCATACTTCGCTCTTACTGCTCGTGATTTGTTAAACAATTACTTGGGCGCTGGTTTGAGTATTGCTCCTCAACATTGCCACCACCACTCCAGTTGTCTCCATATATCCCTGAGTTGAAAATACTTGATAGTTCGTTGTACATCCAAGAAGAATAAGGTTGATGGCGATTAAGGTGAAAAGAGGAACCGGGAGTTACAGAGGGAAAAAAGGGAAAGAGAGTCAGTAAGAAACTGGGAGACGGAGTGGATGAGATAAATTCCCACATGCATGCAACAAGGCGACCATAATTACTGTTTCTGTTAGAAAAATATTTTGCCTTACTTATTATAATAAATTCTCCCATCAAGAAGTCAAAATACAAGCAATTATCAAACCATATTCACACAGTGTCTCATATGTATTTATTTACAATTATGATCACGATGCTGATAGGTAAAACTGAAAATAATTGCTTTTTACAATGAATATAAACGATAAGTAAAATTATCCAACATGTTCCCGGGCTATTGTATAAGAACAAGTGCATTCTTTCATTAACAACTGAGATCTTCAGAAAAGACAATGGATGATACTGTAAGACTAATTCAGAAAGTATTTTAGTTCTGGCCCTTATACTTCATATGCAATAAGTATTATAAATAGGAAATAAAACTAATTAGGTGTGTCATTTATAGAACATGCTTCAGGTAATAGAACACCTTAAGAATAAATTTCATTAACCATAAGAGTTACACACTGCAAAATAATCTGATGTATTTCATTCACATGACTTTGTCTACATATTCTGAAATTACTTATTCTTGCAAAAGCTTATTCTTCTATCTGCTTCATGCTAATCGAGATCAACATTGCCAGAGCCTGATCTATTGCTTAGTTCCTGGTAAGAGGAAGGAAATAAGGGCTAAAGGGATTGGGAAATCCTTTGTTTGCTATGTTATTCAAATTCGGTTCTCTTTGCATGGCCAGGAATAAAACAAAAGAGAAGAAATGACAAATTTTCATTCTATAAAAATTTTAAGTACTTTAAAATGAAACCAGTACCAAGGAATATCTCCGAAATTGATACACAAAAATGCGCATGACAAATTGTGTATTTTAGCGAGATCTACATGTTTTGTGCAGTAAGGTTTTGAATATAGCTCATGGTTTACCAGTTATGCAAATGTCATATATAATCCAAGTTATAAATTTTATTTATCATTTAAATATCTTTAATATTTGACATTTTATTAAGAATCGTTAGCTACATTTTGCAGAAAATCAACATCTTAGAAAATCTGTCTGTGTAAAGTCTAGTTAGGGGCGGTAGCATATTCGTGGAAATATTCGTGTCGCATCCTTGGAAGACATTAATTTAAATACCAAGTTTGGTATTCAACCGAAGTTTTGTTTCTGAGTTATGCTATCCATAGACATCCACAGACGTGCACAGACACACATGGACATTTTTCTAAAAACTACTTTTTTTTTTATTCAGGAGATCCTAAACATGTGTTTCCATTGAAATATCGGTGTCAATTTTTTATTTCTTTCGCATGCAACTCCTTCTCCGCCTACTATGTACGCATATAGCAGAAAGTAGAGAAAGTAAAAATTTAAGACGGCCAATACTTGGCGCCTCTCATCATAGTAGTTCTATTTCACATCCAGTAATAAGTAATTTCATACTTTCCAGCCATTTTGCCACTGTGTGCAGCAGCGGTGAAACTGTAGCCGTATATCTACAAACTCAACATCACTGCACAGTAATCAATTCCGCGCTCAAGACTTAACTATGATTTAATCCTTCTGGTACCTGCTAGCTGCTCCTGTGAGATCTCTCTGAGGCTATACGTCGGTGTGACGAGAATCGAGAGCACCAGGGAAACTTATGAGAATATTTAATAGAGGCTAATAAATTATCTGTCAGAAACGAGTACCTCATTGTTTTAAGCTGAATAATCCTTAATATGTTCCTGAATCTGAGCATGCGGAACTACAAATGCGTAGTATTAAATCTGCGAGCTTCCAGAGGAATCAGAACTCCATGTCGTAAAGCAAAGAGTGTAGGTAACCGTGATACACCAAACTGCTATACGACAAATTGTCTATAACTACTAATTAGTCACCTCTCGTATCCACTCAACGGTAAAAGTTAACATTAGTTTGATAGGAAGTGTTTATAGCAAGTGTAAAACTATGAAGCGTTAATGTGTGTTATTTATTTTGCATTTACGTAAATATTTAGGAGTAGCTTGGAAGAGACAAAATGTTTGTAAACTAAGCAGCAATGCAAAAAAAATGTGAATCCATAAAATTATTCAATTAAAGTGAGTGATAGTAAGTGACTAAATAAAACAACTAACGCTACCAAGAGCTATGAAACAGTAGTGTATAGAGAGAAAAGAATCGAATGAAAGGCTCTAAGGAGCCCTTTAAATATATAGTAAAAAGAGTGTGGAAAACAAAGAACGCTAGTTTCTAGCAAATACCTTAGTACAATAGAATGGCTCACCTCACAGTACGGCCCATCGTTCATTCGTTGTTGTATTAAAACATTCCACCCATCTGAATGTAGCTGTGTGAAGTGTAAACAATGACGATACTCTGAAAATTACATTTTTAATCATTTTATATATCCGTATTTATATTTTTATGCCTATAAAGTCATATTTAGAAGAACGAAAAACACAGAGATAAGAGAAAAAAGTGCTGGTGAAAAAGTAGTGCTCTACAACAGCCTTAAATAGCAGTACAGATATTTCACTATTTGTTGATGTATAATTCACAAGACTACATTGAAGTGGTAGACCTATTGCCGTTGAGCGCCAGAGTCCTAACGTACAGTAGGTACATGTGGCAACAGTGTGCTCCATTTAACATATAGTGTCTTCTAAGGTTGACATGTGATTAAGTAATAGTTAATAAAAGTGTTTAGCCCACTCACCTTTCAACTAGACAGCCCGGGTTCGATCACAAGCGACCGCACGTGAGATCTCTGGTGGACAAAGCATCGCAGGGGCGGGTTTTCTCCTGGTTCTCCGGTTTCCCCCGCCATCGCATTCCATCAGTACTCCATCTCATTCCATGTATCATGCGTCATCGTCTACGGTGCCACAAGTAGTAAAAGCGGGCGTTAAACACTATAAAAAAGTAATAATTTTTGAATGGGAGTTCGCTTACAAGGCAACACAATCATTTAAGACTTTGGGTAAAGTTGGCGGTCCGCTATTAAAGAAAAACTCGTGCACTTTTCTATTCGAATACAGTCATCTGCTTTTTGTAATTTTGGCTTACGACTGTTTCTTTTCTTCCTGGATGTTCACATTATTCTATGCGCTCTACACGAAAATAGCGGTAAGTTTAACAATATTACTCACAACAACAGATGGATTCTCCTTAATAATTTATTAAAAACATTCAACATAATTGATTTCCTACTGCTTTTAACAACTTGCTGTTACAATGCTACACTAGTTTACGTTTATTAGCGCACATGAAGCTAACAATATTATTTTTACTTTCTCTACGCGCACTATGCATATAGCAGACAGAGAAGGTACTACTATATTGCAACCAAAAATTCCTTGTCGAGATTTCATTGAAAACATATTTTGAGGTCCCCTGTTATCAAAAAACTATAAAAAGTTGCATGTGTTCCTATCGACAGCATAGATCATAAACAAAAATACGTTATGTGCCTTACAAAGATGCGACACGAAAATTAAAAAAAAAAAAAAATAAGAATTCCCCACCCCAAGCACTCCCTTATATGCCGAAAAAAATGAATGGTTTTTCTAAAAACGATTAATAATAATTTTGATTAAAATTTCATGATGTTTACATGACAAAAAGATTTATATCTTGAATTTTATGGTAAAATAGCCTCTGAAGACCTCTTCATTTTAGACGAATTTTGCATAACTAGTAAACTGTAAGAGGCTATCTACACAAAAAAATGCAGCTCTCGTTAAAACAGACAATTTATTTCATTTCCTGTGGTGTTAGCTGATTACGAGATAGTCCTTGTTATTTAAACTTTACCGAAATGGGAGGTCATCTTTCGTTTCATCTTTTTGTTTTACTCCTAGCTGTGCAGAGCGAAGACCGAAAACCAACTGTTTTATATAGTGACCGGCTTTTTAAAAGATTTGTCCATCATTTTAAACTTATAAGGAATTAATGCAACCATTTCTGATAAATGTTTTTCTCGATTACCACGATGTAGATAAAAGAGTACATATTTATAACAATAGTTTGTAAAGAAAGTTAAATGAATGGACCACATCAGACTGCTATTGCAGTTTGACGTCTAGTAGTTCATGTCGGAAAGTGAATGGATGAAATAAGTGTAATGATTAGGGATAGCATCTTGGTGACCGACAGCGGGACAGAATCAAAGTGAGCACAGCATGGTATATAGTTGTGATATACTGATAATGCAATTTATACGTCGTGGTACTAATAGAAGGAAAATGGGGCAGTTGTTGCGTGGTAGACTGTCATGTTTTCACTAGCAGTGGGAGGCAATTGAGGTTAGGTGGATGATAAACATAAGTACCACTGATTTACGGGAACTAACAATTTTATTATTTACATGCATTCAATTACTTCTGTGCAACAACTTATTAGTATCATTATTCGTTTTATTTTCTCTTAAGATACACAGATTACAATGCAGAACAACGTCTCAAATGTGAATCGTTTCCGATTGGCATATAAACAGGCTTTATGTTGTGAATAACTTCGCTCCACATTACAATATATGATTGGAGCAAAATGGAAATAGAACACATCATCGACTATTGGATAAGGTACTTCATCTGCAATTATGTTCGAGGCAACTCCTCGTAGTACATTTTATATTTTACGCAATATTATATATATTTCTTTTTCACACGGTCTAAAACAGGTGTCACGGGTTTCTGATTAATTGCTTGCACAAGTTTATCAAGAGCTTTCAATATTCGATGTTTCCAAATATGTGTTATTGTCGTAGATATATCTGCAAAGTTCTTCTGTATGAAATGCAAATCTTCATACAATCCATTTGAAGCAACAGACTTTGCAATCTTGATAGAAGAGTATGCACCATCATCAAACGCATTAATTACCTGTAATATTCAGCATAGTATACTGCTGCGTTGAGCCACGTTCCCCAACGCGTTACTACAGATTGTTTACATGCGGCCTGTAATCGCCAATGCAGATCGGTTACTACTCAGTAGATATACAACTGGTATCCGCATACGTACCGCTATTTTCCCCAAGGTGCTATCCCTAGTAATGATACTCAAATAAGCGCGGTGTTACCTGACATTCGTCTTCAAAGAATAAGGGAAAACCCCGGGAAACAAAATAATTACCCGGGCAATTTACCCTAACCGAGTTACGAACCCTTGAATGTGAGGCAGACTCGCTAGCTGCACACCACATAACCATCAGCGCTTGCGGAAACACGTTTATCGTCTTCCTAACTGCTTCTTTATAGTATGAATGCAGATTGGGAACGACCCAGAACAAATAACGTTCAATGGCTTTACCTAGCATTTAAAGTTAAATTATTTTGTAGCACTTCCACGTTAGTTTATTAGTCTCATTATTTAAATTACTTACTTAAACATGTATTTTCAGAATGAATAACTTGAAGTTTCAGCATGAAAATTTGAGGGAGTGGAGATTATTGTGGAGACAAACTTGTCCGTTATTGTAGTAACAATGAAGCACCAATCATTTTTGTTCAATTTCACTGAGTATTGATATTGGTGGGGTAGGCATTTTATTGGTCATTTTAGTTGAATAAAACCGTGGTTTAATCTTTTGAACTTGTCAGCTGTGGTTCTGAAGGAAAAGACTTTGTTAGTTCGTTGGCTCATTTGTTGGTTTGCATATTCGAATCGCCCTATTTCGATCTGTTCATTAGACTGGACTTCGTGCAAGGTGATTTTCAGATAGTGCATTATTATAGCCTTTTTCTGCTCAAATTCTGATTTGATTGTGACTGTCGAAGTACCTACCACCCGCTTCTTATTTAACCCTGCGTTACTCGCGCGATAATCCGTGACAAGTGTCATCCACTACAAAAACGATATATTAGGATACTTTGAACGGTATATCTGAATTATTTTAGGAGTATTTTATTTAAATCTAAGAGTATTACATTTAATTTACACACATAAAACAATATATTATGAATTTGAAATAGTTTATTTGTCAATTTAAGAACTTTATATTTCAAAATAACTTTATATTGTGTTTTCCATATAAACATAGAGGTATGTGTAGAATTGAAAATATTTATCAAAAGAACATGAATATTTATTTTAAAACAAGTAACTTATAAGCATATAAAAGTAATCATATAAATGTTAAGATCGCAAAGAAATTGAGATAGAGAACACATTATTTGACTGCACAATCCTTGCAGATGTCTATCAAATGATCCACACATATCCATTTGTTGCATGAAATACACCATCTACGGGTTGATTTGTTCCGTGCTCTTCCGCATGTGTAACACCTTCCACGTGATCCAGTATGTATTTCAGGCTGATGCAGAATTTCTTGAGTGCCTAACAGTAATTTAGCCCTTCTTCGAATTTCACATGGGAGGCTTTCGATACGGGAACGTCGCTCTATTTGAGGTTTGATTAGTTCCCAACTGATTTTTTCTATAAAATCAGCCCGCTTTGCAACCTGATCTGAAACCATGCAGTGGTATTTATATATGCACAATGCATTTATGGCTGCAATGTTCAAAATATCATAAAACAATACCATGGGCCACCTTCTTGTATTACGTGACACATTGTTGTTTTTTTTTTTTTTTTTTTTTTTTTTTTTGACATAGCTGTTATGTTGTAGAAACTATTCATTTCAGATTTGTTTTGTTCTTCCGTTGAAGGGTGTATAGCATCATCAAAATGCATGCTTCACAGCACCAACACTGTCCTATTTTTCTTTGAATAGTATGACAATCTTGTTGAAATCCAAAGATAGATGATTTTGGCTCCCTTTCTTTTTTAGGTAGAAATTATTTCGGCAGTTTTCTCTTGTTTTTTCGTACTGTTCCAACACATGTCAGTTTCTTGGCCTGGAGCTTCTTCACTAAATTCAAGCTAATAAACCAGTTGTCACCAGTAATATTCCTATATGTGCCTAGTATTGGTTCTACTATGCGAAGGACAATATCTTCAGCTGAATTATTGGCATACTAGGGTCCCTCTGGTTGTTTTCCGATGTATGGTTCTAAACTGAGAGTGTAGGTTGTTTTTACATCAACCAAAGCAAACACCTTTAACCGAAACTTCGCAGGTTTGCTAGGAATATATTGCCTGAATGGGCAGTTTCCTCTGAATGACAAAAGCTGTTCGTCAACCGTAAGGTATTCACTAGGTGAGAACTATTTCTGGCAATTGTTCGTAAAGAGTTCCATTACCTCTCTGATAGGGGCTAACTTGTCAATCTCTCGGCGAACCCGTCTATCAAGAATATTATCAAATTTCAGACATCTCAAGAGAAACCTAAATCGGTTTTCACTCATGCATAAGTAACACGATTCAAGTCCGTTGCCCTTTGAGTCCCACAACTTCGATACATTCTTTCTAGAATATCCTAGAGATCCACACAGATATAACAAACTAATGAAAGCCCTTATCTCTATAGCATCTGTTTCTTTCGCATCCCTTTCCCTAGAAAAGTTACCACGAACTTCATTGATGTAAATATTAGTGCATGTTACAATAATGTGTATAATGTTTTCATCCAAGAGTAACTTCAGAATTTCTGTTTCCGTCTTTGTTACATAAGTTTCATTTTTGGGTCCAGGTAAATGTGCAATAATATTACACGATCAATGTCTAACATTGGCAGGGTATTTACATTTTCCTACAAAAAATGCGTCCTCTTGTATTATTTCTTCATGTGTTTGAAATTCATCAATTTCTGACACTTCTTCCTCTATTCCTGAATCATGAGCACTTTCATTCACAAAATCCTCATCATCTGAGTCAGAGTTATCACCGTCAGCATCTTCATCACTGAGTTCATGAAACCATTTGAGCCACACATCAGGATGTTTGCTAAACTCTGTCCTAGGTTTTTTTACCGGTCACATTTCTTCCACAAACTATAAATGATACTTTTAACAGATAATAAGCAATATAACTGTAATTAATTTCGAAACGCCTAAAATTATACACATTAAATTAGGATTGAACCTAGGAAAGCAATAAAGTAGCATATACTTATTTGGTTACAGATTGTAGCAGGAAAGCTCGCACGGATGACAGGTGTCCTCCAAGGTATAATAATGTGTCCTCAACAATGTAACTTGCGTAACTAAGAGCCAATAATGGCTGAAACTGACGTTCGGAAAGTTAACGGAAAGGTGCTGAAAATGGCGCGAACTCAATTCAGTCCAATCAGAAAAAATAGTGCGCGAAAAACACTTATATATAAGAAAGTAATAATTCACTATAGTTCATTTGAAAGCAGTATAAACTGAAAGGTATGATTCCAAAGTATACCTTTTATGAAATTTTGCATCCAGTGTGAAATATAAAAGAAATATAAACCATTCTTCTATAATATGGGGCTCAAAATTTGGGAAACCTCGTATATGACTACGGTGTTTGTGGTGAGTTCATGGTATTGAAATGTCGTAAACCTAAAATTACTAGACTTCCCTAACTTTTTAGCTCATTTATGTAATATTAAGAGCTATAGCTTCAATTTTCACTTTAGATCAAATATAAAATAAAACAATACCACTACTGTATGTGCTTACCTTTGCAATTGCCCTGATTCTGCCACAAAACGTAATGTGTTTAAACATCATACATTTATCAGGTAAAAGGTAAACATGGGTCCTACAAAATGCAATGATACAGAACATAATGAAAATAAGGACTTTAGAAATTGGAGAATTCTTGTAGAGGTATTTAAGATTATGGTGCTCGTGGTGTTGAAGTGTCATAATCCCAAAAACTAAGAGATTTCTTCAAATTTTGAGTTCCTGTATTATAAGATGCAGCAGTAAATCCAATATTCACATCGGAGAGAATACAAAATAACAACATTTAGGGTTTATTTATAAAATAATATAAGTTGGGCCAAATTAGCTCTAGTTTATGCCGAAATGTCCATTAGTGTATTATGGTAACTCTTTCTTGCATTATTTTTATCAGTTAAGAATGATCATGAATTAGAGTTTAATGCGAAATTCGAATTTTAAATTAGCTCAATAATAATTTTACAGAACTTATGCCACTACTGGTCGTCTCCTTAGCGCGGTGGTAGCGCAGCTGCCTACCAAGCGGGAGACCTGGGTTCGATCCCCAGTACCGGCGTGGGGATTTTTCCCCCACTGGGAGACCTGGACCGGGGTGCACTCAGCCTCGTGAGGTCCCTGGGGGTCCAATTGAGGAGCTACTTGATGGAGAAGTAGCGGCTCCAGGTCGTGAGGACCGCATTAACCGGCCGGGAGGGGCTCGAGGCGCTGACCACGTCTCACCCTCCAATACTGCACCCCATCCATGACGTCTGTAGTGGACCGAGATGGGGGACGCAGCGGCCGGGCGGTAGGCCAAGGTTCCCCGTGAGCTGTCGTGCCATGGAGTTATGCCACTACTATAAATATCATTCCTTGTCGATTATCATTTTTCCACATATGGTCAACCACCATTTTTAATACAGAGTTTGAGCGGTTCTCTTTGTCGCTAAATAGGCAACAATTTCACTATTTTGATTTACCTCTATTCCTTTAAATTAACTTCACATATTAATTTATTCCCTATAAATCTCATTCGGGCATACAAACCAACATCAAATCATTTGGGTTTACTTTCAATCATATGAATGTGAGTATTATACCTGTGAATAAGCACCACGTGTATATTAGTTTAAAGACCTGAATGTAAACGACAATAATATGTCGAGCTCTGTACAGAATCTTTGTATTATGTTGCAAAAGATAACTGTAATTCAAGTTCGCACTTTCACAGAAAAACACATGTTTTCCTATTTAAACCATGGGAAGAGTTGTATTGTAGCGGCGGCGCGTGGGACCGGGCGACCGCTGAAGGCATCGCTGTCTGGCCCAATGTAAATAGAACGAACGGACAAAACAGCCAGAAAACAAAGGCCTTTGTGTGTTTCACTGCAAGATCTCCCAAACCTTCTTTCTCCTCAGGCCGAGAACATTCTTCTTCCAGAGGAATCTCTTTCTAATGGGCAAAATGTAATTTTCTTGTAATTTCAAAGACTGGCCGGTACGGACTATATAAGGGCAAGACACGTACCGGAGAAGTGAAATGGACTGAAGTGAACTGAACCGAAGGGAAGCGAAGTAAGTTAAAGATCAATCTAGTGAGAGACCTTTATAGGAAAGTGTTATGAACTCAATTCAGTTATTTGTGTACCACAATTGCAAGTGTTGTATTACGTGTAGTGCTCTAGTGACCATTAAAGTGAATTTAATTGAAATTGGTGTTCTCATTTGTTACGACAAACAGAACATTTTTATGAAGACAAGGTTTTCGGATTTCATTGTTATCGATCGAAAAGGCTCTATTGCATAAAATTCAAAGTCAAAGACATTTTAATGATCGAGCCATTAAAAAGTGAAATGGCGAAAGAAGGGTTCCGTTGATGTACAGATGAAGGAGCCAAGCTTTATCTTCGTTCTTATATGTTTTACCCATAATAATACGTTTGAACTTTTCCCTAAGCAGATTTATTAAACAGGGTCGTGAAAGTTCATTGCTATTAGTTCCCTTTGAAGAATATCACCGCACATCTCTGGTATTTCAGGAGACCCAGCTTCCCGTATTTGATGTGAGCAGATATTCCTTCGTGCGTTAAAGGAGTTGAAGAACTCCACGGAACAACTACAAGTTAAATTCCGCCAGAAGAGAACTGGCAGGAGTGACCTTCGTTTTACCCCTCCAGCTCATTAGCGGAAACAGTGAACAGGTAGTGCTAATTGAGAGGAATAAAACGAAGGTTGTTTTCGCCAGTTCTCTGCTGGTGAGTTTTCACTTGAAATAAACCCGTTGGTCCTGCAGCTCTTCTAGCATCCGAGAGATATCTGCACACATCAAATACGGGACAGTTGGGCCACCTGGAATTCATAGTCCTCTTTTACGAATATACACTTTCCCAACGTTACTACCATTTTTAATCCCTGCAAATACAAGGATTTTCAAGCTTTGCAAAATACATCTCTGTCTGAATGATGGCTTTTTCATTTAATCTAAATATTATTCGCGCAAATAACTTCTTGTTTGGGAATTAATTGCAGAGAGCCAGGTCGGGAGAATCTTGGAGGCATGGCAGAAATTCATAATGGAACTCATGCTATTTGCTGGTGACAACTCCGGACTCTCTTCTTCTTCACGGCCAAAAGGGGCCGTGTCTCCTTCAACTTCTAGTAGAATATGTTAATAGCTCAATGTAATATTGTACAAAAACAGTTTTTCTTTTTGTAAGAAGCCAGTAAGTATGACACCTTTCATATCCCAAGAAATCGTCACAATTACTGCAGATGGAACGCCATTGGCTTCTTTGCAAAGATTGAGCGGAAGTAACCCATTGTTTTGAATTTGGTTTTGGCTTCCGGAGAATAATGGTGATTTTGTCTCATTCACCGTGATAGCTCGATGCAAAACGTCCTTCAGATTTCGATTAAGTAGCTCCAAGCATAACTTCGAAGTTAAAAGCCGCACCCGCCCGTTGTCAATTGTGTGTATTGCGGCATCCATCAGGCCTAAAACTATTCTCTCTAAATTATCATGCAAAATACGAATTACTGTTCCCGTCGACATATTTATTACCTCTGTCATTTTGCGACGTTCGTTCGACGCTCAGCAAGAATCATATAACAGACTTTCTCAATGGCTTCCTCGTACCTCCTGGGCGCTCCTCGTCAAAACGGATGTTCGACCATGCTTAATGCCAGCATTCAATTTCGTTTAATCTCCTGAAATTTTCGGGTCCAAAAATGAAAATTAAATCAATAAGGAATACTGAAGTTTTTTGTTTTCTTTTTTGTTTTTCTTTTTTAGTGAAAACACATTGAACGACTAAATGAAAAGCTTGCCAAATACAAAGTAACTTATGAATCAGTACACATTTGCTTTGGTGACGTGTAAAAATGACACTAGACGATGGTAACACCAACTTAACCTAGCAACACCATCGGTTTTGAAGCAGGGCACTTATTGAACCACCCTCTTATATGTATACGAGAATACAAGTTTTAGTGGTATAGATATAGATATTTCGATAAATGGTACCTTAATCTATCCACTTCGGTATATTATTCTTTTTCTGTTCGTCTAAGAGTTTTCGTACACACCAATCCCAGAGTTTACTACATTAAATATTTTTGCACGGTCTTAACTACGCGAGGAAGTGAACAAGCTGCCACTATATATTATCCACTTTGCTTCCATGTTTTTATATTTCAATGCGTGACCTGTTGCTCTGGGTAGTGTGGGATCGTTGGCCTTTCAGAAAGCATTTAAATTCAGTTCCAATACAGCATTTTTATAGCTAGGCCCGCCCATTTAATGTGACTTGCGATCAGCGGTCTCAGGAACAACAAACACCTATGCCTTGTGAGTGTTATGTCTACATGGATGTACTAGTCATCGTGAGATCTTTAAGAAAATCAAATACTGACGTAATTTTATGCATTACATTATTATTAATTATCAAGTCAAATATAATAAATATAATGAGGCAAAAGCTCTATGGTATTATTTTGCGTAGGTACCCTTTGAGATATTTTCATATACTCCACCCTTTCAGGTAGGCCTAAAAGCAAAATACACACTGATATGTATACATAATTAAACAGTATATCGTTTTGAGGGACCTATTTAACTCACGAGAAAACAAGTAGGAGTGGTGGGATTTGTTTGAAATGGCTAGAAATCACGAGTAGTTTACAAGGATTGCTTCCTAAAAGATTTACTCAGTATAAAAACGCAAGACACAAAATGTTGCGAAACGCACCTGACATGTAACGCTGTGTGTACATACACCATAATGCTAATCTTTGTTTAGGTAAAGATTTAACTGCCAGATTAAGAGAACAATTTTCTGTTTAACAAGGTAAGAGAGGAACAAAGTCCAACAAGTGCAAGATAGGCGAACAAATTTGTTCTACCACACACGCACGCACACAAACACACACACACACACATACATTCCAAACTGTACGTATCCGAATGCAAACTGCAAGAAAATGCTGAACAGCAAATAATGCAGAACAAAAGAGAAAAGCGTATGAGTTGGAAGCAAAGACTTGATATTCTTGTTTATTCTAAATGCTTTTATTTTATTGTTTGCATGGACCTCGCCCTCCCTTTCTTTTCGAAGCAGGAATAAGCCAGTATAAGTGCCGGTCGGCGTTCCTATGCTTCAAGATATCTCCTTCATCTAAAAGCCAGGTCGGAATTTATGTTTGACAACAAACTAGATCCTGGGGCAAGCTCCAAAGCTCTTTACAAGTACAAAAGCAGACGTTTGCAAAACGAAAAACTAAGGTATAACTTTAGGAGACGATGAATGTAAAATGTGGTGTGAATAAATACCAGAGTAAAAATTAAATACTAAGAGAAGAGGAAATATAGAAAGACATATATAATAGGAACAAAATACACACTTTCATTCAAATCACCATCTTCAAATAAAAAATATCCTACGGAAGAATAAATAGTCCATTAGGCCAAACTAATATTACTTTAAGCCCTAGTTACTGACGACAGTCATCCATCATTAGAGATTACCAACTCATATGGGACAGCTCAAAATCGCAAAGGAAATCTATTAAATACAGTAAACATAATACGATACAAAATATTAGTTGTCAGATATTGTACATGTAATAAGGTAGATATAACAGCCTCAGGAAGTTTTAACATAACTAAAGAAACGAAATAGTTATTACTAATAATGGAAATCTGAAAAGTAAATAGTAGCATTAGTAGTAGTAGTAGTAGTAGTAGTAGTAGTAGTAGTAGTAGTAGTAGTAGTAGTAGTAGCAGTAGTAGTAATAGTAGTAATAATAATGATAAATCAAACTAACCAGGTTTCATGGAGTAATGCACTAATTTGAGCTTTATACTCTCCTTCATGACGATTTGGTTACAGTATACCACTGCTTTAAAACTACGTTTAGACTCTCGAAATATTAAGGTTTGTATAATTCTAAACATATAATTTAACTTCGGATAAAATACAGAATGTTCAACACTTACATTTGTAGCTCCTTTTTCTGTAACGCTAAGATAAGCACATGTGAAACCTTAGACTCCTTAAATTATTGACACTAGCCTGTATATGCTTTTATATCCACTGCAGTGGAATACGTAATCATATTCTCAACAGAAGGAAAATAAAAGATTTATATATGTAGATTAGGAACGTCCTATTTTTCGATGGTATATAAATGGAGCTTATAGAATCAAATTTTATGACCTTGATTTAGAGGGTTTTATGTGCATTATTAAGCAGAATTAACACAATGTAATCAATGGACAAAGGGTTGAATGCGTTAGATACGAAATAATTTTTTTCCAACAGTTTTGGGATCAGAAACTTACTTTCATAATTCCCCTTATTGAGGTAAATGCAAAAGATAAGGGGAATATGATCAATTTAAATTAAATGAAAATATAATTCGAGACAAAATGGGGAAACAGTTTTGGATAACTGGTCGTACAAGTTGTCAAAAATATAAATCAGCCACCCCTCCCCCCGCCACAGTCTTCTATTGACCAACAAAAGAACATCATGTTGTTTAGAAGACAATATACACATACTTGGTGTTGTGATGAACAAGGAATTAGAAGAAATCGAAATGTAGATAAGTAAAAAAGCAGAATGTAAAATTTCAGACAAATGTAAATACGTAATTTAACTGTTTAGATATACTAAGAGACGAAAGAAAATATTAAGCTGTAAAGGAAAAGTAAAATAAATTTTGTTGGGACGCAACAGGAAAATAAGCTGCTTACCAAGATAGGGGGAAAATGTTGAGGAGGAAAAACAGAAAAAGATGACAGAAGATACGGAGATAGAGTCAGTAAAGAGAGTCGATGGGGAAGGCAAAAAAGAAACAAAATAGAAGACGCTGGATTTCTAGTAAACGATTTTTGATGCAGAATATTATGATTTACTGCTGCATTACTTTTGGTGTATACATATATTGGAATATAGTGCCAGAGCTAAGTGAACTTATCTGTACATCTAGGTTCTCTGCTTCAGATTATGCATTTTCATATTTTGTATACATTAAACAGGTTTTGCTTTTAAGAGTTTGAGGATTGCTGTGTGTTTATTTTCTGAGTTTATACTCATTAGCCATTAGTATACTAGTGATATTTGTATACAGTTCAGAAGGAACGCTCATGAACTGTAGTGCATTCATCTTGTGTTACGGGTCCCACGTACGCGCGCATGTGTGTGTGTGTGTGTGTGTTTGTATGTTTATAACGCAAACACGTGACCTCTCTGACCGTCTGTCTGAAAAAATGAGCTCAAAAAAATTTATAAATATAAATATAAATACTAAGCCTTATAATCTAGTCAGACAAACTCAAGAATACCAGATGGAATTTTTAAATAAAATCTTCCTACCACAAGCTGCCTTTTGCATGGACAGATTATGTCCATTAGTTTCTCAAAAACGGTTATAAACATTTTGCCATGTTTTGGATAATCCTATTTGGAATTAAGTTTGGTTCTAGAATGTTCTCTTAGTAGCCTATATAGTTATGGTCGTCGTGATTGTAAGCACCAAACACTAAGAGGCAGACAAATATTAGTCAGGAAGGATGCAGGTACCGTTAAAATATTTAGTTTATATTAAATAAGCATTTTTGTCGCGTTAATAATTTCAGAGTCACTTGTTTGAAATGTAGAATATTAAAGCATATATTTTTGAAGTGCTACGCCAATTCTGGATATTTGGAATAGCTGAAGAAAACCTGACAGACAATATTGTGATAGACGCGGCCGCAAAAATTGGCGTGAAGACATTGACCGTAGCCATCGTGTGGGGAAAAAGTGTGACAGACTTGTAATTGTAAAATTCGTCAGCTAAGAACACGAAGTGAAATTTTCCAGAATAAGAAGCTAAAGGAACAAGGAATTAACATAAGGGAGGATTTGACACAAAGAATTATGAATTTTGCAGCAGTGTATTACAAAACATGGACTTAAAGACGTTTGCCCTAAAGGCGGTGTAATATATGTAAAACAAGGCGAACAAAAACGTAAAATAACACGTGCCAGGGATATATAAAGTGTTGACTCAATAGCTCCCATCACACACGTGATATTACATATCTTATTGTTAGAATCTTGTTTTAGTTATTTAGATATAGCTTTTATTGTCTTTTCTTCCTTAGAATTTATTCCCTTCTATTGTGATTTCAGTATTTATCACTTATCTATTAATTTAGCTTGAAAATTACTATTATTTGGCATTAAAGCGGCAGTGTTAGGCTTTAGATTAATATAAATTATTCAAGATTCTAAGTTTTGCATCCACTGAGGAACATTGTATACACCCGGCAGTCTCAAGCGCTGGTCAAATACCTTCCTCTTTCTCTAGCACTAGGAATAATGCAAGAGTATCTGCCACTGACCGCCTAAATTCTTCTCTTTCTCCTTTATCGAACTCCCTTCAAATAATTCATTGAAACGCTCAAAGCATTTATGCGGATTCTGACGAATTTTTTTGTATATTTTCATCACTTAACTTACATGTAATTCTCATATCTGAAACATGGCTAAACTCTCTCCTTCCATCAATCCACATTGCAATCCACTTTGCTCAGTAATGATAGGGCCAACAAAAGAGGTAGTGGTGTGGCTACTTATGTTGCAACCGATTTGCAAGAAAGAGTTATTTTCGTGTGACCATCTCAATAGACAGCACAGCCTGAATTTATTTTTATAGAAATAACTGCTAGTTGTAAGAAATTCCTAGTATGTGTAGTATACAAATTGAGTACATGGAGGCTGCATTACAAAGTCGTACTCTCCGACTAAGAACACGTCATCCTCAAGGGTGACATTAATACAAATGTACTGGATACTGACACTGCTTCAACTATTCAACTGACAACTATGTTCCTTTCTAATAACCTATCTTTCCTCTCCAACCAACACACCATAGGCACATGGGATAGCTGAAGACTTGGCTCAACTTATGTAATTGTGATCAATATACTCGACAGAGTCATCACTTATGAACAACTTTCAACAGGTGGAAATTCAAAATATGACATTATATACATTGCTTACATACTGAAATGCCAAAAAAACGTACGCAAATTGGCTACCTTAAACGCATTGACGAAGCCGTTTAAAAAAAGGATGCACTACAGATGCCGTGTCATGCAATTTGGACGTTATAAAATGTGAGGGACAAAGTTAAATTAAGCAACCTCATTATAACATTATATGATAAATTTTCTCCAATAAAATCCAGAGTTGTGAAGAGAAAAGCAGCTCCTTGGATGACTGACTCCATATGTAGTTTGATGACAGAAACAGACAAAATGTATTGAAATTATAGAAGACAGAAAACAATTGACAATTTTGAGCAGTACAAACGAATGCGTAACCAGACAACTCAGGCAATCAGAGACGCTAAGCGACAATATATGTATGACGCAATAAAGACTTCTGCTAATACTTCGGGAATTTGGAATGCTTAAAACAAAATGGGAATAGGTAAAACAAACGACCAGGTAGAAACATTCAGGTACCTTTAGACTTGCTTAATGATTACTTTACAAATGTTACCACCACCATTCCATTTTTTTTCTGATGTGTTACACTCACATGACTTTCTCTTAACTGCTCTACAAACAAACTTCTTATAAAAGATCCTTCTTTCTACCAAATGCTGATCGAGATAAACCTTTTTTTTCATACTTAGTATTTTTATTTAGCTTAGTGTGTACTTCTTAGCTATGTCTGTAACGAAATGACAGCGTAGCTGAGTAATAAGGTTCATCTGCTTTTTTTTTTCATTAAACAATGATGTTACTGTCGACGAACTGAAACAAAAAGCTTCTCACTCCTGCTATGAAAAATTCCACTTCAACTATATTAATGGTCTAGACTTAAAGAAAGCTTTACTGAAAATTACCAATAAGCCAAAGGATGTGACAACATTAACATCACTATCATACGACTCATTCTCGACATAATACTACTGTGACTCAAATATCTAATGTAATGCATCAATAATAACCTCTACATTTCCCTGCTTACGGAAACAAGGCCTCGTTTCTCCCCCCCCCCCAAATCAAAATTCCCAGTTCCCCGAATGATTATGGGCCTATTAATATCCTTCCTGTCCTGTCCAAAGCGCTTAAATGGATAATTCACGGACAAGTTACAGATTACCTCAACAACAGCCTCGTACACGAATATCAGTCCGGCTTCATACAAATACACAATACACATACTGCATTATTAAAAGTTACTGAAGATATACGTGAAGCAGCAGACAGCAACAGTTGACCTTACTAACACTATTGGATTTTGCTGAAGCTTTTGACACAGTAGATATTGACTTATTGAGTAAACTTGAATATTTGAATTAATCAAGTAGCGCTAGAACATGGGTCAAATCTTATTTATCTGAGCGCCAGCAACTGTTGTAGGCGTAATTACATATTACTTACAGACCAAACCGATCTCATTGGAAAGAAACGAAAGCTGGTGTACCACAAGCTTCGGTGCTCGGGCTCTTGTTGCTTGCAATTTACAGAAATGATATTGCAGATAGTATAAGACATTGTAAACTCCATCTTTTTGCAGACGACATGCAATTGAACTTACACACGGACTCTAGTCGTTTAGACAACTCAATTAAGATTATAAATGAAGACTTAAATTCACTATCGACTTGGTCATGAAAACATGGACTACAGCTGAATCCAGGAAATTCACAGGCAATCATTATGAGACGCGAGCGGTTGTTGGGAACTCTAAATTAGGATAACATGCATTACATAGCATTAAATAATTCTTAAATATCATTTTGTAATACAGTGAAGACTCTTGGAGTTTATATGGATCACAATTTAAACTGGAACACGCATGTAGAAAAGTATTCTCAATAGTGTATCCTTTAAAACGTATGCATGATTTTCTACCAACTTCAAATAAGAAAATATTAATATAAAGGTTTGTGATGCCCCATTTTGACTATTGTGACCCTCTTTTTACTAACATATCTGAAATTTTGAATCTAAGACTTCAACGAGCTCAGAATACGAGTGTGCGCTTTGTATGCAATCTCAGTTGATTTGATTATGTTATACCATCACTCAAACACTTAACTGGCTCCAGGCTAGAGATAGAAGAAAATTGCATTCTTTATCATTTCTCTATCAACTCCATTCTCACATTCCAAACTATCTAAATGTTGGCTTCAAATATCTTTCTGAATGTCAAAATCGAGGAACTCGCTTATTACACTCTTCCCTTCTTGCTATAGGTACCTGCTCATCATACAATCTTCTATTCAGCATTATTTACAATAGATTTAGCTCGTCTTTGGAATTCTCTACCTGAAGACTAAGGGACTGTCGGGACGTTATGCTGTTCTAGCAGAAAATTAGGGCATGCATTTGTAATCAAACCTAATCTGCTGCTGTATTAATATGACAAATTCATCACTTTAACTTATAGTTATTAATATTTTGTGGACTAACAACTAATGTGCACTTTAATTGTAAATATGACAAATATGCGTTTATACCTACATGAATATTTCACTTCAAATAATTTTGTTTACAGTTCTTTTATGTTTTCATATCAGTATACTTGTTGCACCTTTTTATATTTGTTTTATTAAGTTGTATAGAATTGTATTTTTGTTCTTTGTTCATTGTATTACTGCTGTATTGAATTTAATGTATTGCCTGGTAGAGTGGAAGAGAAGGCCGTATGGTCTTAACTCCAACCAGGATAAATAAATAAATAAAATAAATAGAATTTTGTAAATGTGAAATAGGCATATTGTCCATAGATTCTATTGCAAACACAGGAATAAAGTATTACTTCTACCATCTTATAAAGTCACGCCATCTGCACGCCGCCTTTCTCAAATGCCATGTGAGATCAATTTTGCCATAAAAACCAAAATGGCATGTTTTCAATAAACTGATATAAAATAATAAGTTTACAAAATTAAAGTAGCCAAATTCAGAGAATATGTATTTCAGATACTACAGTAGATCAAAGCAAATGTCTTTTTTTCTTTTAATTGATAGTTAGCCCGTTTTTGCGAACACCCATTCAATTTAGCTTTAGATATATCTTAGCAGTGAAGAAAACTCTCATTAAAAAAATTAGGCCATGCCTCCGTTTCTGCTCGGCGTTTATCGCCATCTAATTCGCTGCTCTATCTCCTTCCAATTTCCAGAATAACGTCCTATTCCCCCGCCCCAGTCTCTGGAACTGGCCGTTAATTCAGGTGGCGAAGAGCTACGATGCCTTGATCATTATCTGAGCAACTTATAGTCAGAAACATTTCGGGTAGAGCCAATAAATATGCCCTGTTTGTGATTATCTACTAATAAGATGTGATTTAGTAATTTTAAATAGGAATTTGAACAAGAAGCATGCACGTTGGTTATGTGACCTTCCACAACTACTATTTTAGGGTTTGTGGCATTGGAGAATGGTACTAAGTAACACGAATGTTCGATAAAGGTCATCGTGTGTCAAATAAAGATAGGTCATTTTCTTCAGTAATGATCGTGAGGTTCCTCATATGCCCCAGGGAGTGACCGTTCCAGAACATATATATATGTACAACTGAAACATACCTTAAGGTCGTTAAACAAAATTGCTCCTCTCAGTAACATATTTATGATTTTCTTTGTGAGATTTTCTCATTGTCTTAAGATAGTAAACCACCACCTTAGGTCTGATGTAGAGATACTGTAACGTTTCTCTCCATCAATGCAGTTTGTTCTTTTAAATTCAACAATAATACAACACTGCTTTCAGATGTAAAAATTACGCCTATCATTACATATAAATATGTCAAATTATCTCAAATGAGTGTAAGACAAGTACATACTACCAGTAGATACTATCCTTAACCAATACATCAGCTGTTTAAAACTGATACCAAATGTTACGTTAAGGCGTATGCTTCGAATTTATTTTCGGTGACTTGCGAAATTTAGTTCATTACTCATCATTCGAATTATTAAACTCAAACTAATAAAGCCTTATTTTTAGGAAAAACATGTTTTAACGCAATTAATACTATTTATTCATTAGCATAACATTGTTACAAAATATCTTTAAGTCTGCCTCCATCAGTGTGAGTGTGACTGCCACAATAGTAGTCACTTCATTAATTCTTTACTGGACACTGAACGTGGGTAACTCGTCTTTCATTTAACTATCTCTTAAGTCTCAGAAGTAAGCTTTCAGAATACCAATGCTTTTAACACAATCTAAAGGAACATTAATCCATTAAGAGCTTTCATACCTGGATCTCCAGTTTATCTATATTTGCAGATTGTGCATATTATCGAAATATCGGGTTTCAACCTTTAACAGCTATTTAATCCGGCAACACATACACAAACACAGAGTGGCATAGGGAGCGAGGCTTTATTTTACTTTTGCATTGAAAAGTTCTGAACTTTATTCATTCTTTATTTGCTACAACACTTTCACACACCCTTTTCATCAAAATAGATATAAATAGGTGTGATGGGTATATAATTTTAAATTTAACGTGTTACTGTCACATGGTTTTCTCTAACTATTAGAATTTTCTGTAATTTTAATATACTGTACCAATTATTTGTAAAAATAGGTTTATAATTTCTAGTTGATCATGTTAAATGTTTCGAGAAATAGTTTCCACTCAAATGTTGTTTTGGGCACATACTGGCACGCCGACGGAGTGTGATGGTGAGATAAAAAGTACTGAATATGCAAAATCTAATGAGACGCGAAAGAGCGGATATTACATTTCAGAATTTTGTTGCGTGAAGGAGTGAAAATTTCCCATTGTCGCTAGCAAATACTTTCTAAATGGATTTATTCTAAAATAAGCATTTTTATGTATACCTTATTATATCGAATTAATAAAATTTCCTTCATCATTCACGGTACATTACAGGCTATTCCCAGACAATTCTAGACAGGAATTTTATTGAATTTTATGTCAAACATATGCTCTTTTAAACACAATCAGTAGTGCAGTATTTTAGAAGATCCAAAGTAAAAAAAAATTAGGTGAATAATTTAATATCCGGCGAGGGTATTTTGTTGATGTGACAGAAAGGTATTCAATAACACCCCCCATTCCATCCTGTGCATTCCAATGAAAAGTATTCCTTATTTGTTATACTAATAGTTTCGGTTAAAATGCAATCTAAGACATTTGCACGTGGGATAAAGATTTACTCGTATATAGTTCGGATAAGCACCCTGTTAAGTGTTTTGAATAAAGATCTTGTAAAACTACTTGCCGATGAGAAAGATAAAACCTTACAATAAAAATATATACCTTTTTAAAATATACAGCTTTAAGACATTTTCAAGAATAGAGAGAGAGAGAGAGAGTGTGTGTGTGTGTGTGTGTGTGTGTGTGTGTGTGTGTGTGTGAGTGCGTGCACGCGTTCCCGTGCTTCTGTGAACAGCATAGTTCAAAACCAAAATGTCGTTGTATCAGTGTGAGGTGGTGTATGTATATTGTAGCCAATAAAATCATATACGGCAATATCTCAAAAATAAAATAAAAATTAAAGCGAAAGATATTAATCGGGCGTACATTATTTCACCACTAGAAATGTCAGTTCCCAGCAGTAAATGTTCAGCTTAATTACATTAGAACAGGCGTCACCAATTCGATTGATTTTGTGCTAGAGCAATAAGGTTTGTTCCGAGCACGCAATGGGTAAACAGATGGTGCGGTCTCTTGTCCCTTGCACAGTATGTGGTGAATAAATTTATAATGTCGGAAACAGAATGCATTCTAAAACGCAGGCCACGCGTTTATGCCTGCCTAGGAGAACTTTTTCTTATTTATAGAAAGTGGCGGAATAAGTGTTAAGGTTGCGGCAAATTTCTGATTTCAGTCAGAAAATTTAATTTGCAACGTACCCATACAAGTGATTATGACAGTTACAAAGGAGTAGAACGATTCTACCAAATTGCATTAGATAGCAATTAATTGTCGAGATACTACTCATATTCATCGCTATAAATGTGAAAGCTGTTCATTAGAAATGAATTCTCATACTGTTAAAGTTACAATGCGATTGCAATGATAAAGACCAAGTTAATGAGTTTGTTGTTTTACAATGCTGAGTCTAGAATACTTGTTATTATTTTTGCAATCATACCATAAAATAAATTATAATTTAAGATATATAATATGCCAATTGCTATACCAATCCTTACCCTACAATAGGTCTATTAACCTATAAAAATTGTATAAACCCCAACGATGATATTCCTAAACAACATCTGGTTAACCAGCTATTGTTCCTAATTAAAGGGGTGGGATTTTCTAACAAAAACGATAGTGATAGGAGATAATATAACAAACCGTAAGGTTTCAGTGGTAAGGGCAAGTGAAACCTGATCAGTCACCGCGATAATTACGTCAATTCATGATTGGTGGATTACGTATCTAAAACGCAACTGTTGCTCACTGCCACTGCCCTGAAACAATTCTTTGTTTCTGATTTCTGAGCAGTTGATTACTCAGTGCACAGTAAGGTATTCGCAGGATCAGAGAGCAAAGTTGCTCTCTCTGTATTACTCAAAGGTCAGCCAGTTGGTGATGCCTGCATTAGAACATTACGCCTCCCTCCTTAATACACGTTAACTACCGGATTTAGCGTCAATGAAGTGACTACAGCCGTCGAGTCTGACTGGGGTTGAAAGATGTCGGTCTAATTCACGAATCTTTGGAGCTAAACGACATTTGCAGTTCATACTAACTCTGCCTAATAATGTATAATGGGAACACTTTTATGTGAATGTGTATATTAATTATTTTTGCTGAGAAAGTTATTATGCTTTATACTACGTAACGAGGTACGTTTATTGCGAAGTTTTGCTGAATGTGGTCACATGAGGATTGTCAGGTTGAATTTATGCAGAATTTCCTTGTGTCACCATTCAAACAAACCCGCCATTTATAAGTTTTAAGAAAAATGTTAACATGCTGAATCCATTTTGTTTAACCCTGAATACGCATCCTATATGTTTATTCAACCGTTCGTAAATTTTCATAACATTTCTCTTAATGCTGTTCATCGCTGTACTTTCCTATTACCACTGTCGTTTAGTTAATGACTCTCCTATTGATCCTTATGATGCTGGGTATGAGAGAGATAGGAATGATAAAATTTGCTGCTATGTGCAAGATCTGGACTACTATCATCTCCAACTGTGTTTGTTACTACACATCACATTAATAGATACTGCACATATATGAACAATTACTTGACTTTCGAGGAAAATGTCAATTCCCAGTTGAGACGGATTGTTGCCCAGGTGAATTGATTAAATTGTTTAAGTTAATTACTAAGTAAAATGTCGTGTATTTATTGTATATTGGATGTTCAGAGAGATTGTTCCTGGAAATCGTTTTCTAACTTCAACCCGAGAGTTCTCAAGCCACGAGTTCAGTTGTTTTCACTATTTCCTTTGTATATTGCAAGAGGGGAAAGACGCCATTATGTAGTCACGTCTCCGAAAGAGAAAGTGGAGGTGACGTATGAGCAGGGAAACCACGAGAAAATTTAGGACAATAATCACGTGAAAGTCGCATTGACCTATTAAAATTAATCACATCACGGTACAAGCGCATCCCGAGTTACTTTCGGCGCCAAAATGGGCCAATGAGATTACAAATTGAGAGCTTTGAGCGTGGGTAGAAATTGCTATAAATGTAGAGTATTCGCCCTAATTTTCATGCAGTTGAAATGTAACTA
Source organism: Hymenopus coronatus (assembly GCA_030762935.1). NCBI lineage: Eukaryota > Metazoa > Arthropoda > Insecta > Mantodea > Hymenopodidae > Hymenopus > Hymenopus coronatus. Next base: position 330,934,846 of record CM060900.1, read on the forward strand.
CTTGAGGAACCTGTGACGCTCAAAACAAGAATCCGCGCAAAATAGCAAAGTTATTATTGTGATTCAAGGAGAGGAACTGTAATGTCACGCAGAACCTGCGACGCTGGAAACAAGAAGCCACGGTAGAAAGCTAAAGTGTCTACAATTATTCTGCACGTAACAGTTGCACTTATCGCCGCGTAAATTCTAGGTACGCCCTTGTTCGAGGGAAATTAACGTAATGCAATCGCGCCAGGAACCTTCTCGGGAACGCTTGTGAAGGGAAATAAACCTTTGACTGAACGAAAAGTGCTGACGCTTATTTTGAATTAATTTCCCGTACCATTGCTTGAGATCATCGCCACTCAATACCTGAGCTGGATATAAATAGCTCTCAACTGCTCGTCGCTGAGTCCACAAATAGCCGAGGAGCGTCGAGAATCGACTTCAGCACTGCAACGCCGGAGAGAGGACCAGTCGTGGCTGCGCAGCTCAGCACCAAAAGGTACGCCACCAGTTCCCGCATCAGAGTGTATATAGCATGCAAACCAGATACATATGGCCTAAACATTATTACCATGTGTGACAGAAGAGCAGTTTATGTGGTAAATGCCCTGCCATATATTGCGAAGGAAAACAGGAGCAGTACTGAGCCTCTTCCTGTGCAGTACGTTCGTGAAATCAGCGGTCCAATTCATGGAACATGAAGACATTTTTCTATGGACAACTGGTTTACATCCGTGCCTCTTGCTGAGAAGATGCTGAGTATAAACTCACTGATGTGGGCACAGTTAGGAAGAATAGGGCAGAAATTCCAAATTCCTTCCTTCCAAATAGGAAAATGGAGGCTCTCTCATCCAATTGCTTTCCAAGGTGATAAAATGAAAGAAAGGAAGAGGTGTAATTCTCCTTTAAATGCACAGTGGCAAGCAAGTAGATAATGCAACAAAGAAGCCAGAAATCATACATTTCTACAATTCGACTAAAGGAGGAGTGCATTCTCGACAGCTGGATCATACTTATACTGTTGCTCGCAAAACAAGAAGATGGCCACTTCGTTTTTTTTTTTATGAAATTTTAGATCAGGCTTGAATAATTCCATGGTACCGTATCTGAATGCAAAACAGGCCGCATACAACAAGAAGCATATCCGTCGGAATTTTCTGAAAACATTAGGTTTTGCTCAGACAGCTCCTTACATAAAGAGCAGATTACAGAAGACAATCTCAAAGCAACTGAAGGAAATTATTGAAAATATGCATGCGTAGAATTGAAGATGAAGTCGAAACACCACTTGAGCTACCCCTGAAAATTAGGAAGCAGGGAAGATGTGTATTGTGAGCTCGAGCCCGTGAAAGAATAGTAAAAAGAAGTTGTTCAAAGTGTGCGAAACCTGTGTGTCCAGAACATAAAACTAAAATGTGTATAAAGTGCCTACATTAAAATGTAAGGCTAGTGCATATATTACATGTATTTTTGTATTATTTTCATTTGAAATAATTGGTTTGTTTATTTTCTGCCTGCTATGTCAGATACATTAAACAATAAAGTTTGTGTCCGCATATGCATTTGATAATCGCACCTTATACCGCAGGTATGGATTTTAATTTAATGCGTGTCTTAAAAGAGTTACATAACTTTTTCACATGTAAATACATGATAGAATTATTATTATGTATCTTTTATTTATAGTAGTGTCAGACCTTTTTATCCTTTATTTCACTTTCATTTTTATGTAGGTTTATCACTTCGTTTAAGAGCTGCCAATTTGTTTCCCTTGTGGGATGCGCGCGCACCCTTTATGTAGTTATAGTTGCCAAAAAAGATATGCTCTCCAGGGTTAAGACGTAGTGAAGACCGCTAAGATTTTTAACCGAGGGAAAAAAGTTAAATAAGATGGAAGCTGGTGGAAAGAAATCCAAGAAAATCACTGCCACCCATTACAGCTAATTCTGTTACTTCTGTTCTATCTGGCCTCACCCCTTATTTGGAAGACTTACACCCTCAAGAATCAGAAACTAATGTCTGGGGTAACATACATGGTGAGGAAGAGTGAACTATAGATCTGATAAGAGTATTCAGGGATGGCGCATCAGCCCAATGCCTGGTATGAAAGTGAGTAAATAGATGATATGAAATGACGGTGAAATGGATGACAGAAAAAATTATATGTAAGTAATTGGTGGAAGGAAAGGTGGCAGAAACCGAAGGACCCAGGGATAACATGCCCAGAGGCCCCATCGTTCACCAAGGATCCTACATGCAGTCACCTGGAATTAGACCCAGTCCGTCTAAGTGAGGCGTTTCTTTTTATTTAAATAACCATGAAAATTAGAATTTTGAAACCTGATAAATAATCATTGATTTTGGTTGTAATAACTGGAATCATTTTCAATAAGATATCTTATATTTTATGAATATTCTAAATTTCATAGGTACTTATAGATGAAGTGTATGCAACTAAAAAGAAGGATACGGTGTGCGTTTCTCTAAATTTTCGATGCAGGAATTGTTCGGGTGTTCAATAATGTGTTCAACAGTTACTATAAAACTTAAATTGAGTTTAATTTATAGACGCTTTTAAGTGCTATGTTATCGGCGTCCCGCTCTTTAACTGTTATGTTATCGGCGTCATATTCTCTCTCTCTCTCTCTCTCTCTATATATATATATATATATATATATATATATATATATATATATATATATATATATATTGGGCGTGAAACACCGGAAGTTCTGCTCTGAGACCTCTAACAGGTTGAAAGTTCTAATGTGCATTACGGGATCACCGGCTTTAATTCCCTTCTGAAGGAAATGTTGCAAAAAATTTTTACAAATATATATTGTTTGAACACGCGATTTTGTAAACCACAAGGTTTGTAAACGTAAAGTTGGGCACAATTACGAAAAATATAACTAAACTAATCCCATTTCACTCATATTGATAGATGAAATCATCATTATGGAAGGGAGAAACAGCTGAACGGTCAGCTACTGAACCTACTTTTGGAGCTGTGTTGGTCAGTTGTGAAAATCTGGAGAAACCGATCGTAATATGTGAGTATTTCTGGACGTGAAAGTAATTGGATCTATTGAATTTAGGTGCATATTTCAATTTCATAGCATCAATAAATTAGTAAATAAATCAATAAGACCAATAAGTGTGAACTCCAAGTGCAAACAAATGTTATACTAGTATTTCAGTATTGCACCACTTCTGCATTGCTAAATATGTTTCATAATAATTTATAGAGTTTATATTTTTCATAATGCCGAAACCATATGTAAATTACAAGTTAAGATCCAGGCTCTAAGTCAATATTATTATTTGAAAAGCAGGTCTTGGATACCAAAGTTAACTCTTCCAATATCTGTAGAAACACCGCATGCTTATAATGGATGATATTCTTTTGTTCGATTTAGTTGTACGACAACAAGAGTGAGAAAGCCAAGGAAGAGGAAGAGGCTTTGAATCTTAGCCCCAACAAATAAATTCCTTCCCCTTCTCAACTCTCGGCCGTGTCGTATCTCTCAGAAAAATGATGTTTGTTGTATGAGCAAAGCTGGCCAACTCTCCTCTCACTCCTTCCTCTTCTAGCGGAAGGTGTAGAGACCAGGCTCAAACAATGGAACAACACTAACCAGAACAATGGCTATGTGCACTCATAAAGCTGCGTGTACAGAGACGAAAAGAGACATGGCGCAATTGCCTTTGTGCCGTTCCCACCAAGAATACGCTTCCAGGTTTTCCACGAAAAGTGAAGCACTAACATCTTGTAATAAATAGCTGTTTCTGAAGTGGTGAAAACTCAAGTGAGCAAAGGCATTTCGTCGCGATTCAGCTCGTTCATAACCTTCCGGCTTATAGCAAGCATTTACGAGAGTGTGTAAAATATACGATTTCCCAAAATTTGTAGTTATAGAAATAGCGTCATAAAAAAATTAGCTCACGCTGTTTTACTTCTGTATCGTTCTATTTGTTGACACATCTTAGTATCTGGACAACGAAAACTGGCATACTGAACCATTTTGCCACTCGTTATTGATTAAGTTAACATTGTCAGTCTGAATCGTGTAAATTGGAATTACAACAATATTGATTTAATGAACCTTACAGTTCTAAATTCTATTGTTAGTACAGTGTTTAATAAATGCCTACGTTCACAAAATACATAAAACAGAAAAAAAAACTTTTTATTGACTCTTGAGGATATAAGTATTACGACTGACTTTAATGCATTATGTGATCTCAGTAGTCCGCTTTAAAAATTAGAAAAAAGTATTATTATTTTTGCAGCTTTATTACCTTTGTTGTAAAAGTTTCATTTAATAATCCAGTGTATACAGTGCTATAAAAGATGCCCGTCAGTAGACTGTTTAAATTGATATGGATATTAAAGTAAACATCTTTCTAACAACAATATTCAATGGTTACTTTACTATTTTGGTTCATATAATAGTTTATACTACCAATTATATAAAACTTTGTATATACATTAGTAAGGCATTACCAAAACTCAGTTTGTATAACAAATGTAATCAAACAAAAAATCCAAGTTGGACATTACTTGTGCAGAACATAAATAAGGTCACCCTCTGTGGTGTAATGGTTACCATGCTAACTTCATAGATATACTCAAGGTCGCGGGTTCAAACCCGGCCGATGACGATGGATGTTTTCGGGCGTAAAAATCCTTAGCACGGCTTCCTTTGGAAGGGAAGTAAAGCCGTTGGCTCCGTGTCGTAGAGTTACGGCACGTAAAAGAGTCTCAAGCTGAAAAAGGCGCCTCTGAACAAAATTAAGCGGTCTTTCAGGCACAGTATAGAATGAGAACCTTAGCAATTAAAGAGCGTCCTTAGGTAACATTCCATTTCATTTCAACAAAAATAAAGCTACACAACATTTAATCTGGATAAAAATTAGACTGTCGGCCACAACGTCCTAAAATTACTGGAACCATTCTGCATAAAGCAGTAATAGTCCTCATTGCGCGCATTGTTATCAACTTTTAAACAACACTTAGTACTGCATGAATGCATATGTATTATAATTAGACTACTGCATTTAAATAAACACACTTGTACAGAAATAATGTGACTTGCCGTTGTCAAAATACAGCGACTGCTGGAACTGTCTTCTAAAGACAGCTAAGTAAGAAATAGTACCTATATTGCATCACAATTGTCATATGCAGGTAGCCTTTATAGTCAAAGAATAAAATAACATATTTGAGAGCACATTATGACTCCGTTCAGCTTTAACTGCCACTTCACTAAATACTCGCTGCCTGTTCGTTAATGCGGTCTAGTTCAATTTTTTTCTGTCACTTTACTTTTCTTCTCGGCGTAGCTGCATAGTGAAATATCAGCGAAGAGCCTCTTTTCCTTTCGCTTCACTTGCTAGGGAGTCGAACACAAGAACTTTCTAATCTCTCATAGCACCTGCTGTACGTCACAACTATCGTCGCAACGTCACAAGGAGAAAGCAATGAATAACCAGCACGTTAAGTTTCATCAGGAAAAACTCATTTAGATATTAAACGTACGCAAGCATGCTCACTTAAATACTCCCTGAGCTTTTCGATAAAGTTCTAGAATATTCCGGAGACGGGGAGAAAGAAGCTTGCAGAATTATTTGTTTATATATCGATACAGCTCCTGATGTGTACCCTGGGTGAGAACATTATCTCGTCGGCTTATCTGTTCAGTCGGATGCTATAGCTGCGCCACAATATGTATTATTTTGCATGTAGTTACATTCGAGAAAGTAAACACTTGACTTGTTGGCATCAATAAAGTATATGAAGAAAATCCACACGCAACCCACGAGTTTAAAGGATAATAGTATACATGATGTAAAGTAGATGAACTTGAATCCTCAAATATTAATTGCCTTCGGAGATGCCAGGAGTGCGTTGCAACAGACAGATATAATTCTCAACATACAGAGCACAGTCTCTTTAAGCTTCATTTTCAGGGATCTGATAGGTAGTGGATTTTGGTCAAGTGCGATTGAGATAAAGGAGCAATTATTAAGCTTGGCCAATACCTGTCTTGTGTAAAATAAAATTGTAAAATGGCTAAAAGCCAAGTACTAAATGCTTTTTATTTCTTAATCTAGTCTCCAGAGCAATTGCGCTGTGCCAGTAAATTATACAAGACAACTCCAAACCTAGTTTGTAACTTTATATTAGCGCCAATGATAGGCATTTGCAGTAAATTTAAAATGCAATATGTATGCTGAAATAAGTTCAGGACTATTATGAACAAAGTGAACGCTAAAGTTCAGGCTCTCGTTTTTGATAACCAAGCACCAACATTAATCAAGTTTTAAATGTATTCAATGATGATTAAGATTCTCCGTACTTTAAGAACTCGATATTTCAGAAACTGTTTACAGAAATAGGTTTCCTGTTCATGAAAAGATGGAAATTTAATATGATAATAAAGAGGGGAGACATGCCAGTATGAAGGCACAATATAGGGGAGCTTGGCGTAAATGCAGATAGAATACAGAATAAAAGGGCGACAACAGAATGATATGCATTTTAGATGAAACTTGAGTATATGAGGGACATATAGGAATAAAGCTTGGATCGATACAGCTGCGGGATCGAAAAATACAAAACCCTTCTTTACTTATATAAGATTATCAGAGCGTAAAGAATGTCTTTCGAGCATGCGCTTTATAGCCAAACGGCTAGTTTGGTTGCCGCGGTGGCAGAAGAAAGGAGATAACCTAAGAACATCCAATCACCGCGCACTCGCGCGGAAGAATACGTTAATGTTATGTTTATTTCCAATAGGTTAAATTCTGGGAAGAGTATACCAAGCTGAAAGCAAGTGACAGGTGAGAGAAACAAGTCATTTTGCGTACCGAGAGATCATAATAAGACCTTGAGAGGGGCTATAACGCTATACAAAAAACAAAGAGAATCTGCTTGACCTGTTTGCAAACTTAGTAATCCCCTGAAGTGGGTGATTGGCAATACCGAGTTCCTGTATTTTTGTTTTCAGGTTTTATTAACAGTAACTCTATATGGATGGATTAGAAAGATCAAGTCTGCTTTGATAGCAAACTTTCGACATTTAGGAAACAAGAGACGTATTAAATGTATGTCAAAAATACATATTTTGTAATATTTGGGTCCGTGCGTATATCGCATTTTAGTACTGTATGAAGCATTTGGGAAGAGAAAGCTTAAGATCCGTGTTTAAGTCGTAATCATGTAATTGAAAACTTTCAAGTCAGATACCGCCGCCAAAACAAGTATATTTTCCACTTGCTTTATTCACCAAATTACACTTCTCTTACGTGGCTGAGAGTGCAGTCAAATATCTGTACTGTATTGAATGCATTGGCTCAGACAAAGGTGTGAGTGCACAGAAGATGCCGAAACTAAATGTTATTACTGGATAGATAGCATTTTCAAATAAAAATATCGAGTGCTGAATCGCTTTAGTTGCCAATTGACAATCAGTTCTCTACATTTCCATTTGCTTTTAATTATTTGGAAATTTAATCATGTAACCGAAATAACTCTCTCTGCATAAGGGAAGCAAAGTAGTTTGGTTTATTACCGTTGTGATTCCGTTTTTAGTGCATATCAACCAAATGAATATTTTATAAATAGTGTGAACTAGACACACTAACGTGTAATGTGTGAACAGCATTTGTTCGACATCTCTGTGAAAATTAACAACGCTAGTGGCTGCTAAGAGTCAAAGGAAAAGAAAAATATTATGTAAACAAAAAGTGTAAAAACTAACTGTGGTGTTAAATTGTTTGCGTTCTAACCTCATAAACTACTGCTCCCCTTTTCGATTACCGGTTTGTGTTGCACTACGCTACTGAACTCACATGTAACATGGAGAGGCCAATTCGCAGGTGGCGTTCTGAATTGCCGGTCCCCATGGCCGCGCTCGCCAAAGCGTCTCGCTTTGGTGTTTCGCAGCGCAGGGGATCGTGGGTTCAAGTCCCGCCTTGGGCATGCGTGTTATATGTTTGTGTATGTGTGTGTAAAAGGCAAAACAGAAATTCAGTAATCAAACAGTAATCAAAGTAAACAAATTAGGTAAATAAAAAGTAGGGTATACAGCGCCGGAGTCCCGATCAGACTCCGGAGTAGTATTTAAAAAAGAAAAAAAAAAAAAAAAAACTGGATCGAATAGCGGCATACGCAATACCAGGTGAAGCATAACCCTTCACAAAACATCAATGTGCAACATGCAAGTTCATACGGACTAGTCTTTAATTTGCAAAACAACTCGGGTTCCATACATAGAGATTGAAAACAATAGCATAACATATCACTATTACCTTTACAAAATAAAATCATTTACATCTGTAGCCAACAAAGATTTTTTATTTGTCATTCACAAATTTGAACATACAATTTAGATGAGTTGAGAAAAAATCTAAACTTTACTTAACATTTAGGTCATGTATTTTTTAAAATAAACCTAACACAAAACAAAAGGTATATTTCCCAATCTGGTTAAAGTATCCAAACCAGTAAGTTAATTTCAGTTATCATAAGCGGACAGTAGGAACTGAATTCTAGCTAATTCAGCCATTGATATTATTCTCCATGATACTTTTTATGTAGTTGCCCATTTCCATTCTGAAATAGCACTGCCACGCACATGCAGTATTTCCTTTAAAACCCAGGTCACATACCGTAGAAATGGCTGAATATTATTTAGAAATGTAACATTATAATATAATTTACTAGAAGTTCTTCCTGCAGAGTATTAGAACCTTAGAAGTAAATATAACGGGAGTTCTGTAGAAATTTAAAAGAGTCGCATTAATTTTGCAGTTATTTATGTTACGACTACCATTTACGACCAAACCTATGAGCATGTGCATATGTTCATATAAAAATATAAATATTAATGTAAGAATCATTATCATAGAGCAATTATTCTACGAAATATGAACTTAAACTAGGTATATTAACCTATGAAAGGCATTACGTATTTCAAATGCAAATTGTTACACACTCTATTGTACTGAAGAAATTATCTTTTCTCGCTTTCCGCGCAGTTGGTCACGCAGTACACAGTAGACGGTACGCAGGAGATCGAGAAAAGCTGCTCTCTCTCATATTCAAAGGGCAACCAGATGGACGCCTGAAATAGAACGTGAAGAGGTGAATTTGTGTAACACAATGTAGTAAAATAAATTTGGCCGTACTATTCTCAACATAGCTCTATGCTATTGTCTTTATCTGAAGCAATTCGCCTGACAAAAACGTTATGTGAACTCTCGAACCAGCATACACTAGAACGAGTAAATGTTAATTTTCTATGATAGGGCTTATGAACCACAAACTCAAATCATATTTCGGTATATTCGTTGCTGCTTCTCAAATGCGTTGAGCCAACTTATACTCGGAATATGGCCGCAATTAGGCATGCATGACCTGACCATAGGAGGCCATCATTAAGCTTAACTCAAGAACATTAGTCCCAGTTCGTTACTGGGGGCTCGAATTTTAACGTTAATTTTAGGGGTGAGAGAACTCGATTTCAAACAGAAACAGAAGTTACCATATCATTCAATTTGGACTGCATTATAATTCGTAACGCAACATATACGATAATATTTAAAGCTAGTGTTTTTTCTGGGTCATTATTATGAACATTAAAACATGAGTAAGCACTTAACTGTAAACGCGCAAGTTGTACTTATTTTAAGATCGAAATTGTTAAAAGGTTTCCTTTAATAACCTGAAAAAGGCAACCTAATCTTTTAACGTACACAAACACAAAGCAATGAGAGGAACATCATGGAATTTCCTAAAACGTATCCTTTCTTAAGTTTCAAATAGGGATACATGACAAAGAATTATAGTTGTACTGTGCCGCTTATTTCACAGTAAGCGATATTTCCATTTTTTGATTGCGATTTGAGGAAAATCCTAAAATGACATATAGATGGACAAAAAGTAGTCTTGTTTTATATAATTATGTAGTAGCATTGCTACTGACATATGCAACATTTTAAAAATATATCTCTGGCCCCATATAAAATGAGTTAGTTATGCAAAAGCAATTGCATAGGATTTGACAGAACCTTATTATCCGTCTTCATGGCACAGGCATGTATAGGCTAGAAGAAACACATTTTAACCATTTATTGCATTCAGAGATTTTATCCCCAGGTAAGAAAATAAAACGACTGAAAATATAATGGAAAAAATGTATTAAATGAGTAAACATAAAATTATACAGATTTAAACTATGGTGCATGAAGTTTTTCTGAACACACAAACTAAGAGCTATATTGTCAACATACCAGGTTGTCCAACTACTCCATATTTGATGTATTTAGGTATCCCTTCGTGCATTAAAAGAATTACCGAACGCAAGCTAAAACCAGCCAGTGAGGAACAGATCTTCATGTTGCCCCTCCCGATGAGCACGACTCGGTAACCATTTTCACTGATAAACAAGATTGGTAAAACGAAGCTCACTCAAACAGTTCCCCTCTTACCGGTTTTAACGAAATAGACCCGTTGAGTTCTGCAACTCCTTAACGTGAAATACGGAGCGGTTGGGACCCCTGGTGTTAAAAACACATGAGGAAGAGGCCCCGTATAATTTGAAAATTTTAAAAAACTTCCATTACACTTTAGAAGGAAATAGCTGGCGATAAGAATTTTATTTAAATAGCTATCAACTAGGAGCAATGCTTCAGAAGTTTGGTTTACTTTATAAGAAATATAAAAGAGAAAACTACCCAGTTATTTTTCAGGTTTTTAAGTTAATAAATATAAAATATTATTTATCAGTTTCCAATGATTCTTATATTCTTATGAGACTGACACAAAGCAGATATGGATTCTCCACTGCTCCAGAACAATGATATGTGAAACGTTGATATAAATAAACTATAAGATCCATTTCATGTTAAAGTGATGTGCAGCTGAACCGCAGTAATATACGTATACCAATGGTTCAAAATGTTTGGAAGATAATTCAGCAGATACTACCTTTTATATGGAACATTTTGTTTCAAAAACCTTAAGGCTCCTGGCTTCTGCTTGTGCATTGAATGCCAAAATATTTTCTATTTAACAGGTTATACTCTTATTCAGCTAAGAATTTTATACAAATTTGAGTAATATGATGAGATTGATTTTTGATTTTGAAATCACCAAAATCACAAAATCAATGTAATACTATACAAATACTTTGTAACTGGCTCTTTCTGAGTTTAAAGTGCTTAATATTGTAACAAATGTCTTTATTGACTTAACAATTAGTTACAAATAAACAATTAAGTTCACTCGACATAAATACTGTTTACAGTTTATGGCAGCAAGCCGTCTGTGGCTCGCGCCCCACTGCACGAAAAGCTGCAGTCACTCACGACTCAGTTCAAATCAGAACACAACAACACACACTGAATCCTCCCCGCTTTTATAAAGATAAAATGGCGTCTCAAGTTTTCTGGAATTTTTTTGAAGCAGAATACTCAAAAAGCACTGGGACTCGCGTTTTAGAAGGTTCTCGTTACATTTTCGGCGCACTTCGGCCATGTTTACACCGTTCTGCAACTCCGACGTCTCACATACCAGCTCTCATAGGCGCGCGCCTCAGTGAATGTTAACGTCACACGCGGAGACGGCATTGTCACACTGCTCCCTCCTCAGGACTGGTCGTTCCGACCAGCACCATTGTAGCGGGCCAAACGCTCCAAGCATACCACCAGTTTCTTCCCTCAGGTTACCCTCTAAATGCGGTATACGACATCATTTATCCTCTTCATCACAAGGTACGGCCCTTGCCATGGTCGTTGGAGCTTGGGATAGTGTCCTTTGGTTCGAGTAAGGCGATACAACCACACCAGATCACCTTGCTGGAAACCTCGGCTATTGGTCTGCCGGTCGTAGATAGCTCTTCAACCGATCACTTGATAACTGGATGATTTGACTGGCCATCTCATGCACGTCATCAAGTCGATCCACGAAATGCTCCACATAGTCGACTGCTGGCTGTTCCGACCCAGGAGGATTCCCAAACATCAGGTCACAAGGTAGTCGGAACTCTCTGCCAAACACAAAACTACCGCCAGCGGTGCCATAGGTGGTTAAAGCGGACGTTAAACACTACAAAAAACAAAAAACAAAGAAAAAACACCAAAATGTCCGGTGCCAAATTTGTGCCAGCAAGAACCGTCTCACATCTCAGTCTCTTTGGTGATTGGCCACAAACTTCCCCAGATGTTCTTCTAGGGTCTTAATGTACTGCTCAACCATGTCATCTGACTGTGGATGAAGAGATTTTGTGCACCGAGTCGCGCGCCGAGTCGCTCCAGTGTTTCCTTCATTAGCTTGGAATTGGTTTCCTGATCGCTGTGTAGCGCCATTGGTACCCCATAAAGATAAAACAATTCTTATACGATACAGTTCGCAATGGTCTAGGCCTCTTGGTTAGGGAAGGCGTACACTTCTGGCCACTTGGTGAAGTAATCCAAGGCTACCAGCAGGTACTTGTTGCCGCTGTCAGACATCGGGAATAGCCCAGCTAAGTCGATGGATCTGTGTTCGAAGGGCGCTCCTGCGTTACACTGCCACATGCAACCCCGCTTCCTGGTCTGCAGGCCGCGAATTTTCACACACGTGACATTGGCAGCACCATCTCTAAGCATCTACTAGTAGTCTCAGCCAGTAGTACCATTTTCGGAACTTGTCCCAACATGTACTTCCTCCAGCACATCCGCGACCTTACTCCGATGAAGGATCAGTTGTTCTCTCTGGGTTGATATGGTAATTTCTGATGTCATTGTTCTAGTTGCAAGGATCTATAAACAATACCAAATGACTTTATTATTCTAATTACATGTTTGTCTAAGTGATTTACTTTCAATGCAAATTAAGTAACAGCAATGTGTGCAGTATAAACGTATACGCGACAGGGTGTTTTCACCCAATGATACCCATATACTGAACAGCACCCCGTCCTTGATCTTCAATGGGTCTCATTGGGCCCAGTAGGGCTTGTACAAAGCACTCCTTGCTGCGATGTCCTCTCTGCTCGACTTAGTCCCTACCTCCACTTCTCCCAGGAATGGCCCAAAGTCGACGTCCGCCAGTTTCTCCCTCCTCTGGCCTGCGCTATTCCATCCAGCTACAGGCACCGCTGAAATAACAAGGATAACTGCGACATACTCCTTACCTTCAACCTTAATCAGTGGTCGCACTCCTCTGGACAGGGTCATCTGAATATGGCATCCGCATAGGTGGGGCTCCTTCCTTTCCGATGTACTGAGGTAAAGTTGTATTCCTGCAGCCTCTGGAGCCAACGGGCAGTCTGTCCCTTCCTGAACTTAACAACCAGATGAGGACGGAGTGGTCAGTTCTCAGATGGAATGGCTGACCATACAGGTACTTGTGGATGAGCTCTAACAATTTTTATACTGCCAGAAGATCTCGCCGAGTAACACAGTAGTTTTTTCTGCTTTGGAAAGCGTTTTCCTGTAGTAAGCAATTACTAGCTCCTAGCCATCCGGGATCTGTGATAGAACGCTGCCAATGCCGGTGTTGCTGGTATCGGTTTCCCCAATAAAGCCGCCACCAGGGTGTGGAATTCCCAAATTAGGAGCACTGCAGATTACTGACTGTAGCGCCTGAAACGCTTTCGCTCTACCTCTACTATTTATATGTAAGGCCGGTGCTATTCCGTCAGACGGGTAAGAGTTTTTGCAATATTGGAGAAACTTCTGACTAATCGGCGGCATTAGCTGCCTAAACTCAGGAAACTCGGAGGTGTGTTTGTCTTTTGGGCGGGGCCAATCGCTCACCGCCCAAGCCTTCTCAGGGTCCGTAGCCACCCCAAGTGGTGAGACTAAGTGGCACAGGTAGATTACTTCTTTGTAGAAAGGTTGGCACTTCTTTACGTACATCAAGATAGCTGCCAGCAGCCTTTGCAATATCTTAGTCAAGTTAGCGAGATATTTTTCCCAACAAGATGATGTCATCCATATAAAGCAGACAGGTGGCGTAGGTCAACCCTCTCATCACAGATTCTACGAGGCGCTGAAACGTAGCTGGCACATAGCAGAGACCAAAGGCCATTACCGTGAATTTCCAAAGGCGTTGGCCAATCGAAAATGCGGTCTTCTCCTTGTCTATGGGATCTAAAGACACATTCCAGTATCCCGGTTTCAAATCCAAGGCCAAGAATCACTAGGCAGCAGCAAGTGTGTCCAGGATGTCGTCAATCCTGGGTAAGAAGAAATAGTCCATCTTGGTGATGGCATTCAAATTCCTCTAGTCCACACGGAAGCTTAATCCGCCGTTCCTTTTCTTCACCAATACAACAGGAGGGCACCAACGGATATCGGACTCCTCAATGATTCGCATAGATGTCATGTCCTGTAACATGTGCTGTATCTCTTCTTGCTTCGCCAGGGCGGCAACCTTGGTGATTGCCGGATGATCGCGCGTTTACGGTGACGATGTTGTGGAGTACTCGTTAGTGCGACCATAATCGCCGTTCCCTTCGCTGAAGTTGGGCTGGTATCGGCTGAGTAGATCTGCACCTTCTCCAGCTGTTAAGTTGTCAGATGGTCGGCCACTCTCTACAGCAAATCTTTCAGCCGTGTTCCCGAGCCCTTCGACGATGCTGGCTGTTTGGATTCGTCGCACGGCATTACGCTGACAGCTGGCTTGCACTTCCCTTACTCCATCACGGCCTGAATTTCCTGGTCGGGTTCCTTCGGGTTCAGCAGCAGAAGTACTGTAAGTACTTCTTCCCGATAAGGCAACAAGGCTCGGGCAAATAGTGTGCTTAGTGATGTTTTCCGAACCAATACCAATTTCCTTGACCTTTGGTCCACCAGCTGCGCATTTACTACCACCTCGCTTCTCGCAGTCACAACTCCAATATCCTCCTGGATTACACTGCATATCTCTGGATCTTTTTGTGGACTCCGAAGCAACATCTTATCTTGGTCGATACACAAAATTCACCTGCCGACATCGACCGCCGCCTAGTGGCTCCTGAGGACATCTAATCCCAGTATTACACCCTCAGCCTCCATTGCGACGAGCACCGACAATTTCACAGTGCTCCGTGCCAATCTCAACTCCAGCAGGGCCTCCTTCCCTACAAGTAAAATGTCGCCCGACGCCGTCTCTAGTTGGTAAGGCCGTCTGGGTGATGCACTTCGCCACATCAGGTCTGATAACAGTCAGCGGTGCACCTGCGTCTATTAGTATCTGGCGCAGTTTCCCTTGTATCCAGCCGTCTATGAGTAGGCTGTCGTCCAATCTTCTGCCCAGGGCGCGTAACGTCACTCGAGCGGGCACTGAAGACGAGCCCAACGTGCCCCTCTTCACGCCGGTCCTTAGTAGTTTTCCGGCTGTTCTTGGTGTGGACAGTCCCTCGTTAGGTGTCCTGGCTCGCTACACTCCCAGATAGTCATCATCATCTTCTCTGGGTTGTATTCTTCTCCCGGTCATAACGAATACTCCTGTTCCTCGAGGTGGGCGCAGCTGTTGTCTTGGCCGACTCCATTCTGAGGGCTGCCGTTAACGCCTTGTGGATTGTTTTGTAGTCGTGTTGGCACCACGCACCCCGAAGGAGTAGGCAGCTTCTTGCGACACGTAGCTGAGTGGCAGATTCACCAGGGCTTTGTTCGCAAGCTGTCGATGGCTAAGGCGAACTCTTGCATTGTCTCGCCTGGCTGCTGCAGCCTCGCCTTAAGTTGACTGCGGTAGGCCGCAGCCAAGCGGTGGTTCCCGAAGCGTTCTCGAGGGTTTCTCAGATCTCTGCGGAACTCGCCTAAGCTGGAATCGCATTCAACACTTCTACCGTTCGTCCCTGAAGGCCCTTCAATCAGTCAGGCGGCTCCTTCTTCTGTTGATCATCGATTGTGGGTAGCAACGGCGGCGAACATTAGGCGGAAGAATTCAAAAGTTGACGCCCCAGCGCAAGGATGTTAGTTGCGTCCTGGTGTCTCGAGTTTCAGATATGGCGTTTAGTCGACCTTTCCCTCCAGTGCACTAAAGCGTTCCTCGAGGTCCTCCAGCGCATTATGGCGTTGGTCGTGGTCTCTCATTGTTCCACCAGGCTCCTTCAACTTTTCACCAAGTTCTTCCTCGTCCTCACGCCGATCAGTTGTTCGTCGATTCTGGTTAAATGTCCCGTTTTCAGGTTCTCCATTGTCGACTCTACTTTGTAATGCCGGTTTCCATTTTCTCTTCCATCTTCTTAACTGCTGTTTCCATTCCGATTTTCCTTTGCGTCTACACTGTCGTTATTTCACTGTCCAATTTCTCCATTAGTTTTTAAAACGTCTCTTCGATTTTAGCCTTCCATATCCCACTTCTGACACTAGTTAACAAATGTCATTTTCGACTATACAATTAGATACAAATATATAATTAAGTTCACTTGATGTAAACACAGTTTACAGTTTATGGCAGCACGCCATCCAAGGCTCGCGCCCCACTGAGTGGGGATACTGCAGTCTCTCATGATTCAGTTCAAATCACAACACAACAACACACACTGAATCCTCCCTGCCTTTATAAGGGAGAAATGATGTCACAAGTTTTCTGGAAATTTCTCGAAGCAGAGCACTCGAGAAGCACCAGGACTCACGTTCTAGAAAGTTCTGGTTACATCTGCGTAGCAGATAGACTTTGTTTATACCGCTCTCCAAATCCAAAGTTTAACATTCCAGCTCCCGCAGCGCGTGTCTCGGTGGACGCAAGAGAACATCACACACTTGGACAACATTGTCACAATATTTAAAAACAAATAAAGCATATCTGTCAAATTCTTTTGAATTTCTGTATATAGGAACATTAGGGGAAATACAATGGTAGTTGAATTAGCAAAATTTGACAGAAGAAAAGGGGAATCCATTGAATACATTTTACCATATACCTATATTTTAAGAGAGTAACATATAAAAGATGATAAATAACAAGAGAAACGGGATAAATTAAATTCTGCAAAAACCTCAAAGTATTACAATATTCAGAAAAAAATATACCGAATATTCCCTGGCACAGCCATGTTAAATCTTCCATAACAGTTACTGTTCTAAGAATCAGATCTGCGTGCAGATCTGACCTGAATAAACACACAGAATTAAAATCAAAGATTTTTCCTACTGTCATTAGGGAGAGCGGAGGTATATAAAACCTTGGTTTAACGTTGTTCTAACCTGCAAATTGAGCTCTAATCTGAGTAAATCACAAACAACAAACATGTCCCCATTTGTATAATATTTGTTAAGAAAACAAGCTCCAAATATTGCGATATGATGTTTAGAGTTCTTTCAAATTTTAAAAAGTATGTATATATTTGGTATGCATATTTAAAACCTCTAAGTTCTGGCACAGTTGTAAATGATTGTAGCAAAGTAACTTAAACGTTTAGTTGCATATATATTTTAATTTATATATTCGCATTTTCTTAGCAGTTTTTGTATTTATTTTAAATAGAAGAAATATCCCTGATAACAGTATGCGGGTAAATTAAACAAAACCCATTGGTTAATTGTATCAGGAAATATCAATACATCAAAATAATGTGAAATGTGCTTTCTTGTTACGCTCAAGCTCGCTGCAATTGTAGAATCTATGGTGGAGCTATTTTTCAAGCGTTTCCCGCGTCTCTCTCTTGAAGTAGAGGATTTTCACAAACAGGAAGTACACTCAGGCAACAGAAGAGATGAGATGTATCTGTAGTAAGTTAAAGAATATATTTAGTAACGCAAATATTTAATGGTACGTAAGTTATAACCAAATTATTTACACTGAAAATCCACAGAACACAACAAGAAAATATACACATCAGCATCCTGCAATAATGATGATGATGATAATAATAATAATAATAATAAAAATTATTATAATAATAATAATCATATCTCAGGACAAGAATGATGTTGAAGCTCATACTGTGTATAGAAGGGCAAATAATTAAGAGAGGTTAACATTGCACATGATATCTTATTTAGCAGGTTTCTATTGTGTAGTTTAATGAAACTCCTAAACATAATCGTATAGACGACACCGATGTTTCGGGATTTTGTCCCGCAATTCATGTTATCTACATCTTCAGGCATGCGTTATCGCTTTAAAGCACAATGAAAGCCTTAGGTTTGCGTCAGGTAGGAACCCCCACCGCGACCTTGGAATCACAACACCAAAGGCTAAATAACTCAGCCACCCTATCTCATTTACTGAGGACGTAACTCTTTTATCTATATGTATAAAATGAGTATTTATTTAATTTCTGTTCATAAGCTAATATTTGTCTTGTATTTGAAACATTAGAAGTTAAACTTCCTTGTTTTGCTTGCTCCTTTACCCATCGTTAGAGGGAAACTCTGATCTACTTCGCAGTCTTTTGTAATACGCCATTTTTATGCGTGCAATAGGGTTCCAAGCACACTTCCGACAGGATTCCCCTTATAATAAGGAATCAGGGTATTTTTATTTGCATTACTGCGTCACGTGGGTGAATAACAATGAGAATTTACGATCTGTTCACGTGATTCTACAACTAGGGCGCCAAGAATTAAGCAATGGCGTTAGAGCAATAAGCTCATACCAAAATTGAATGAAAGAAGTTGAAGAAGGCATTAAAGCTAATCTTAGTCGGGGGCGTCTTGCTGGATAAATCCACGTCAGTTGTATTAAGAAATTGCGCACTTTGAATGAAAGTGTTAAATTGAGAGTCAAAGTCAAAGTTAAGCGTTTCGGATCAACTTTAGTAAATGTAGAAAGTGTGCTTGGCAATTAAACTTAGGCTACGTGAGTATTTGGTGCTTAATTTATATATGTATGTATATGAGTGTGTGTGATAGCTTATATCTTCTCGCGTGTTGCTTAGGTAAGTGCTAGTGCCACCAGGAAGTTGAACTGAGCGAATAATTAATTGAAAATATACGTTTGATGTGTTCAACTTAACAGTAGTGAAGTGTAACTATTTCACGTCTACTACCCTATTACATTACATTCATAAGCTCTTTTCCCACGACTGAGAGAGTCAAATTTCCTGAAGAGCTGACTGAGACTAGTCTGAGCCAACTACAAGATCCCAAAAGGTACGTAACAATTGCATTCCACTACCTAAACAATCTCTGGTAGCCCACCTCTTGTGTAAATATTGTATATATGCAGGAGCGAACGCATTACTTAGGACGTCAAACGTCATTAAACTTTTGCTCAGAGACCATTTTCTTAAGATTGTGGTGCTGTTAGTGGCTTAAACATATGATACGGGAATCAAAATTTGCTTTTTTTGCAAATGGTTGAAGTGAAACGGCTTTCTCAGGGCAACAGAATTATTTTATTCAGAAGCAAGCTTACATTTTAAATATTTATATCTATAGCACATTTATCTTATTAACAATACAATGCTCAAATATTGACTCTGCTTGTTCCTTTAGTGTATATTTTCTTCCATCTGTATTACAAAATAAATTAACATGCTTTATATGTATCCATTCATTTGTCGCATTATTTGTTAAATTTGGAAATAATAGGCTAGCGATTTTATTCCTCAGTGTACACTTTAATCTGAATATTCTACCACAAAATACCATTTAACCTTATGCTGTGTGGGTCGCAAGCATTAGCCAATACACTACATGGGTACAGACTAAAAAGTGGGGGTGTTGACGAGTGACGATGAGCAAATTAGTTGCAACAGGTCTGGCGCAATGGTGGGTTTGTCCCACTGTGCAAATCAGTGCATTTAAAATGTGTTTATATTAAGCATATGTTTCACACATAATTATTATAGCCACCTTTTGTGGATAAGACAATAATAATCTTCAAATTTATAACTATTCATTTACTTTGTGCACGTAATTTAACCTTACACTGACTTGCGATTGATACAAAAATTGTTTCAGTTTAATAATAGATAAAAAACACAGCTCGGCTGCCATTTAGCTTTTGAACAACTATAAAATGATGTGACTAACAATTCACATTTTTACCCTCTCTAGCCTGCATGTACAATCTGGTGGTTAGAAAAGTTATTGTACTCGTATTCCACTCAAAATTTCGATGTTGAGATTTCACAGTAAATATACGTTTTGTGGTCCCCTGAGTTCGAAAAAGGCATTTTTAGAAAAAGGTCCATGTGTGTCTGTCTTTCTGTGTGTGTTTGTGGACAGCACAACTCAGAAACGAAACCATTAAATACCAAAGTATCTTCCAATGATGCGACACGAAGATTTTCAAAATAATCTCCCCACAAACTACCCTTTACATGGTAGAATTTTCGAAAACCTCGATTTTCTCAAAGATGTCTCTAACGATTTTGATTAAAATATCGTATATTACTTATACGTACATCTCAAATAAAATGCATATCTTCAATTTTCTGTGAATAGTCTCTGAAGACTTCTTTATTCCGGATGAATTTTGCCGAATTCTGCTTAACTGCTAAACCGTAAGACATAGACAGAAACTTACTGCACAAAATATGAAAATCTTGTCAAAACACACAATTTATGTCCCTTACACTTTTGCTGTGGAGGTAACCGTTTCCGAGATATTTCTTTTATTGGTTTTAATTTTAAAGTAATTATACTTTTCTCAGACAGGTTGTGTCCGTTTTTCTTTTGTTCTACTCCTGGCCAAGCAAAGAAGTAATTTGCATTGACAATCGTATAACGATAGTTTAAAACATTTGACTATCACTTTAGCATAAGGCATTCCTTTAGTTCTCTTCTACTTATAAGAAACTAAATAGTAAGAACATCCTGCTAATGTTCATCTCGCTTAGCATTGTGCAGAAAGAAGAATACTCTTTTGAAAGAAGTTTGTAGAGCAGCTAGAGAAAGTCATAAGAGTGTAACAAATTAGTTTATTTCTTTTTAGGAAATATTGGAAACTCTGAGAGTCATCGGCAACAACAAATGAAAATTGCGGCGCAGGCTTATGGCGGTATATTCTTTCATATATATTATTCCCTAAAAAGGATATGTTTGGCTCTAAAGTGAAACACGTTAAAATTATTTCTCTCTGCCAGTCACCCTGAAACTGGCGCTCAGAGTTCGAAGACAAACCAGACACTGAATGAGGTACGTCCTAAGCACAAGTGACGTCTGGAAATGTCGGAGAGAGGGAAGGGATGGGCGGTGTAAAGTAACATCAGAGCGTTTCGGTGCAGTGGCGCTTAACTCTATGGCACGACAGCTCACGGGGAACCTTGGCCTACCGCCCGGCCATTGCGTCCCCCATCTCGGTCCACTACACACGTCATGGAAATGCCGGAGAGCCGGAAGCGATGGGCGATGTAATGAAACAACACAGCGTTTCGGTGCAGTGGCGCTTAACTCCATGGCACGACAGCTCACGGGGAACCCTGGGCTCCGCCCGGCCGCTGCGTCCCCCATCTCGTTCCACTACAGACGTCATGGAAATGTCGGAGAGGCAGAAGGGATGGGCGGTATAATGAAACAACAGAGCATTTCGGTGCAGTGGCGCTTAACTCCATGTCATGACAGCTCACGGAGAACCTTGGCCTGCCGCCCGGCCGCTGCATCCCCCATCTCGGTCCACTACAGACATCATGGAAATGTCGGAGAAAAGGAAGGGATGGGCGGTGTAATGAAATAGCAGAGCGTTTCGGTGCAGTGGCGCTTAACTCCATGGCACGACAGCTCACGGGGAACCTTGGCCTACCGCCCGGCCGCTGCGTCCCCCATCTCGGTCCACTACAGACATGGAAATGTCGGAGAGGCGGAAGAGATGGGCGGTGTAATGAAGCAACAGAGCGTTTCGGTGCAGTGGCGCTTAACTCCATGGCACGACAGCTCACGGGGAACCTAGGCCTACCGCCCGGCCGCTGCGTCCCCCATCTCGTTCCACTACAGACGTCATGGAAATGTCGGAGCAGCGTAAGGGATGGGCGGTGTAATGAAACAACAGAGAGTTTCGGAGCAGTGGCGCTTAACTCCATGGCAAGACAGCTCACGGAGAACCTTGGCCTACCGCCCGGCCGCTGCATCCCCCATCTCGGTCCACTACAGACGTCATGGAAATGTCGGAGAAAAGGAAGGGATGGGCGGTGTAATGAAACAGCAGAGCGTTTCGGTGCAGTGGCGCTTAACTCCATGGCACGACAGCTCACGGGGAACCTTGGCCTACCGCCCGGCCGCTGCGTCCCCCATCTCGGTCCACTACAGACATGGAAATGTCGGAGAGGCGGAAGAGATGGGCGGTGTAATGAAACAACAGAGCGTTTCGGTGCAGTGGCGCTTAACTCCATGGCACGACAGCTCACGGGGAACCTAGGCCTACCGCCCGGCCGCTGCGTCCCCCATCTCGTTCCACTACAGACGTCATGGAAATGTCGGAGCAGCGGAAGGGATGGGCGGTGTAATGAAACAACAGAGAGTTTCGGAGCAGTGGCGCTTAACTCCATGGCAAGACAGCTCACGGGGAACCTTGGCCTACCGCCCGGCCGCTGCGTCCCCCATTTCGATCCACTACAGAGGTCATGGAAAAGTCGGAGCGGCGGAAGGGATGGGCGGTGTAATGAAACAACAGAGCGTTTCGGTGCAGTGGCGCTTAACTCCATAGCACAACAGCTCACGGGGAACCTTGGCCTACCGCCCGGCCGCTGCGTCCCCCATCTCGGTCCACTACAGACGTCATGGAAATGTCGAAGAGGCGGAAGGGATGGGCGGTGTAATGAAACAACAGAGTGTTTCGGTGCAGTGGCGCTTAACTCCATGGCATGACAGCACACGGGGAACCTTGGCCTACCGCCCGGCCGCTGCTTCCCCCATCTCGGTCCACTACAGACGTCATGGAAATGTCAGAGAGGCGGAAGGGAAGGGCGGTGTATTGAAACAACAGAGCGTTTCGGTGCAGTGACGCTTAACTCCATGGCACGACAGCTCACGGAGAACCTTGGCCTACCGCCCGGCCGCTGCATCCCCCATCTCGGTCCACTACAGACGTCATGGAAATGTCGGAGAGGCGGAAGGGATGGGCGGTGTAATGAAACAACAGAGTGTTTCGGTGCAGTGGCGCTTAACTCCATGACACGACAGCTCCCGGGGAACCTTGGCCTATCGCCCGGCTGCTGCGTCGCACATCTCGGTCCACTACAGACGTCATGGAAAATTCGGAGCGGCGGAAGGGATGTGCAGTGTAATGAAACAACAGAGCGTTTCAGTGCAGTGGCGCTTAACTCCATGGCACGACAGTTCACGGGGAACCTTGGCCTACCGCCCGGCCGCTGCATCCCCCATCTCGGTCCACTACAGACGTCATCGAAATGTCGGAGAGGGGAAGGCATGGGCGGTGTAATGAAATAACAGAGCGTTTCGGTGCAGTGGCGGTTATCTCCATGGCACGAATGCTCACGGGGAACCTTGGCCTACCGCCCGGCCTCTGCGTCCCCCATCTCGGTCCACTACAGGGTTCATGGAAAAGTCGAAGAGGCGGAAG
Source organism: Hymenopus coronatus (assembly GCA_030762935.1). Taxonomy (NCBI): domain Eukaryota; kingdom Metazoa; phylum Arthropoda; class Insecta; order Mantodea; family Hymenopodidae; genus Hymenopus; species Hymenopus coronatus. The sequence continues at coordinate 330,958,280 of CM060900.1, forward strand.
GCATGGGCGGTGTAATGAAACAACACAGAGTTTCGGAGCAGTGGCGCTTAACTCCATGGCATGCCAGCTCACGGGGAACCTTGGCCTACCGCTCGGCCGCTGCGTCCCCCATCTCGGTCCTCTACAGAGGTCATGGAAAAGTCGGAGAGGCGGAAGGGATGGACGGTGTAATGAAACAACAGTGCGTTTCGGTGCACTGGCGCTTAACTCCATAGCACGACAGCTCACGGGGAACCTTGGCCTACCGCGCTTCCGCTACGACCTCATCTCGGTCCACTACAGAGGTCATGGAAATGTCGGAGAGGCGGAAGAGATGGGCGGTGTAATGAAACAACAGAGCGTTTCGGTGCAGTGGCGCTTAACTCCATGGCACGACAGCTCACGGAGAATCTTGGTCTTCCGCCCGGCCACTGCGTCCCCCATCTCGGTCCACTACAAACGTCATGGAAAAGTCGGAGAGTTGGAAGGGATGGGCAGTGTAATGAAACAACAGAGCGTTTCGGTGCAGTGGCGCTTAAATCCCTGCACGACAGCTCACGGGGAACCTTGGCCTACCGCCCGGCCGCTGCGTCCCCCATCTCGGTCAACTACAGACGTCATGGAAAAGTCGGAGAGGCGAAAGGGATGGGTGATGTAATGAAACAACAGAGCGTTTCGGTGCAGTGGCGCTTAACTCCATGGCACGACAGCTCACGGGGAACCTTGGCCTACCGCCCGGCCGCTGCGTTCCCCATCTCGGTCCACCACAGACGTCATGAAAAATTCGGAGAGGCGGAAGGGATGGGCGGTGTAATGAAACAACAGAGCGTTACGGTGCATTGGCGCTTAAATCCATGGCACGACAGCTCACGGAGAACCTTGGCCTACCGCCCGGCCGCTGCGTCCCCCATCTCGGTCGACTACAGACGTCATGGAAATGTCGGAGAGGCTAAAGGGATGGGCGGTATAATGAAACAACAGAGCGTTTACGTGCAGTGGCGCTTAACTCCATGGCACGACAGCTCACGGGGAACCCTGGCCTACTGCCCGGCCACTGCGTCCCCCATCTCGCTCCACAACAGATGTCATGGAAATGTCGGAGAGGCGGAAGTGATGTGCAGTGTAAAAACAACAGAGCGTTTCGGTGCAGTGGCGCTTAACTCCATGGCACGACAGCTCACGGGGAAACTTGGCCACCCCCCGGCCGCTGCGTCACCCATCTCGGTCCACTATAGACGTCATGGAAATGTCGGAGAGGCGGAAGGGATGTGCGGTGTAATGAAACAACAGAGCGTTTCGGTGCAGTGGCGCTTAACTCCAAGGCACGAAAGCTCACGGAGAATCTTTGTCTGCCGCCCGGCCGCTGCGTACCTCATCTCGGGCCACTACAGACGTCATGGAAAAGTCGGAGAGGTGGAAGGTATGGGCAGTGTAATGAAACAACAGAGCGTTTCGGTGCAGTGGCGCTTAACTCCATGGCACGACAGCTCACGGGGAACCTTGGACTACCGCCCGGCCGCTGCGTCCCCCATCTACGTCCACAACAGATGTCATTGAAATGTCGGAGAAGCGGAAGGGATGGGTGGTGTAATGAAACAACAGAGCGTTTCGGTGCAATGGCGGTTAACTCCATGGCACGACAGCTCAAGGGGAACTTTGGCCACCGCCTGGCCGCTGCATCCCCCATCTCGGTCCAATACAGACGTCATGGAAATGTCGGAACGGCGGAAGGGATGGGCGGAGTAATGAAACAACAGATCGTTTCGGTGCAGTGGCGTTTAAATCCATGGCACGACAGCTCACGGGGAACCTTGGCCTACCGCCCAGCCGCTGCATCCCCTCTCTCGGTCCACTACAGACGTCATGGAAATGTCGGAGAGGCGGAAAGGATGGGCGGTGTAATGAAATAACTGAGCGTTTCGGTGCAGTGGCGCTTAACTCCATGCACGACAGCTCACGGGGAACCTTGGCCTACCGCCCGGGGGCTGCCGCCCCTATCTCGGTCCACTACAGACGTCATGGAAAAGTTTGAGAGGCGGAAGGGATGGGCGGTGTAATGAAACAACAGAGCGTTTCGGTGCAGTGGCGCTAAATTCAATGGTTCGACAGCTCACGGGGAACCTTGTCCTACCGACCGGCCGCTGCGTCCCCCATTTCGGTCCACTACAGACGTCATGGAAATGTCGTAAAAGCGGAAGGGATGGGCGGTGTAATGAAACAACAGAGCGTTTCGGTGCAGTGGCGCTTAAATCCATGGCACGACAGCTCACGAGGAACCTTAGCCACCGCCCGGCCGCTGCGTCCCCCATCTCGTTCCACTACAGACATCATGGAAATGTCGGAGAGGCGGAAGAGATGGGCGGTGTAATGAAACAACAGAGCGTTTCGGTGCAGTGGCGCTTAAATCCATGGCATGACAGCTCACGAGGAACCTTAGCCACCGCCCGGCCGCTGCGTCCCCCATCTCGTTCCACTACAAACGTCATGGAAATGTCGTAAAGGCGGAAGGGATGGGCGGTTAAATGAAACAACAGAGCGTCTCGGTGCAGTGGCGCTTAACTCCATGGCACGACAGCTCACGGGGAACCTTGGCCTACCGCCCGGCCTATGCGTCCCCCATCTCGGTCCACTACAGAGGTCATGGAAATGTCGGAGAGGCGGAAGGGATGGGCGGTGTAATGAAACATCAGAGCGTTTCGGTTCAATGTCGCTTAAATCCGTGTACGACAGCTCACGGAGAATCTTGTCCTACCGTCCGGCCCCTGCGTCCCCCATCTCGGTCCACTACAGACGTAATGGAAAAGTTGTAGAGGCGGAAGGGATGGGCGGTGTAATGAAACAACAGAGCGTTTCGGTGCAGTGGCACTTAACTCCATGGCATGACAGCTCAAGGGGAACCTTGGCCTACCGCCCGGCCGCTGCGTCCTCCATCTCGGTCCACTACAGAGGTCATGGAAAAGTCGGAGCGGCGGAAGGGTTGGGCGGTGTAATGAAACAACAGAGAGTTTCGGAGCAGTGGCACTTAACTCCATGGCATGACAGCTCACGGGGAACCTTGGCCTACCGCCCGGCCGCTGCGTCCTCCATCTCGGTCCACTACAGAGGTCATGGAAAAGTCGGAGAGGCAGAAGGGATGGGCAGTGTAATGACACAACAATGAGTTTCGGTGCAGTGGCGCTTAACTCCATAGCACGACAGCTCACGGGGAACCTTGGCCTACCGCCCGGCCGCTGCATCCCCCATCTCGGTCCACTACAGACGTCATGGAAATGTCGGAGAGGCGGAAGGGATGGGCGGTGTAATGAAACAACAGAGCGTTTCGGTGCAGTGGCGCATAACTCCATGGCACGACAGCTCACGGGGAACCTTAGCCATCGCCCGGCCGCTGCGTCCCCATCTCGGTCCACTACAGACATCATGGAAATGTCGGAGAGGCGGAAGGGATGGGCGGTGTAATGAAACAACAGAGCGTTTCGGTGCAGTGGCGCTAAACTCCATGGCACGACAGCTCACGAGGAACCTTAGCCACCGCCCGGCCGCTGCGTCCATCATCTTGGTCCACTACAGACGTCATGGAAATGTCGTAAAGGCGCAAGGGATGGGCGGTGTAATGAAACAACATAGCGTCTGGGTGCAGAGGCGCTTAACTCCATGGCACGACAGCTCACGGAGAACCTTGGCCTACCGCCCGGCCGCTGCGTCCCCCATCTCGGTCCACTACAGACGTCATGGAAATGTCGGAGAGGCTAAAGGGATGGGCGGTATAATGAAACAACAGAGCGTTTACGTGCAGTGGCGCTTAACTCCATGGCACGACAGCTCACGGGGAACCCTGGCCTACTGCCCGGCCACTGCGTCCCCCATCTCGGTCCACAACAGATGTCATGGAAATGTCGGAGAGGCGGAAGTGATGTGCAGTGTAAAAACAACAGAGCGTTTCGGTGCAGTGGCGCTTAACTCCATGGCACGACAGCTCACGGGGAAACTTGGCCACCCCCCGGCCGCTGCGTCACCCATCTCGGTCCACTATAGACGTCATGGAAATGTCGGAGAGGCGGAAGGGATGTGCGGTGTAATGAAACAACAGAGCGTTTCGGTGCAGTGGCGCTTAACTCCATGGCACGAAAGCTCACGGAGAATCTTTGTCTGCCGCCCGGCCGCTGCGTACCCCATCTCGGGCCACTACAGACGTCATGGAAAAGTCGGAGAGGTGGAAGGTATGGGCAGTGTAATGAAACAACAGAGCGTTTCGGTGCAGTGGCGCTTAACTCCATGGCACGACAGCTCACGGGGAACCTTGGACTACCGCCCGGCCGCTGCGTCCCCCATCTACGTCCACAACAGATGTCATTGAAATGTCGGAGAAGCGGAAGGGATGGGTGGTGTAATGAAACAACAGAGCGTTTCGGTGCAATGGCGGTTAACTCCATGGCACGACAGCTCAAGGGGAACTTTGGCCACCGCCTGGCCGCTGCATCCCCCATCTCGGTTCAATACAGACGTCATGGAAATGTCGGAACGGCGGAAGGGATGGGCGGAGTAATGAAACAACAGATCGTTTCGGTGCAGTGGCGTTTAAATCCATGGCACGACAGCTCACGGGGAACCTTGGCCTACCGCCCAGCCGCTGCATCCCCTCTCTCGGTCCACTACAGACGTCATGGAAATGTCGGAGAGGCGGAAAGGATGGGCGGTGTAATGAAATAACTGAGCGTTTCGGTGCAGTGGCGCTTAACTCCATGCACGACAGCTCACGGGGAACCTTGGCCTACCGCCCGGGGGCTGCCGCCCCTATCTCGGTCCACTACAGACGTCATGGAAAAGTTTGAGAGGCGGAAGGGATGGGCGGTGTAATGAAACAACAGAGCGTTTCGGTGCAGTGGCGCTAAATTCAATGGTTCGACAGCTCACGGGGAACCTTGTCCTACCGACCGGCCGCTGCGTCCCCCATTTCGGTCCACTACAGACGTCATGGAAATGTCGTAAAAGCGGAAGGGATGGGCGGTGTAATGAAACAACAGAGCGTTTCGGTGCAGTGGCGCTTAAATCCATGGCACGACAGCTCACGAGGAACCTTAGCCACCGCCCGGCCGCTGCGTCCCCCATCTCGTTCCACTACAGACATCATGGAAATGTCGGAGAGGCGGAAGAGATGGGCGGTGTAATGAAACAACAGAGCGTTTCGGTGCAGTGGCGCTTAAATCCATGGCATGACAGCTCACGAGGAACCTTAGCCACCGCCCGGCCGCTGCGTCCCCCATCTCGTTCCACTACAGACGTCATGGAAATGTCGTAAAGGCGGAAGGGATGGGCGGTTAAATGAAACAACAGAGCGTCTCGGTGCAGTGGCGCTTAACTCCATGGCACGACAGCTCACGGGGAACCTTGGCCTACCGCCCGGCCTATGCGTCCCCCATCTCGGTCCACTACAGAGGTCATGGAAATGTCGGAGAGGCGGAAGGGATGGGGGGTGTAATGAAACATCAGAGCGTTTCGGTTCAATGTCGCTTAAATCCGTGTACGACAGCTCACGGAGAATCTTGTCCTACCGTCCGGCCCCTGCGTCCCCCATCTCGGTCCACTACAGACGTAATGGAAAAGTTGTAGAGGCGGAAGGGATGGGCGGTGTAATGAAACAACAGAGCGTTTCGGTGCAGTGGCACTTAACTCCATGGCATGACAGCTCAAGGGGAACCTTGGCCTACCGCCCGGCCGCTGCGTCCTCCATCTCGGTCCACTACAGAGGTCATGGAAAAGTCGGAGCGGCGGAAGGGATGGGCGGTGTAATGAAACAACAGAGAGTTTCGGAGCAGTGGCACTTAACTCCATGGCATGACAGCTCACGGGGAACCTTGGCCTACCGCCCGGCCGCTGCGTCCTCCATCTCGGTCCACTACAGAGGTCATGGAAAAGTCGGAGAGGCAGAAGGGATGGGCAGTGTAATGACACAACAATGAGTTTCGGTGCAGTGGCGCTTAACTCCATAGCACGACAGCTCACGGGGAACCTTGGCCTACCGCCCGGCCGCTGCATCCCCCATCTCGGTCCACTACAGACGTCATGGAAATGTCGGAGAGGCGGAAGGGATGGGCGGTGTAATGAAACAACAGAGCGTTTCGGTGCAGTGGCGCATAACTCCATGGCACGACAGCTCACGGGGAACCTTAGCCATCGCCCGGCCGCTGCGTCCCCATCTCGGTCCACTACAGACATCATGGAAATGTCGGAGAGGCGGAAGGGATGGGCGGTGTAATGAAACAACAGAGCGTTTCGGTGCAGTGGCGCTAAACTCCATGGCACGACAGCTCACGAGGAACCTTAGCCACCGCCCGGCCGCTGCGTCCATCATCTTGGTCCACTACAGACGTCATGGAAATGTCGTAAAGGCGCAAGGGATGGGCGGTGTAATGAAAGAACATAGCGTCTGGGTGCAGAGGCGCTTAACTCCATGGCACGACAGCTCACGGGGAACCTTGGCCTACCACCCGGCCGCTGCGTCCCCCATCTCGGTCCACTACAGAGGTCATGGAAAAGTCGGAGAGGCAGATGGGATGGGCAGTGTAATGACACAACAGAGAGTTTCGGTGCAGTGGCGCTTAACTCCATAGCACGACAGCTCACGGGGAACCTTGGCCTACCGCCCGGCCGCTGCATCCCCCATCTCGGTTCACTACAGACGTCATGGAAATGTCGGAGAGGCGGAAGGGATGGGCGGTGTAATGAAACAACAGAGCGTTTCGGTGCAGTGGCGCATAACTCCATGGCACGACAGCTCACGGGGAACCTTAGTCATCGCCCGGCCGCTGCGTCTCCATCTCGGTCCACTACAGACATCATGGAAATGTCGGAGAGGCGGAAGGGATGGGCGGTGTAAAGAAACAACAGAGCGTTTCGGTGCAGTGGCGCTTAACTCCATGGCACGACAGCTCACGAGGAACCTTAGCCACCGCCCGGCCGCTGCGTCCATCATCTTGGTCCACTACAGACGTCATGGAAATGTCGTAAAGGCGGAAGGGATGGGCGGTAAAATGAAACAACAGAGCGTCTCGGTGCAGTGGCGCTTAACTAAATGGCACGACAGCTCACGGGGAACCTTGGTCTACCGTCCGCCTATGCGTCCCCCATCTCGGTCCACTACAGACGTCATGGAAATGACGGCGAGGTGGAAGGGATGGGCGGTGTAATGAAACAACAGAGCGTTTCGGTGCAGTAGCACTTATTTCCATGGCACGACAGCTCACGGGGAACCTTGGCCTACCGCACGGCCGTTGCGTCCCCCATTCAGTCAATTACAGATGTCATGGAAATGTCGGAGAGACGGAAAGGATGGGCGGTTTAATGAGACAACAGAGCGTTTCGGTGCAGTGGCGCTTAACTGGATGGTACGACAGCTCACGGGGAACCTTGGCCTATCACCCGGCCGCTGCGTCCCCCATTTCGGTCCACTACAGACGTAATGGAAATGTTGGAAAGGCGGAAGGGATGGGCGGTGTAATGAAACAACAGAGCGTTTCGGTGCAGTGGCGCTTAACTGCATGGCAAGACAGCTCACGGGGAACCTTGACCTACCGCCCGGCCGCTGCTTCCCCCATGTCGGTCCACTACAGACGTCATGGAAAGGTCGGAGAGGCGGAAGGGATGGGCGGTGTAATGAAACAACAGAGCGTTTCGTAGCAGTGGCGCTTAACTCCATGGCACGACAGCTCACGGGGAACCCTGGCCTACCGCCCGGCCGCTGCGTCCCCCATCTCGGTCCACTACAGACATCATGGAAATGTCGGAGAGTCGGAAGAAATTTTTTTTGTAGTGTTTTAACGCCCGCTTTAACTACTAATGGCACCGCAGGCGTTGACACTGATGATACATGAATGATGATGGAGCACCGGTGGAATACGATGGCGGGGTAAACCGGAGTACCCGGAGAAAACCCGCCCCAGCGCCGCTTTGTCCACCACAAATCTCACATGCGGTCGCTTGGGATCGTACCCGGCCGTCTAGGTGGGTGGCTACCGCGGAAGGAATGGGCGGTGTAATGAAACAACAGAGCGTTTCGGTGCAGTGGCGCTTAACTCCATGGCACGACAGCTCACGGAGAATCTTGGTCTACCGCCCGGCCGCTGCGTCCCCCATCTCGGTCCACTACAGACGTCATGGAAAAGTCGGAGAAGTGGAAGGGATGGGCAGTGTAATGAAACAACAGAGCGTTTCGGTGCAGAGGCGCTTAACTCCATGGCACGACAGCTCACGGGGAACCTTGGTCTACCTCCCGCCTATGCGTCCCCCATCTCGGTCAACTACAGACGTCATGGAAAAGTTGGAGAGGCGGAAGGGATGGGCGGTGTAATGAAACAACAGAGCGTTTCGGTTCAATGTCGCTTAAATCCGTGTCACGACAGCTCACGGAGAATCTTGTCCTACCGTCCGGCCACTGCGTCCCCCATCTCGGTCCACTACAGACGTCATGGTAAAGTCGGAGAAGTGGAAGGGATGGACAGTGTAATGAAAAAAACAGAGTGTTTCGGTGCAGTGGCGCTTAACTCCATGGTACGACAGCTCACGGGGAACCTTGGCCTACCGCCCGGGCACTGCTTCCCCCATCTCGGTCCACTACAGACGTCATGGAAAAGTCGGAGAGGCGGAAGGGATGGGCGGTGTAATGAAACAACAGAGCGTTTAGGTGCAGTGGCGCTTAACTCCATGGCACGACAGCTCACGTGGAACCTTGGCCTACCGCCCGGCCGCTGCGTCCCCCATCTCGGTCCACTACAGACGTCATGGATGGGCTGCAGTATTGGAGGGTGAGCCGTGGTTAGCGCCTCGAGTCCCCCCCCGGCCGGTTAATGCGGTCCTCACGACCTGGAATCGCTACTTCTCCATCAAGTAGCTCCTCAATTGGCCCCCCAGGGACATTACGAGCCTGAGTGCACTCCGGGCCAGGTCTCCCAGCGGGGGAATTATCCCCACGCCGGTACTGGGGATGGAACCCAGGTCTCCCGCTTGGCAAGCAACAACTCATCCACCGCGCTAAGGAGACGACCAGTGCAGTGGCGCTATGGAACTGTATTTTCTCATGTCTGCTATGGGCTAGTAAGTACAGTGGAACTAGTCCACTAATTTAGGTTGGGATGTGTGAACAGTGTTACTAGCCTCTGGTTCCCAAGATCGAGAGTCCAAACCAGGTGTAGGGTGATGAATCTCTTCGGGCATAACATTCTTAACATGAGTGCCTTCGGAAAAGATGTACAGCTGGTGATCCCGTGTCGTTGATTTAAAGCGCATAAAACAACCTCATGCCTAACTAAAAGCCTTGGAGCAAAATTGAACCGTCCTTTACGCTCAATATAGGATGGGACACTGAGAACCATAGCAATTACAGAACTTCCATAAATAAAACTCATTTCAATTTATGGTGTTACTGATCAAAACACAGCCGACTGCCGCTCATTTTATCTTCATAGTTCTGCAACATGATCCGCAGAGCTACGTACATGATAGTCCTTGCACATATTTATACGTACACGCACGCAAATGAATGGCAATATAAAATTCCTTAATAAAAAATTTAGTGTGATCAACAGAAGCAAAACTTCTCAAGATAGCATAAACATTAGCAACACATCGCTGAGGAAGACAAGAAGCAAGTAATACCACCTATCCGCATCACAAATGAAACGTTAGCTTCTCTCTTGGTCATTACTGGGCTTTCTAACGCTGTAATCCGATTTTGCAATACCAACTCTCCAATCTGAGGTAAACCCCGCTGCTTTCGTGCTAACCTTACTAAAACATTCCCCTTGCATAGTCTGAGGAGAAACAAAGGAACAGGGAGCCAACGTTCCACAGTGTGCTGTTTCAAATGTTGTAGAATGTAAAAGAGTGAAAGCGACAAATGCCTCAGGAATAGTTAAAGCCACAAAGATTTTTGTTGTTGATAAAATTCGAAGGTTTAGAATCATCAACATAATCTACATCAAGTGTTGTTTCATATATACCCGTTACTTGATCAACAAATCCGGATTGGATCAAGTTTCTCGATCACTCTAGATACCCATTTCCATCTTATATGTTTTGACATTCTATTGCTTTCCATTCTATTTAATGTTTTAAGTAAATCTACATTTGCACAAGCCGTTGTAATATGAGAAGCCTTAATATTATTGACTGCGATCAGGCGACTTTTTTAAAACATTGAATCCAACACTAGACAGATGACTGGGCCACAATCCAAAGATGGCGCCCAGGACTCATTATTATTATTATTATTATTATTATTATTATTATTATTATTATTATTATTATTATTATTATTATTATTATTATTGTTATTATTATTGTTATTATTATTATTATTATTATTATTATTATTATTATTATTATTATTATTATTATTATTATTATAAGATACAGTGTGACCCTACAAAGAGATACAAATGGCTTTTTTTTTCAGTGAATCAACGAAACCAAATGCTAGCATCCTCTTTATGGTTTGTATTAACGGATCCTCGTATCAGCAATATGTTAAAATATAAGCCTATTTAAGTTTTAGGTGAAATGATGGTAAACTATTTAGTTAATACTTGGGTTATCCTTAAGAAAGCTCACTAGCAATTATAAACGATTTTATTGGAACATTAAAACAGCAACTAAGAAGGTGTAAAATGCCCATGAGATAAAACATAAATATAGATAAATTAAATCATTATTTTACGCTATGTGCTTAAGTGCTCAAAATAGGTGCCACTGTTTGTCAACATTACTAACCGTGTGCTGGTGATCTACCCCAATAGTTATTAACATGCACGTAGTAATAGCGTCTGGTGTGTTACAAAATGAAAACTCTGAATAGTCTGATCAAAGTAGCCAAATATCAGCACTGTGTCTCCCCTTAAGCGTGAACGACCTCCACTGTTTCACCAGAATATAGCCCTGCATACACCAACAATACTTAGTATTTTAAAATGACTTATACAGTGGTTTATTCCATCGTTGAACAAAGCATGTAACAATATTTTGATTATTCCTCTATAATAGAACGCATGATTTTGTTTCCAAGTCATCTATTGATGACGTATACATTATTTTCCCTCCATGCTTTTTATGAATGGTCCTTATTGCCTAATTCACCCTTGGGAAGTTGGTAAATGGAGGAAAAGTGACGTCACCTCACTCCATCTGGAGTTGTTATCAAGATTGTTGCTCGGCATGTAAAGTACAAAAGTGGCTGAGCTAGGCAATTTGAAAAGCGAGTGGCCGAGTACCGAAATATATCTTGCAGTCTTTCTTCCTTAAATGAAGCTTTACAAACTATTTTTGGGTGTATAATAGAACACTGGCACCTTTATCTTGACACTAATTTATCAATGTTGGCTTAATGGTAAGCATAGAAAGACAGAGCATTGGTAGAATAGTGTCATTTAAACTGGATATTGTATCACTCTTAGTATAGTTCAATAGTTATAACTATACCTGATTACGTGATTAGCATATGCAGTATTAAAATGTCGTCTTATCTTTTAATTGTTCGTTTAGCACAACTGTTAAGAACACAATAAACATGCAGCATTTTTACCATTCTGAACGCAGAAATAATCAATATTTCATTCTACCGAAATGTTTATTTAGTATTCTCATGCCATGCTCGATGAAACTTCACTGACTGCCCATTGTTTGTTGTTATTCGTCATGTAAATCACAGTTGAAGGAGAGGTAAGTTTGCACTATGATAAGAGCAAACTCCCTAGTTCTGGTATGATTGGAATATATTTCTGAACAAGAATTTGTTGTAATTAATATAAGGTTCCTAGAATAATTATCTCTTTTGAGCTGTGTATTGTATGCTATGTTTAAAACTTAGACAGATAATTTTTTATATAAGATACATAAACTCTTTGAAAGGACATTTTGCTACGGCACCTATAGGCCTTGACGCGTTTTTTCAGTTCAAGAGGCGTTTATATAATTAATTTAGTAAATTATTTAGAAAGCGACTGAAATAATTGGGTAATACATGAAAAGTGAATACGGAAATCAATCACATTTCAAATATTGTCTTTGTTGACCCAAAGCTACGGAAAAAGACAGACATCACACCGAAGGAAAATTAAAAACACTAAGTTAAGTGTTCCATAAGGTATATGGATTCGTACTTTTGCTCTATCGCCATTATAACCAGTTTTGAATTACATGTCCATTGAAGTCAATATACGCAGGGCATCAACTGGTCATCCACTGTCGTGACATTTCAATAATAGTAGATACCGCTCTGATTTCTTTTGGCGCGACGACTACACATACTTCAATATCCTCCTTGGGGTTAACAGAGTGCTTCATTAACCCTAGACATTATTTACGACCATAAAAAGAAATCAAAGTAAAATCACGGCAGATGAGCGCACCCAGGAAGCAACGGGCTCACAGAATGTAGCATTTAACTGGGTATGTATTTTATTCCCAAACTCAGCTTATGTACCGTTAAGTTGAGACCACAATCATTTGCTTTTATCAAGAGGACGTGTTTGGGAGCAGTAGCTTAGGCAAAACTACTCGCACAAGTACTACTAAGTTACTATTAGGTTATCATTGCAAGCATATGACCGCACAAGAAAGTCATTCATAATCCTTGCCCATTCATTGACACCAAATCTTGCTTGATGTATCGCAAAACGTTGTATGGGGATTTTCGTGAATAACTAGTTCTACTGCCGTTTGGTTCAAATACAAATTAAAAAACTGCTGTTGCTATTGGTAGTCACTGGGCTAAGGAGCAGCAATTTTTTAGCCTGTAATGGATGCAACAGTATTTCTGCAGAACTCTCAGGCTGTGGAATGAGTGACTAAGGTTCGATTGATGAGTCAGTGATGGCTCGAGCATCCACCAAAGGATGATCTTGATACTGCAGCGCTGCGCTGCCTTCTCGGCCACTGGAGTTCACATAAGATGCTCTCGTCCTTCGATAAATGATGGCAAATAGACTGTAGTGAAGAACCCATCGCTTAGAATGTTGTTTTTGGTAAAGGCTCTGAGAAATACGATCGGAACAGTATTGCTTAGTGTTCCATATACTGTTTGACCACGAGAAGAAGGCGAACAAGAGGAACTGATGCATAAAAATTGATTGCCCTGGCGATAAAGTTCTTGCATACTCGCACACAAACCTTGCTGTGAAATAGGTCGCGTGCTAGCAATAGGACCTGAAAACAGATAATTATACCTATCACAGTGGTTAGATATGGCAGCATGGGTGACTCCTCACATAATTTTATACGTATATTCAGCAGTAAACAAATTCATTAAGTGAGCAGTAAGTCCTCTCTCTTACCTGAGGCACCAGTCGCCTTCTTTTCGTGGTCCACCGGTACATATCCACTAAATAGTTCAGCTTATAACAATCAAAGTTTGTCGTAGTTAGCAATAAAATTGTATTCCACTGAAGATATATATTCAACTGAATTTGTGGATGAAAGAAACTGACACAATGCATTTAACAGATGTAGGCGAAAAAATTTGTGTTCTCAGGCTATAATCAAATAGAGTGAATGCGAAACGAACTCAAAATAAACACACTGGATGGTATAAATAGTGACAAACCCCATCCTTTGGTTTTCTCCTTCTTTGGTCATGCTTTGTTTTTCTTCTTCTGTTTTTATAGGCCAATAAACCAAGTATCTGTAGTTAATATTACTGTTTTATTTATTCAAGCTTCGCATGCCTAATTACTTTAATTCCTATGAGATAGAACAATTTAATTACACACATCCTTCTTGCGCTGAAACGAGGCGTCAGAGGCTTAACAATAAAAACAACAACAAAAACGTGATATATTTTACCCCGTTTGTCAGTGTAATCCTGTTACAGCTCGATAAAGGTTACCTGTGAATTCAGAGTAGAAGCATTTTGTTAGTTTCTCAAATCAGATTTTTCGCATCGCCGAAACAGTATGCTGCAGTAATTTTACGACGGTATAAACCATTGAATAAATGTTTAGAAAAATCAAAGGATCACGTATATTTGTTAATTTAGACTGCATACGAATAATTAGTAGTAACTTTATGTAAGTACAGCCCAAAAATCTCAAAGCGCCACTTGATTTAGAATATGCATTCTGATACTAAAGAACAGATGGACATGTCTCGATTCAGTTTTTTTGAGTCTGTGTTAATTTAATAATTGCAAGTATTAAAACGGGTCACAATGGTTATATAGGAGTATATTATTAATAGGCTTTGTAAACGGCTGGTTCCAATTTGGCTGCACTATAGTAGGAAAATACGTGTACTCGGGGTTTCAGCTCCCGCTACCCAAGCAATCAGTGCATGTGTGTGGGTGTGTGTGTGGGGGGGGGGTGAGTGTTCGTTACGGAGGGGTATTCCACACTGCAAACGTAGGCTTATTGTATGTCAGACCCAGGGCAGAAGGATGAAATAAGCGTAATTTCAGAGGGTGGCCGACATCCGTACAAGGAGAGAGCCGTCGTGGACGGTCCCAAACTGTTCACACGCAGTTCATTTCGATGCGGAGAGCACCTGGGATCCATTATTCAGTCCCAAATATACCACCTTAGTCTACAGACAGTCACTAACGCCATCTCTCTGACAAGAGCTTTATTTCAACAACATAATCACCTCCATGGAATGCCGGCTCTGTCGCACTCCTCGTCGACACTAACAACCCTAAAATAGACCGGCTGGGATGAAACGAAAAGAAGAGACAGGAATTCAGGGGAATGAAGAATCCTCACCAGCATTCACCCAGAGAACCGGGAAAACCCCGAAAAAATCCATGGGTCAGAGAGGTCGGCCGCGGGGAGACGACCTCACGACCTCTCGAATGCCAAGCCCAGACGAAACGCCTGAGCAACCTGTCTTGGTAACCAGTACAGGTACAATCTGTTCTGAAACTACTAAGTCCAATAAAAAATACTTTGCATTTGCTTTGCGTACCATAATACATCGCAATAGATGTCCACCTTGTAAATCAGATATTAAACTGAATATTTCATCTGTCATAGTATATATTTCTTACTATGTTCATATTATTTAAATTCTGTAATAAAACGTATGTACCTCCTATACCTAACGCACAAACTCAGTAGCCCTCAGGACTTGTGCCTCTTCCCTATCCATTCGCTTGTAAACAACGCACCAGTATACTAGAAGATAATTTAACCTAAAGTCATGACCGAAACCCAATTATTAATTTCACGATAATGCCATTATGCGAGCACTGCTTCAGCTGTATCATGTGATATGCAATGACGCTGGGTATTGCCTGGGTTCTTAAAGCTTCATGTTAAAATAGTATATTCTCTCGGGCATTAAACCCTACTTTTATGTTTCTATTTTAAAAGCTTATAACAAGTTACTTTTGTAATGATGTACATGCAGAGCAGCCTGTAACATTATTGATTATAGTAAATAATTATTGTGGTTTCTTTTTTTAAGTAACATGCATCCCACATGGTGTGCAGAAGTTTCCTCAAACATAACACCCTCCAAAAGATTTGTTTATGCTGAATTATAGCGAGCTTGATCATGGCACAACGCATGCACAGGGACAATCTCTGTTTGCGGTATAGTGTATGAAGTTAAATTGGCACTTCTACTATTGGTTACCATGCTAACTTCATATGCAGTCGCGGGTTCAAACCCTGCGGAGGACAATGAATTTTTTGGGCGTAAAAATCCATAGCATGGCTTCCTTCCGAAGGGAAGTAAAGTCGTTGGTCCCGTGTCGTAGATTTACGGCACGTAAAAGAACCTCAAGCCTGCTAGAGAGGCATCTGAGCAAAATTAAGTGGTCTTTCACGCCCAATTTAGAATGGGACGCTGAGAACCACAAAGAGCGTCCATAAATAACACACCATTTACATTTTTTTCTTCTACCATTATCCTTGTCTAACACGACTATGACCCCCCTCCGCCCTAGGTTTCTTTCCTATTGGCAGACAGTCAAATTTAAAACTCTGCTATATTCCCTGATTACCTGAGCTGGCATGAGCGTAAAAAGACATAAGTGAAATTGCAATCCTTTCAAGTGAAGTGAAAGAATAGACAAATGAAAGGTCATCCGTCAGTGGCGTTTCCACCCTGCCCGGTTCACCATATAAGAGGTAGGGCGTAGAAAGAGATAGTGAACATTTTTCTCTCTTTTTATATTAACCAGGGGACCCATTTCATCTCATGGATTATAGGTGAATGCTACAGGGTTTTCAGATCGTGAGGATGTAGAGAGTTTTATGGTGGGTGCCCCTACATCTCAGATGTAGGCAAGATTACACTTAGATACAACCTCTGAAATTCAACCACATTCACAGTTTTCCGGGTTTAACTCAAAATGTTCTATTGTGTATAAATGACACAGAAATTCCCGTAGGTATATTTTAAACCACTTGAAAATTTTAAACACAATTTTTTCCCCCGTTCATTAAACATGACTTTAATTTTTGATTACGCATTTGGTGTCTACATAAGACAAGTGGTTACTTAAAATGTAACGCTTTTTAGGGCAACTGAATTACCTAATTTTAAGTTGTAAAATAAACAACTAAAATAAAACAAGTAAATGCAAATGATATTTCAACACATAATTTTACTAACACTAGAGAAATATTTCAAATCGCTCGGATATGATACCAAAGCATATACATTTTTAATATTCGCAAGCCGCCACAATACAGAGATTGTTTCCGATATCTTGTAACGAATCTTCTTATGAAATTTGTGTCAGGAAATTTCATGATTCCACCGCTTATCATGCTCAATTGTATTTCCCTTCATTGTAGCTATAGCCCTGCATCTTAATTTCTTAAAGTGCGGGTTGCTAAGGTCTGTTTCATGTAACTTCCCCCGTATCCCCTAATGGCCACGTGACTAGTCACCTCTCACTGGTTGCTGTGGTGGAATAGGTGGTTATGTGGTACAAAGTATTTCTTTATTTAAGATGAGCATTGGCGTTAAAACATCCGAAGAGAATCATCAACTTTATATTTTCATAACCTTATGAATTATAAATATTTTGTAGCAAGAGTTAATGCAATTAAAATAACTGTAACTTTTTATCAACAAGTACTTATAGGAGGATCCCTCGTTTTAAACCGTCTCTAGGATGACGAAAGCTCAAAGCCCATTCATAGGAATGGCAACTTGGGGACCGATAGCAGGACACATGCGCTATATCTACCGATAAAGACCGACCTGCATCGGCAACTGCACGCGCCGCATGTATTTACCTGTAGTAAGGCATTGGGAACGTGGCTCCACGCACCAGTATATCATGTTATATGTTACAGTACTGTTTTACAGGTAATTAATGCCTTTGGTGATAGTGCATGCCTTTCAATCAAGATTGTAAAATCTCTTGCTTCATATGGACTGCATGAAGATTTGCAATTCACACGGAAGAAGTTTGCAGATATATCTACGACAATAACACATATTTGGAAACATTGAACATTGAAATGTCTCGAGCCCTGAAAGCTGTCGATGAACTTCTGCAAGCAATCACTCAGAAACCCGTGACACCTGTTTTAGACCGCGTGAGAAAGAAAGAAGACAGTGTTTGGAAAAACATGTCGGATTTTTAATAATGCATGAAATACGAAATATTCTACGAGTTGTTGCTACGCAAATAATTGCTGATGGAGTATCGAACCCAATAGTCGCTGATGTGTCCTATTTCCGTTTTGCTCCACTCACATCATGTGATGTGGAGGGAAGTTTTTCACAACATAAAGCCTGTTTAGTGCCAATCGGAGATGATCTACATTTGAGTCGTCACGAGTGTATGTTGTACATTGTAATCTATGTATCTTGAGAGAAAATGAAACGGATAATGATGCTGAGGACTTGATGCACAACAGCAATTGAATTAAATTTGTTACTTCCCTAAATGATGGTATTTATGCTTACCACCTAACCTACCTCAATTGCCTTCCACTGTTAGTGAAAACATCACAGTCTACCACGTAACAACTGCCCCATTTTCTTTCCATTAGTACCACTACGTACACACTACATTGTCAACAAGGCACAACTACATACCATGCTGTGTTACTTCGATTCTGTCCTGCTATGGTTTGCTATCCCTAGTCATGACGCAGTGTTCATATCGTTTTTATCGCCTGACCTTTCAGCTCATAGAGTTTGTATATCTCTATTCTATGGTGTAATTAGCCAGTCAGGGGAAAGGGGAAGAGAACTGTGTGCGGAAGTTTACATATCAGCGGGTACGCTGGTAAGAATTATGGCATTAGTTCCGAGGTAAACAACAACAGCAGCTTCTGTTCAGCGAATATAATACAGGGTTACTACAAAAGAAATAGACAACTTCAACTGCCTGTAAAACAAAAACTATTAGAGATAGCAACCTAATTATTTTGGAGGTATGTTGAGAAACTCTCAAAGTTTCGTTTGTTACTATTGGTAACGCTGTAGTGTTTTGTTTATTGTTGCAGAAGCTGAAATGGTGGCAAATCCTGTGGAAAAGGCATATTGCGTGTTGGAATTTGCTAGAACGCAATCAGCAACTGTTGTCCAACGACATTTTAGAACACGTTACCACAAAACGCCACCGACTAGACAGTCAATCTACGACTGGTATAGAAAATTCGAGACAACGGGATATTTGTGCAAAGGGAAGAGCTCGGGAAGACCAAGAGTTTCGGAAGAAAACGTTGAACGTGTTCGTTCTGCCTACATAAGAAGCCCACAGGAATCGACATTTAGGGCAAGCATGCAATTACAAATTGCAAAATGGAAAATCTTGCGGAAGCGACTGCACATGATGGCTTACAGATTACAGATGTTGCAGTTTCTGAGTGAAGAAGATAAGGTCATACGGCGTGACTTTTGCATCGACATGTTGCGACATGATGAAGACGATGCTGGTTCTTGTGAGCGCATCATTTCATTTTTGTGGCAACGTGTTCTAAAATGTCGTTGGACAACAGTTGCTGATTGCGTTCTAGCAAATTCCAACGCGATATATGCCTTTTCCACAGGATTTGCCGCCGTTTCAGCTTCTGCAACAACAAACAAGACACTACAGCGTTACCAATAGTAACAAACAAAATTTTGAGAGTTTCTCAACATACCTCCAAAATAATTAGGTTGCTATCTCTAATAGTTTTTGTTTTACAGGCAGTTGAAGTTGTCTATTTCTTTTGTAGTAACCCTGTATATACCCATCTGAATGAATTAGATTAAAGCGGTTTGCCGTTAGCTACCAAAACTTATTTTTATATTTTAAAGCTAACTGATCTACATCGTTTCTTAGCTTTATTTAGTTCTGACTGACATATGGGCGCAGAGGTAGCTTAAGTTACCCACTTCCGAACTTTCCTCATATCTTCTTTCTTTTTTCGTTTTATTGATAGCATTTAATAGTTGATCAGCAGTTTCCCGCCTTACAGAGTAGGCAGAATATTACACAGCTACACTACAGTAGACAAAACAAATTACAAAGAAATAAATAGAAAATAAAAAAAATGAGGTCCACCCCTGTTGGATATCTCAGTGACGTAATACTGACAGTCTCAAAATAAGTTGAACTTCCAGATTGCCAGGAGACAAAAGTGGAGCTTGCCGCAGACGACTGCGGATTTTCGTGGATTCGGCAGTTGCACGGCAGAGAGAAAAAAAAAAAACTACGAAGAAACTAAAAGTCACTTGGGAAAGAATATCTGCACTAGGTGGCGGATGAAATCATCAATGGTTACCAGACCGATTTTCCTGTGAAGTGTGCTGCGCAGCAAACAAGAGCTATCCAAGCCAATACGGAAAATCTTGTTTTGGAGCGAATGAATCCTCTTGGGTATACCGGACGTGCATTCTGAGACACAGCAATAAAGATCGAAGGCAAGATTCTTTGTTGTCTCCATTAATTTCTCTTAATATTTCCAAGTGCCTAAAAATGTTTTTTTTTTTTTTTTCAGAAATAAGTCAAAAGCAATTAAATATTGAATGTGAAATTCATAGCAAAGTTCTGCTGATCACAGAGATAGAGTTCTCCCGCGTGTTATGGTCGTCAGACAATGAACAGTAATATATGTATCTTAATACAAACATAGCCTGCTTGTGTTACTTTATTTTCTCTTCCTATTTACTAGCCATATCAATTCAAGTTGTATTTTTACTTTCTCTACACGTACTATGCACATAATGTATAGAGAATGTATTGCATTTCACCAAAAGCTGGATACCGAGATTTCACCGGAAATAGACGTTTTAGGGTCTCCTGTATAAAAAAAAGCATTGTCCATGTGTCTTTGAACACGATATCTCCTAAACGAAAAGTCAGTAAAATACCAAACTTGGTATATAAGTTTAGTATCTTCCAAGGATACGACACGAAGATTTTGAGGAAAATCCCTCCACCCTAAACTACCCTTTACATGGAAAATTTTTCGAAAATTTTGATTTTCTCAACGATTTTAATTAATATACCGTATGTTAAACATATTTACACGACAAATAAAATGTACATCTTGAGTTTTCTGGGAATAGCATCTGAAGATCTCTTTATTCTTGATGTATTTTTTCTGGATTTTGCATGACTAGTAAATCGTAAGAGATAGACAAAAAATTACTCCACAAAAAAATTAGATCTCGTTTAAGCACACAGTTTACGCACATGTACATCTTTATGGGATACTCCTTGTTATTGGTTTCAGTTTTAAAATACTAAATTTTATTAATAGGAATTTGTCAACTTCTGGCATTGTAAAGAAACATATTTCAACCACATGGGAACCAGCTTTTAAAAAAATGACTATCGCTGTAGTCAAGTTTACCTTATTTCCCTTCTGCTTATAAGAAAGTAAGTAATAAGACAATTTATGTTAATGTTTATCTCGAACATCATGAAGTAAATAGGAAAATAAGATTTTTATCAGTAATGTGTTACCAAGATGTAGAGAAAGTTATGTGAATGGAGCATAGCTTTTTCTTGATACCTGAAGTATATGGAACTACAGTGTAGTGATCACGATACAGGAAGAGTTAATAGGAGTGTTAAAGAATTAAAACCTTACGAATAAGAACACGACATAACCTCAAAAGAACTAGAAGGCTACAAGGACTTTCTTTTTCATTAAGTCGTTATTACACTATTATTAAGAGTGTTTCAGGACAAGAATGAGAAAACTGCATCCCTGTATCAATACATATGAAAAAGTGTTATCGTGATTTATCAAATGAAGATAAAATAAAAATGTAATTTGTTCATATATTGGATAAGCTGTTCTTTGACATAGAAGTACTTAATACTACGCACGCTTAGTGGTAAAAAGGGTAACAAAAGACAAAGTTAAAGCTTGTTTATCAGTGTTGCAAATAACGAAACGCGGACATTGATTGTATATAAGCAGTTTTTCCTTTGAATTAACTGTGGTAATATACCTGGTCGAAAAAATAATGTTCTACACGAATGTTGAATTAGAAATAGGAATAAATAACAATTTATCATACCTAACAGAATCTCATAGGTCAATTGCGTTACACATTTATGCGTATAACATTCCGACATACTCCTAAATGCATCTAGTATGTATGTTCACTGCAGCCAACGATTGAGGTAAATAATGGTCCCCATGGTTTATCAAACCTCCGTCTGTTTGATAAAACGCATTGACTTTGGGTACGATCCAGCATTTTTATAACCTCACACATTTTTGTATATAATTCTCCTGAGAATCATTTGAAGGTTTAATTTTCATTGTGAATACAGTTTATGGCAGGATCAGAAATGCTAAATTACTTTTCGGTCAGGACTGCCTATTTAAACCTCTATCTTTAGGTCTAATTTTATTCCAAACTTCCATCGTTGCCATAAGTGACATTTAGGCTCTTGAGAAACGCACATGTTGCCTTCTTCATTGTTCTGGACGTACATGAATCTGTGTTTGAATAATTTGCCGTCAGCAAGAACATCTGAAAGAGGTTAAGGAGAGCAGAGCAAAGAAAAAGACGAAGGGGAATAGTGGCAAGTGGAAGCCGTTATACATCAAGCAAACACTAGACAATGTTCAAACAGGCGGGCAGCCCACCAAACGGCCAAAACATAAATGAGAAAATGATGTACAGGCTCCATTTGCAGAGGTATGGCTAATCTGCTATAAATCTTGGCTAAAGTGCTGGCCGCTCGGCGCCGTATGGCTCCTTCGTTATTCATGGGAAGGCCCTGACCTTCTGTAGAGGAAAAGGGAGGGCGAATGGAAAATAGGATAGTAGAGGTGCCATCTTGTAGCGGATACTGGTACTGATGCAATGACATGGTCACGATTCCATACTTCAAGAAACGATACAGACAGCACAGCGTTGATGATTCGATTATGGCACAACCTGTGCACTGGAACATTGTTTCTGAAATTGATGTATTTATGATTTGTATACACTCTGCTTTAAACAGCAATAGTAGCCAAACTAACGCAGTGAAAATTCTTATTTTAATATGAAGAAACAATAAACAATATTACAGTCAGTGCGTCTAGAGTGTGTATGTGTGTGTTTAAAAAGTTTTATTTTATTATTTTCATTATTGCTTGATCAGTGAAAGAAGTCTTCATATTTTTGTACGTAATTATTTTGGTGTATTTCGTGCAGTTATTTAAATGCAATGTGTATAAATGGTACCGACATATTTAGTTTTCAAACGATTGATGTAAGTGATACAAACTGAGGCGCAAATCGGGAAACTCCGTTAAAACATTGATAACCTGAGAATTGCTTTTTCCCCTCCGTCAGGTAAAACAAAATAAGTTTGTCTAGTATAGATGGTGTCCCAAATAATATGCTTTATTAAACCCATCTAACAAAAATGGGTAAACGCTATGGACGAAGAAATTGGATTCATTTTCAAGTTTATTTTTTAAATAAAATCTTGAAAAAGACGGAAAATTTAAACTCCAGTACAGTTTGTTATATTTTCTGTTTATTAGGGATGAGAATTTTCTTTCTGTTAATTTTTTTTTGCTAGAATAACATTTAATTAAGACTATTACATAATCTCTGAAACAAAAATTATAATTTACAAGCACTGCAAAGCATATACAAATAAAATAATAATAATATTAATAACACATAATAATAATAATAATAATAATAATAATAATAATAATAATAATAATAATAATAATAATAATAATAATAATAATAATAGTAAAATGGGAAAACTTATGATATAACTGTTAAATCTTAATTCATTTCTCTTTAATTTCCATACCATTAAACACTAATCGCTTCTCACCCAGGGCCGGGTTCACTACCATGTGACCGCATGTGGAATTTGAGACGGTCAAAGCGGCGCAGGGCCTGGTTTTCTCCGGGTTCTCCGGTTTCCCCCACCATTGGATTCTACCGGTACCCCGTCTTCATTTCTGTATCATCAGTGTCATCGCCCACGGTCATATGTAGTAAAAGCAGGCGTTAAACACTATCCAAAAAACTCCAAGTTTTTCTTACTTCATGTATTTATTAATTCGTAAACAGTGCATTTATTTTCTTCCGTTTTTATATCACTTCCTTTAACATTCCTTTCATGGTTTCAACAAATATTAATAAGGTTTTAGATGCACCTTCTTATGAATATTCTTATGAATATAATTCAGTATAAAAATAAAATGAAATGGAGTTTTAATTATTTAAGCTTTAACTTCATACCTCTCGGCATCTCATTCTATATTGGACGTGAAAACAGCATAATTTTGCTAAGTGGTATCTTTATCAGGCTTGAGGTTCTTTTACATGCCTCAAAACTACGACACAGGATCAACGGATTTATTTCCGTTCCGAAGGAATAGATGCTAAGAATTTTTATATTCATCGCCCTTCGCCGGGTTTGAACCCGCAACCTTGGGTACAAGAGGCTAGCATGGTAACCATTTGACCACGGAGGGTGACAAAAATGTACAGGTTTATGGTTTTTATGAAAATTAATTATTGTTGCGTTTCTCATAACTGTACTTTTTGACACAATTTTGGTTTCAAATATCCTCCCTTTATCTCTTCTATGGGGCCATCGAAGGGATAAAAGCAATTATGTAAGGTATAGAAGATAGAGCTTTGATTTTGTACAGGTGCTACTGGTAACAAAATAAATTTTCATTCTGGATATATTAATTAATTTATTCAACTTAAGTAGCTAAAATAAAAAATTATCATATCATGCAGACATTAAGCTAAATGCACCATTTTTTAAAATTACATTTTTGATGTGTTCGTATGTTTTGTGTCAAAAATCTGATGCGTTCCATTCTCACGACTTTCTTTATATACCTGTAACAAATTATTTTCAAAAAAAAAATTCTTCTATCCACATCAAACTACTCAACATAAGCATTAGCAGACATGGTCGTATTACTTGCTTCCTTGCGAGCAGAAGGAAAATAAGGGAATACACCAGGCTAAAGCGATAGTCAAATCTTTTAAAAACTGGCCACCCGAAGGTTGAAATCCGTTTCTTTGTGAGGTAAAGGAATAAACAAGAACTCAAATAAGAAAATTTAAGGTATTTTAAACTTACACTAAAAACAAGGAACATCTTGGAAGTGGTCCACTCCTCGAAACAAATGAATTACATAAACTGTATTTTAACAAGATCTACACCTTTGCGTAGTAAGTTATTGTCTATCTTTTACGGTCTAGCAGTTATACAAAATTCTACAAAATTCATCCAGAATAAAGAGATCTTCAAAGGCTACTCCCAGAACATTGAAGCTATACGTTTAATTTATCATGTAAATATCTATCATATACGTACGGTATTTTAATCAAAATCGAGAATCTTTTTCACCAATTAAAAATTTTTTAATTTGTTTCATGCAAAGCGTAGTTTGGGGATTTACCTAAAACGTCTTCGTGTCCTAATTTTAAATACCAAGTTCACTATATTAATGACTTTATTTTTTGAGTTATTGTGTTCAAATTCACACGAACATACATACACGGACCTTTTTCTACAAATATTATTTTTTATACAGGGAACCCCAAAAAATGTATATTTGAGGAAATCTCGGTTTCGAATTTTTGAATGGAGTGAAATATATTCTCTACCTGTGTATCATGTTCTATTTAGAGAAAGTAAAATTAGTATGGCTGACATTTTTCTTTGGTGTATATTCTTTCTATAATATATATAATATATATATTCCTCAAAAAGTGGGAACTTATGACAAAAGCTCATGATTATACTAATTAATTCTATAAAAGTAATCTGTGACCAATATCAAAAATCCAACCAGATATTTTACTTCACATACTCTAAACTGCTTTTGGGTAGACATTTCACACCTTTGGCTGTATTTTTTTTTATTTGGAATAAGATATTGTATGAAATCGAGAAAATAACAAACATATTGAATTTGAGCAAAATCTTTAAAGTTTGTCATGAAGAGTCATTAAAACTGTGAAACACTTTAAAATCGCATCCAAAACATGTGTTACATCTGCCCTAGGAGAATCACACATTGTAAATATGTACTTTTAAGAATGCAACAAAATCGAATGAACAAAAGCACTTCTGTGTCGCCTTAATTTCTCCACAAACACAATATTTTTTTGTCTGCTTGTTCGTTTAGTACATTGCATTATGCGTTATTTTTGTCTTTAGAAAACCTTATTTTGTTCAATCCTACACCTCTTACTTTCTTTTCCTTCCTTACTTTCGCCTAAAAGTTTGTACTTGTTTTATTTAGAGATTGTTAGTTTCTTTTCTGTGTTGGTTGTTTATTTATAGATTTATAGATTAGTTTAGCCAGTAAAGCTAAGTACTGAATGTTTCTCCGTAAATGGTTTAAGGCTTTTTAAAGGAATGTGCACACAATGAGTCATTTAAAGCTATCAAAATGTAATTCTGAAGCTTTTTTTATTCAACTGAATTTCAAATAAGTGCTCAGAAATGTAGCTTAAATCAGCATACTAATATTTTTGAAAATGTATATCCTATACATAAAGTTTCTACATGTTTTAATAACTACTGACATTAAGAAAATGAAACGGACGAGGTAAATATATCAGTATCCAAATAATAAAGTAGATATTTCAGAATGAGGCCATTCAAATTTTTTTTTAGTTCCGGAATTTTGTCAGGACGCCGGCGCTGTATTCCCCTCTTTATCTTCCTCCTTTGTACAAGTTTCTATATTCCCTTTATTTACCTATTGTTACATACACAGACACATACACAAAGATTCAAACACGCATGTGCAAGGTGGGATTCGAACCCACGATTCCCTGCGCCACGAAGCACTTTAAGCGAGCGCGGCCACGGGGACCGACAGTGTTGGGCAGTGTGTTAACAGTAACTGTTATGCTAGCTAATAATTTATAGCAGACAGGCATCCTGATAAATTTCATGGTTTTGTGGTAAATACTTTCAGATAGCTCATAAAAGCTTCCAAGTCTGGTGTGTAATGACAGCAAATTCACATTCAGCGTAAAGCCCAAAGGGTCTAAAATGTTTCCCACTGTCCTGAATAAATTACATAGTGTTTCATGTTTTTGTTTGCACTATTGTACATTTTCCAATATTTTCCTATTCGTGCGCAGTTCTAATTGATTTGTTGCACTGTATAAAAAGATTCGCATCAGTCTCTCTTCCCTTCTCTCTTTGGTCTTCTCTCACACTCTCTGCGACTTTCTCTCTCCCGTATTTCATTTCTCTGTCCTTCGATCCCTCTCTAAATCGCTTCTTTCCTTGCTCTGCAACATGTATCTTATATGATGATTTTAAAATTGGTAATAAATCATATTTCTGCATTTTTATAGCAACTAAAAGGTAGTATAATATTTAGCAAGCTAATCCTTATAATTGTGATTAAAATATAGTTGCAATTACATCGTTTGTGGTATCTAATTCGTGTTTAAGAATAATAAGAAGGGAAAATGAGATTTCTTAAGTACCCAACTTAGTGTAACGCTGAAACCATCAAAATTTGACAAAAAAAAAAAAAAGGCTTATAAAATGCAAAGTAACATTCTTCAACTGTTTGTGATATTACACACCCCCCACACAGATACCCACCAATCTATTTCACTGTCACTTTATGTCAAGTACAATAGTAACCCAAACAAGCAAGAAAAATATTACAAAATATTACCTTTTAGTTTCAAATTATTTAATTAGCATAAAACGAATATGTACAAGTTTAACAATAAAATAGATTTTGTAAAGACATTTTAATGAAACAATAATGTCTGTAAATATCTCATATTGACCGTAGCATGTCATTTATATACTATTGGAGGGCCGGGAAAACTTGACGATTTGCAAAATTAAACTAACGACAAGAAATAAAATATTTACTTGGTAAATGTGAGATTTGTGGTGGACAAAGCGGCGCAGGAGCGGGTTTTCTCCTGGTTCCCCTATTTACCCCGCCATCACATTCCACCGGTGCTCCATCGTCTTTCCATGTATAATCAATGTCATCGCCTGCGATTCACATTACTTTCTCTACTTCTCTGCAGCAAATTCTTATTAAAAAGCCTATTGTGATATTTACTTAATGCTAACCGTAAAAAATAGCAGAAATAGTCTTATTGCTTGCTTCCTTGTAAGTAGAAGCGAAATAAAGGTGTTCCATAGGTTAAAGTGACAGTCGAAAGCTGGTTGCTATGTGACAGAAGTAATGAAGCGCCTTTGTTTGTATGGACAGGAGTTGACAAAATCCTATATGAGAAAAATATAATTTTCATAGCTGAAACCAAAAACAAGGAATATTTAAAAAAACGATCAATTCCATGAAAACATGCATATAACATAAATTGTGTGTTTTTGTGTGGTAAGTTTTTGTCCATCTCTTACGGTTAACCAGTTATGCAAAATTCCGTAAAGTTCGTCCAGAATAAAGTAGTCTTCAGAGGCTATTCCCAGAAAATTCAAGATATACATTTAATTTGTCAGGTAAATACCTTTAATATACGATATTTTAATCAAAATCGTTAGATCCATTTTTTGAAAATGAAATTTTTTGGAAAAAGTTCCACGCAAAGGGTAGTTTGGGGTGGGGGGATTTTTTTCAAAATCTTCGTGTCCCATCCCTGGAAGATATTAAACTTAAATACCAAGTTTGACATTTTACCGACTTTTCGTTTTTGAGATATCGTGTTCACAGACACACGGACACACGGACACACTGACACACGGACACACATACACGGACCTTTTTCTGAAAATACTGTTTTTGGATATTGGGGACCCTAAAACATATATTTCCGGTTAAATCTCGGTATCGAATTTTTTGGTGGAGTGCAATACCTTCTCTATACACTATGTACATAGTGCATATAGAGAAAGTAAAAAAAACTACCTGTATGGTAGCATGAACAGCATAACTAAAAAATCTGATGTGTTCCTTTCACATGATTTACTCGGCATGTCTACAATAAATTATTTTTAAAAAGCTTATGATTCTATTTACTCCCTGCTAATCGAGAAAAAATTAACAGAAATTGGCGTATTACTTGCTTCCTTCTAAGTAGAAGTGAAATAAGGAAGTACCATAGGTTAAATTGATAGTCAAAAGCTGGTGGCTAAGTGACTGAAGTTCCTTAGTTTGTATGGACACGAGTTCACAAAGTCCTACAGGAGAAAAGTATAGCTGAAGCTGAATTTTTTATAGCTGAAACATAAAACAAGGAATATCTTAAAAACAATCAACTCCACGAAGAAAATGTATATAAGATAAATTGTGTGTTTTAAAGTGCTCTACATTTTTTGTGTAGTAAGTTCTTTCCATCTCTTACGGTTTAGCAGTTATGCAAAATTCCGTAAAATTGACCCAGAATTCCCAGAAAATTCAAGATATACATTTTGTCAGGTAAATATCTTTAATATACGATATTTTAATCAAAATTGTTACAGCCATTTTTAGAACATCAAAATTTTCGAAAAAAGTTCTATGGAAAGGGTAGTTTGGGATGGGGGGATTTTTCTCAAAATCTTCGTGTCGCATCCCTGGAAGATACTAAACTTAAACACTGAGTTTCGTATTTTACCGACTTTTCGTTTTTGAGTTATCGTGTTCACAGGCACACGGACACACGGATACACGGACACACATACACACGGACCTTTTTCTGAAAACACTTTTTTTGGATACAGGGGACCCTAAAACATATATTTCCGGTGAAATCTCGGTATCGAATTTTTTGGTGGAGTGCAATACCTTCTCTATACACTATGTATATAGTACGTATAGAGAAAGTAAAACATTAAATTGTTTAAATGCAATACACTCTATTATCTAAATATATTCCGTAATCAAATTATTCCATACATCTCAAATTTTGAGAAAATTGTTTGATGCTTTTTTTAATTGGATCTTTGTACCGCACACAAAAGGTTTAGGTGTGTGCTATTTGCTATTTCGATTTTTGACCAATGGCAATAAAACTTTCACTTTCAACGTCTCTTAATCTGTAAGCCAGTTCGTCCCAAATTCATATCACAGTTGGTTGCTTGTATTTCTCATGTCTTAACTCGAAAGTTGTTTAGATTTTGTTGTAAATTCCATTTAAACGTGACTGATTACAAGTTATGAGACAGAAGACAACAATTACAGCGCCGGGTAGCTCTATGTATCTACATGTTAAATGATGGTGACGAGATGATAATCGTATTGTAACATGCTGCAACAAACTCCAACGTACTGCAGCGGGTGTATGCTAAACATGAGTTACGGCGGAAATTTATAAACGCGTTAGACCATGCCACTGCCCTCGGCTCACCAGCACTGGCGGCACAGTTTTGTATAACTAATTTATAAAGTCCCTGTACGTTGTTTAACGTAACCTCATTTCACTCCTGTTTTAAACAATCAATTTTGTCTAATATCCTCAAACCATTACATACTAAAATAGCAGTACTCGCTCTCTTACCGACGCCTGAGGCTGTATTGCAGGTATAAGAAAATGAATACTAATGCAACAGACATTGTAGTAGGACAATTGTTTTACTATTCATGAACTTATAATCGTATATTCAAACATGAAATGGTTTGATAACTCCAAGGGATAGACTTCCTAATGGACATTTAGTTAACAAACCTTTTAACTAACACAACAGTAATAGGAGCTAATACAGCATACCCTTAGGTTTCAGTACAAATGACAAGTTCAACCCGACTCCATCACTAAGATAGGCAATTCAGGTGAACCTAAGAAAGGTGCACTGCGTATTTGGAATGCAAAAGGTTGTTTATTGCCACTGCAATAAAAAAAAAAAAAGATCTGTTCCTTTTTTCCGCGTGGATGGTATCGCAGTGCACAGTAAACCATTCGCAGGAGCATAGAGCAAAGTTTATCTCTCTCTCTCCCTTCACTCAAAGAGTAATCAGTTGGTGACACCAGCTCTATTGCAAGACTTGTCTCATTCTGCATTAATTTATTTCTGTTAAAGAAACATTTTATTCATTGGAATACATTTTAAAATGTTCTGTATTAATTGTTAAATTAATTGGACTTAAGTAAAAAAAACGAGCAAACGTGGTAGTGCCTTTTTCCTTTCTGAAAAATATATTCAAAAACTGCTCATCTAAAATATTATATTGCGTCGTCCATCCACATAATAATTTCGTCGTCATAAATATTGTCATAAAATCAAAGTATTATTAATTGTCACTTACTTGGACAATTGTCGATACCTCTTGAGTCATCAGCGTCATGTGGACAATCTAGCTGCAGCGCTGGTAATTTTCTTCTCGGCTAGCTGATCCTGCAGCCACAGTCTTCGAAGTGTTTATTAAATTCTTCGGATTTGTTTATCTCCGGTTATTTTCTCTCACCATCGTTAATCTTAGGTTTGCTTGGTCTCAGGGCGAGTGGATGTGCACGGAAATGAAAGTTCAGATCTCTTTAAATTTTAGAATTTAATGCGTGATTTTGGAACTCAGCAGGAGATAATTATTGTATTCTGACGAACAGACATTCACAACTTGACCTACACTAAGCGAACTTCACTCATAGTAATAGTTACCTTACTCACATTTTAACGACACTTAGCGAGCTATCAGACACAACGTCTTACAGGACTTTAAGATGTCAAGCAAAATCCTGGTGCTTTGAAAACAACGCGATGTTTCTAAACCATTAGCTAGACCTTTTTATTCAAAATATTATTCCCGTATCGATTTATTTCAAATTACAACTGAAATTCTTATGTTTTGATTCGTTTTTTTAACTACGTGACTAAGAAAGAAGGTCTAAAAGAAAGTTTCGGCCTCTTACCGTTTACAAGTCCTTATTACACTGACTCCGTGCGTTTATTGATCTGACTAGGAATATTTACAACCTATGTCCTTTTGCTACTGTTCCTTGTGAACAAATACAATATTTGGAGTGAATTCCCTTCGCTCATTACAACTTACACTGCAGTTTCTTATTCTATTAAAATATTTTTCCAAATATATTAGATATCTCCTAAATTAAGTTATAAACACTCGCTTAGAACACACACACACACACACACACACACACACACATATATATATATATATATATATATATATATATATCAATAACATGAATGATATGCACTTTTGATTGATGAGTTTGATTACAAACCGAGCAGAAATAACGTCTCAATAGCATTCCTGCCAATATACCACATCACTACTTAAAATGGTGAGTTGATAATGAATTAGTGTCTGCGAATTATCTCCTGACCCAATTAAGAATTACCCAGTAGAGTCCAAAACATTCTCTAGTCCACTCATCCATTGTTATTGGAATAGCATACGTTAAACAAACACTATCAGCATGATTATTAGGGTTATCAAACTACAACATATATATATATATATATATATATATATATATATATCATTCAAGATTTTTGGTGCACTTATGTAATCCAGTTCTTTCAAATCCCTCGTTTCTCCAAACAAGGGACTGATAGTAATTATGGTTGAATGTATGCCTATATTCAGCTACACATATAGTGAAAGTATAATGGAATATATATATATATATATATATATATATATATATATACACATATTTATTTATTTGTAAAATCAGTTCTGAGATAATAGCATCTTCAACCTTAACATGTGTATTCGGCTACGCAGAAGCATTCCACTCCGCGAAAAGGAACGTTTTAAATGTTTGATTTCTATATGTGTATATTCCATTGCATACCCACATTTTCCAAAGAAAAAAATGTGGTAATAGCTAATAGTGGTTTCTTATATTAAAACAAATTGAAATGTTTTTTATGTGGTCAAATTTTGTGAAAAACTTTTCTTACATATAGATGCTATAACTAAAATGTTCTTAATATGTTTTAGTATTTGCTGGCTTTCGATGTGATTAATTTAATGTTTTCCCCCTTCTTTACCGCTGCTTGTGTACCAATTTCACATAGGTGCATTAATTTTTTGGAATTTTTAGGGTAATTTTGTGGTTCCTTTGCAAGCATCAAGCAGGCAGTCGTTTAAGGGGTTTTTATCTTTTATTAACATCAGAAAAGGTAATTTTATTATTAGTTTTCAAAACGCTATATCCCAGGTACTGCACTCAGAGAAAAAAGGCTATAGTGAGTGTGAAACATCTCCACATTTAATGCAATAATGAAAGTGAAGTTTTCAATTCTGATGATACTGTATTATATTTGGTTGACACAAGCAAAATGACGTTTAAAATAGTTTTCAATATAAAGCCTGCCAATTGTAGAGTTGCCCAGCAACTGTATCCCCTTTACATAATACTTCACAAATGAGTATAATTATTTGTTGCCTCTAGTATTAGAGAAAAACATAGAGCTTCCAGAATATTACGTTACCACCGCATGTGATTTCGCGTCACGGGAAAGGCCGGCTGCCATCCTAACATGCGGAAGCTCACCCGTATGCCTGCTTGGACTATGGTGTGCGAATAGGGTAACACGCATTACTTGCTGAACCTAATTTTAAGGTCGCGGGGGGCGATGTTTTTTTCAAGCGTAAAAATCCTTAGCATTGTTTCATTCCGAAGGGAAGTAGTGCCAGTTGTTCAGTGTCGTAAATTTACGCCACATAGAACTATCTCAAGCCTCATAAAGAGGCCTCTCAGCAAAATTGTGCAATCTTTCATGCCCAATATATGTATTATGATAACAGTTTCATCTAGACGGCCCGGGTTCGATCCCAAGCAACCGTATGTGAGATTTGTGGTGGACAAAACGATACAGGGACGGGTTTTCTACGGGTTCTCCAGTTTCCCCCGCATCACACTCCACCGGTGCTCCATCTTCATTCCATGCATCACCAGTGTCATCGCCTGCGGTGTCACAAGTAGTAAAAGCAGGCGTTAAACGCTACCAAAAAGATCATAACAGTTAACTTTGATAGGCATAACAGTTCAACAGCATTTATAAATAAAAATCAATTTCAATTTTGGTACAGAGATGAAGTAATCACTGATACTGTGGTGCCACCTCCATCTCAGATGAGCAGTTTGTGATTTAAGTAAACAAAACATATTTGAAATACTCAAAGAAAGCAGAGGAAACAGAACTACAATTTTACAGTGGCCGAAATGGTGCCCAACGGTACATTTTTACCAGTATAACCTTTTTAACTGAGAGAGAAGGAATTTTCCAACGTTTCCTATGAAAAACATGTAGTTTTAATTAACGATGTAATAGTATAGGTTCAGTTATTTATGGCATGTGCAGTTACCGAAATAGAAAATTCCTTGCGAGCGGTTAGGACATATTATGGAAGATCTGTAATAAAGTTGTACATGAAATGCAAAATATGGTAATGTGTACTTCTTATCCTTAAGGCATCACTAAACCTTCAAAACATGAATTTTTCCTACTTCTGTGGCATTATAATGGCAACCTATAAAGCGTTTGTATTCAAAAAAGTACCTCTCACCTCCATTCATTGCTTACCTTCTTGGAATAGAGAATGTACACCCCCTGGACTTATAACCCACATGTCGAGGAGCGGAAGGGCCCTGAAGCAAAGAGTAGCCAGGATGGATTATCTGTACAATGCCCGGTATGAGAGTGAGGAGGAGGAGGAGGATAATATGAAGTGGATGAAAAGAAAGGTGATTTTGGAGCAGGTCGTCAAATGAATGGTGGGGAAAACCGGCGAACCCGAAGAAAACCTCACCCAAACGCCACTTTATCTACCATAGATTTTACATGTGGTTTTTTGAGATCGAACCCGGGCTGTATTGGTGAGAGCCAAACTATCTAACCACTTGGCCATGGTGCTTCCATGCCTTTTCGCCTACAAGTTATCAACGTCAAGTTTTCGCCATGACTAATAATAATAATAATAATAATAATAATAATAATAATAATAATATAACCCCGTGCTCTTACAGCTCCTACGGGCGTAGGGTTACCAACCTGACTGCCGGCGTCATGCCCACATAAACAGCAGAGATGGACGGTCATCCAATCGATACGGAGATTTAATGCCGGTCCCTATGGCCGCGCTCGCCAAAGCGTCTCGCTTTGGTGTTTCGCAGCGCAGGGGATCGTGGGTTCGAGTCCCGTCTTGGGCATGGGTGTTATATGTTTGTGTATACGTGTGTAAAAGGTAAAACAGAAATTCAGTAATCATACAGTTATCAAAGTAAGCAAATTAGGTAAATAAAAAGTAGGGTATACAGCGCCGGAGTCCCGATCAGACTCCGGAACTGTATTTAAAAAAAAAATGTGACTTATGGAAGTTATCCACGCATTCTCGAGCCGGAATATTAGCCATCATGACCAGATTCGTTGCCCATCGCAGCTCCTCACCTTCTTCTCGATGCTGATTAGGCACCGGTCCTATACCTAGGACTTAAAATCCGCACTCACATGGATGGGATCGAATCGGTTCGCATTCCGTGGTCGCGAACCAGAGCACCATGCTTGGGGCATAGGACCCTCATGATGTATTACACATAAAAGTATCTTTTTGTGCAACTATTGGTACTTGACACTAAAGGTAAGTTCATGAGTGCAATGAGTAAGTATTATAATCAATTTACAAATAGTTATATGTATACAGAAATGAATTTTGTTGTTCTGTTTTCCATCATTTAATGCAGATGCAGTAAGACACGAGCAACCAAAATATCTCGATGATTCGTCAAATTTTGTACTTTTTATTTATTGTGTGTTAATTTTTTCCCTCTAATTTGAAGTTAGTAGTGAGGGAGTAATTGTCACTTCCGGAAGGCTTTGGAATTAATATTTAATAGCTGACTGAGTGGGACGCATCGTTATTAAAGATATTTCTATAAGTTCACATAAGTAGTATATTTCTATACATTTGTTTAAAAAGCTATTCGAATATCAAACTTTAAGTGCAGCACGAGTAAGGAGTAAATATTCTTTCGGGAAAAAATCCATAGCCTTTTTGACCTAGCATGTTAATAACTGTTTTATGTAGCGGGAGTAAAAGGATTTTCTTACTGCACAGAGGTGTCCAAATACCTAAACAAATTTCCAGTGGGTTTTAGTCTACATGACCTACGTCGCAGATAGAACAACAAGACTATCCATAGTCTTTTGAAGTCTTCAAAACTGTAAACAATATATAAAGGCGCTATTCACTCGCTGATGCATTATGGGGCACAAGTTTGGGAAGCAGCTATGACCAAGGAGTTTAACAGGATCAAATTCAACAGGGTCCAGAGACTTATAAATATCAAAATAGCTAAGGACTTTTGCACTACTTCCAGTGAAGCACTATGTATTCTGTCAAGTGTTACTCCCATTAAATATGAAACTCTTGAATCTGTTCTACTGTACAATATTTCCAACTGAAGACTGCACTATCGGCTCAAAATTGACATCCCAGGAATACAACAATATAGGATTCATCCAGCTGGTATAGTTGAAATAAAAGATGCAAGCTCACAACCACCCGACTTGCAAATACCCACCGACGGTAGCAAGAATGAATATGGGGTAGGAGCAGGAGTTGCCATATTCGTATAGGATAATTTCGTAAGTGAACACAAATAAAAATACAAACTATCCCAAAAATGTTCCGACAATCAGGCCGAGCAAATTGCCAGTCTGGAAGCTTTAAAACTGATTACTGGAACAACATGGAGGAAAGATCTCACTCTTACACGCATACAGCCAAATAACAATAGATTCCTAAAAATAACGCCAACAACCGTATCCAAATAACGGAATTAATAAGAAGAGAATATATTAAGTTTAAAAGAGCAAATTGGGAACTAGGTTTTGTTTGGATTATAGCGCACACGGGTATCGTCAGTAATGAACTTGCTGGTCAGCTCATAAAACAAGGAGCAATGTGCCAAGAAGATGAAATCCACCATAAAATACCAAAAAAGTGCACTGAAAAGGGAGTTACACCAAGAGAGTTTAACTAAATGGTAGAGCGACTGGGACAGCTCTACAAATGGGTTTTTCTCTAGACAATTCGTATAACGGCTGCAAATGAAAATAATACTACAAATCTGACCGCAGTGACCAGTTGACAACGGAAACTCAGGGGCCTACCTTAACAAATTTAAGATTCTAGATAAACCAAACTGTCCGTGCAGCATAGAAGAATAAACTATAAATCACCTAATTTACGTGTGTCCAGTGTTAAACAAAGAAAGAAAAAACTGATTAACAGAACTCATAATCAATGGCCAGAAAGTAAAAGTACATTATCAATAATTCTTACTTCACACACTTCAAATCGTTTGTTAATTCCATTGGTTTTGACAAACACTGAAAGACTAATAATTACAATATCAAATAGCCATCTGGTTAAAAAGAATTGTAAAGCTGTGTACTGACAACCGATTATGTGATTTATGCTTAGCATGTAGTATTAATACAATAATGGAGCATGCTTTATTAATAAAATAAATAAATAATGTTAATTTTCTAGTAATACTACTTAATATATA
The DNA here is from genome assembly GCA_030762935.1 of Hymenopus coronatus. Taxonomy (NCBI): domain Eukaryota; kingdom Metazoa; phylum Arthropoda; class Insecta; order Mantodea; family Hymenopodidae; genus Hymenopus; species Hymenopus coronatus. Next base: position 330,995,120 of record CM060900.1, read on the forward strand.
ATTTGAAGTTAAACTTTATTCGATGAAAGTTGGATAAACCGATGCTTACATGTTTCTCATGTGTATTCCGATTCGACAATCATTAATCACATTTTATTTCCATTTCGAAATATCATACTATTAAGAAGTTGAAGTTCGCCCTATGTTTTTCTCCGCCTCCAAAATGTATTACATACTGTCAGTCGTATATGCGTGACCTAAGGCAATATCGGTCTGAAGGTACTTGCAAAATAACAAATCTTTCTCGAGACAAGCGCTGTTCATATCCCTTACCTATTGGTACATTTATCTCAGTTGCTCATCTTTTCACATCCCAATAGAAGATTAAGTACATACTTTTTCATTTGTTCTTGGTGTTATGTCTTCATGGTTTGGACCTTTATTTATGTTCTGGAATGAACATATTTCGCAAGTGATCCTGCGGATATTAACAAAACACGTAATACAAATTTCGAAATTTCTGTTATTTGTGTTAAATAGCACTGAATATTAAGTTATAAGACATATCTGGTAGCTGTACGTATTAAATAAAGTAGGAAAGAAAAATCTTAATCTAAAATCTTGCAAACCACGAATACTTTCTTCAACATCTCTTATTATATAAGGTGTCTAATAAATCCTTTTTTATTTAGGGCGTCAAGCACAGAACTCCACCTCTTCCAACTATGTGCAGTTTGTTTACTACTAGAATTGGTCACTAGTTTGAACTATTAAGATATAATGAAGAAAGATATACACCTCCAGAGAGCTGATATAAGGCTTAAGGAACTTATCACATCCATAAATATTTATTGTATGGCTGGCTAATTTTGAGTTTAAATAATTGTCACTCTTACATATATGTTAAACAAAATGCAACTATTTACAGCTTTAAAGTGGATCCATCTAAATAAAAATGCCTCAAGGTTTCGCCTTAGCTCCAATATAGTGCGTTTCGGAATATATCATTCTCAGAAGCTATATTATTCGATATTTTTTCTTTTATTAATCAATTACGTCGCTTAAATAATCAGTACCTCTGATAATTGTTAATGCATTAATTAGCTTGTTAACGACGTTGTCAAATGTCGAGAACGTATCAGCGCCATGAGTTTAACATAATTTCGTCTCAAAGTTCTTTTTCATGCCAGTAGGTCCACATACGTGACGCTGTCGCTTTTAAGCACACTTAAAATCATCGATCTGGGCGGGGTTGGAACCCGCGAGCCTGGGATCAGAATGCCAGCGCCGAACAAAGTGAGCCACCCAGACCGACATTGAAGAGTGCTGGTTATGTTAGACAAGACTGATAGCTGTGTTGTAAAGTGTAACGTATGAAGATGTATTCGTATTAAAACACTAAGTAAATGAAGTCATGTAACGTTAATCAAGCAGTTCTAATACGAGTTACACAGCAGCGCATGAAAGTTACGATAACATGTACCCAAGATCTTAAATTTACTCTCTAAATCATATCCCAGCGCTTCCTCAGTCTGCAGAACTGGATGCAAGTGGTTTCATCAACCTAAGTGGCATCTGTGGTTCAATTAACATGCCCAGATCGTGACACAGCAGTGGGAGTTTTCATTACTCACTTTCAATGTACGAGGGCCGCTTTTTTTCAACTTCCGATAGGCTATAAATAAAGGAAACTTCATAGAAAATAATATTTTATTACTAAAAGTATTGTACACTTATGGTTACTTTTCAACATAATCACCGAAAAGATTGAGACATTTATCGTACCTGTGCACAAGCTTTGCAATACCCCCTTCAAAAAATGTTGCCGCCAATGATCAGAAATAAGCATTGACGTTGTTTTGAAGATCTTCGTATTTTACGACGTTTGCGGAGAGCCATTCAAAACAAACGAAGAGGAATGTTGACTTCAGGAATTGTGTTGATCCATGACAACGCTCGTCCACACACTGCTGGTAGGATCCATCGGGTCCTTGAACAATTTCAATGGGACATTTTCGATCATCCGCCGCACAGTCCTGAACTGGCACCCAGTGACTTTCACCTTTTTCCTGAAGCTAGGAGGACAGCACTTTCAAACCAACGAAGTTCTTTAAAACAACGTCAATGTTCATTTGAAATCATTGGAGGCAACATTTTTTGAAGTGGGTATTGCAAAGCTTGTGCACGAGTACGATAAATGTCTCAACCTTTTCGGTGATTATGTTGAAAAGTAACCATAGCTGTACAAAACATTTAGTAATAACATAATTGTTTTCTATGAACTTGTCTTTTATTTATAGCATATCGGAAGTTGAAAAAAACGGCCCTCGTATGTACTGGTTGAATGGGTAGCAAAGGAGAACGAGGGAGAAATGGTTTCGCTAAGAGGAAGAAAGTCTCATCCTTACTTTCTGGTATCACAGTTTTGCAATGGATTCATAAATGATGTCACTGAATCTGAACGCGACATTATAGTTTATGTTCAGTGAAATAGGAATTCTGACAGAAATTTCTGATTTATTGATTATTTGTACAAAAATGTTCAGCAATAAATAGATTTTGTGCTTTGGCAATGCGAGGGTATAAATTGCGTATTTCGCTTGACCTTGTTCAGAGAAAACCACAGAACGTAAACCAGTTCATTTAGGATATCATAGTACAGGTATTTTACGTACTACTCACCAACAATGTAATTGTTGGAGTTTTCAGACATATATAAAAACATAAAATTTCCTTTACATATATCCAATTTTACTTTTAAGCGGAATATTTATGTACTGCAGTTAGTAATTATACAATTACGGTTTATTCGTTTTTTTTAATATATCATAACTATTTTAATTTCACAATTTATACTCAAACTACCCAATATAATCTTTGATATGTGTTCTATAAAATACGCTTCAACTACTTTCAATACTTGACTTACAGTAAAAAGTAAGAAGGGTAATAATTTCAACATAACCGTATTAAAATATTGGGAAATCTTTGAATTCGTTCGAGATGGAAGTACAGAGACGAACTGTTAATTAAAGTGGTGATGGAGATGGACAATAATTTACTTTTACCTAACATCACACGTGAATTGGGGTTATAGTTTCCGCTGTAGGCCGCAGAGCGCAGTGTAAGAAATGACGCGGTCTACAGCGGGAACTCAATGGACTATGGCCGTGGGAGCCTACACATATATCACTATTAAACAATACTGAGGTTAGGGGTTACAATATAGTACACAACATTTGGACTTTTCAAGTACACCGAAAATCTTCCAAGTAACAATTTCAATCAACAAAGTTGTTTATTTCCCAATAAAGAGAAAGGCGTATTTTTACTGCTAAATCATTCAATATTGTATGGAACCGGATGGTCATTAGCATTAAACTATATTTCATTTATCCAGATGTAAGGTGCACCAGGTTCAGTAATCAATTTCTGTGGCAAGATGTAATGATGACATAGCGGTTTCTTCAAAAAGCAATGCTGGCATAAGCTTGGCTTTAACTATGAAGTTTCCGTTAACCTTAAGTCGGAGCTGCTGACACTGTCGAATGCACTCCCGTCCAACTTCCACATTAAGCGCATGTAGTTTATTTAAATGTGTTAATTTCAAGTAAACCAGGTACATGAGATGCGTTCTATGTGGAATTTAGGTAACCCCTTGAGTTTTCTCCCTTTTGCTCCATAATCATGCGTTTGTAAAATGCATTTAATTGATAATAAAGGCATTGTGTCTCCTCGCAACCTTGTGGATTTATCTATAGCTCCCGATCTCTCCACAAATGTATACCCCGCTACACCTTAAACTCTGAGGCCACCTGCTTCCCTCTCGCAGGCCCGAGTACTTTTCCCTATTTTGCAAACTGAAAAACTCGTTCAGAGGACATCCTTTCGAAACTATGGAGGAGATTCAGGTGAATGCAACAAGGGAGCTATGTGCCATCCCAGAAAATGCGTTCTAGTAAGCGTTCCAAAAATGGAACTAATGATGAGAACGGTGAATGCCAGTAGTGAGAACTATTTTGAGGACGACAGTGCTTAAAATGTTGTACTATAGGCAATAAAGGTGATTAAGCAAAAGTTCGGTTCCTTTTTAACACGCATCGAACTTTCCCTGTTTCTATCCGAGTCATCACAGTGTGCTATTATACCCAACCGACCTTTGTAAGGTTCCCACGAAAGTGTATTAAAGCTAATTTAAAAACACTGTGATTGCCACTTCCTCCCAGGTACGCAAGAGTTGACGTCCTCGACACAAATCCTGAGACTGACGCAAATGAAGTTACTAAGGAAACTATGTCACAGAATGAATATAAATGTTACAAAATTAATACAATGCTCAGCTAACTGATTTAAGTGAAGCGGTCCTTGCATCAACTTTGAAGTATTAGTACCTACTGGCTTATGAAAGTTTGAGGAACAGTATTACATATACAAGATAATATTTTGATTTTACGAATAGCATTATGTAATAACTGATAGTGGTATCTGTATAAATAATTCTTTCTTTAAATCAACTTTGTCAATTAAGATATATTCGGTATTATTGAGCAAGTATTTAGAAATTACTATAAAAATGAATAAAAAAAAAGAAAAAAGACCAAAATGTAAATATCCTAAAATGTTAATAGTTAATCCCAGTACATATAAATCTCTGGGATACACTCACATATCTCACAAAGTCTTTGTTTAATTGAAATGAAAACACATGCTAAGCGCAGCCCCACCTTCGCACAACTATTGAGCACTCTATTTTAACTGCACCATTCATTGTATTTACGCATCAATTTTACGTAGCAGATATAGTTGAAGTACGGACGAATAATAACATATTCATCTTACATTATCAAGAACAAACCACCTCACGCCTGTGCTATGGGGAGTCATTGTTACATCCCACAGCCGATGAATTAAACATGCAGTGATCACTGGTCAACCTCCAACTTTGCCTGGAAGCGTGACAGACTGGCAACCAAGAGGATTCTTCAATATGGGCGCTGTATGATAGCTAAAGCTTGCTGCTGTTGCCTGGTATTGATAGGGAAGCCATCTTAAGGGTACACATGCTTGCGATTCTTGATATCCACAAGTATCAGAATTCATATACATTGAGCATTTCATTCTACAAATTACAAGCAAAGATTAGGCTGAATAAATTGCAGATTAGATAAGCCGGCACCTAAAATACGCGAGACTTAACATTTTTCTGATAAGCCAGTCATACTTCACAATTGCCAATTACAATAATGGACTATAAATGTTTGAAATGCATACAAAACCAACACAGTTAGGTTTAAGCATTATATTTAAAAACGGTATTTTCCGGGCAGTTGTGCCGTGGTTGTTGGTTAAAATGCGAACCATACGTTTCGCTGACTTCTGCGATCAGCATCTTCAGTGACAGTCACTATAGGAGGTACTATTTTGATTTTACAAAAAATATTGTGTAATCAATGGTAGTGGTATCTGTATAAATTGTTCTTTCTTGAAATAAACTCTTCCTATAGTGAATACCACTCAAAATGCTGATCGCAGAAGTCAGCGAAACGCATGGTTCGCATTTTAACTTAAGATCACGGCATAACAACCCGGAAAATACAGTTTTTAAATATAAGGACACCGACAATGAAAATAGCCTAAGACACTCTTTATGAAATTTGCAGTACTAATATTTTATTAATACCTGTACATGTAATTACAGAGAATTATTGACAATTATACCCTTATTTTTCTGTTGCAATAACTTCAAAATAACATTAACCAAAATCAGTAATTTTTAATTTATCTAATGCTGTTTTAGATAGAAAGTTCAAAGTAGATTCAGTGCTTTATTTTTCTTTTATTATTATTGTTGTTGTTGTTAGTAGTAGTAGTAGTAGTAGTAGTAGTAGTAGTAGTAGTAGTAGTAGTAGTAGTAGTAGTAGTAGTAGTAGTAGTGGTGGTGGTGATGGCGGTGGCGGTAGCGGTAGCGGTAGTAGTAGCAGTAGCAGTAGCGGTAGTAGTAAGTAGTGGTAGTAGTAGTAGTGGTGATGGCGGTGGCGGTGGCGGTAGCGGTAGCGGTAGTAGTAGCAGTAGCAGTAGCAGTAGCGGTAGTAGTAAGTAGTGGTAGTTAGTGATGGTGGTGGAGGTGGTAGTTGTAGTGGTAGTAATAGTAGTATTGTTTGCAGCAGTAGTAGTATTTTAACATCTTTATTGTTATTATAATATAAAAAAAATTGTTTTATATTGTTATTCTTCCTGCTGTATACTGTTAATCAGAAATGACCGAATATGTTACTTCTGATTATGCTTCCCAAGTAACTGAGTCTGAACATTGTCAGTGAATTTATAGATAATAATAAACACAATCTTCAGCAGACTTAGAACAAATGCTATTAAAGTTAAAAGAAAAGGATGAACCATCTAAATTGCATGTGCACAAATAAAATACTAAACGCTATGCTTAGCTAGCGTCCAAAAAGGGAAGAAATCACATTTAGCCCATCCAAAGGAGCGTTTGGGTTGAAAATTCGAGATGTGAGGCAGTAACATGTTATAAGGCCTAATATTTGAAGGGCAGAAGAAACCATTAAAATCAAAACAGTTATTGGAAATGTAAGGTGACACAATGTGGTGATGGCATAGGGTGCTGTGTACCTGTGGAGTGAGACAATGAGCTAACTTGGGACCTGTTTCTCACGTTGGAAGATTTGGAAACTGAGGGAGTAATTCTTGTGGGAAGTCCTTCTTGTTCCCTTAGAGTTGTTAGGCTAAGGAACTACCTGCCGTTTAATTTAAAAGTGATCTCAAAATTTAGGATTATAGGAAAGGCGCGAGCTTTTTGGTTTTACAACTCCAAAGCTCTGTTGAGATGTTTCCAGGCATAGAGTTAGTTTGAACATATTTATGTTTGTCTTATTTTAAACAGCAATGGATATGTTTTGATAATTGGATTATTCGTTGGTATAAATGTGTAATTTCAGATGGGGCCTACTTTGAAGGCGATAAAATAAAATTGGATGAATAATTCATTTTTTGTGTTTTATTGGCAAATTCCCGGAACTTTCTTGACACAGTAGTATACGATAGGTAAACATAACCTGAAAAAAACTATGCTGTGTTCCATTCACATAGCTTTCTCTACCTATTCTGTAACGAACCATTCTTAGAAAAACATATTCTTCTTTGTTATTGATGCTAATGGAGATAAAAGCTAGGGGAAATGTCTTATTACTTACAATTATTAGTACGTTATAAGAAGAAAAAAATAAGGGAATAGACTGGAGAAAGTAGCAATCAACTCTTAAAAAATTTTGCTATGTGATTGAAATTTGGTTTTCTTTGCATAGTCAGCAGCAACGTAAAAGAAAAGGAATGACAAACTCCCGTTTGAGAAAACTTTAAATATTTTGGAATTAAAAACAGAAAAATTAATATCTCGAAAATGGTTACTTCCACAAAAAAAGGTATATGCCATAAATTGTGCATTTTTAAGAGAACTACATTTCTTGCGTAGTAAGTTTTAGGTCTACCTCTTCCAGTTTACCAGTTATGCAAAAGTCATTCAGAATGAAATGATTCTCAGAGGTTGTTCCAAGAGGATTCAAGATGTAAATTTTATTTGTCATATTACGGTCTCGCAATATGTTAAACATATGTTATTTTAACCAAGCTCGTTAGTGCCGTTTTTGATAAAATCAACATTTGCGATAATCTTTCCCTGTAAAGGGTAGCTTGGGGTGGAGGGATTTTCCTGAACATTTTCCTATCATCTCATTGGAAGACGCTATTTTAGATATCATGTTTGGTATTTGACCGACTTTTCGTTTTTGAGTTATCCTGGCCAGACACATAGATACAGAACTTCTTTTAAAAATGATTTTTTGGAGATTCCCAGAGGTCCTCAAAGCATGTATTTCTGGTGAAATTAGGGTACGAAATTCTTTGTATATATGACGTTCTCTACCTGTTCCACAAACAAAATATTCTTACAAAATATATTCCTTTATCTACAGCGTGGTAATCGAGATGAACATTAGCAGAAATAGTATTTTTATTAGTTCCTTATAAGCAGAATGTAAATAAGGAAATATACTAGGCTACATCTGGTCGCTATTTGAAACAATTGAAATTCGGGTTCCTTTCCATGACTAGGAGTAAAACCAAAGAGATATGAAATGATTTCCCGTTTGAGAAAAGTTTAAGCAGTTTAAATAAGATTGAATTCAATAACAAGGGTTTCTCCGAAATGGTTTTCTCCACTAAAAAGGAAGAAAGAAAAAAAAAAGACATAAATTGTCCTTCCATGAGATCTACATTTTTTGTTGCAAGCTAATGTCTGTCTCTTACGGTTTACCACTCGTAAGTATAGGAAAGTCCTTCAGAATGAAGAGGACTTGAAGGCTATTCCCAAGAAATTCAGGATACATACATATTATTTACCATGTAAATATTTTAATATACGGAATATTAATAAAAACGTTGCAGCCCTTTTACCGAAAATTTAAAGTTTCCAAAAATGTTCCATGTTAAAGGTAGTTTGGGGTGGGGAATTTTCCTGAAAATTTTCGTGTCGCATTCTTAAAAGATATTGAAATTAAATATCAAGTTTGATATTTAACGGACGTTTCGTTTTTGAGTTATGTGCTCCATACATACATGCTCTCCCCCCCTCTCTCTCTCTCACACATACACACATACATAGACAGATACAGACGCACCATTTTATAAATGTGCTTTTTTATTCAGGAGTTCTCAAAACATGTATTTTTGGTAAAATCACTGTATCACATTTTTGGGGTGGAATACCATACCTTCTCTATCTACTATGCACATTGTACATACGTGCTAGAGAAAGTGCAAGGAAAACCATAACATATTGCAGCTAAAACAAGTACGGTGACCCTGAATTCTGTTGTCTGATCGGTGGACCACGCAGAAAATATTAAAACCAGTGCTTCTTAAGTTTGTGTTTTACACGAAAACTATTGAATGTGTTAAGACTGAAGAAATATTTCGTAGCCAGCGTGAATAATAAACAATGTGGGATGTTTAACTAGCAAAGGAAAGTGAGCCTTTGCATATACGTAGCTTTGTCGGCTATAAACTCGCCCTTCATCTTCAAGCATTTACACAGTACTGTGGGAGTTACCGCAGACATTGACTTATGTGAGTTATTATTCTGTACCAACCCCTGTAATTTGTTAAACTTTTGCCTTTACAGTGGAAAGTGCGTCCCCTAATCGCCCTGTCATAACAGACTGAGGGTAATCGTACATTGCCTTCAATTATACCGACCACAACTTATGTTCAGGCCAAGAAGGTGGCCCTCTCACCTCACTCCATCACTTCTTGACCACGTTTGTATATTGATTTCAAATAACAGCAATTTTCTCTTCAGCTCTTGTTACATTCCGCCTATTTGAAGACCGTAGGCCGCGGAATGTGCTCGTACTAACCCTGCTATTTATATGACAGGCAAGAAATAAATATATGTTTATACCTCGCTCCTGTTGAAATACAAAAACTGTTAAACCTGAGTGAAATAATGCATTATCTTATTAAATTCTTATTCATATATTTTTCTCCTTGTTTAAATACATGAATTTCGGAAAATATCGTCTATTCAACTGGTATTGTGTTTGCTTTTCCTCTTGGTTAATAGTTAAGCTTTTTCTTGTTTTTTTTTTTTTTTTATCCACAGTTCATTCATAATATCTTGTAATACATTAAACTTTACATATTCAATTCTTTTGTGGTATTTAATGGGACATTAGAAAGTTGCATTTTATTCGGCGAGCAAGGTGTTATACTTCAGTGTTTAATTGTATGTAAAGAAAGAAAATTGGGCACTAATGGGGTAGTATGCCAGCAGAGATGGTAGCGATGAAGGTGTTGAATATCAAGGGAAGAGAAGAATTAACAAAATGGGACAATATTTGATAATGGTAAAAAAGTGGATAAGAAAAAGGAAAGAGAGAGAGAGAACATTAGAGAAAACAGAGAATGGATGGAATAGGTAGCCCAAAAGAGGGCTACAAGTAACAGGGAGCTAAGCGAATGTAGTGCCTAAGCAGTACTCAACCTGATTGTACACTAGAATAAGTAGTATAATTTAAGTAACAAGGTATGAGTTTTGCAAATAGTTGAAAATATAATCTAAGTACAATAAATTATTTGTGTTGTTGTTGTGGCCAAATTAGTACATGAATGCCTGTTCTGGACCAAACCGTTTACCTGAGGTCTGTAATATTTGTACTATAAATGTAAACACATGAAATATAGTGTAAATAAATAGATTACATGAAAAGACTTGCTGCGTTAGATGTAAGACGTTCCATACGCGGATGAGGATGGATTTACCTAATAGGTTACTAAGTTTTGTCAATTGTGTGTTACGTAATACGTGAAAGTTGTTATAGTCATGTTAATAGATTTGTTATTCTATGTCCAGCAAGTTACTTTTTTTATTGAATATGGCATTGTCAATATATTGGCCTTGCATTGAGGCTTAGGTTAGGCTCCAATGGATGTTGGTTTATACCAGGTGGTCCAACTGTCCCGTATACGACGTCTGTATGTTTAAAGAGTTTCAGAACCAAACGGGGCTATTTCAACATAAAACTAGTCAGTGGGGAAATGGCGTGAACAAATTTCGTTTTAGCCCTCTCAATGAACGCGACCTGCACACCGTTTCCACTGATAAGGAAGAGGGCTTAAAAGCAGGTCGCTCATTGGACGTGAAAGAGCGATAAACTCTGCTCAGAGGCCTCTTTACTAGGCTTAAAGTTGTTTTACATGCCGTGTATTTACGACACGGGACCACTGGCTTTACTTCCCTTCCGAAAGAAGCATCGCCCTCCATCGGGGTTGAACCCGCGACCTTGGGAACCAGAGGCTAGCATTTTACCCGTAGACCACGAAGGACGACATGCTCATTTACATATACACGCTTACATACAAACCTGCATACATATATACATACATAACCTTACGCAATGAAACATATGTATATGTACAGAAGCATAATATAAATATGCATATTGACATAGATACACACTTGCATGTATAATATGCATGCACATATGCGCATAAATATAGCAGCATATGTACATATATGCATGCAAGCATACATCCATCTATAAACATGTAAATATACCAGGTGGCCCAACTGCCTCGTATGTGATGTACGCAGATATCCCTTGGTGCGTTACAAGAGTTTCAGAACTCAACGGGGCTATTTCAAGTTAAAACCTGTCAGTGGAGAAATGGCGAGAGTGGACTTCACTTTATTGGTCCTGCTGTCAGTGGAAACTGTGAGCGGGGTCGCGCTCATTGCAAGGAGTAAGAGGAAGGCCGCCTTCGCCAGTCCTCCACAGGCGGGTTTTAGCTCAAAATAAACCCGTTGTGTTTTACAACTCTAGTAATAAACCAAGGGATATCTGCATACATCAAATACGGGGCAGTTGGCCACTGGTATATGTGCACACGTGTGTGTGAGTGTGTGTATACACACTTACATATACTCTCTATTCCGGTACCACTCCCTTTCCATTGTTGGCTTATGAAGTCAGTGACTTGCTGATTTGAATTCTGTCAAACTAGTTATTTTTAATGGAAGTGGTATAACGAACAAATCTTTAATTAACTCGCAATCAAAACTAAACTGCCTTGATCACTCGTATAAATTCAAATATGCTGGACTACGATGCGATGCCATGATCATACAGGAAAATAGTTTCAAATGCTAATTAATGAGAATAAAATTAAGAAAGCTAAATAATATTTAGTGGAACACCTGCCTGCTGTGTGAGGGGTCCCGGGTTCGATTCATGGCTGGGGGTAGGAATTCTTCCCTATCCTCCCCAGATTCTTAAAATATGAATGTGAATGTAAATTTGTGTGTGTGTTTGTGTGATCTTATGATTAAAATTAGAATTAAATGAAACCGAAGACATCAGTTCACGAGTTAACACCATTGCCGATAGTCAATACGTACCAAAGAATAGGACCATGAAGTTAAAGGAGGAGTACAAATGGAATGAACAAAGGAAAACTATATGCTTGTGTAGAAAAGTTTGATGCTTGCCTGAAGGTTAGAATATACTTAATGTTAGCTACATTCATATAGAAGTCCATGCTATTTTATTAGTATATGCGATACTTTAGCTTCTGTTCCAATAGAGGTGGGTATTTCAATTAATGTCCCATATAAAAATAGAAGTGAGATTTTTTTCATCAATTAATGTTTTACGAAGAATCTGTTTTGGAAGAAATGTTACACCACTACGTAATCCGTCATTTTAGAACAATTGCAATAAAAATCTCTGATGACATTTTCCAAATCTTGTTGAGTGTATAAATGGTTAACAGACCGGTGTCATGCCGTACTAGATTAGCTGAGTTTTGGCTCAGAAGTTCACTGCTGTTTCACCTATCTTAATTTTCGCTGTTGGAGCGAAATGTTTACTAAGAGATGCACAGGAGGGAAGCTTGGGCGATTGGAAAGCAATATCCAGAAATATCAATTTGGTAAACAATACTAAGATAAACACAGATATGTAGGGAGTAAAATGGAGTAGGCTGGGTTTGCAGTGAAAAATATTCTCTTGACTGAAATACTGAATTATCAGATTGATTTTCAACATGAAACGCAAGGCCCTCGGCAGCTGAAATATTATGTTGCTGGAAATAAACATGTGTGATGGACATCGGAGAGGCTGAGAAAATATTGGACATAACACAAATATGAAATGCTTAAGTACATATAATGTGTAGTCAAAAACAGTACTATCAGAAATACTCGTATTAATAATAAAGGACATGATTATGGCCATAATGTTTAAAGCTTATCAGTTACACATCAATGTTTTACAACTATCCGCCAATCATTCAAATACATAGAAACAGTTGCTAAGATTATGACATATTTACCTTTTGCACCTTAAAGTTTAGTAAACTTTATATTTTTTCCGATAGTTTATAATTTTACATCTCAAATTATCTCATCCTGAAACTACCAGTGTATTAGTTTTAAAAGCATAAATTTACCATTACATTTGATCAAGTGTTATTCAATACCATATATCATGCTTGTGGTTGTGATTGAAACGTCTGAGTGAATATAGGTATCTGGTAGTGGGAAATAACATTTAGTGACTATATAGAACCTCTGATCGCCCTCCGTAGGGAAATGATGCCTATGTTTAACTTTCAAACCCCAAGTTGCGGATTCAAACGGAGGGTGACAGACTTTTTCGGACGTACAACTCTTAGCATGGCTTCCTTTGAGGGGAAGTAAAGTGTAATGTTTATTTGCACTTAGAAGAAAACCCATGCCATGAAAGAGAAGGTCGCTGGGCTTAGATCCACCATTTTCACGTCCGCAAATGATGAACTTCCGTAGCTATGGGCTACAAATTGATCCTTCGTAGGCCGCGCCGTGGCCGTGGCCATTCGCCTCTCACCTAGACGGCCCGGTTTCGATCCCAAGCGACCGCATGTGAGATTTGTGGTGGAGAAAGCGGCGCTGGGGCGGGTTTTCTCCGGGTTCTCCGGTTTCCCCCGCCATCGCATTCCATCGGTGCTCCATCTTCATTCATAAGTAGTTAAGTAGTTAAAGCAGGCGTTAAACACTACAAAAAAAAAAAAGATCCTTCGGCATCATGGTGCATAGTGGTGAAATAGCAAGTTAGAAATTTCAATTGATCAGGAAACACAGCTAGATGTCACTAACCTCCAGATAGCAGTTATATGAACTAACTATAAAAGCTGGTTGGAAACAAATAACTGATTTAGTGTATATTAGGTTTTTTACAATTAAAAAGTTATATTGAAATCATTTTAGTATCTTTTATTTTTTAATTATACTTGTACAAAAAAACCTAAATCGTGGATGCAAAGATTATATAATTTTGGACTATAAATTGAATTGGAATTCATTTTGGAAAAAATCCTAATATAAATATATAAATATTCAGTTAACTTACAATTCCTGAACATACACCATCGTATATAGCTATGAAGACACCCATATAACAAACCTTCCAGGTTGAATTTACATTAAACTTAATGGCATAGGCATCACCACGTGAAACACGATTATGATTACTATAAAATACAATAAACTAAAACACGATTGAGGTTTAGACAAGCATATTTGAAAATAATTAGTTTTTATTTGTATTTTGCCTAAGGTACTTCAGGGACTGAAAACTGTTACGTCTTAACGCCTAAAGAGCAAGAATCGCATGACTGTTTAATTATATTTCCTATATGTATCACTTTTTATCACCCTATTTTTACTTTCTTTTACAACAAAATATATTTATTGATCAACATGTGACGGAAGTCAATATTTATAATTCTTTAAACAGTGCTATCAGCAGAATTTTAATTTTCATTGCCTTAATACACTTATTAATCCAACGATAATTCCTAAGACAATTCCTGTTAAAACAATGCTTTGCTTTATTTCTTGACTTTAGAGAATTCTGATTTTCGCACAGTATAGAGTTTTATATCCAGTGTTACAAAATTGTAGGTGGCAAAAAAAAAAAAAAAAAAAAAAAAAAAAAAAAAAAAGACTACCTCTCATCCCTTTTATTTTATAAACAGGAGACAATTCTTAAGATTTGAAAGGATTCTTCAGAATGGTATAGTATCACAACTCACTGCTTATACTTGCCATATATTATTGGTTGGATTACCTTCATGAATTTCTTTCCTTCGTTTATATCAATTTTGTTTTTAATTATAGCAACAGTATAGGATATGTATTACCTTCAGGACAAATATTCTTTTGAAGGGCTCGATTTTTTCAATAAAATAAACGTTTTTATGAGCACCCATTTCAGTAAATTATAATAAATGCCAAATCATTTAAGGGTTTTAATTAATGTGGTTAAGATTAAAATCAAGTTGAACAACAAAAAAATTTATATTATAATAATAATAATAGCAACAACAACTGCATGGCGCCACAGCTCACAAGGAATCTTAGCCTACCGCCCGGCCGCTGCGTCCCCCAGACGTCCTGGATGGGGTGCTGTATTGGAGGGTGGGACATGATCAGCGCCTTGAAACCCCCGACCGGTTAATGCGGTCATGATCTGGAGCCGCTACTTCTCTATCAAGTAGCTTCTGATCGGCCCTTCAAAGTCCTCACGAGGCTGAGTGCACCCCGGACCAGGTCTCTCAGTGTGGGAAAAATCCCCATGCCGGTACCCATATCTCCCGCTTGACAAGCAGCTGTTCCACCACCTCACTAAGGAGACGGATTATTCAATATATGTTCAATAATATATATTGAATATATATTGCAAAACATTCCTTGGAAGTAAAAAAATCTAACGTGTTACATTCACATGAGTTACTCTACGCCGCTGTCGTTTTTATTGGCTACATGAATTATTCTTAAGAAGGTTTGATTTTCGTTTTCTTAATTTTCGCCGTGATAAGTATTTGTAGAAAATAGCTACAGTATACATTTTGTTATAGATACAAAGGGAATGTCGATAGTCAAATGTTTCTGCCGCATATACTGGGCTCAAAATGCCATGATCTTTGCATGACCTCGGGATAAATAACTGAAATATTCATAGGGCCCTGAAGGAACGATTTAGCAATAAATAAATAGAACCATTGATACTAAATATCTCTGATAATGAATACCTTCTGCAGTTTCGCTACAGTGTATTTCCGTCTACCACTTAA
Source organism: Hymenopus coronatus (assembly GCA_030762935.1). Taxonomy (NCBI): domain Eukaryota; kingdom Metazoa; phylum Arthropoda; class Insecta; order Mantodea; family Hymenopodidae; genus Hymenopus; species Hymenopus coronatus. Next base: position 331,010,750 of record CM060900.1, read on the forward strand.
CGCTTATCAGTTATATATATATATATATATATATATATATATATATATATATATATATATTATTCTTTCTAAATGAAGAGGTCTTCATAGGATATTCTGAGCAAATTCATGTAATAAATTTTATTTGTGATTCAAATATCTTTCACATAAGATGTTTTAATCAAATGGATACAGTGACGTTCCAGAAAAATAAAATAGATTCAACATAAGTTTCATGGAAACCATGGTTTGGGCTGGGAAGGTTTTTAAAAAATACACTGCACTTAAACACCACGTTTAGAACTTAAGTTTCAAGCACGCTTTTCCGTTGTAATCACGATATTGACATTTTAGGTCGAATAGAATACCTTCTCATTCTATTATGTACGTAGTAAAGAAAATAAAGATTCAAAGAGCTTCTTGCATCAATTATTGCTTATTTCAATACGGGGTGATCACAGCTCACTTCTCAGACCTAGTATCAGTAATGAAACAGTTTGTTATTAAGCGCGGAAACGCCGCAAGTTGTAAGACCGCGAAGTAATCACAATCTATAGCTATTGAATGACATGCGTACCCCAAATGCGCTCTCCAGAATTAATCAAGAAGATTAGAGTCCATTTCTCTCTACAGGAAATGCTATGTATACAGAAAATAAGGACTTTATTTAAATATTGTTTTTTATTTTTTTAAATACGTAGCATTCGTTATTCTGATATGAATGTCTGGGTATGTACAGTAAAACTAAGGTTTATTCATCAGTGAACAAATGTGCAACTTCAGCTTATGGTATTCCAATCTGCAACAAGACTCTGAGAGGCCTTGAGGCAAGTTATCCACTAGAATCACCTCTGCTGTGATCATACTCTTTGTGTGTTCTCAATGTTCATGGAGCATAAAGAATAAAGAGGCAATTCTTTCCGGTATGCTTCATATGAATAAGTCATTATATCCCCATCTCATTAGAGGTAATAATTTTGTCAATCCCTTTGAATTCAAGAGAAGCCGGAAAAGCGATTCCACACGCATTTTTGAATAATAAGTGTTGTAAATAATGAAGATACAACATTATTTCTGCTCCTGGGTGACAGCTTTTGTTACACTTGCAGCTGTTAGTGGTATAGATAGATACAGATATTTGAATTGATAGTTAAGAACAGCGTAATGAACAACAGTATATCAATATAGTTTCTTTGCGAACTTTTAATTTTACTTATAGTTTCACTATCATTGCTTAGTAGTACGAGGGCCGTTTTTTTTTTCAACCTCCGATAGGCTATAAATAAAAGACAAGTTCATAGAAAACATTTATTTTATTACTAAAAGTTTTGTACATTTATTGTTACTTTTCAACATAATCACCGAAAAGATTGAGATATTTATCGTACCTGTTCACAAGCTTTGCAATACCCGCTTAAAAAAATGTTGCCGCCAATGATTTCAAATGAACATTGACGTTGTTTTGAAGATCTTTGTTGGTTTGAAAGTGCTGCCCTCCTAGCCACGTCTTCAGTTCAGGAAAAAGGTGAAAGCCGTGGGCAGGGGATCGTGGGTTCGAGTCCCGCCTTGGGCATGGATGTTATATGTTTGTGCAATGCGTATATGTTTGTAAAAGAAACAATAAAACCAGTAAACCAGTAATCAGTAAAACCTACGGGGGGAAATGTAAATAGGGATACAGTACCGGAGTCCTGATCAGACTCCGTTACTGTTTTATTAAAAAAAAAAAAAAAAAAAAAAGTCGCTGTGTACCAGGTTAGGACTGTATTGTGGATGCTCCAAAATGTCACATTGAAATTGTTCAAGGAGCCGATAGGTTGTGCCAGCAGTGTGTGAACGAGAGTTGTCATGGATCAACACAATTCCTGGAGTCAGTATTCCTCTTCGTTTGTTTTGAATGGCTCTCCGCAAACGTCGTTTAGTACAGGATCTTCAAAACAACGTCAATGCTCTATGAAGTTGTCTTTTATTTATAGCCTATCGGAGGCTGAAAAAATACCCTCGTATTTTTAAAATTATTTTGTTTGTAAAGGATGATGTCAATTACCAGGATCATATCAGCACCGCCGGTGTGATGGGTTTTATCCCTACGGATTATAATAATATTATATCTAAATATACGCCATTTTGCGCAAGTAAATACCCATCATTAAATAGCTAGGCATGTACAATGAAACTATTGTTTTAAGGCGACACCTACTTGAATACTATACATAGGGTGTTAAGGGTAAAGATACAGATATTTTGATAAACGTACCTTAATACGCATTCAATGCGGTGTTTTTGTTGTTGTTTTTCTCTCTTCGTCTGTTTTCTGAAAAACTAGTCACATAATTTGCTGCATGATGTGTGCCTTTATGCTATATACTGATTAAAATGTTATTATAAATATAAATGCATATTTAAATTTGGTTATGACATTAATTGCTTGAAAACCACCAACAAAACTTGAAATATATGAACAAATGTTGATTTTCAATTGTCGCGTTGAAATGTGAAAGCGAGTATGCGAAAATAGTTCAATTTAAATTTAATTTTGTACTTAACTTTTCAAGATTTCTACAGCTTTGCTTAATTGAGAATTAGGATTTGAATGTGATGGAAAATATTACCTCCATAATTCTTAATACAATGTGTAAGGTGAAGACATGAAATACATTTGGGTAGATTTATTATTTACATGTATTCAACATTAATGTCCTTTGGATGTTCATTGTCGCTGAAACCTGCGGCCCGATTTGTGGACAGATTAAAAGATGCTCCTTTTCTTTCCAGAGGAGATTTATTTTCCAAATGCAGTTATCTACATTTCTGACTTTTATTGCTTAAAGCTTTGTAAGTAAATGTTCGGATATCCTTATTATTTCCTTTCTTCTTCCGACCATCTTATGGTGGTTAGTGAGTTTGGAAACAATACTACGATTCTGCTTGAAATTTAAATATGTGATTCAGGCATTCATGGTTATTTCGTCTTCTACCCTCTGAAAAAATTTCTAATTTGGTTTTGCACGAGTCATCACTTAGATAAGATGCTGTGGGAAGAGTAATGTAAAACACAACCTGAGGAAATCTACCATAACATAAAAGTACAATATTAATGTGCGAAAATAAAATAAGATTGGCTGTAGTACGAAATACGCTTGCAATTTTAACTTAGCCCATTCTGTATTATGCACCGATGTAATAAGCGTCTTGCAATTTATTATGCGCACAGCTTTTCTTGAGCACTAATTTTGCGCAAAAGCGAGGGCCGGGGTAAGAAGGGAGAATTTGCCCGCCTATCTTTCAGTAACAATAACAAAAGCGTTTCGTTGTATTGAGGCCCTCAGCCATTATGGTGAATAGCTTATCTAATTTACTCCGAACTAGTTGAATTATTAAATGAAATCCAGTGCACGTGCATGTGCGTAAACTCTGAGATGTACGGGCAGAATGAAACCTGAATTGGGGCCACTAGATAACAGGGTGTATAGTGAATTTTCTGCTTCAATGTTGTAGTAGTTTGGTTCCGTCAGTTCTGAGTATTATAAACCTCAAGTATTGTGATATTCCAGTCCTACGTCAAGGTAAACTATTAGCCTAGAAGAGAAAAAATCTGGTGCGTTCCATCCACGACATTCTCTTCCCATTTTGTAACAATTATTCTTACAAAATAGTATTCTTTTATCCAAGTCCTACTAAACAAAATAGTAGTCTTACTACTTAGGTTCCTATAAGTAGGAAGGAAATAAACGAATACATATACAAAGGGAATATTCAAATCTCTTAAAAGGTAACACTATGGGTTGTGTTATTGAAATCCGGTTTTCCTTTCATGGTTAGGTGTAAAACCAAATATTTATGTAGTATATGAGTACTTTCCATTTGAGAAATGTGTAAGTAGTTTAAAATTGAAACCAATAACAAGGAATATCTCCGAAATGGTTAATGCCACAAAAAAATAAATAGATAAAACACAGGACATAAATTATGTGTTTTAAGCAGATCGACATTTGTGTATTGTAAGTTATTGTCTATATCTTACGGTTTACCAGTTATACAAAAGTCATTCATAATGAAGAGGACTTCAGGGGCTGTTCCCAAAAGTTTAGGATATATGCTTTATTTACCGAGTAAATAACTTTAATATACGGCATTTTAATAAAAATCGCTGTATTCAATTTTTGGGAAAACCTAAAATTTCCAAAAAATGTTCATCTTAAGGGTATATTGGGGTGGGGGAATTTTCCAGAAAATCTTCCTGTCACATCCCTGGAAGATACTGAACATTAATACCAAGCTTGGTATTTAACACACTTACGTTTCTGAATGATGCTGCCTACAGACACACACATATATACACGGACATATTTCTAAAAATCCTCTTTTTTCTGATTCAGGAGACCTCAAAATATATATTTCCGATGAAATCGCGGTATCGAACTTTTGGGTGAAATACAACACCTTCTCTAGTTATTATGTGCATTCTGCAAATATGATAGAGAAAGTAAACAGTGAAGAACCACTTTCCATCTGATAAAAATCGAAGTATTGGAATTTTTAAAACTAATAATAAGGAATATTTCGGATACCGTTCTAAAGATGTATAATACCTAAATCGTGTTTTAACAAAATCTTTATGTAGTAAATTTTTGTCTATCTCGTATGCAAAAATCATTAAGAAAGATATTCCAAAAATTTCAAAATATGCATTTTATTCGTCATGTAAAATCTTAAATATAACGTATTTTCATTAAAGTCGTTGAGTTGCACTTTTAAGAAAATAGAAAATTTCCAAAAATAAATAAATAAATAAATAAATAAAGAGTAGTTAAATTGATGGGATTTTCCACAAAGTCTTCGTGTCGCAGCCTTGGAATATATTAAACTTAAATACAAAATTCGGTACTTAACTGATTTTTCATTTTTGAGTTATGCTGACAACACACACACACACACAGACACACGCTCGACATTTTCAAAAAGCGCATTTTCAAGGTTTTAGAGGACCTCGAAATTTGTGTTTCCGATGAAATCTCGGTATTAAAATCATGTGAGATGTATATATGTACATAGTGTGTATTTAGTGGAGAAAGTAAGAAAACAATAACATGATACTTAGTTCACTATAATGTTTCATTCTAGTAAACCGTTACACTTGTTTATGCCTCAATTTTTTAATAAAATAGAAAATTAAAGGCTGTACTATCATTCTGCAATATGAAATAAAGTTGGTAAACAATTTATATTAGCTCCAAACACTGCTTATTCTCACGCTCCTGGAATCCTCTACTTCTGCGCTTGCCCTAATCCTGCCCAATGAGCTCATGATACATAGTCAATCAAAAATGCATCTTGGACATGGATGTGTGGAAACAAACATAAGAGCAACTAATTCAAATTCATGCTCTCTGTCATTCAATACGAAGCTTATCTAACGTCCTATATTTGCCTCCACCAAGCTTGCATTAAATAGGGGCTGCACTACAAGATGATCCCATTAATCAACATTTGCTTTATTGTAGTGTAAAATCTTATTCCAGAGTACACAGTAACCTTTTTAGGAGTTAATGTTTCGCCAACTAAGATGCGCTTATTATTTATATAATACAAAACTATATCATGAGTTTATTTTGTTGAGAAACAAACAAAATATGAACACTGCATGGTCATCATTCTGAATTTTATCAATTGTTAATAGTTGTAAGAAATGTCTGGTACAAAATTGAACTGTTTCATTAGTAAATGTACTTTTCAGTGGATTTTGTTTCATTAAAATTTTGTAAAATTATTTGTGCAATTATTCACAATTTAAAATGGTTCAGATTGTTTTTTCAAAATAGAAATGTCATTAATCATGGTGTGTAGGTGCTTCATGTCAGATTTTAGACAACGGAGGAAGAACACCACTCCTATGTCTACCCATGCTTTTCGTGCACAGAGGATATCATATTTCAGCAGTTTATTGGTTTATAAACCATAGTTTGTGTATACCTATGATTATTTCTATCTAGTCTCTTTTCTGGGTAGGCTTCCTAGTTTCTTTATTCAGCTCTTATCAAACAGAATTAAATTTAAAGTTCAGCAGCATAAATACAGACCAAAATGTGCACACTACAGTATGTTATAAGCACGTAAGGTCTATGTTGATATCTTAACACTTAAAAGATGTTTGAAGAAATGGAAAAGGGTCAGAATACTAAATATATAAGATGTGTATTCCAATATTCCTTATTAATTCCAATATATATTAAACACTTCTTATATACTTTACAGTATATTTTTATAATCATAGATTCCATTCCAATAAATACACCATTGCATTCCGTGGTACAAATTTCGTTACAAATTTAGGAACTTGAATTCTCATTAGCGTTGAGGATCTAGCAGAGGTATGATTCACACCTTGCATTTAAGTCAATTAGATCCATCTAATGTGGCAAATATTCAAGCTCCTCTTTTAAGTTCGAGAGCTTTGATAGATAAGAGGAAGGTAATCGGTTATTTAAATAGGGGGCACTTTTATGAGGTAGTTCTTCTGCTATTGTCTCAGATACTTAATTACTAACTTCTTGAATTTAAATTGGGATTAAAGTAGTAAATTTTGTACAATTTAAATTAAGGTAATACTATAATATTGCTTTATTCTATAAGTTATGACTTCCCAAATTATAACTCATTGTGGAAATACTTATAGAATAAGTTATTTTAATATGAAAATATTTTTGTTTCTTTCATTTAACATTTAAGGTCATATCGGCTTCGAATTAGAAGCAACTCGTTGTCTGTAGGTTTAAACCATTTTATTTCCTCAAACACGCACACATTCACTCTCACATTCATACTTCCAGACTCTGTGGGGGATAGGGAATAATTCTGGTTAAAGAAGAATTCGCCGCCCCAGCCGGGAATCGAACCCGGGACCTCCGGGTGAGAAGTCAGCTCGCTGACCACTGGACCACGGAGGTTGGCATGAAAATATTCTTCATGGATCGCTTACTTTTTTTTTTTTTTTTTTTTTTTGTAAGATTAAAGAATAATGACTGATAAACGTTTTCTTAATATGAATGTTTTTGCTTAGTAGTGCAGATTATGGAATTCTAAGTATAGTTTAATATTCTCTAAGTTTTTGAGAATTAAAAATAATCAATTTACTCAATGAATATTTCAATTTTTTTTTCTGCTTGTAAAATAATGAAGCTTAAGGAGGGAACATGTCTGTTTACTGTTTTTTATACACTAGCTGTGTGCAGGACAGAAGTTGGTAAGGTAGAGTTAAATTGTAAAATCCAATGCCTTAGTTGCGATTTGAACCGCGGATCTCCTGGTGATTGACCTAATAGTTGAATAAAACTCTGAAGAGTGGCGGTCCCCAAGGCCACGCTCGCTAAGGCGTCTCGCTTTGGTGCTTCGTGGGCAGGGGATTGTGAGTTCGAATCACAACTTGGGCAGGGTGTAACGACATTGTAAGTCGCCATAGGGGTATTTGAGATCTGCTTTTGGTTTAATCGAAACATTTCAAGTTAGTAGCGGATTTTTTTTTATATATAAAAATGCTGTTTAGGAGGCTTGTATTCCTTTTTTCTCTCCATTTTTACCAGTTTCCTCTATTTCCTTAGTAAACCTTATTATTCTTAACGTTTTCCTTTTACATATAAATACACAAACATGGACACATTTACAAACACAGAAACACCCATGCCCAAGGTGGGACTCGAACCTACGATCCTGTGCACCACGAAGCGCCAAAGCGAGACACTTTAGCGAGCGCGGCCACCGAGATCGTCTTATTAAATGCCGAATCGGCATGTTGCATAGTACCTTAGTGGTTAGAGCAACCGGACGGAGGCCAGGAGATCCGTGGTATAATTTCCGGCAGTGACATTGAATTGAAGGGGGAACTTTTTTTCCCTTTGTTAACTTTGTTTTCTATTGAATCTTGCACACAGTGTTCCGCATTGCCGTCCGCTTTTTGAAGTTATACGTCATAAACGCGCATAGGGTCGGTAATGTAGGTTGCATCATACAGGGGTTCAAGGGGTTACAATGTATACGGCACTTTTTATTATTATTATTATTATTATTATTATTATTATTACCATTATTTTGATGATATGGAATATGAAATTAGTATTCAGGATTATAAGCATTATACCTTACTACTAACGCAATGAATAATGAATATAGTATATCGTTTAATCGAAGCAACAATGAAGCTAAAGTTAGCGTTGTGGCGTGCGTTCATCAAAAGGACTAATGAAAATGATTTCATCGAATTCTAATGATGCGGTACTGAAAATAGTGCAAATTGTTTGCTATGCTACACAAATTCACGGCGGGTTTTACAGCCAACTGAAACAGCATGACTCTTATGGCGAAACAAATCTCATGTTTTATTTCCTTAATACAGATGAGTATAATTGATAGTTAATTAATAATTATGTGTTTTTCGTTAGAATTTCCTCGCCCACTATTTGAAATTCAGGTTATTAAACAATAGAAAACCACTGTGTATCATGCTGTAGGTCCTTTTGCTACGATTTCGCTTGATATTCCTCCATGCCTGTGCAGTGCTAAAGCAGTATCCTAGTGGACCCACCGAAGTAACTCTGGTGTGACAGTACTCAATGTTTCTTGGCCTATTTTGATAGATGTGGAAACTGTTGTTGATACAGTTTTCCTGCAGTAGAGGGTTACCTCAGTCTTACCAAATATTTGTACCATCGTTACCTATTCTTCGTTACTGTACATCTTCGTTACCTTACTAGAGTGACTCCTTGGTACGAGCGTATCAGCGGGTTAATACCCGAAAAAATATTCTGGAAACGTACCCATCTAGAATATTAACACATTAGTTCTCGAAACGCCTATAAATATGGACACGATTTGTGTATTAGCATATATTACAGACTCAAAATCTACCAGTGGGAGTATTCTTTAATTCATTGCTGCAAAGCATCCTCTTGACGCTTCGAAGTGTAGACAGTTAACGGATTTATCACGCCGCTGCTCTCACGCCACTGCGCGCTAACACTCCAGTTGAAGTCTTGACTCACCACTTATACCGGATTTCAACTATTGCTTCTTTTAATAGCTGGAAATTACGGTACGGAGCTTTATAGAAGCTTGTCGAAGCTACTGGAAGATTCTGGCGTATTCCAGACTTGTCGGATTCTAAAGCCTCCGACGCCTCACGCTTACAGTGTTTACCACATTCAAGCCCAAAATGCATACCACACTATCTGCGATCCTAAGAACGGCCGCACACGGCACTGTTATATTATTATTACTATTATTATTATTATTATTATTATAATTATTGTTGTTGTTATTATATGACATCTATGATTATATGGAATATGACATTTGCATTCAGGATTATAAACATTATACCTTATTGCTAACGCAATGAATAATGAATAGTATATCGGTTAATCGAATCAGCAATCAAGCTAAAGTTAGTGCACCAAACACATTTGCCTCACACACGGAGAATTTGTTAGTAATACGAGAAAGCTTGTAAATAAAGTAAATTGGGGTAATTGTACATAATATGCTATAGTATAATGTGATATAAAGATACTACAGTAGAGCTCTTTTACCATTCCACACATATAGGCATGTGGGTTGCCTATTCGAACAAAGTGGAGTTTACTTCGGGAACAACCTGAGTATTATTTTGGTGAAGAAATTTATCTTAGTAATCCCCAGGGTGCCGTGAACAGCCGGACGATTAAATACGGTAGTCGATCTAAGTGAATTCTCTAAACAATTATAATGCGTCGGAAATATATAGAGAGGGATTATAAACAAACGTAAACATACGGTGTGCCATTGCCGTTTATGCTTGAAGTTTGCTGTCTGAGGAAGCATTCGATGAGAATTTATTAGGTAAGGGTATTCCTAGCGAAATAAATGGTTAGGCATACACAACGCAGGTTAATTTGACTGATTGTACCAAACTCACCCATGCCCAGCAATGCCATATTAGGTTGCCTTCACCTCGGTCGGTTAATACTATGGTTTCTCGTGTACTTAAATGTCATAGGATCTGGAGCGGGGAAAAATATCCGTGGGCATACTGTATTGCATTTACTAAATATCTGATGTGTTCCATTCACAAGACTTTCTCTACATCTCTGTAACAAATTATTCTTAAAAATCTTATTTCTCGATTTACCTCATGCTAATCGTTCTAAGTTCTATATGAGAAAAGTGTAAGTGTTTGATAATTGAAACCAATAACAAGGAATATCTCGGAAATTATGGGCCTTACAAAAACTGTGTATGACATAGCTGATTCAAAATTTTGTGTTTCTGTCTATCTCTTCAGTCATACAAATGCCATTCAGAATGAAAAGGGCTTCGGAGGTTTTTCCCATAAAATTCGAGATATACATTTTATTTGTCTTACAAATATTTTAACACACAGTAATTTAATAAAAATCATTATAGCCATTTCTGAGAATATCAAAACTTTAGAAACTTTCCATGTAAGGGGTACATTGGGTTGGTGAGAATTTGTTTTGAACTTTATGAGCTTAATAATCAAGTTTTGTGTAACTCAACATAACTCGAAAACGAGAACTCAAACCTTGCATTAAATTCAGCATCTTGCAAGGATGCGACACGAAGCTTTTAAAAATGTCCCCAACCAAATTACCATTAACATGGAATATTTTCTCGAAAATGTTGATATTCTCAAAAATAACTCTAAGAATTTTGATTAAAATGTCATATACTTAAGATATTCCCGTGACAAATTAAATGTATTTGTTGAATTTACCGGGAGTAGCTTCCGAAATCTTCTTCATTCTGAATGACTTTTGTATAACTATTAAACGGAAAAGATAGACAAAATCTTGTACAAAAATGTAGATATTGCCAAAACACACAATTCATACTTCTTCTTCTTTTAGAACTAACTATTTCCGAGATAGTCACTGTCATTGGTTTTAATTTTTCCTTATTTATACTTCTCTCAAGTGGGAAGGCATTGTTCGTTTTTCTCTTTACTGGTCAGGCAATGTCATCACTAAAACTGAAAGGTTTGTGCGCAACACGAAATATTCGTTGACTTGACCACGGGCATAGATGGACAGATAGGTAAACAACTAAGGACAGTGAACCCAAAATAACTGCATCTGTCTCTTTGCTGTCATGGGTTACAGCTAGACTGAAACGTAGTGTTGCATTTTTCCTTTTCAGACCGTACGCTTCGTGTGGTTTGTTTACGTCGGAAGTTAATACAGACACCGGGCATACAGCTGTATGACGTCTAAGTATACGCAACCTGACGACAAACTTCTTTAGTCATTACTTCAGCGACCAGCTTTTAAATGATTTGATCATAGCAATACTGCATCCAATACTGCACCCCATCCATGACGTCTGTAGTGGACCGAGATGGGGGACGCAGCGGCCGGGCGGTAGGCCAAGGCTCCCCGTGAGCTGTCGTGCCATGGAGTTATGATCATAGCTTTATTTATTTAGGTGTTTATTTATTTATCCTGGTTGAACTTAAGGCCATACGGCCTTCTCCTACACTCTACCAGGCAATACATTAAATTCAATACAACAGTGATTCAATGAATAAAGAACAAAAATACAATTCTATACAACTTAATAAAACAAATATAAAAAGGTACAACAAGTATACTGAAATGAAAGAACAAAAACTGTAAACATAATTATTTTAAGTGAAATCTTCATGTAGGTTGAAACGCAAATTAGTCATATTTACAATTGAAATGCACGTTACTTACCAGCCCCAAAATATTACAAACAATAAATTAAAGTGATATGTCTATCATATTAATACAGCAGCAGATTAGGTTGGATTACAAATGTATGCCCTAATTTTCTGCTTGAACAGTATAACGTCCCGACAGTCCCTTATGTTTTCAGGTAGGAAATTCCAAAGACAAGCTAAATATCCTGTAAATAATTTTGAATAGAAGATTGTGTGATGAGCAGGTGCAGCAAGACGAGAAGAGTGTCCTGGCCGATTTTCTCGATTATGACAGTTAGAAAGATATTTGAAGCTAACTATTTAGATAGCTTGGAATGTGAGAATGAAGGAGTTGATAGAGAAATGATAAAGAGTGCAATTTTTTCTATCCCTAAGCTGGAGCCAATTAAGTGTTTTGAGTGATGGTGTAACATGACCAAATCGACGAATATTGCATACAAAACGTATACACGTATTCTGAGCCCCTTGAACTCTTAGAGTCAAATTTTCAGTTAAGTTAGTAAAAAGAGAGTCACGATAGACAAAATGGGGCAACACAAGCGTTTGAATTAACATTTTATTAGAAAGTTGTTCATACGTTTCAAGGAATAGACGATTGATAATACCTTTTTACCTACATGTGTAATTTCCGTATTCCAGTTTAAATTTTGATGCATATAAGCTCCAAGATTTTTTACTGTATTACAAAATGGTTCGGAATTATTAAATGCAATGTGTTGTATGTTACCCAAATTTAGAGTTCGAAACAACCACTCATGTTCCATAATGATTGCCTGTGAATGTCCTGAATTCAGCTGTAGTCCATGTTTTAATGAATTAGTCGATAGTGAATTTAAGTCTCCATTTAATGTCTTAATTCGGTTGTCTAAATCACTAGGGTTCGTGTGTAAGTAAAGTTGCAAGCCGTGAGTGAAAAGATAGTGTTTACAATGTATTATACTGTCTGTAATGCCATTTATGTAAATAACAAACAAACAACAAGGAGCCTGTAGTAAACCAGCTTTCGTTTCTTTCTAATGAGATCGGTTTGATCTAATTAGACCTACAAAAGTTGCTGGCGCTCAGATATATAAGATTTGACCCATGTTGTAACGCTAGTTGAAATATTCAAATATTCGAGCTTACACACTAATATGTAAATATCTACTATATCGAAAGCTTTAGAAAAATCCAATAATGTTAGTAAGGTCAACCGAATGTTGTCTGTTGCTTCACAATGTTCTCAGTAACTTTTAATAATGCAATATTTGTGTTGTGTCACTATCTGAAGCCAGACTGATATTCGATTAGGAAGTTGTTTTTGTTTAGCTAGTCTGTAACTTGTCTGTGAATTATCCATTCAAACGATTTGGACATGACAGGAAGGATACTAATAGGCCGATAATCATTCAGGGAATTGGGAATTTTGATTTTGATGAGGTAAAAAAACTAGGAATTGTTTCCATCAGGAGGGAAATGCAGAAGTTATTATTGATGCTTTAAATATATGAGAAACGGTAGGTAGTATTATGTTGAGAATGAGTCGTATCATAGCGATGTTAATGTTGTCACATCCTTCGGCTCCAGTAGTAATTCATAGTAAGGTTTTCTTTACGTCTAGACCATTAATGTAGTTGAAATGGAATTTTTCATCGCAGGAGGGAGAGGGATTTTGTATTAGTTCGTTGATAGTGTCATCTTTGTTTAATGGAATGGTGGCAACATTTGTGAAGTAATCATTGAGCAATCTAAAGGTACCTCTATGTTGTCCACCTCATCGTATGTTTTACCTATTCCCATTTTGTTGAAAGCATTCCAAATTCCCGAAATGATAGCAGAAGCCTTTACTGCGTCATACATTGTCGCTTAGCATTTGTGATCGCCTGAGCTGTCTGGTTACGTATTCTTTTGTACTCCTCAAAATTGTAAATTGCTTTCTCTCTTCTGTAATTTCGACAAACGTTGTCTCTTTCTGTCATCAAATTACATATAGAGTCAGTCATCCAAGGAACTGCTTTTCTCTTCACAACTCTGGATGGTATTGGAGAAAATGTATCATATAATGTTATAATGAGGTCGTTTAATAATTTAACTTTGTCATTTATATTTTTAACGTTAAAACTGTATGACACTGTATCTGAAGTGCGTCTTTTTTCAGAGGGGCTTCATCAGGGGCTATTTTAGGTTTCTATAGGTAGATAATTTGCGTACATTTTTGGGGCATTTGAGTAAGTAAGCGATATATATATATAATATCATGTCTTGAATTTCCACCTGTTGGAAGTTGTCCATAAGTGATGACTCTGTCGAGTTTATTGGTCAAAATTACATAAGTCGAGCAAAGTCTTCAGTTATCCCGTGTGCCTATGGTGTGTTAGTTGGAGAGGAAAGATATTTAGGTTATTGGAAAGGAACATAGTTGTCAGTTGTACAACTGAAATAGTATCAGTATCCAGTGCACGTGTATTAATGTAACATGAGAATGACGTGTTCATAGTCGGATAGTACGACTTTGTAATGCAGCCTCCATGTACTCAATGTGGTTTAATTTACGCAATTTGTATACTACACATACTAGGCATTTCTTACAACTAGCAGTTATTTACATAAAAAGAAATTCAGGATGTGCTGTCTACTGAGATGGTCACACGAAAATAACTCTTTCTTGCAAATCTGTTGTAACATAAGTAGCCACACCATTACCTCTTTTGTTGGCAAAGTGGATTGCAATGTGGATTGATGGAAGGAGAGAGTTTAGCTATACTTCAGATATAAGAATTACATGCAAGTTAAGTGGTGAAAATATACAAAAAAATTCGTCAAAATGTGCATGAATATTTTGAACGTTTAAGGGCATGTATTGTGATCTCCGGTTAAGGTTTCGGTTAGCAGTTAACTCTGAGTTACGTATACATGTCTGTATTACGATCTTCAGTTAACAGCCAACTGAGAGTTATTTTTGGAGGTAAACTGACCGCCACGATTGAATGTCAATAGTGATTCTGAGGATGAAATGCTGGCACAGTATTTATTCAACAGGAGAGGAGCAAAGAGAATAAGAGTGTGGAAAGATAATTGCCAGGAGTGGGACGAGGAGGAATTTGGACAATGGTACGGATTGTCGAAAGTTACTTCACAAATTTTGAGGAGATTAGGCATAGAATTGAACTTGCTACAGGAAGTAAGTTTAAACCTATTATACACCCTTAGATAAGCACAGTGGCATATTTTGACATTTTGAAAATGAAACAAATAAATGTTATTTAATTGGTCCTAAACTATTTAGCTTAAGAAATTTTGAAAGTATACTGCACTAAATAATACAATAATATGCTAACCTAACAATTAATTTATATTATGAAGAAAATAGCTACAATTTAAATAAACTAACTATAAGAATACCCTATTCTAAACACTAATGTGCAGTAAATGTTACTGAAACGCAAATATACTACTATGTTAACTCCTTGAGATTAACCGACGCCTAATCATCTGTGGTGCCACAAGTAGTAATAGCGGGCGTTCAACACTACAAAAAACGACCTCTAATACAACACGACAGACCTTGATGCCCTCTAAATTAAGTTGTCAATATACAGTTTATTACAAGATAGCGTTGCTACAAACAAGTGATATTTTAGTGGAAAATGTTACCAACTGCTCTCATTTTATCATAGTCCACAGTATACCAAACCTACCGGCAAATTGTAGTCGTAATACGAACCACTGAATCTACCAGCAGGTAGCGACAACTGAGAGGTAACAAACGCCGGCTATTAACCGGAGGTCGTAATACAGGCCCTAAATGACCTATCTGAAGGGAGTTCAGGAAAGGAGAAAGAGAAGAATTTAGGTGTCAGTGGCAGATACTCTTGCATTGTTCCTGGAGCTAGAGAAAGGAGAAGTGGTAGGGTAGGCATTTGACCAGCGCTCGAGACTGCTGGGTGTATACAATGTTCCTCAGTGGATGCCAAACTTAGAATCTTAAATAATTTATATTAATCTAAAGTCTAACACTGTCGCTTTAATGCTAAATAATAATAGTTTTCAAACGACACTAATAGGCTAATGATAAATACTGAAATCACAAAAGAAAGGAACAAATTATAAAGAAGCAAAGAGAATAAAAGCTATATCTAAATAACTGAAACAAGATTCTTACAATAAGACATGTAATATCACGTGTATGATACCGGCAGTTGAGTCACACTTTATATATCCCTGGCACGTGTTGCATTGTTTTACACATGTTACACCGTCGTTAGTGCAAACGTCTTTAAGTCCATATTTTGTAATACACTGCTGCAAAATAGCATACCTTTTTCGTGTCAAATTCTGCATTATGGTGTTTCCCTGTTATTCTGGAAATTTTCACTTCGTTTTCTTAGCTGACGAATTTTACAATTACAGGTCTATCACTCTTTTTCCCCCACACGATTCATGCGGTCAATGTCACTCACTTCTAAATTCACGCCAATTTTTGCGGCCGCGTTTATCACTTCGCCGTTTTCTTCTGCTATTCCGAATATCCGGAGACACTGCCTTCACTGGTACCGCTCCAGTCACTGAGTTCTACAATTTTATTGTCTTTCTCAGCTAGTGCTTGCTGCAGTTCCTCAATAACTTCCGTGTTCCTGCTGCTGGTCGCTCAGCTCAGCCACAATTGTCTCGATTATAAGGTTGGCAAGACCCCTCAACATGTCGGGGTTATACCACACTTCTTTCACCACGCATATAACACAATCTTCAATATCTTCGTCCAAATTCCTGTTTTTCTTAACCAATGGCCTGACCCATTGGTCTTTTCGGGGTTTCCCCGGCTCCCGGGCATATGCTGGGAAGGGTAAAAGCCCATCATTTTGTTCCCATCACTTCTTTGTCTTTTGTTTCGCGGTTGAAAAAACAGCTGATGGTATTTGACGCGCCACGCCTGGGTGGTGGCTTCCGCACTATAAGAATGTTTATTCCGCGTTTCCACGGTACCACTCGTTCGGAAGCTCATGAGTGGGCCCGGGCGGTGAAACCCAACATGTCTGCGCCCGTCGTTATCCTACTTCGGTCGCCCTTCTGGTCTCTGTCTTCATCTCTCCCTGGGGTCAGGTACGTTGAAAAAGGCACTAAGTGCTTAAGTGTGTGATCTTTCCGAATGTCTGGGGACCCCAACTGTTTCTTTTTTTATTATTATTTAAGCGTTTAACGCCCATTTTACTTAGCATTGACTGTTGGAATGCAATGGCTGGGGAACCGAAGAACCCGGAGAAATCCCGCTTTGTCCACCACAAATCCCACATACCGTCGCTTAGTGATAGGAGAGTGGTCTAACTACTCGGTCATGGCGCGGCCCACTCCGTCCGTGTGTACCCATTTCTAATCCTAATCATATCTAAGGTGAACATTTTAGGAATTGCACATGAAACGACACATTGGGCTCACGATCACTTAAGTTTGACCACTTTTGACAATTTTAAAACCTATGCTTTAAAACATTGCCTGTTAAAGCATAGAAATGCAGTCTGTTTCATAGTTTGTCAAAATATAGCGTATGATATCAATTCACTAAGCATTTTTATTCTAAGCCTATTCATTGACATCTTATCCAGCGGGATGGCTCAGGTGGTTATGTCTGTAGCCCACATTCAGGAGGTCGCGAGTTCAAAACCGTGGCCGACCTACCTGTCCCATGGGGTTTTGGGGGTTTCCCCGGGTCACTAGGCAAATTGTAGGTAGTTTTCTTCCGAATTTCTTATCCCTCCTTATCGTTTCCTTTGTATTTTAGTGCATCCTTCATTTTGTTGGT
The DNA here is from genome assembly GCA_030762935.1 of Hymenopus coronatus. Lineage (NCBI taxonomy): Eukaryota > Metazoa > Arthropoda > Insecta > Mantodea > Hymenopodidae > Hymenopus > Hymenopus coronatus. The sequence goes on from CM060900.1 coordinate 331,028,236, forward strand.
TTCCTTCAGGTTTGTATGTGTCAGGTGTTCCGTTCTTTTACTTATTACACCCCTTAGAAACCGATCTAATGTACCCTCACAAATTTGATTACTTCGTTGAGGTAGGATTTTATTCCTTTCTTTCTTTACATTGTGACGTATATAGATTTGAGGGGGGGGTCTGTAAGATGTCACTGGAGGTGTAGGACTCTTAATCTATTTCACTACTTGAAGTAATTGTTTTAAATAATTCGCTGATACAATGGCTTGTACGATACAACATAATACAGCCCTCACACACCAATCCATTACACTCTTCATAAATCATATAGCGTGGCCGGAAAAAAATAGGATGCTCATTGTTACTGTCTCCGTTTTCCAACATCGGGTAGTTGTCGGGGCGTTGTGCCGTGTGTGGAGCGATGTTCCCGGTCTGCCTGTAAACTGTTCTATGTGTAAAATGGACCCTATCATTGTTGTGCCATCGCTCCTGATTCCGGCCGCCCCCTCACACCTCATCCCCCTTTCATTTAAATTACATTAACCCCATTCTGCAAACATTCACGAGGGACAAGATAGCTCCATATTCGGCTCCTGCAACTCTGGTAATACATTTTAGGATTAAGGATGGAAAGATTTGGGAAACTTGAAACCACTCAAATGAACTTATCTATAGCAATTTAAAATACATATTGAAGGTGTCAGTAGAAATACAAATAGGAAAAGAACGGAGGGAACTCGGCATCAAAAGTGTTTTAAAGTTATTGTACCTTTGACCATCGAGGTTCGTGTGCTATTCCTTTTCCTACCGACATATTCACTATTTGTTTTAAACTGCTATAGGGAGGTTCTTTTGTAGAGGTTAGCGGTTACCAAAATCTTTCCATCTTTCATCATAATATGTATTACAAGGATTGCAGGAGCCAAACATACAGCTATCTAGTCGCTCGTGAATGTTTGCAGAATGGGGTTAATGTGGTAATTTAAATGATGGAACGTTAAATGAGAGGTAAGTTTCAATAGAGCAGAACTGTAAATATTTGTTAATGTGTATAGGCGATGACATTGGAGTGTAGCAAAAATGAATGTACGTTTCTACGCAATTAATTACTGGAACTAGCATATTAATTTGTTGCGTGCACTTTCCTGTATCATGGAAAATCCGTTGCTGTGATGCTACTGAGAGGAAATAGTGATGTTGTTTAAGTATTATGTGTCCGTAGTCAATCTCCCGCAAAACCCGCACTGTTTTGTGTATTTAACAATTATTTGCTTGAGTTGCTTTAAATCTGGTGATCCCATAAACTGAATTACTAAATACAAACACCCGACCTCTGTGTTAACACTGCAAGCAACACTGCCCCGGCCTCTGCGTTTCGTGTGAACCGTTTGAATGCAATCCAGCTAATGGGAAATGGAACCACCCACCTACAGCCACACGTTTTATCATTCAGAAGAGTATAATGCTTTTCTTCATCACGTGAATTAAAAAAAACAGAGAAAAATAAACCCCGCAGCAGTAGTGTATGTGGTTCAGGGTATTGTCATGCTTCTATTCGTTTTTACCTTCTCTAGCCCATAGGTACAATGTACATAGAGGATGGAGAAGATATTGTATTCCACCCAAAAATTCAATGTCGAGATTTCCACGAAAATATATATTTTGAGGTCCCCTTATAAATGGGTTCTTGTGTGTACACATAGCCCATAAAACGAAAAAACCGTTAAATACCAAAATTTGTATTTATCTTTAGAATCTTCCAAGGATATGAAACGAAGATTCTAAAGAAAATCCGCTCACTACAAACTACCCTTTACATGGAAAATGTTTTGAGAATTTTGTTTTTCTCAAAAATGGCCATAAGGATTGTGATTAATATACTGGATATTAAATATATTTTATCACAAATAAAATGTATATTTTGAATCTTCTGGGAATAACCTCTGAAGACCACTTTATTTTGGATGAGTTTTGCAGAATTTTGCATGACGGTTAAACCGTAAGAGATCGACAAAAACTTATTTCACAAAAAAGCGAAGATCCCGTTAAAACAGATAACTTATATCATATAAGTTTCTATGTAGAGCTGACTGCTTCTGAGTTTTCCTTGTTATTGGTTTCAATTTCAAACTAACTTTTCTTAAACGGGAAGTGACGTTTCATTCCATCTTTCTTGCTTCATTGCAGGTCATGTAAAGCGAGTCGAACATCAATTTTTTCACATAGGATCAACTTTTAAAAGATTTGGCAATGGATTTATCCTACTGTATTCCCTTATCTCCCTTCTACTTACCTGGAATAAAGTAATAAGACAAAAATCTGCTAAAGTTAGGAATTTTAATATGCGAAAGAGAAAGTGATATGTGGAAGTTGAGCAAAGTCACAGTATTCATTTAATGGCGTTTCTGGAAGGGGAGTGTATGATCTAATTCTAATACATCTGTGAAATTTCAAAAATTCATAGTATGTGGGATTTCTTATTAGAATTTACACCATTTATTTCTCACAATGATATTTATATTTTAGTCTTCATGTTTATTCAAATAATACTTTTATTATCTAAATTCACTGTTATAATAAAAATAAGCCTTGTGTTGAAGTTTTAAATATATTCACATAACAATCGAATTTTACAGAAAATGGGTTTGCATACAGATTTTTCATACTATATGGTTATATTAGTCCTAATTGGTGTCTCCAAACCTCTTGATTTTACATTCAATAATTTATTTATCAAAAGTGGGACATTATTTCGAAATCAGTAATATGATCAGTTTCTTTAATGCCATTTTGAGAGGTACTATAAAATATAAAGGATTAAAATAAAATTGAATAGTGTGGAACATTTAGGGTGCGGAAAAATTGGAGTTTACGAGAAAATAAGATTTAAATTTGGGAGTTCCTATTAATGTTTCCAATCATTTATAGCTTCAGTTAACTGGCAGTTAAAATACGATATTAATTTTTTTCAGAACAATATTATATGAATTCTAAACGTTAAGAAAGTATATCAGTTTAGAGTTCAGATCCATTTCTTAACACTTTCGGTTTGAAAATGTTTCCCTTATCCATGCCAGTCTTCTGTTAAGATAAGGCACCTGTGAAAATCATGTAAAACCACAGTATAGAATATGCTTTGTATGAATTTATAGCAGTTGCTATGCAAAATTATGATATTTTGCCAGTTATTTAAATGTTAGTTTACATGATCATTTAAATAATAACTTATAATATATAAATAGTGTTATAGTTAAATGAGTAATGCAAGTTTTTTTAAATATGAAGATTAACATTCAAATTTAATAATGAATGAGTGCACAATACATCTATCATATCTTTTGTATTAAATCTAGTCCCTCTAGAAAAGCGATTTCCTTACTCTCCAAATATCTTGATGTTTTTCAACATTTCATAATTTATTTCACGAAATTGGGGCACATTTCGAAAAGAAAGATATGACCCTCATTTTGTGTAGTGTGCTTTCGAGAAGCATTATCAAATTTTTAAGCAAATTAGTAAAAGATTTCATAGTGTGAAGGATTTGGCGTATAGAAAAGTGTTGGCAAAACGCGTTCAGAAAACATTTTAAATTTTAACATGCCTATTAAACAATTTATAGCTTCAGATATTGGCAGTTGAAATGCGCCAAGTAGGAAAACGATCTATTTTCTTAAGGTATGACTCTACCTATCCAACTCCTGTCCTACACATGGCTTGTGTGAAAAAACAATTAAAACTGATTTATAGTATGTTATTATGAAAAAAAAGTTGTCACAATTTTTGTCTCGGCCTATGCTCTCATACATGGTGCAAACCGTAAATGTAAATATGACTTGTTTCTCAGGTAGTGAGTCAAACGATAACAATGGTAATGTAAATTTTAATTAGAAACAGAGACATCTGCAATGGATCTTTGATCAAATAAGTAAGGAATAAATTTCTAAAGTAATTTGTGACCTTATACATGTGTAATGTTTTATACTGTAAAGAATGCAAGTAGTAGCATGTAAAATTTGAGTGTGGAGAGAATTGCAGGTCTAAAATTGAGGGATAAGTAACGAAGCTATTCCAATACCCTGGGGGAAGAATAGACAACATCAGAAGGAGACAAATAAATTATTTGCATCACTGGATGGAAAAGATACTGCTTGCTAAGAGATGTGTGCTGAAAGGAAAATTACAAATTTCGGGCGGAATAGAATATCAGGTGATATTAAATTTAAGAGAAGTTATTCCTGTAGATAACAGCGGAAAGTTTCTAAAACTGTATGAGGTTAGTTTAATATAAAGTATCTGTATTTGTGCAAAAACTAACATTGTATAGAATTGGGTTTATGACGCTAAAATGCATCCTGTAAAATCATAATCACGGTTTTAAAATCGTGTGCTTTATATAATAAAATAAGAGTTAACAAATTTTCCCATTATTGAGCTTTTATATAATTTTGCATACCTTAACGTGTTTTTCTATATATTTTTACTATGATAAAACTTTTCATTACGGTGAGGGATATATTGTAGAGGGTGCTTCTCAGCCAGCACATATAACCTCCTTCTTTCTTTTCTGACATGCATTTTGTTGTATCTTAAGTGTCATGGCAAAAAAAAAAATGCTTTATTGGCATTGATGATTGAAACGTGTACGGAAGTTTGATCTTCATCACAATTATTATTCAGAAAACTAAACTGGCTGCTCATTATTTCCTAATCCCTCAAGAAGCTTCTGCACATGTGCACAAATATCTTAAAATAGATTTTCAAAGTTCATTTGCAATATAGAATGTTTTAACTCCGTAAAGAACTACTCGTTTCCTAAGTGCACAGGCGTCCTAAGTCTGTTACGAGATTCAAAAAAATAGAGGCAATGGCATGTTTGTGAAAGATAACTATGAGTTTTGGAAAGCATCCGTGTCATTCAGACGAAGCTTTGTAGGTCGGATCTACTAAGAGCTTAATCAAGGGATGCAGTAGGAGGAAACAGGTTTAACCCTCTCTCTTATATTGGGTTTCGGTTTCCCTATCATTTAAGGATTTCCTATTCTGTGGCCACCGCGTGGCCGTAAAGTCCGGCCACACGCAACGCGTAAATTTAGGCGGTATGAAGAGGGAAGGGCGGCGCCGTGGCCAAATAGTTAAACCTCCCGCCTCCCACCTAGCGGCCGGGTTCGATCCTAAGCGCCTACATGTGAGATTTGTGATGAACAAAGCGGAGTCTAGGCGGGTTTTCTCCGGGTTCTCAGGTTTCCGCCGCCACTCATTCCACCAATTGCTCTATCATCACCTTTCGTATCATCCGTTTCGTTTGCATTTCATATCATCCACTTCCTCACGTTAATGTCTGGCTACGGGCAGACCATTTGTTCCAGGTTCTCCATTATATGGTTTCGTGCCGTTGGCTCCCCGACTAGCTTCTGACCCCTAGATAACCGCTTTTAAGTCTTAGGGAGTTGTTACTCCTTAATCCGGGGAGGGTACGCCGACTACGAAACGAAACGAGAAGAGGGAAGTGACACCGAGTGATAAAAAACGGCAAGCCTGTTTTAATTGAATAGAGTAAAAATGGCAGTCAAGCAACGGGAGAGCTTTAATACATCAAATAGATTGCGCACATGTAAGAGTGGTGCTATCAATGAATCACAAAAAAAAAAAAAAAACACATTGGCAATAATGTATTTTTAAAGCTGTTAATAAAAGCAGTGCACGGTTTTGCCAACATTCCACTCCTCAGACAAACTTTTTCGTAATTCCGTGTACAGAAAGGGAAAACATACTCATCCAGTTTACCAACTAGTGTATCAGAAGTCCACGAATGTCTGTCTAGCTTCCAAAACCTGATTCAAGAATGAATCATTTGTGAAAATAATATTGTAGTTCTTGGGTACGAAAATACCTTAAGATAAATGTAAAACACGCTTGTTTAGACATCAAATTATGATGGTAGACAAATAATGGGTATTACATGTTTTGTTTTTGCCGGAGAACAGGCAGAAATCATACTTACAGCTGTTTAAAGGTTAATTAACAAGAGCAAATAAGCTTAGGTTTTCAGTCCAAAGTCGCGAGAGTGGACTTCGTAAAATTTTTGAATCTTGCTTTCAGGTCGATGGCACCAGATTTGCTTTTGGACAAGCCTAGAGGTGCGCTGATTCACAATGTCGGTCTATCGCATATCAGTTATTAGCTCACATTTTCTGTCTATTGTGTATATCGCCGGAAGAAGTTAGTGATTGCTTTGTGTTTGTTGTGTGTGAAGGTGAGGAAAGACCAGTTTCTACACTAATTCGGGAACTGTGCATTGATATCGTTAGCAGTTACACTTCCGAGGCGGTGCTGCTTCCTCCCCGAGCTGACTTCTCACCTGGAGGTCCTGGGTTCGATTCCCGGCTGGGATGGGGAATCTTTCTTTAACAAGAATTTTCTCTGCCCTCCACAGATTCTGGAAGTATGGATGTGTACATAATGAAACAATATACAAATGATATAAAATGATTAATCTAATGTCAATAATCTACAGCTGCTACAGAGATGTTAAGAGCCTTCCATAAGACCATAGAGTTAAAGACGGATATACAAATGCAACAATAACAAATGACATAAGTTTAGAACACAGTTCAAAATAAATCTACACGAAGATTAACGACGTGCAGTTATGAATAAAAAAAAAACTTAATGGAACAAAATTTTCAGAAAATGATCATTTTAATTAAAAAATACAAATCAGACCAGATATCACGAACACGATATGGGAATATTTATGTGTATATATACATATATAATTTGAATAAATTTAAACGCTTAGTAAAAATAATGACGAATTTCGCGTTTTATATACAGGTAGGTGAAGCTCGGCAAAGACAGGAGCCCTACCGTTACCAGATTGAGAACCCCCGGCAGTCTAACAGGAATAACGGATTCGCTGCCCGCTAAGGATGCGGATCTAATACTGCGGTAAACAACCGAAGGCCGAGAGGCGGTTAGAGTTCTAAAGAGCAACCATACTTCTAGCCACGCCGCATCGAAGCACCATCGCCAACACTTACAGCCCTGAAACAGACCAACGTAGTGAAGCCTGAATGATATAATAAATGGAACAACGTGGAAGAATAGGAAACCCGGGGATGAAAAAAACACACTCAAATATTCGTGTAGCGACGCAGTTAAGTCCGGAAAAAGCCATAGGTCAGAGTGGACGAACGTAAGGAATAAAATTCATGCGAAAAATACGTAAATGCGAGAAAAATAAAAGGAGAAAAAGGAGAGCTATGTCGGTGCATGAGGGAGGAGCATGAAAAAACACATGGAAAGATGTCGCTGTGCTTTTAATAATGACAGATCTGGAAAATGTTTGGCCGAAATGATATACAGGCCTGTATAGAATATTTTATAATATAATTAAAAATAGAAAATGTGTTCGTTTTCTTCTTAAACTCAGTACTAATGACATTTTAGAGGTCATTTATAACAGAAAATTTCAGGAAAAAAATATGTTTACAGTAAGGAGAGTAATAAATAAAAGTAAATATATTTACAAAGAAGACCAGATTACTCGGAATTACAGTATAATAATGTATATACACACACTCACTCACACACATACATCTGTCCCATAATTCGACCGCAAAAATTGGCAGGATTGTAGAGGTCCCTAGATAAATAGTTTGTGATAGGGAGCCTATTGTACATTTTGCCAAATGTCAAAGTTGTGGCATGTTTACTGGATCGCACATCAATTGCCGAAAACTAAAAGAATGTGGATGGGTGAGTCTTATTTCCATTCAGAATTCCTCATTTGTATGCCAGTACTCGAAGGAATGTAGTATTGTTGCACAATCAATACAATATTTAAAATCATTTGGCAAAATTGCCAGCTCTTTGAGGGTGTACACGCCTCTGACAGCAGCTTGGTAGATTTTAGATCATATGTAGTTAGCTAGAGCTATCCGCCAAAACGTACTGCGAATGAGTCGGTATCGTGCATTTCGTCGAATCCCACGATTCAAAATCGCACCGCTCTTTGAAGCTTCCATTTTCTTAATTTTCTTGTTTTGGTCAAAGAATACTCCTGTAGAGCAGCATTAATACGCTAGTTTACATTTCTAAAGCCAAAACGATAAACCCTCCAATACAAATTACTCTCAAAAGACTGTGAATATCCACATGGCGTTCAATATTAAATGCATTAATGGCCAAGGAACCTGCATAGACTAATAAAATAAAACAATTGGTTTGTTGAAAACAGTTATGTAATGTGTACTTTGAAAAGTAATAACTGAACTATGGTTTTAGCGTTGGAGTAAAAAATCGGGTTTATTGCCAGTATTGGAACAGCAGAATCTCGATTTCACCTGTACGTAAGTATGCATGTATTATGGCGTTTTAATCACCTGAGCTACCATGGCACTGCAGCAGAGTGGTTCTGAAAATCTTGTTTAATGCCTACACGTGACTACTGTGAACTATGAATTGCTAAACTTTCTGTTCATATTGTAAAAATATAACCATTATGTGTAAGAAAATAAATTGTTTCAACGAGATGCCAAACGGAGATCACAGATACTAACACCCTAAGGTAGTGTAAGCTGTGAACTTCAAAGCTAAATACTTTTTGCTGTCACGTGGTACCGTTGCGCAACAACCTCGCTTACTAGATTTCCATTGAGTCAGAAGAACAATTACTGACATAAACAATCACTTCTTGTGATGAGGTTCACAACTATTCCGAAATTTTGGAAATGTTTTCCTAGGTACAATCTCTGCAGCGATATTGAGATCGTTTATTTTATTTGTCAGTACCAATAAATCATAAATGAACGGCTCATTATAAAATGCAAAAAAGAAGGACACATAAAGCTAAATGTATCAGGTTTGAACCCTCAATTCTCTTGGCGTTTTCACCTGATGCCCATACGCTAGCCATTAGGCTAAATAACGCCACTAAATTTATGCTCTCTGAAACCCAGCTACTGGCCGTATATTTTGGATCCCTCTACAATCCTGCCGATTTGTGTGCTCGAGTTTTGGGACATCCTCTGTGTGTACTCCAATTGATTTCCGATTTAATAATTTTTATTACGAATAACACACCTCGTGCTCAAGTGTTTCCATGTTTCATGTATAATATTTAGTAAGCATGTTTTAAATACATATGTGAATAAATTTTGGTACACATTTTGCTTAATAATAAAAAAAACACAAAAGCTTTTTATTGCAATTAAATGTTTATTAATCTTAATATTTGTAATATTTGCTGTCACATAAATGTTCAACTAACTAATTCTCAACAAACCGGAAAAAAATTATAAAAAAATGTGTTAGAAAGTTTATATTCTAAATTTCATAACTATCTGGTTAAAATTTGCTCAACAAGGGACGTATTATTGGAAGAAACATATAGTTTTTGGGAACAGAGACAATTCAATTTAAAGGGACCATTAGAAACGCTGTACAGTTTTCATGTTTAAACGACCCCCCAGACATTTAAAACTGGCGCAAAGTAAAAAGTCATTGCATTTTAAATAGGGAAAAAAACAAAGAAAGTTTTAGTAATAAAAACATTAAATTACAATTTTGGTCCAAAATTTCGAATTTTCAGGTGGCTTAAGCTTTTGAATGTCACTCAAGGCACAAAATCGGAGCAGTTTGGCATGTCCTCCTCAGAAGGAAGGCTTCTGTGCTTTAGTTAACTTTTATTTATACTCGTAATATTTTAATTTGTGTTTCATGTTACACAAGTGGCAGTTGAATTTCAAGTAAAAATACGCATAAATTTGAGTAATATTCAAATAAGCTCTATTTGTGTGATTACAGTCTGTCCAAAGCCTCTTGTCAGTACTGTGACTACTCGCCATGTGCACTCTCCTATATCTTGCAACCCTGAATCGCTGCAGGTTGCTACTCATCGTTTATAGGTGATTGTTGCAGGTGTGCGTAAAAATAAAACGACGCAAGTTGGCGTTGTACATCAAAGTAGGACATTGTCGCACCTGGGTGATCAGAAGGCCACCACCAACCCAACTGAGTCTTTACCTTTGGAGAGAGAGCTCCAACATACACTTCGATTAGAGAGAGCCGAAGCGTTGAGTGAGCCTCGAAGCTACCATAAATAGATTTGATTTACAGCAGGGCAATAGAAACATTTATTGTAAGAAACAGAATTTGACGTAATAAAGAGAGTTTTTACAGTATAATTATGTATAAAAGGTAAGCAAAATTATGTGAATGTTGGTTTTCTCAGACTTGACGCGATTACCTGAAACGGGAGAATGAATCATAAGAGCATACCTTAATGTTACTCCTTTTAAATAATGAACACAGTTCGCCACAAAAAGTGCCATATATTATCTAGTTGCTGAGTCGATCGCAGAACTTCGTGGTCTCGGAAGTGTCGTATTCATAACTCGTATGGAATGAGTGAATAGCGCAGTAAGTTATTTTCCGCTGAATGCGTTGATCAGACATACAAGGTAGATCTTCTGTCTTTTAGAAAAAACTGAAAAGAAGACTGTAGCTGAACGTTTTTAAGACATTTCCCTTCTGTGTAAGCTGCAATTCACATATATGCTTTTATTTTACTTTTATTTTCTCTACACGTAGTATGGATATAGCAGGCAGGGAAGGCATTGTATTCCACCCAACATTTTATATCGATATTTCACCGGAAATATATATTTTGAGACCCCTGAAAAGTAAAAGTTTTTAGAAAAACGTCCGTATGTGTGTTTGTGTGTGGACAGCGAATCTCAAAGCGAAAAGACCGTTAAGCACCAAAAATCTGTACTTAAGTATAAAATATTCCAAGGGTGTGACAAAAATATTTTTAAGAAAGTCACCCCAGTCCAAACTAACATTTGCATGTTTTTTGTTTTTTTTGTTTTTTAATTTTGTTATATTGAAGATATTAAGTAACAAACAAAATGCCTATCTTGAATTTTCTGGGAATAATCTTTGAAGATCTCTTCGTTCAGAATGAATTTTGCATAATTGAAAGAGAGAGAAAGAGGAGGAGAGCGAGAGAGAGAGAGAGAAACTTACCACATAAATATAGATCTTGATAAATAACACAATTATTTCTTACAGTGACTTGTAGATTTAAGCCTTTCCCAAATATTCCCTTTTATTGGTTCCAAGTTTAAACTTTCTCAAACGAAAGTGATCTTTCGTTTCGCCTTTCTTTTGTTTTATTCCTGGCCTTGAAAAGCGAACCGAATTGCAATTGTTTGACATAGTAACCAGTTTTTTTAAAATGTGTGACTATCACCTTAGCCTTGTGAATTCCCTTATTTCCTTTCTTCTTAGAAGGAACTAATACAACCATTTCTTCTAATGCTGTCTCGATTAGCATGACATGCACACACATAAATGTATTCATAAAGTGACGTATTCTTTTGAAATAGCCATAAAATATCTGAGCAGAAATCTTGAATCTCCTAAAGTGAAACCACAAGGACTAAAATTTATATCGATTGTATGAAACTTCAGTATTTACAACTGCTCTAAATATTTCGGTCAAAGAAAATATCCAGAGTTTTTCAACAGTATGTAGAAGTTGAAACATCCCAGGATTCTTCATTGGCAGGTGACAGGCCATCTTTTGTCCAGTCATGTCTAGGGGAATTCGAGCGCAAAACCTTTTTCACCCTGACCACACAAATGCAACCGGGTTTAAATCCGATGAACAGTATACCATTCAGATATCGTGTCTTTCTGATAACCATTCTCAAACAGCACGACATGTGAGGACAGGATGAAAGAGGTTAATAATTCCGTGGAGAGGATGATTGTTCTGAAAGAATTCAATAACCCTAAATATGAAGATGGGGTGGGTATGACCCCATATTGTGCACTTCACTGTCTGATAATAATTTCCAGCTTGCATAATTCACCCAAAGCCCCAACAAAACACAGAAATGTGAACTTAGCCTAGTTTGTTGGAACGTGTCGGGATCCCTTTGTGCTGTAAAGAAATACTCTCTCCTTACGTGCAGAAAAACATGTCACCTCGTCTGAGAATATCGTATTATCCCAGTCGCGGCTGGCATTTTCCGCTACAAACGCTACACGAAACAATATGTGGTTGTCTGTCAGGCGTTACTTCTTTGCCGCTGTCTGTGTGAGGAGTGCTGCATTATTTATTCGCCGCAAAGCCGTTCAAGAAGATCCAGAGAACTGCGAAGTTGCTTTCTTGCTAGCAGCAGATTGGAGGGTATTCCTTTCTGCGTCTGGTATTAAAGCTTTATTCGGTCCAAAGTGGACACAGGTCTTCTTCTTATATCACCACAACTAGATGTGGTGTAATAGTTACCATGCTAACTTCATATACCCAAGGTCGCGGGTTCAAACCCGGCGAGGGCGATGGATTTTTTAGGGCATAAAATTCCTTAGCATGGCTTCCTTCGAAAGGGAAAGTAAAGAAGTTGGTTCCGTGTCGTATATTTACGGCACATAAAAAGAAGCTCAAGCCTGATAGAGAGGCCTCTGAGCAAAAATTAAGCGGCCATTCACGCCCAATATAGAATGGGACGCTGAGAACCACAGTAGCTAAAGAGCGTTCATAGGTAAAATGCCATTTCATTTTTTACGATTATGTGTTTTTTTAAACACAATTTTTTTCCTTTATGTTTTTTCCCCATTGTTTTCACGTTTGTTTTTCCTAGCAGTAGTTTTCCGTTTTTTTTACACACATACGCACACATTTACAACAACACAAACACCCATGGACTTGAACCCGCGATCCCCTGCGCCATGGAGCACCATGGAACTCAATATGATGCGCAGCTTCACAAGCAGAAAAGTCTGCGACTTTCACTTATGCAAGAAAAACTTGTGCTGTGTCTATGACCTTATGTGTATGATGTGTCATACTCAAAGTCTGTATTATTCACTGAAAATACAATTGTTCTAGATTATTGCGTTGCGCAAACCTGCACACCTATGAAGTGTGTCTGAATCATATTGCATTTAGATGAAACAAATACTAAATGATGAATTATACTAATTATTATAAATAAATAAATAAAGTCTTAAAAAGGACATCTTTTACATAATGTTATCCACAAAATAAAATTAATCTAACCTAATTTGTTCTTATAATTTTCAATGTTGGATAAACAATGCACTGAAGTGCTTTAAGATCTAAACAGTATGTTTAAATAATGTGTATACTAGACTTTCAAATAAGAACGATCAAACTGGTCTACGGTAAATACGTCACAGAGAATGGGCTCTACATATATCTATGTTTAACTGCACTAAAGGGGGTGATTTCCAGTGATTTTCATAACATAGCATGCAGTTTTAAATAATATCCCATTAATACATACAGACACAAAGAGTTTTTGTATTTTATGTGCTTTAGAAATCGCTCTCTTTGATATCGTATAATTGAAAAAATTCAAATTATTGACACGTTATTTATAATTTTAATTGTGTTTGTTACAATGTAACTGTAATATTATTCCTAATTTAACACAATGTGTAATTGTGTTTCACACGTATATATGCGTTTAAGACTTGTTAGGTGGTTGCTATAATAACTAGGAGTTCTGCAACCTAAAATAAGGAGTAAAAATGCAGTTTCTTAACCTATTCAAGTTCCATAATTTAATATCACTCACATTTTCACACTTTATGGATCTTCACACATTTTTGGTAGATTCTTATTCAAAGAAGGCTTCTTTTTATGATAATTGTAAGTTGTGCACTGCTAAACATTTTCAGAAGTGGTTAAGAAGAGTTAAACAGAGCCGTTAGTGCTTTCCGCATATACGTACATTTTTGTCATCCTCTCTTCGCTTATTGTTAATGTTGTGTTTATTTCACTTAGTGTTCTTTGTTTACTATAATAGGACACAGTAATGCATCGGAATCGTTTACGTTGTTCTTTTTGTTGTCTATATTTGACATGTTATGTTTGAATAAGTTTGTCTTGTTATTTTTTATTATGTACCTTTTTATTTCATTTCCTTTAACCTTGTTTATTATTGTGTGTATTATAGCAGTAGTATGGTCAGTGGATCCGTGCAACTGATATAGCTCAGTGTATTATATTGTTATTTATATGGAAACTTATTCTGACAGAATGCAACGAAACATCAAAAAAGCAATATCAGTCTATCACAGTTTCTGACTTCCAATTGGGGACTGAAGGCTAGTATGAATGTAATGTTGGACGCTGGGGTTATTTTTATCTAAGAGTTTATATTTTTTTCTTTATTCTCTTTATTATGTTATTATCCAGTAACTAAGAGCATATCTTTACTGTATTACAAAAGACTCACTGTAAAATCCAACGACTGGAAAAGCATGTAGGTCCAAAAGGTCCATGCGATTGTTAAGTGTTTCCAAAAGTATATATTCTGAAAATGTTTTGAAATAAAACTCCTACTACGAGCATTATTATTATTATTATTATTATTACTATCATCATTATCATCATCGTCATCATTATTATTTGTATAAATGCACGCGTTCTACTAAAAGAATTAGTGATTCGAATAACAGTAATTTTTGCTCTCTTCACTTGCTCTGTGTCCTTACTTCTATGCTGAAACTCATGACAGCAAGTGGTTATGTATCATTTGACATAGAAATGCAATATTGTTTCCATCATTAGGCTTAGGTTTAAGATTAAGAAGGCGAAGAGCAATTTGGCATCGTGATCAAGAATAGGTCTATTGGATGTTCAAGTGGGAAGAGATGTGTGGAGAAAGCATCAAGGGCTGCCGGATTTAATAACGGCAAGCGCAGCTATTAAAGAGATCGCACATAGATTGCTTTAGAGATCGGATGTAGATTTTTATGCACACTGGTTGCTATTTATATCGTATTATGGAAAGTAATTTTGGAAGTATATATCGCAGTTTGCTGTATTTAAAAATTAAAAGAGTTACTATTCATGGTTTGGAATGGGGGAAAGGAAATCGTGGAGAATACGATTTATGATTTATTTCCATCTCAACATTACAAGTATAACTTACATTCAAATAAGAAACGTTTAAAATCGATTGTGTCTACCTGCCCGCTACCCCTAGCTGTGAAGAATAAGCATCCCAGCATTCACCTAAGTGACAAGGAGGAACCACGAAGGCTACCTCCCGAATGCAAACCGTAGCATGGCGCTACCTCGCTCGGTCTTTTAAATCTGTAGTTTAATCCGAACCCGTGTACTGTCATTTTGCAACTGTAGTCAACTAATTTAATATCGTCCTGTTTGCTTACCGACATTAATCTGTGAGATCTCTGTAATCGGAGTACCCTGAGCAACAACTTAATCGTTCACATTAGGTTTAGTGTGTTTAAGTAGTTTTAAATATCGTGAATCGTGTTTTTCATTGGAAAATTGTTTAAAAATTTGGTTTCCGAATGAAATCGTAAGTACTTTTGAACGGTTCTGACGTGAAGAGACAAAACAACAATATAAACACGGGTTCACGCTCAATACCAGGTTGGAGATCGAGATTTTACACATGAATGAATGTATGATTCGATTTCAGAAACGAAACGTTCTTTGTTACTGTATAAATGAGGGCTACAGTTCCACAAGTGACTCACATGCTTAATTTCACGACAAATTGAAGCTATACGCCTGAACCGATGTAATTGTGGCGTCAACCTAGAAGACCAGTGCTGCCAGCGGAAGTGTATTTTGTAACTTAAATGTTGTTTATATTTCTTATTTCATTTATTTTTCCTCGTATGGTTTACTTTTCCCTTCAAATGTTTTCACCACCTTAGTGCAAGTGACGGTAAAGCCAAGGGCGGCAATAACAGACTTTCAAAGCTGTCTCCCTTCCCAAACCCACACTTCCTCTTCTGGAGTCAGAAGAACTGGTCATCCAGTGTTGGAGTACAAGTTGATCTGGAATACCTGTAGGACACTTGTTCATTTAGCATTAGTGTTATAAACACAGTGAAAACCCTCCCAGTAAACCTTGAATGTGCCTATCGCTGCCAATAGCTTTAATTCGCGAGCACATATTTTAGTACGGAAAACGGTAGTGCTATCTGGAGTAAATCAATTCACACAGTCATAAATTACCATTGAGACGATTATCTTATGATGATAATGATGTTGAGTAGGTATAAGGTTAAATAGTTTAACTGTATGGCACCTACATTTGTGGCTATAGAATTAGCGTTTTCCTTTTTAAAAATGAAAAATGTTGAGAAAAGAAAGGAATAAAAAGCTAATTATTAATGATATCAAACAGTGAAAACAGAAACCAAGCTTTATATTTATACTAAGATAGATTACCTGGTCGTAATAGCTATAATATAATTTTAAATAATTGAAATAATATCGAAGAAGGATTTTGACATCAACTGGCCCACATAAGCCGTTCTTAGTTTAAGTTAATTTATCCAGAATTGTGAGGATCCTAGAAGGTTTGGGTAAGTAGAACTGAGAAGGGGTTTACATACCAAAACAAAGAAAAGAGATGCTAAATAAAAGATAAATGCTTTTAAACAAACGCTGAGTGCCGTGACTGGTTCCATAGCTCAGTCGATAAAGCAGTTGGTGCTGTGTTAGAAGTTCCCGTAATCAATTTCCGCCTGAGCTGTGGAAACATATCTTTAAATTAAAGGCAGTTCACGATATGCCCAGGGTGTGGTGATTGAATTTGAGCGTTCATATTGCTGTATGTGTGTGTGTATGTGTGTGTGTATCGGTTATTTTATAACTAATCCGCCCATGAACAGGAACTCAGAATTGTCCCTGGGCAAAATTCTAAGCAAACGTATTAAGTCACATAGTTACATCACAGTTATTCTACCAGAATTAGCACAAGAATACAACAGTAATTGTTGCTATGAGGTTTACTAAATTAAATAAAGCATTATGTTTATATATCTATGGTCCTTTAAAACTAAGCAAGAATTAAACCATATCCTATAATGTATCGTTCAGAATAAATATTTCAGAATATATTTCCTCCGTGGTGATACATTGTTGTAAGCGTCTCTTAGTACCAGCACGGACACGTATTCAAATTGTTGCTCTTATTGAAGCATAAGCATGATTTTATTCTTACTTTTAAATGTTTTGGATTTTCTGACTCCATTTCGTAAACTCCGGCTTTGATATATTCCCATAAGAAAACCTAGGATAAAATCTCACTTGCCAACGAATGCAACAACCGCTCGGGATGTTGAGGTTTTCTTTATCCACCTAAGAATAATGGGACAGGGTACCGTTGAGGTGAAACAAGTATAAGCTAACTAAACTGGAACAGTTCTGTACGGATTTTTTTAATATGTAGCTACAAAACCGTCCAGTATGCCTAGGAGCGAAATAAACTCACTCAATGATGTTGTCTCTCTGGCAGATGCCACTCGTGAAAACGATCAGAAATCAGCTTTTGAGCCTCAGTCGCATTTCGGTACAGCTTCCCAAAGATTTTAACTACATGAATATATTCCTTGTTTTTGAAAATATTACTTCTTTATCTGAATGCAGCCGGTTCCCGGTGACCGCGCTCGCTCAGGTGTCTCGCTTTGGTGCTTCGTGCGCAGGGGATCGTGGGTTCAAGTCCCGCCTTGGGTACGGGTGTTTGTTTGTTTGTAAATGTGTATATATGCGTGCCTATTAGAAATAAAAAGCAAAATGGTAAGCAAAGAGAAAAACAAATGAAATGTAGGGAAAATAGAAAAAACGGAGAAAACGTAAAAAATAAAACAGTACAAAAAATTGCTTGTAACGAACTACAAGCACGCGACCACGCGAAAAGCATGAAACAATCCATAGCTATCTCTAGACATGGCCCGGCTTTGGTGAATGTGGTAACGTCGCAGCCCATCCTATCATTTGCAAGATGCTCGTGTTTCAGTGCAAGATGCTCTGCTCAATTGTGTACTTTTGCCAATATTTCCATTGTTATGCTATCTATGACGATGTAAACATTGCATAAACATGTCAGATATATGTGTAGGGCCAGGAAGCATAAGAAATTATGATTACATTATAAAAACCAAAGAATAAATAACTGGTTTTCGGTTACCTTAGATATCCATGCCACCGAAATAAATAGATTCCCTCTGTTCCAAGAACAGACTGAACCATTTAGCAGATCTGTGATATGTGTGAAATATTTTGAGGAAATTTATGTGAGTTTTGTTGAGAAATATACAAAACGGATGAAAATGTGTGCTTCCATAAACGTGATCACCCAGTTGTTTCCGAATTTCGCTTCGTATCTAAATTTTCTGAGTGAAAGTAAACGAAAAAATCTACAACAGAGATGAGGAAAAGTTTATCATACCTTAAAAAGCTAAAGATGTATGGAAAAAAAGCAGCAGAGGAAGAAAACGGTGTACAGAATTTTCTAATTTTCAGATAATGTATCCCATATCCACCTAAAAGGAATGGCATGGTAGTATGTAAAACGAATCGATTTTTATAGTGTATAAACTAGACATAAAATAATACTCCTTAAATAGCTTTTACTCTGATAGTGCACACGGATCTTAGTGTAGAAGTGCGCATAAATGATGCACACCTATCAGATGAGGTCTAAAAATGTATAAACGTGGTAAGGTGTAAAAATGCGTTACTTGCACAATGGATTTAAATGTCATCCCTAATAAGACATTTGCGATTTTTATGTTTCACCGAAATGCAATCTCACTTGCATTCCAAATTAGAGCCTCCCTATAAGTTTGATATTCTTTGTAAATTATGAGAAGATTAGGTTGGTTATGTAATCAATTTTAACTAATATTAAGACTATAGTCTGATGAAAAGGTTAAAATTAAAACAAAGAGATCACTCTCTGTGCACAATTGAACTACAGTGTAATTAAAATAAAATATCCAGTATCACCAACATACGGGTAAATTAACAATTGGGGACCGTTTTAACAAAACTCAACAAATGTAATTTTAAAACTTTTACAGGGAACTTTTTTTTTTAGTTTACTCTGAGGCTTTTGATATAATAACTCTGGAAAAAATGCTAGTGTTTCTCTTTTTGAGATGCATTTATTGATAGGCGGTACAACTTTTGTTATTTTATTTATTTGGAAAAATACGACAAAACTTGAGAATTTTACAAAACTCAGCATATCCATTTTTGAAATGCACATAACTTAAAATGTTTAATTATTTTTCATTCACAATTTGCAAAAACCTCATCAAAATCATTAGCCTGTGTTTTATAATAGGGCTTAAATATAGCTGAATTGGTTAATTTAGACACATTTAACCCTATTTTGTTCAAAATTAAATATTGATATACAGAAAAACTGCAATGTAGGATTAAATTTTTTTGTTTGCTATACCCAAAATCACTGAAAATTGAATGTACAAAATCTCAATGCAATGGTTCCTCATCATAATCCATCCTGTTGTCAGAATCTTTACAACATCCTTTTAGAACTTTGCCATAAAATACTTTACCATCTTCCGATTCATTATGGAAGTAACTATTAACTTCTTCACGTCATCAGCTTTCTTCTGGCGGACAAGGCTCACCATTGGAAGTTCAGGTGCACATTACAGAAATTGTCTGCCTTGGCTTAAACACTTCAACTTCTATTGGTGCAGAAAAATAAGTGTTTTGTACGTAAAGATGTACACGATTATTACAAGCTTTTTGTATGTAAATATTCTCACCTCTGTAATTTTAAAAGGAAATTTACCTTTTACAATATTTTTGCCATCGATTTTAAATCATAGGTATGCCGAAACTTTTACCTCCCTAAAGTTGAGTTTTATGAAAATGTAAGAAATGGAGATGTTGAGTTTCGTGAAAACGCTCTATTGTGAGCCCCTCTTTTGAATGGGAAATATCGAGTTTTCTGATGTTATGAAAAATGCATTTTTTTTTCTATCATTACAATTGACCAGAATCCGTCAAAACCTGCATTTTGATAAAATGGCGTTTGTTGAGTTTTGTTAAAACGGTCCTCAATTAATGTGCATTGACTGTATATCCAAAGTAGGATAAAGTAAAGTTTGATTACATTGTTCACTGCAGTCACGCACCTGGATTACGTGGTGTTCATGTATACAGAATGTACATATATTTTTGAATCTGAAAGATGAAAGGCTTCTAAGCATGTGTACTCTTTCAATTGTGATAAAATAAAAATAAGTTGAGGTTGGGGTTTTCCAACCGAAATCTAACCGACAAACCTCTAGTTTATAATATGTCATGAATGATACACGAGAACTCCATAAGCATATAATCTGATTATTGTGATATTAACTTGTTAAATTCGCACAAAAGTGTCACAAAATCTCAGAAATACTGTGCACCATTGCATAAAAAAGTCCTAAGTGCTTAAGCCACGTGTAACAGATCAGAAGTTCTCCAGAAGTGAACTTCGCACAATATGGCCAACTAACTCTGGTTTTGCTGGGCATTATGAACTTGAATTTCAATAATGGAAATGAGCGCAGATAGGGCTTATGCTGTGCTTTCCGTGCCCGTACATCTACGTTTGCATAGTGGATGTTGGTTTAATTTCAGCTGATGACATGTGAGTGGGAAACGATGTTCTCAGAAGGCCGCTGGCGGGCACCAAGTCCTGGATTGTTGGGTGGTTGTGGCTAGGGCTCAGATTGCAAGCAGTGGCGTGCCCAACAGTAATCTATTTTCTCATTTGCCAAACAAACTGGAGTCTTCACTCTGGTGGTCTGGAATTATAACAGGCTTTGAATGCAACATCTCATACAGATTTTCTCCATGACTTCATGAATGCTTGCTACAAATAACATTTATGGAACTGATGTGTCCTTTCAGCATATATGTACATGAACTAAGATTTCAATGTATATGTAAATAGGTTTTATAATATAAACCATATGTGTTTCAAATTACATTGCAATCAGTGTATTTAAAATAGCAAAAAATCTGGCGAAAAACCTGAGTTAATAAATCTTTCTTCTAAACTGAATGTTGGGCTACCATTTCCCAAAAACACCTTATTTTTCACCCTGCTAGTTATATATTTGTTTATATCTATGATATTTGGCAAATCTAAGACTAAATAACTTTTGTACTCCACACTACATAAGAGCCTGAGTAAAATCTTACCAACAATGCACAAAGCTAATATAAAAATCGTCATTATATTCTTCTTGAATATGCAAAAGAAATTAGAGCTTGCGCATACAAATATAGGGAGAATAACAACATATTAAAAGCAAAATAAACGAACAATCATTAAAGTAACTAGTCAATATTTTAGTAGTTATACCTACTGAATTTTAAATACTTTACATTAATTTTGGGGACTGCAAGAAATATGGGTCAGCATAAGATCCGTGAACAAAGATAATGCGATTCTATTCATTAAATAGATTGACATTAAATAGCATAAAGTGATGGTAAAATAGAATCAGACAATGATTTATAAGTCTCTAATAATGCCTCGTAAAGTGGAGGTGCCACTTCAGTAGTTCACTATTACAGTTTTCAAGATTCATACCCACAAATATTTCTAAAATATCGAGCTAAAAATGAGGCAGTGACACTTCACAAACAAAATAATTTCATTGCATTAATTACCTTCGACCAAAGATACCTGTCCACTTTATTTTAGGCCTGTTTCACATAGCAAGAAACCTTTCTTCTGAGATTTCAACTTGAATTCATGAAGAGGAGATGATAAATAATAATAATAATAATAATAATAATAATAATAATAATAATAATTATAATAATATTAATAACAATAACAACAACGACAACAAAAACAATGATGATGTCAGCAAAGGAGTTCGAATGAAAGCTAGAAGAAAAGGTTCATGAATGAAATGTTCAGCTCAAGAAGACGAATCCCTGTTTTAATGAACAAAAGAAGGAGCTTAAGTCTCAATAATTTTTTGTATTCCGTTTTTAATACCCGAACGATGCTATCAAGTTAATGGAGATTTCACAACTGTAATTTACTATATAATGTTACTATATGTTGCTAACGTCAGACATTAATACTACTGTTTATCACTGTACGTATACTATACTCTACGATTACCAATTTTCAAATAACTGCATTCATCACCACTACTCCAATGCATTTGAATTAAAATATTATACACATTGCTTTTTGTTATGTAAGGTTATTGCAGTGGTAGCTATTGTATTGACCTACGTAGTTATAATGCGACCTTATTTAATAATAATAATAATAATAATAATAATAATAATAATAATAATAATAATAATAATAATAATAATAATAATTCACCTACTGTCAAAAGAAGTGCTCCAATATTCATACTGGCTGGAACTATTCTGACTAGTAAATACAGGTCCATAATATATAAGGTTACACTCCATGCCTGTGGAATAATTTTCGCCCCCCGCAATAAAGATAGGTTACTTATACATTGCAAATAAGATTCCCATTTGGTATCTAGTTTGCTACTGCATCAATGTGGAGGGATTGACTTTAAAATAATATTATTAAACTAAAATACTTATCATATTTTGAGTTTCTAAGTGGTGCCATGCATTCAGTACTCAAGCCTTTGTCATGTATGAACGCAAATATCAGGGACGACATTTTCAAACGCATATGAACGGAACACAGATAACTGTTGTAATGTTTTAAGTATTTCATCTGCATTTGTCTATCGTTAATAAATGATATTGAGGAACATTTTGTCCCACACTAAACACAGCGGTACTCACAATTGTTATAGATGATGTTCTGTTTCTACCCCCTTAAATAAATGTAACTGACCCTCGAGAAAACCAAAGAAAAACATTTAATTTATCAGAGTGCTACGAACTTACCGTCTTGCAGTTACATTTTTGTATGCTAGTAACAGAATGACACTTAATGTCACATAAATAGAGCGTAAAGTACCCAACAAAGGAGTACTTGAGGTCGTTGCGTCCTTATCCGTTGAATTCAAAGTTGATGGTTCCATCCTCGCCTCCTGCATGCTTATTTTCTGAAATAGAACATTAAAACACGTCGTTTATTCATCAGGATTTTCTATTATTATCAACATTAGAGTCAGGATGCTCACACTTTCAGAAAAGCATTTAATGGAGACTGGTCGACACAATATAGTGCTGGAAGTAAACAATAGTTGCGCTGCTACATACAAACGTTAACTTCACCTTCAAGTAATTTGTAAACTGTATTTTGCTGTGTAACCCTCGAGCAGCAGCGCCAATTATTGTCACACCAAACGGCAGCGTGGTGCAATTTTTTTACCAGTATTTATTTGAATACTATATCATACTCAAAGTGAAAAAATACATTGAAATATAAAACATATGAAACTTAAGATACTAGAAACACTGTACAGATGTGGACATTAATAACGAAAATTCTACAATACTATAACGTAAAGAAACAATAACATATGCGTAAAGCGCACAAATGCACAATAATGTTATAAGAACACAATATATTCCCTGTATGACTGCTGTTAGATCTATAATAATGCAGTGCAATTCTGTTGTTTACTTAATGTATGAAAACCAACATTTACTTGCTAAATTGAAAGTAACACACTTGACCAATATTCACTCAGACTCATAATTTTCTGCCTCATGTTTACAATTATTACATACAGTCATTGTGCTCGTGTGGTCTGTACACACAAAAAGTACTGCATTTCACAGGTGTAAATTTATTCTTCGATCGGCCACATATCACACATCTTCCTTGTTCCTTTGACTGAAGTGATGAATCTGCTTAAGGGTCTTCCGGAAGTTTATACTTTCTCAAAGTTGCCTTAACATCAAGAGGTAATGGCACAATGGCCGTTCTAGTGACTAGTTGTGGTTTCATCAGTTTTAGGGTGAGATTTTTCAAAAATATTCTTCTACTAACTGGTTTGTTTCCGTGATTTCCTTTGTAAATTGTATGGGCATTTATATCTGCAATGTTGAGCAAAACAAAGAAAATTGCTAATGACCATTTCCTTGTCACACGAGAAACGGAGTAGGTAGCGCACAGCTGGCCAACTGTGTCCACTCCTCCTTTAATTATATTATAATCCAGCATGATTTCCGTTTAACTGTGTACTTATCTATAACACCTTCGCCGTGCATTGTTGAAAGTAACAAAACAGATTTGTTCCTCTTAGAGCGTGAGAGACTAGAGTTACCTCCTTCTGATAGCCAAAAATATTAGATCCAACTTGACGATTCTTGTGTGGTAGAAATTGTATCGGCACTTCTTTTTTGTTTTTACGTAATGTTCCAATAGTAGCGATGTCCTTCTGAAGGAGTGATAGTGCCAATGTGTAACTGGTGTACCAATTATCAGTGGTAAGATTTCTGTTTGACTCAGAAAGTAGTTCTATTAGTCTGCTTACAATATCACTGGGCTTATTTGAGACAAAGAATTGCCCTTCGGGTTGCTTTCCACAGTAAATTTCCAAATTAGAAGTGTAGAAGGTTTTGCATCACAAAGGGCATAGATTTTTATGCCATATTTAGCTGGCTTGTTTGGAACATATGGAATAAATAATCTACCACGAAATTGTTCTAGTTTTTCATCAATTGTGACAAATTCACTAGTGTTGTAGGAGTTTGAACAATTTTGTGCAATATTTTTCTAATTGGTGCTAGCTTATGTGTCATTCTGCTTTGTGGTCTGGTCGTCTTGTCATCAAATCTCATAGATCTCAAAATTTGCAAAAATAGATCATAGCTTATACAGGCCCTTAGAATTTGTATCCCTGTTCCATCGGAAGTCCATAATTCCTGTACATTTGTATGGTTTCCCTTTTTTGAACCTATCAGATACAGCAAACCAAGCACGGCTAGCAATTCTTCCTTTGTCACCTTTCTGTAATCCCTGTCTCTAGAATATTCATAATTCTATGTAAGTTAGTGCAGGTAATTATTTCATCAATCATATTATCATCAATTAGGCAGGAAGGAGCATGATTCTCTTCAGTCACACCTCTTTCAGTTCCCTTTTCCCTTTACTCCAGGAAAAGTTTTTATAATATTCTTTTTCTTCGTTTTGGAAAGCCTTTTCTATGGAAGCTTACTCCAAAGAGTAATACAATCTTTCCGTTTATAGAGGTTATCAGAATTGGAACTATGAGTGGCATCATCCTGAAGTACTTCTTCGTTTTCATCCGAGGAGTCGATCAGATTCAACTCTTCATTATCATCTGCATCACTTTCGCAAAAAATAGTTTCTGAACTTCAGCATCGCTCAGTCCCTTCCTATTCCAAGAGCTAAGGAATTTAGCAAAAGAAATTAACAATTTCAGGATACGCCACTGAGTTACATTTTAATACAGTAAAATAATTCAGATATAGTAATTTATTTGTTGCCTTCTAATAAATAGCATTAGTGTAATTTGAGAATCAATCACTTTCGGGTAATGATATTCACTCGTTTATATTTGGTGATTATTATCTGGTTATACTAACTTTTCTTTTTATTCATTTATTTACAATCCCATTTGTATCACTAATTAAAAAGGGGATCAAATAATCCATGCTAACAAAAAATTTCTCCCCACCATCTAAAAATTGAGGCCAGGTGCTGTAGATTTAGCAGTCAACTAACTTGTTTCACAATAAAAACGCCTAATATACAGTTAATGCATGACCAGCAGCGCGGTGCAAATTTGCTCCAAACTGCTACGTTGTACCAAAACCTTGTTGTTAGACGCACAACTGCACATTGTGAAGCCAAAAATGCAACTGAAGGTATTGTTAAGGACCGAGAGAAGATAAGCTAAAGCTACAATGTTGTAGGTCATTGTTACAGCAATAATAAAGAAAACAAAGTCGTTGGTAGCAGATTTGCCCCAGCGCTGCCACTCGAGGCTTAATGTGCCATTAATTGCTCTATTTGCTGGAACCCGGAACTTGTGTAGGTTTGTGATAACTAATACTGTCTTCGACACTATTAAACGCTTTCCTATGGTATACAATGTATTAAATTACTTTGCTTTTGATACTTTGAGTCCTACTCAGACTTAGAATTTGTGTTTAATATAAAGGAATGCAATCATGCTGAGTTCACTCAAAGCTTCTAAAATAATTATTTTCGCTTCTTGTGCCTGAAAAAGTTTAATTTCATACTTCTCGAGCAAGACCGTCTAAATGAACAAAATACCATGCTTCCTTACATCCATTTTAAGTTAGTTTATGCAGGAAAAAACAGTACATGGCCGAAGTAATTTCTTTAACATGGTAATATGTAGTACGCGAGATTTATAGAGAGGTGTCTATGAATGTGGTCACTTAAAGAAAGGTATTATTAATTTTGGGAAGGATGATTTACAGTTGTGGTAGTTGTATTGCTCAGTTTTATTTGAGCATTTGGAATTAATTTTAATTGTAAAATCGTATTCGCATTTCAGCTTTCGCAAGACGACAGTGAATATTAAAACGCTATTGAAATAAAAATAACTATGTAATTTGCTACTCTAAAAGAAATTCTGATCTGAAAAAGGATCCATTAATCTGAAAAACTTTATATTTCACTCAGGTCATATAAATAACAATGTTCCCTTTTAAAAACAGGATCCTCGTTCTGATACTTCTGTTGTTCAGCAGTAACATGCTTTAAACTGCTCAGATATCCTAAGCACAGGCATTTGCTGTAGCTGATTAAGCTCACGTTTGTAAGCAAAGCAACCAATACTGGAATCAGTTTTACTTCTGGTTCACTACTTAATCCAAACACAGTAACAACACATTTTTACAAGTGTAGAGAAGTTACAATTCCAATTTTCCCACTTGTTTACAATTGTTGCTGAATTAACGCTTTTCAAAACTGCGAGGTGATCGGATGGCTGCCATGGCCTCTGAACAGCAACTAAAACATATGGAACATTTCATTTTCATACAATTCATGTAGGCCGCGCGGTTAGACCACTCGACTCTCCTCAAGGAGACCAGGGTTCGATCCCAGGCAACCACATGTGTTGGACAAATCGGCACAGGAGCGGGTTTCCTGCACCATTGCATTCCACCGGTGTTCCATCTTCATTTCATATATGTTCAGAGTCATTGCCTGCGGTTCCATATGCAGTAAAAGCGGGCGTT
Source organism: Hymenopus coronatus (assembly GCA_030762935.1). Taxonomy (NCBI): domain Eukaryota; kingdom Metazoa; phylum Arthropoda; class Insecta; order Mantodea; family Hymenopodidae; genus Hymenopus; species Hymenopus coronatus. The sequence continues at coordinate 331,055,199 of CM060900.1, forward strand.
AAGCACTACAAAAGATACCATCTACGCAGGAATGCCTGATAATTAGATGACCCTTCTCCCGGTCAAAAGATAAGTTGGATATTTACGTTTGTGAAAGTTAGTGCACTGCTGATCGGCCCATTTAGATGCACAGGATTGGCTGATAAGTCCCGGGCCAATAAATGAAAACAGCGTTTAATTTTTGATTTGTTTATTTCTCGACATAATCTCCAAAAAGGCTAATAATTTGTCATATCGGTGATCTAATTTAATTAAACCATCTCTGTAGTGCGATTTATCGAGGTCCTCAAAATAGCTGTTTACCGCATCAATGATCTCCTCGTTGCTGTGAAGGCTTTGTCCTCCAAGAAATATTTTGAGGCTTGTGAACAGGTAGTCACTGGGTGCTAGATCTGGCAAATAGGATAGATCCTTAAGCAATACCAACTTTAATTCGCACATTTTTCCCATTGCAATGACTGAACGATGGGCCGGAACACTGTCGTGATGAAATAATATTTTTATTTTTTTTTTTGCCAAATGTAGTCCTATTCCTTTTACCTCATCGATCAAACGTTGCAATAAGCTTACGTAGTAGTCACCAGTGATATTTTTACCCTTTCCAAGTAATCAATAAAAATAATTCCCTGTGCATCCCAGAAAACCATCGCCATAACCTTGTTAGCTGACAAACTTGACTTTGCTTTTTTGGAGTTGGTTTACCTGGCGCAATCCACTGCTGTGACTGTGATTTACTTTCTGGATTGTAGTGATGTATCCAAGTTTCATCCAAAAATTCATTGGGATTTTTACGGTAAAGTTCCACATTCCTAACAGAAACAGGTTTTCTTTGCAACTTTTGATCAGATGTCAACAGACGCAGCACCCATCTTGCACAGACCTTGTGAAAGCCCAAAACATTGCTTAAAATATTACCTGCACTTTCTTTTGATATGTTTGCAGCCTCTCCAGTACCAAACGATGCATTTTTTTCAACGATCTCTGGAGTTGTCACTTCTACAGGGCGTCCAGAGCGAGGCTCATCACTAGTGCTCGTACATCCCATTTTAAACTCTGCAACCCACCTTTTAATCATTGAATATGAAGGAGCAGAGTCTTTCACTGTACTGTCCATTTCCTCCTTGATTTCTTTAGGCGTTAAGCCTTTCAAATGGAAGTGTTTAATCTCTGCTCGTTTTTCCAAATCCTCCATTTTCATAAAAACTGTTAAGTTGTCTTGTTTAAAATGTTGTCATTCGAAAACTAAACTACCTGTAACTATGGATACAAGCTAGTCTAGATTTAAGATATATAATGCTACCGTCTAACTGGCCTAGTAGCACCATTAGTTTTTTGTTTTGTTTTTTAGTGTTTCGCCTTCTCAATTTAAAATGCTCCAAATTTGGCATCCAGAAAAGCATTTATTATAAATAATTAGTAGGACTAAGAAATTTCCAGGTTTTCAAAAGAATAAGCCACCGTCATTTTCAGGGAATGATCTTATGACTTGCCCACTGTCCGTCCACCAGCTCATGGGCCTTGGCTGAAATTCAGGGAATCAACAGTTCAGTAAACAATTTCAGGTACACCGTAATAGCACACAATGGGCTCTCACTTCTATTTACGCTTAAAGTAGCAGCGTCAACTTTGGAATATGCATTCTCGCTAGAATCGCGCCAGGAAGTCGCTACAAAGATCACGAAACAAAATACTATGTAGTTCCGCGTACTGTCAAACTGATAAAAAAAGGACACATTCACCTTATACGAGCGGCACAAAAAGCTCTTCGGAACTGGTCTCATTTTGGTTGGGGGAGAAGGAATCGCTGTTTTCACCTCCCTTACCTTAAACTGTCTTTACAGGGAAACCTTTTCTAAAATTATTTTATCAATAGTAGCTTTAAGGACACAGTCAAGTGAAAATTCTAAATTCCATATTTCTAAAAATGGAGCTTTCAAACTAATAGCTTCTCTGCAAAACTTAGATATCTACACCAATTAGTTTCCACACATTAATTTATTATTTAAAAATCTAATGATTTGATATAAAATGCTGCTTGAAGAACAGTTTTCATGCTTCATGTATACTGTTTGTTAAGTATGTTAATGTACAAAGAAATGAAGTCAGACAAAGGACACATGGTCTTTTTGTATCTTCAGCTTTTAGTTCTTCTTTTAAAAAGCCATATTTGAATTTTTACTACCATATAAATGCTCAACTATCATCAAACACATATCATTTATGAAAGAACAATCCTAACGAGCTTATATTATAATTGTCATAGACATTTGTCAAAATTGCTTCAACTGTATGCTTTTATACCAAGAAAAATGCAGTTTTGAGAAACGGCTAAAATAAGGATGTGCTCACCTATAGATAAGCCGCGTAATCTCGTGTTTAAATGACCATCAGACATTACAATTAGTGCAGATTAAAACATTACGCCACTTTTAAACATATAAAGAAACAAAATATTGCTCTGTTATAAACAAAATCACGAATTCGGTCTAAAACCTCGGATATTCAGTTGTTGGTCCCTTTCCTGATTTTGACTAATAGCGTCTGAAGTGATTTTCATTCTGGTTGACTTTCACATATGTGGTAAATCCTAAGAGCGGAATATTATCTAATTACCAAAAAAGCGTATTCTGTTAAAGTACACAATTTATATCACGTACTTTTTTGAGTTAATCATTTCCGAGATATTCCAAAATATTTATTTTTATGAATTGAGTTTTTCAGTTTAAACTTTTCTTAATTTGTTTTCTCCTGTATTGGAAATATAACCAAATTTCAAGTTGTCACATAGCGACCGGGTCCTAAATGGTATTACTATCGATTTATATTTTTCTCGACTAGTATGAAGCAGACAGAAGAATAAACTTTTGTAAGAATACGTTGTATAAGAATATGTAGAGAAAGTCATGAATATAGCACATCAGATATTTTTAATTTTTTAATGTTTATTATATTTCGGCATTACAGATGCTGAGTTTTAATGCACTTTTCCTTCTTATCCTCTTCGAATATAGGACTTATAGCCCCCCTGGGACCCACAAGCCAGCGGTGAGGTCAGACGGCTGTTGAGGAGCAGTCTCTGGGTCAGAGAGAAGCCAGGATAGGTAATCAGCCCGATACCTGGTATGAAAGTGAAGAAGTGGATGATTTGCAATGGTTGACAGGAAAGATCGTTATGAGACAGTTGGAGGAATGAATGGCGGGGAAAACCGAAGAACCCGCAGAAAACCCATCCAGATGTCACTTCGTCCACCATAAATATCACATGCGGTCCCATTGGATCGAACCCAGGTGAGTGGCGAACAGCCTAACCATTGGACCACGGCGCCACCATAACCCACTATTCAAGATGTTATAATTGAAACTGAGAAATCAGCCTAGTATGAGAACTTACAGTGTACACAAAATTAGAGTAAGTTGGTAACAAAAGCAACAGCTTCAGCATGAGAACGGTAGCGGAGATGTTAATAAACACTCACAAGAGTGTCTCCCCTCTCTTCCTCATTCCTCAGGGATCATGAACTGGTGGACAGATGGTACATGTTTTTGTGTGAAGTCAGTGTGGGGGAGGGTGCAGGCATCGGACTAGCCCTGATTGCTTCGGGTCCATCTAAGGAGGGGTTGTAATTAACTTAATCACTAAATGCATAGAATATCTTAGACAGAAAATGCAAAAGTGATATAAAGCTTAGTTGTATATTTTAAGAATGTGGATAAAGATTGTCGAGTACAGAAATTTCACCTTTCCTTTGCATTAAATATCATCTGGAATGAGCATTTTATCAAACCTAGCAATTGTTAATTAAGTTTCCTATTAGACAGCTAAAACGCACATGCTACCGAATTAATGTTCCAAATGCGACATTGAAGCCAGGCATGCTATATCCCACTTGTATTTCGACTAGTACACAACAAATATTTTTATTTCAAGACCTACATGTCTGCTTAATTCGTGTAAATTAGATGAAAGAAGTTAGGTTATTAAAATATAAGTTACTTATTCATATGCACTGCAATATTTAGCTAACTACAAAAGAGAACATGGTATCAAAATGCTTTAAAATTAAAAATGTACGTAACGACGAGAAAGTTACTTTTGCTGCAAATAACCTATTTTAAACGTCAAATTAAAAATATTCTAGCTGATAACATCCGTTTAATACAACTATGATTTTCTGTAACTGACATTATTGATAAGAAACTTTAAATTTAGTGGAAAATTTTCGCCTTAAACATAAGATTTTGCTTAAGACCATTAGTTTATTTTAATTCAGCATTTGTGCACTTTAGGTCCTTAAGGCAATTGGTGGCTAAAATATTAGCTTTTAGTTGTTATACTTACTAGATACTCTGACTTTATGTTAACAGTTTTATACAGCTACTTTTCTAGGTTATGAAATTGACAGCGATCCGTAACAGTTGAAATACTTCTCACCATTGGTCAATGTTTTCTTATTTAACACTTCTAACATGCCTCTTATGACGCAATTTTTAAAGTATTATTGATGTTGTTATTATTTATTATTATTATTGCTATTATTTTTATTACGATTATGTGTACAGATCAGAAAATGTAGATATGGTGGCTAATCCACCAAAGTTTAAAAAAAATGGTTTTATGGAGAAATATAGTGTATACGGTCTTAGGATAAACCTCGCATACATAATTTTCTGAAAGGGTTTGTTTTTACACTCAACAGAATTCGTTCGCGTGGTTGCGAACCACTACATCCAAAAAATACTGTAGACATACGAATTAGAGGCACAGACACAAAAAGAAACTGTCCATACAGCATTCTGCTTTTTCTTTTAGTATTTTTATCCTGTATATTAACAGCATGTGTTTGCATTAATGCTTTACACCAGAGTTTTCTGGAGCGCTGTTGCGTCACAAAAGCTTTAAGAGCATATAGAGAAAAATATGATACATATTTTTTTTAGAGCACTCTTCTTCCATGTCATTCGCACGCGCAAAACCGAGTCTGTGGAGAGAGGGTTTGACACTCAGTTTAATGAGACAATATTTGGATAAGTTCACTAACATTGGTCTTCTTTTTATTTTCTCATCAAGGTTGAACAGCCTATAGTTGTGAGTGTAATGTCATCTGTTAGTATTCTACATGCCGATGCATGTACATCTTCACAAACACAGTTGTGGGGGAATTCTCTACAATAAAACTGAGTTCACAATAGACGTGAGCTTGCTATTGATCATTTCAGAGGTAGGAAACTAACAACGTAGATCAGCTATAATATATCGCAAAACATTTGATGTGTTACACTCACATGATTTCCTCTAGCTGCTCCACAGATGAACTTCTTACAAAAGGTTATTCTTCTTTCTGCACATGCTAATCGAGATAAGCATTAGCAGAATGTTCTGATTACATAGTTCCTTATAAGTAGAAGGGGACTAAAGGAATGCGCTATGCTAAAGTGATAGTCAAATGTTTTAAAAGCTGTAGTTATGCAATTGTGCAATTGTCATTGCAAATATTTTTCCTTTATTTTTTTAGTTTAACGTCCTTTAACCTCGTTGGTCATATTGGACGATGAATGAAATCGGTGAAATGATGCACAAATGATCTCGGAGTCCATGGAGCTTAAAGTTACTCGACATTCGTCTTCTCAGGATAAGGGAAAACCCTCCAAAAATCTTATCCGGGTAACTCACCCTAAGCGAGATTCAAACTCACGACCTGTTGAATGTGAAGCATATACCTTACCACCACACTACCCAGGCGGGCTAAATCTCTTCTTTGCTTGGCCAGGAGTAGAACAAAGGAAAAGCGGACACTTCTTGTCTGAGAAAAGTATAAATACTTTACAATTGAGACCAACAACAAGGAATATCTCAGAAACGGTTACCTCTACAACAAAAACGAAAAGGACATAAATTGTGTGTTTTGACGAGATTTACATATTTTGCTTAGTAAGTTTCTGTCTATCTCTTACGGTTTAGCAGTTAAGCAAAATTCGGCAAAATTCATCCTAAATAAAGAAGTCTTCAGAGGCTACTCCCAGAAAATTCAAGATATACATTTTATTTGGGATGTAAATATCTTTATTATAGGTACGGGATTTTAATCAAAATCGTTAGTCATTTTTTAGAAAATTAAAAATTTCAAAAATGTTTCCATGTAAAGTTGTGGTGGGGGGAGTTTCTTGAAGGTACCAAACCTAAGTACCAAGTTTGGTATTTAACGGTGTTTCGTTGTTGGGTTATGTTGTCTGCAGACACAAACGGACCTTTTTGTAAAAATACTTTTTTCGGACTCAGGGGACTTCAAAATATCTCGACAACGATTTTTTGGTGGAATACAATACTTCTCTATCATAGTACATACGGGCTAGAGAAATTAAAAATGACATAACTACTATAGGAATCATGTGTGAGTTCCTTATCGCCGAGATGATTTAATTAATACTGACCGCATTTCGTTAAACTGTAAAACACAACTTTATTTTTGCAAATCTCTAATAACGTGATTAAAATTTACACTACTCAGTGGGAAGCAAAGCGTTTCTAATCAAACAGTGTATAAGCCGCAAATGAATTTACAGTCAGGTTCCTTTAGCTTTTCAGCATAATTAGTAATGACACAATCAACATAAAAACAGAACACCAATACCAGGAAAATGTTAGATAAAGTTATCTGCACCACGTAACAATCATATCCTTGTGCAGCATTTCTATACACAAATATATATAAGAGTAAATTTCTTACATCCCGGATACAAGTTGACTTTAGACATCTCTTTTACACTTACTACTGAAAATTCTGCTAGACAAAGAAATTAATACATTAACAAACACGATCATCATCTCTTCTTATATATGCTGATTTAGTCTTTATTTATTGTCCATTTTCCTAAAATGAAGCAAGATTCCTCCACTAACGAAAAGCCCCACCTCATTAAAACTAACTACCGCTTCCGATGCCAATGATGCTAGGATATGAGCGTTATGTAATGACATTTTTAGAAAATGAAGGCGGTAAAAATTGGGATATCTAATTATCAAGTTATTTCTAGAATTTCTACTTTGTGTAACATCATCTAAGTTAAATTTCCTGTGTGTTTACTTCTTTATATCTTGTTCCAAGTGCACGCAAGGAAAAAAATTACATTAGCATGCATAAAGGGGAGCAAAACCTCCTTAGTTTTCCTTTTTTACTTTGTGAGTTGGTCGTGTTCATCAGTAGGGACACTTCAGTACCTTAAGTTTTGTTATCATTGTACCGTTCTACAAAGCCATGACTTTCTCTCCTCTTCTAAACAGTATTTCTAATTTCTCTAGCACGTAAGTTTGCACACTGTACATAGTAGGTAGAGAAAGTATTTCATGCCACCCAAAATTTCAATACCGAGATTTCATCTCAAAGGTTTTGTGAATTCCTGAATAAAAAAGAAATAAGAGTTTTAAAAAAATGTCCGCGCGCGCACGTGTTTGTGACTGAAGATAGCAATACTCAAAAACGAAATACCGAACTTGATATTTAAGGATGCGGCACGAAGATTTTCAGGAATATCCCCCACTCCAAGCTACCCTTTACGTGAAGCATTGTTCGAAATTTTCGATTGTGCTGTTACAGTATTTAGGCTCCTAGTTACCTATATTTCTATAAGCCGCCATCATTATCTAGGTATTTATACAAATGTCTTAATTGGTTTAACAATTAATTACAGAAAAAATCTTTAAATCACTGCTACAAATAGTTTACTCGACGTTAGCCAATTGACAATGTATGGCTGCACGCCACCCATGGCTCGCGCCCCGCTACGCGCAAATACTTCAGTCACTCACAACTCAGTGCAATCTACAATACAACTCACTGCAATTCTTCCTCCTTTTATAGCGAGAAAATGACGTCACAGATTTTCTGGAAACCAGCAGAAGAAACTGGAAGTTGAAGCTTGAAGAAACATCGAGAGTAGTGTTCCCGAAAGTTCCTGTCACAACTCGCCGCCTTCCGTGGGTTTTTGCGCATCCAAATACGATGTCTCGCATTCCAACTCCACGTCGCATACCAGAGAGAACCTGAGAGCGGTCACATACACGGACGGCACTGTCAAAACATTAAAGATATGTAGTTGGTCCGGCTAGCTGTGTTCTTCAGGTCGAGGAAATGTGCCTAAGGCAGGGTGTGATAAATAAAAGAAATTATTTTATAAATAGCATTTATATTCGAGCATTTCAAACCTTGTCAGAAGAATATTAACAATTATTATATACCTGAATATCCACAAATATCCTAGCTGAAACTCTACTGTCTAGTCCCTACGTGTTCGCTTACAAGTGCAGCTTGAGATTTCGCGTGCCAAATTGTTATGTAAATAAAATCGTGGAAAACTGGTGTAAGACTGTCGAAAGAATTGGTGAGGAAGTGTATTGTATATCATCTACTTATAATATATACCTAACACCCCGATTCCGCCGAAGAATTAATTCTAAAGTCTGATTGGTTTATTTAGGTGCGTTTGAAGGCCTCTTCTTTCTTGAGCAAATTGCTAAAATTTTAGCATTTACTTTACATGTCAGCACCAAAGTAACTTTCACATTCCTAAGAGAGTGTGACGCACATCTTCCCGTCTTTTTAGTTCAAAGACCTCCTGTTGTATCTTTGGCATCCCTCTTTGGCAACTATTGTTAAAAAAATCTTCCAAACGATTTCTCTTTGCCCCTACAGATACAGCTTTTAGTATTCCTCTTCTATAACTAAGCTTATACTAACACAATCTAATGATATAATCTATTCTGTTTATTAAAGCTATGTCGTTACATTGGAGTACTTATCTTGTTAATTATATGCAGCTACCTCTTGCAGTCACAATACTGCTTCAACTTCCTAAATGAGAACTCTTAACGATTTTAATATATTTACATGATAATTAAGATGTATGTCCTGACTTTCTTGAGAATAGTCCAAGAAGTGTTCTTCATTTTGACCGCCTTTTTATAGCTGGTAAGCAGTAACAGATACACAAACACTTAAGAAATGCAGATTTCGTTAAAACACACAATTTTAACAACTTTTGAGATAATCTCTATTATTGCTTTCAATTTTAAAATATGTTTCTCAAACTGAAAGTCATCATCCGTTTAATATCGTTTTTGTTTTACTCATGACCATGGAAAGAGAATCGAATTTCAATGACAGTCGCATAACGAGGGCTTTTAAAAGATTTCAGTATCGCTTCAGCCAAGTGTATTCCCTTTATTTCCTGTCTAAGATCATTTCTGGTGATGTTTGTCTTGATGATGTAGATAAAATAATAACTTTTTGTATTAATATTTTCTTTCCAGAGCAGATAGAGAAAGCCATATGAATGGAACACATCAGATTTCCATTCTATCCATGAGCGTTATATAGATTTGTAATTCCTTTCCTCTGGTTTTTATGTAATACTAAATTTATATGTTATAATCGCATGGATTGGACATGTAATGAGGGTTGGTCCACTTTGGCTGTTGTTTCTTTATGTATGGGTAAGACACAACGAAAGTATTCATTTTCCTCCTAGTTAGTTAATACAAAAAGTAAGACTGCTGGGAAATAAAAATATAAATATATTATGCTATGCAGTTGAGGCCATTATGACAACCAAAACTAACAAATACTCTCCAGAAGTTACTGGACAAATTTGTAATGACTGCAGAAGAATATAATATGGAATGTGAACAAATAAAACTAAAAATGCATGTGTGATATATCCATTAATATGTAAACCATAAACTAATGGAACAATTATTGAAGAGGCAATGTAACTTAAATATCTGGAAGTGAACACAAATAGTAAACTGGATACAATAATTGAAACAATAGACCAAACTTCTGAAGCATGCAGATTATGAGGTTGACTAAGGGATGCGTTATGGATGAGTGTATCTCGCAATACTTAAATTAAAACAACAATAAGATCAGTAATGAGATATGCTGCAGTATCCTTTGTAGAGATAAAAACGTATCAGTACAACAGATATCTTACGATCCATTGTGAGAAAATCCGGATCAGAGAAAGCAAAAATGAAAATGTGAGACAGCAATATAATATTATGGATGTTATAAAATGCTTAAAGGTAAGAATGATCACATAGATGGAGATGACAGCACCAAGCTAATCAAGATAGCTCAAGAGGAACTTCCCAAACATTATTTGGCTGGACATAAATAAAATAAAATAAAAGGGTGGAAAGAAAGATTGATATTCCTTTATGTGCCCTACCCTGTGTAATGATAAAGTGGTCATGACTTTTAAAGAAGAAGAAGAAGAACCTAACTCAGTGAAATTAAAAAAGTAAAATAGTTTCTATTCTTCTAAAGTGTTGGTAACTAACCCTACTAATAAATAAACTGAAATGCACATCCGTCAGCACAGTATCTTTATCCTATCTCATACAAAATGCTATTCCAAAGTCATCAACGATATTGGAAAGTATGCGGAATAATGGCAAACTTTACCACTCCCATTTTTGTTGTTGTTGTAAGTGCGGTCGTGCGCACCTTTTCTTAGGGGCTGGTTTTACGGGTAGCGAGAGCCGGGGCAAGGCGGAGAGAGCTAACTCGCCTGTTTTTCCGCAGTGTTGTCAACCATGAAAGTGTTTTTCTTTGAGGCCCTCGGCCAATATGGTGATTGAGTTACTATTACCCCAAACTAGACAAGTTGTAAAACAAAATACAACGCACGTACATGTGCTGAAATCGAGGATGTAAAGACAGAATGGAACCTTAGCACTGAAACCTCTAGGTTTCGGGGGATATAGGGTACTTTGTGTGTCAGTGTGGTTGCACTGCTCTGCTTCCGAAATTGCGCGAAACATTCTGAATGAAGACGGTAGCCGAGCGACCAGGAAACGTGCGCACATAGTAAACACTTTTTAGTATGATGCATGATATTTAATGTGCCTGGCTGCTTTTTCTGGAACATTACCTTGTTCATTAAACTTTTAAATCCCCAGGAATGAACGAAACGTAGCAAACGCATTATCAGCTGGAAATTGATTATTAATATATAACTATATATTAGAGTACAAATAGAATGGACCGTCATTTTTATAGCCTTTGTGCTATAAACGTTTGATTATTATTCTTAGTTTGTCTTCTGTTTTGTCTTCAGTATAAGTTTATCTGTTTTTTTAACATTCCCCATGGTTCTTTTGTGACCTGCGGGGAAACCTTATACTACCAAGCTATAGGGACACTCACGTAATAACTGTGGGCACTTTACGGGTGGAGTCCGTTACCTCCGATGGTAGGGCAATGGGTAAGCTCGTTTTGGGTTTCGAAGCTCACACAATTATGAACACACGGAGCATTCAGTGGTATAAGGTGAGGGTATTGAGGAGGGGTTTGTAGCCTAAACATGCACACGCTGAAGTATAATCTGTTCCAAAAATATCTCATTACATGTATTGACATTATATGCATCGTTCTAATTCATAAAGTAAGGCAATAAAGAAATTAGTTTTAAAATTTAAAATTTTCGGGCTATTTTGCCGTGGTCTGTAGGTTAAAATAGCTCTTTTCGAGTTAGCGACGTGAGCACATTTCCTCTGAAGATGTCCCTCACAGACAGGGACGAAACGTTAGGTAGAAATATTTTAACTAAACATATTTTAACCTACAGACCACGGCAAAATAGCCCGAAAATTTTAAATTTTAAAACTATGGACACCGGCCGTGAAAGCTTACGCATATATTTAATAAAGAAATTATTTCATAATATGATTAATAAATATACATGCCTTTTACTTTCACAAATAAAATATAAAGCTTCATACAAAAACTTAAATGAACATGAATCAACCAAACTCTCTCTGAATTCAATTCAGAATTACAGGATACATATTTACTGTCTCGAAAGAAAAGGCTCTACTCCTGTCTTTAAATATGTTTGAATCATCGACAATTTGTTCAGTGTGAAACACCTATTCTTACGTATTTTCGACATTTTGCAGTCTGTGCTCTCTTTCAGCGTTCACTGGTTTATCTAATTGTCACAGGTCCCATGGCCGCGTTCGCTGAAGTGCCTAGTTTTGTTGCTTCGTGGCTCAGGATATCGAGGACTCGAAACCCAAACACCTAAAACTCGCAAAACTTTAGCTTTTCTTTCTTCTTATCCTCAATATAAAACTTATCAATTTTTTCTTCAATCCATTTGAATAACATTTTTAACAGTTTGTTTAGATTTGTTTTGAGTGTACGTATGGGGTTAGCCACGAAAGAATATATCACATTTTTTATCTTGGTATAGAAATTACGTGTATGAAGTATGCTCCAATGATATCTTGCGATGTTGAAAAATCTTTTCCTGCCTATAGAATATATTAAACAAAAACAAAAAAACAAAAAAAAAACAACAACAGAAAATTGAAAATATGAACGGTTGTGTACAGTAACAGTGCTAAAACGTATTGTGCTATATATTAAAAATACTTGCTGCATTTTTCTTTAAAATGTTCTACCACGAGTATAATGTGTAATGAATGACCATAAATTACAGTACATACTACCAGCATGCTTCCATGAATAAAATAGTTTTCATATTTGTTTTATCTCTGTTATGTTATAAAAGGCGTTTGTCGCCGAATTCCTCAAATAGGTACGAAACCCTATAAAAACCTAGAAACATTCTTTGAAAGCCTAAAAAGGGTAAACAAATTCTTTAAAACCCTAAAGAAGCTAAAAGAATATAATAAAAACCTAAAAATGCATTTATAAAAAGCTAAAATTACGGAAATCACACAAGACAACGCGGTAACAGTAAATGGTTTGTATCAGCTATATTAATCGTTAATGACATACCTAAAATTTGTGGTGCTATGTATATAGCTTTATTTATACAAAAATAAGCGTGTTCAGATTACAACCAAAAAGATAATTACTTTTTGCAACATAAGCGTCTTATGAGTAATAAAATATTTGCACACTTATTTGTAATAAAATTGGAGACCTGGTACGCGTATCTACAAATTCTGTGATACGTGGGTTATATAAATTTAATTTTTATCGTGGTAGGCTATTTAAATCTTAAAATATTTAAACAGATGGAATAACATAACTTACAGAACTGAATATGCGAGGTTCCGCATTACACCGCAGTCTTGCTATCAACGAGCCTTATGAGTCTTGCGAGTAATCGTACATTCGTTGGTCAAGCTCCATCTACTGGCCGCAAGGGGCACGCTTAGCGCCAGCGAGAAATGAGTGAGATTGAAAGCTGACTTGACAAGCTCTAACGCCTACCCATCATACTGACAATTTAGTGACCCCGGACCGAGCTCTACTGCTGAGAATGTTGGAATTGCGCCTCTGGATTTACGCAACTTACAGACATTAATACTTTACACTCTGTTATGTTGAGAGCATTATTTACACTATTTGGGAGGAAAATGTTTGTAATATCTTTAACTTTCATTCTCAGTCTTGTGATGATAGTTATTTTTGGTGGTGATAATCTCACTTAAATAGTGTAACTGTCCTTACAAGTCACGATACCTGAAAGTGTTGGTACCAGATGATTGCTTGAATCTCCACAAAAACACCATTCATCCTCGAGAGAAGTCAATTCAGAGTTAACAAAAGATTCCATAGTTTAATTTTTAATACAGTGGTATGTAGGTATTTAGAGGACACCAAATTATTAAAAGTTATTTTCTCACTCTTAAACCTAGAGCTTTAAATGTTGTACAGGATTTACTGACAACAAAGAAAGTATTCACACTAAAGTTCATATAAATATTTTCCATCTGGATACATTAGTTAATTTATTCGATATAATTATTAATCAATCTTGTCCTAGAGATATTAAGTTACATGCACAATTTTTAAAATTATATTGCTTAAGGCCTTTGCAGCAAATTACTGGATTATTTTTTTTATATACCGGATAGTCCTTTTTTTCTTCTTCCTTTTTTTAAATAAGTTATACCAACCGCAAAAATGTTCATCATCGTTTTTTTTTTTTTATTTCAATTTCTTTTTAAGCCGTAGTCTGTGTTCATCAAGTAGTCATTTACTTCGTTAACCAACGATGGGCATTTAAATTTCTTCGTGCGTACACTCCATTTTCACAGAATTCTATACAAAAAATGCGCCACCTTCTCTCAGCCTTAGAACAGCGTTGTAAATGTTGCTATAGAGAGTTTGCTCGACTTGTCCAATAGAGACCATCCAGCTGCTGCTGCCGCCGCTGCCGCCGTCGCTACCACCGCCACTACTACTACCACTCTACTACCACTATCACTACCACCACCACTACCACTACCACCACCACCACCACCACTACCACTAACACCATTACCACTTCCACTACCACCATTACCATTACCTCTACTACCACCATTACCGCTTCCACTACCAATATTACCACTACCAGTATCACCACTACTACTTGCACCACCACCACTACTACTACCTCTACCACTGCCACCATTGTCACTTCCACTACCACTACTACCACCATTACCACTTCCACTACCAACGTTACCACTACCAGTATCTCCACTACCACTACTACTTCTACCATTTCCACCACTATCACTACCACCATTACCGCTTCCACTACCAATATTACCACTACCAGTATCACCACTACTACTTGCACCACCACCACTACTACTACCTCTACCACTGCCACCATTACCACTTCCACTACCACTATTACCACTACCACTACTACCACTATCACTACCACCATTACCACTTCCACTACCAACGTTACCACTACCAGTATCTCCACTACCACTACTATACTTCTACCATTTCCACCACTATCACTACCACCATTACCACTACAACCATTACTACCACTACTACCACTACCACCATCACTACCACTACTACTCTACCAAACCATTACCACTACAAAAACAACTACTACTATTATTTCAACTATCAGTATCACTATCATTACCAATACATTACCACCACTATCACCACTACCACTACAACCACTACTACCACTACCACTGATACCACTATTGCTACCACTACAACTACTAGCACTACCACAACCACTACTACCACTATCACTACCACTATACCACTACAACAACAACAACAACTACTACTACTACTACAAATCGCTGCGAATTTTAGTCTAAGGCATCCAAAGCTGGGTTAAATGCGCATAACATGTGGGTTAACAATCATTTCGATGTTTATGTGACAAATATCCCTGTGTGCATTAGTGCATATCCCTACATGGTATTCTGTAAAACAATTTATACTGATTATTATGTGCTTGCAAACGACGCTGTCAAATGCCAGGATTATATCAGAACTATCGGTGTGCCGGAATTTTGTCCCGCAGGGGCTCTTTTACATACCAGTAAATCTTATGACGTGGGACTGTCACTTTGTCGCAAAGGATTGCATCATGCAGTATACATATTGAATACCACGGGAAATACCTAGAAAAAAATTCTCTACAAAGCAAGGTTTAAAGTTGGGATTGGTTGTTTATAAGTGTGCGCCTGTCCAATTATAGCTTAATTTAATTGGTAGTTCAAATGCGCCGTATGAAATTAACGGAATATTCTATTAAATTATAACTTTCATATTACTTTATTAATAAAAAGTAATTTACTAATTTTTCATAATTTTTAAATGAGCAATAAGCTAAAATATGAAATTATACAGCCACTGAAATTAAACCTCATTGTTAAAGACAAAACTCCCAAGGTATGAAATATGCAAAATGCAACGATACTTCGTAACTGTAGAATTGTTACCACTACTAATATAAGTTTCCTTAAGGAATACTGTGAAATTATGAAATGGAAATGTGCTGTTATTATAATTCAAATAAAAAAAAACCTATCTCTGGCAAGGTATGAAGTATGAAAAGCTTAACGTTGCTTTTGCAACAGCAGAATTATTGCCAGAAAAATGTAAGTCTACTTTAGAAAATGCAATTCATGTTTCATCACGCCATGTCGGCGTGTTTGGAACATCGGTAACGATGTTTTCTTGATCAATGAATCTTCAGTTCTTGAGTTCGCCATGGTGACTGGGGATCAGCTTATTGCTCACTACTCGACGAAATCACCTTGTTGATGTGAAACATGGCGAATTTAGCCAAAGGACCATTTTTTCTAGTTATGGGGTTCTTTTTCCGAAACCAATAGCTTTACTTCCCTTCTGAAGGAAGCCATGTTAGGTATTTTTATTTCCGAAAAAATACTTCACCCTCCGCCGAGTTTTAAGCCACAGCCTGCAATATTAAAGGATGTCACGGTAACCGTTACCTCACTTGGGCGACTCCGTAAGGAAAGCTGATAAATTAGAAAGCAGATAGAACAGTGGAATTATTAGAATTGAAACTCAAATGTAATCTAAAATCTGCTAAAAAGCATGGAGAATTCTAAGTCACTTTTATAAGTGCAGATTGATAGTGTAGATAGCAAGTTTGGTATTTAACCTACGTCGTGAATAATATTGTGCGCAGACACACATGGGCCGTTTTCTAAAACGGGGACCTCAAAATATATTTTTCTGGTGAAATCTTGACATCCAAATTTTGGATGTAATACAAAATATGTACATAGTACTTGGATAAAAGGTAGAAAAGTAAACAACTGATTGCGTATCTCTCGTGTGTGAATAAATGTGCATTTTTTACGTGGCATTAAAGCAGGCTCTCTCGTACTTATAGTAGGTAGTTCAATTTCGGCAGTCGCGGCGAATAAAGAGTAAGTTGGTTTTTTAAAAACATTTTCTGTTTTACCTTCTTTCCTTCTTTTTTAAATTATCCCTATATTTCTTTTTTATTTTTAGGTACAGATACACAGACATATATACATTTACAATCATCCATGTCTTAGGCGGGACTTAAACCCGGATCCCCTGCGCCACGAAGCACCAAAACTAAGTACATCAGCGAGCGCGGCCACAGCGACTGGACAATTTAATAATAAACCATCACAAGGTAATAAATGCTTTTGTAAAGGATTAAATGTATTACTTTAAGGGATTTAACGAAGCCATCCTTGCAAAAAGTGAGGGAGCAGGACCAACATTCATCGGTACAACCATACATGGTTCTAATATAGCTGCTGCATATATGGTTTCAGATTCACCCACAATTATGCTCTAAATATCGTATGAGTGAGTTAGAACTTGTATGCACTCATTGTGCCCAACTATTACCGCACTATGGTGATAAAAACTTCAAGCCCATTTTATGGATAGAGATCCGTTCGTTCATTACATGATATTCCAAGAAATTTATAACAATAATCACCATCCCGAGTATCTAGGTACTTCAAATTAACCAGGGCATTTTGAATATTATTCCATATGTTTTGGGAACATTTAAACTTCAAGCGATTAGCAATCATAGTACATATTTTGTCGGTCTCACAATAGAGATGCAGGAATTCTATATTTATGGTATATAACTCCATGGCAGGACAGCTCAGGGGAACCTTGGCCTACCGCCCGGCCGCTGCGTCCCCATCTCGGTCCATTACAGAGGTCATGGATGGGGTGCAGAATTGGAGGGTGAGACGTGGTAAGCGCCTCGAACCCCCCCCCCCCGGCCGGTTAATGCGGCCCTCATGACCTGGAGCCGCTACTTCTCCGTCAAGTAGCTCCTCAATTGGCCCCCCAGGGAACTTACGAGGCTGAGTCTCCCGGTACTGGGGATCGAACCCAGGTCTCCCGCTTGGTAAGCAGCTGCGCTACCACTGCGTTAATAAAGACGACCCTATATTTATGGTAGTGTGACAAACAAGGTTAACGATGTGAAACGTACCACTAATAAGCCGTGAATCACATTTATTTTGACAGTGATGTGGATTGCCATAGGACGAATGAAAACATGAGAACTAGAATTAACTTAAGCCAATCTTGACATATTTTGCTTCGTCAGTAAAAGTTAACACAATCGGACTATCACTTAACGATGACAAAAGAGTGTTTGCAGATGATGGCATGTGTAAATATGATTATGGACATTATAGCATTGCGAACACTGCTATAATGTGACACAGAACTTGCGTTAGTGGTATTCTCCTGCAGATGCTTGGAAAACAAGTTTTTACACGAGCATACTCAAGGTGCGTGAAGAAGGAAAAAGAAAAATGTTTTTTGTTTGTTTTTTATTCACCAACCGTGCGACTGACTGTATCAAATGATTAGTTCGATATTTTGAAACGCTGGTAACGAACTGTAAACAATGGGTATTTCTATGCTAGAGAAATAGATTAAACGTATTCGAAACCAATTTTTCACCCGGTTTGACTTTAAAACCGAGTTATTATGATCTGAAACCAACAATTGAAACCATTAAAAGTGCGTAAAAGTGTAAAATATATTCGTAGACCTGTTTCAAATTCCTTATTTAAGACATGTTTACCACCTCTGAAATTATTTCGGAGTAGTTCATCACCAGCTTATATATCTATATATAATTCTGGGTCGACAACATCCTTCAAATCGCGAACTATAGAAATGTATACACCACTGTTTTCTCTATTTTATTTTTGTGTATGTTTCCATTAGCTATTATTTTAACCTATATTTTGTGATATCCAGTTACTTTGTTCATGTATAATGTATCTGATGGATTAGATTATACTCCGAACATCAATGCACCACAAAAAAACTACATGATTGGCAACGACCAAATATGTTATTGTAACTAAGGGGCATTAAAACAAAGCTTAGATATAACGACACACGAGAAAAAGCCCATCGTAATTTAGACAAGAGTGGTTTTCTCGTAGGGGCATTTGAAACTGCGTAATAGATTCTTGATTAACATATAATTAAAATGAAATGTATTTCTGCTTTAATTTGCCATTGTTTTAGAAACTAATTCTTTTGTTGAAGTCAGTGGTGAGAGAAATACAAGTTATGTTGGACGTGCCTTACCTTTCAGCGGAACGTACCTTACCTTTTTGTCAGGCATAAAACGCTTATGTTCTAAAATAAGGAATCTGAAGTTAGAGGAGACATTCAGTAATATCCTCAATGCAACATGATAAACACATTCAACATTTTATATATGTATAGTAGTGGCATTAATTCCTGACACTACTTTTTTTTAACTAAGCTTCAAATTTGAATTTTGTATTCAATTCTCACTCATCATCATTCTTATCTGATAAATTACAGTCAGGAGGAGTTTCCATATTACAGTTCTGAGCCTTTTACCACAAAAAGGGGATAACTTGGTCCTTAATGGGTTACTTTGACCCAGCTTAGGAAAATATATTACTTTGTAAATAATCACGTGTATATGTTACATTGTTTCCAATGGGAAAATTAGCTTTCTTACCCTCATATTACATAGCTATGTTTGAATCTATTAATTTTGAGGTTATGGCAATCCACACCATGAACATCATAATTTTAAGAGCATTAGATTTCTTTAATTTTGGCCGCCCCATTATCATATTCCAAATAATTCGCTTAAGTTCCAAAATAAGTAATCTGAAGTAAGAAGAGACTTTCAGCAATATTCTAAATGCAATGTGATAAACACATTCAACATTATATATGTTAGTGGCATTAATTCTGACACTGTTTGTTTCAACTAACTTCAAGTTTGTTTGAAGTTTGCACTAAACTCTCATTCAGGTTCAGCCTTATCTGATAAATTACACTCAGGAAACACTTTTTATCCTTTTACAACAAACAGGAACTAATTTGGCCCTTTGACCTAGCTTTGGAAAATACATTATTTTATAAATATATACGTGTATACTTTATACTGTATCCAATGGAAAAATTGGATTTATTGCCCTCATATGACATAGAGTAGTTTTACATTTGAATACTCTATTAGTTCTGGGATTATGACAATCAACACCATCATTTTAAAAATACCAAATTACTTCAATTTTGGCCGCCCTATTACATGGGAGCAATAATTCATTATAATTCGTATTCTTTACAGTATAAAACAAAAACTATAATTCACAAATGTACTTTTCATTTTACTGTGAATGCAATATGTAATATAATATATTATTACTGGCATAATAATGGGGAGGATCAAAATTGAGGAAATGCAGTATTTTTAAGACTATTGCATAGTGTGGCTTATAGTGCTCAAATGCCATAATTATGAAATTACTAGATTTCCTAAAACTTAAGGATCAAATTAACTCCAGTTTATGGTACAAAGTTCTAACTGTATTATGGTAAGATTTTTATTAGATAAAAATGATTCTGAATCAGAGTTGAGTGCAATATTCAAACCGTAAAGTTAATTTAACAATAAAACAGTCCAGAGTGAATGCGATTGTATCTCAGTTGATTTAGTTTCTGAAACCAAAAAGCCTATCCGTAGGCTCGGATATATAGCTTGTCCTCTCAGTCTGTTCTGGAAATCAGAATCTCGCACATCCTACCAGAACAGAACTTTATGGCGAAGAATTTGTGAGTGGCAGTGCTGTTACCCAATGTACCAGGTGGCCCATCAGCACCGTATTCCACTTGCGCGCATAGCCCTTTGTGCGGTAAAGGAGTTACAAAATTCAACGGAGCAATTGGAAGCAAACAGCTGCCAGTGGTAGGTGACCAAATGGCTTGAGTGACCTTCGTTGCACACTTTTTGCATTTCAGCGAAGACGGTGAGAGAATCACTTACGGATCGAGAAGCAGGTTCAAAACTTCTATTGTAGTCCATGATGATATACAAGGCACCGAAAACGTTAACTGTTTTCCAAATCAGTTAGAGAGTCCTTTTTTAAGATAATAAATTCGCCAATCAGTATGTACCAATAGCTAGTTTTGTAATTGTGTATACGCTGTTCTCATTTAACTTGGTTAAACGCTTGCTTTTTGTTAGAGTGCTTTAATGTTTAGATTTACCTCTACAGTGGAACTAGACTCTAATTTTAAATAAGAACAGCGTAGACACAATTGCAAGACTAGCTATTGGTGGATTCACTCTCTTAAAAATAAAGGTTTTGCAACTGAAATGGAAAACGTTTAACAACGTTTTCGGTCTGGTGTTTATCTTAATGGACTAGTACAAGTTTGGAAACTGCCTCTCGATTCATGCGCGATTCCCTCACCGGTTTTGCTAATATTCAAGAGGTATGCGGCGAAGGTCGCTCACAATGTCTTCTCACCCGCCTTTGAACATTATTGCTCCCCGTTGAATTGTGCCAACTCCTTTATCGCACGAAGATTTGACTGCTCACATGAAATTCGGCACTGTTGGGCCACCTGATAAAAATGTTTCGTATGATTGGATCATACAAAGACATAGGGAACACGCGAGATAACGGAATCCTCACATAGATAAAAATGTCCCCTGAAATGAAAGCTTCATTTGTCGAAACATCGAAACACTACCATTCAAGATACCGAAACATCTTAAATCCACCACGAAGTTCTCATGTATACATTCTTGCAATCAATTGAACTTACCATTCAAGTAGGAAGATGAAACATTCTTCTAGTAATCCACTCCCTTCTGTTAGCCGGCAGTCTTACGACTCCATGGCACATCTCACTAAGAGCCTTGGTCTACCGCCCGGCCGCTGTTTCCCCCATCTCGGTCCATGACAGACGTCATGGATGGGGTGGAGTATTGGGGGGGGGGGGGGGTGAGACATGGTCAGCGCTTCGAACCCTCCCCCCTGGCTGGTTAATACGGTCTTCACGAGCTGGAGCCGCTACTTTTCTATCAAGTAGCTCCTCAATTGGCCCCCCCAGGGACCTCACTAGGCTGACTTCACCCCGGGCCAGGTCTCCCAGCGGGGGAAAAATCCCCACGCCGGTACTAGGAATCGAAACCAAGTCTCCCGCTTGGCAAGCAGCAACGCTACCACCGCGCTAAGGAGACGAACCTGCCGACGGTCTTGCTTTTCTACAACGAGCCACCGTCACAGATGCGCGTAGTATTTCACTCCTTAGAATGTAGTAAACATATCACAACGCTCTCAAAGGTCATATACCCAAGGTCGCGATTTCAAAACCAACGGAGGACGATGGGTTTTTTCAGGCATAAAATTCCTTTGGAAGAGAAGTAAAGCCGTTGGTCCCGTGCCTAGATTTATGGCACGTAAAATAACCTCAAGCCTAATAAGGCGGCCTTTGAACCCTCTTTCACGCCCAATATAGAATGGGACGCTGAGAATGACAGTAGTTAAAGAGCGTCCATAAATAAAACTCCACTTCATTTTCCTCTTAAAGGGTATACGTACAGTAAAACTTAGAATCCTGGATTCTGATTCCCAAAACTACAGAGTATCAGCACTTTGATTTCTATATAGAAATGCTACATTTTATCTGTATACAATTTATTGTTTCCAAAACCCGAGGAATCTTACACATTTGATAAAATTTCCACTTAATCTATATCAATTTAAACAGTGTATACTTTTCTCGTTCTAAGGCAAACTCTTCATGAATTCTTATGAGCTTATGGATAGATAAGTTATATTAAAACTGCTGATAAATAAATGTAAATTTTCAGTACAGAAAAAATCTGAATGTAATAAACTATCAGAACCACACAATTTCAGACATGATTCGAGTATCACTGTAATGGAATCAAAATTCACATGTAATTACCCCCCTGCATATAATACATCGCAGAAATAAAATACAAGATACGATTTTTTCTCTCGTAGCAATTGCACTTTCCTTTCCTCAGCTGTTAAATGCTTAGCAGAGAAATAACTACCGAGAGCAGTTCTGCTCTTTCTCTCTCTCTCTCTCTCTCTCTCTCTCTCTCTCTCTCTCTCTCTCTCTCTCTTGACTCATCCATAAATTCCCTGGCCAGCACATTTGAAGCTTACCCTCTGATAAAGATTTTATTCTTATTTTATAATCATTACGGCTGCGATTGTCTAAATTTAGCACCTTTTAAAACCTCTGTCAGATGGTATACCTAATTTTAACACGACACACGTTAAAATGAGACGATTAAATACAGTTTTATCCATGAAAAAGCAGTTAAAGGTTTTGTTAAGATGTTGACACATGTTGATAAAACTTGGCGATAAAGAAAATACCATAAGATAAACTGAACCCCACCCTTTGGCACTCTGGGTTTCTGTGATAGTTCTGCAACTTTAACGCACGATTTAAATACCACATATGTGCATGGAACATCCAAATAAGACACCAAAAAACATATTCAAGCTACTATTAGACATTTTAAATGAACTAATGTAACTCTTTCAGAAATGTCAGGTATGCTGTGCAGAGAAAAAGCCCCATAGCTCCACCTGAAATTTATTAATTACCTGCTCTCAATCCAAAACAACACATGGCAAAATTAAATTATATTACCTTGTTCAAATAATCATGAGCTCATCATAGAACACTGTGCATCCATTTCCATGTGATCGTCTTATTTTGTATAGATATGTGTTTTATGTTACCAAATAATAACTTTATGAAATCAATTACATTAATGATAGCGACCTTGTTTTAAAAGATATAAAGTATTTGTGGGATAATAATTAATTTTACTACGCTATTGTCCGCCTGCATTTAATGGTTTAATCCTTATACGCAATTAGTACGAATGACCAGGCAGAAAATGCCACATAAATCTGGATAATTTTCGCTTATAACTACGGGCACATAAATATTGGTAAATTTGAAACGGAAAGCGGAGATAAATTAGTAGACTAAAACAGCAACAAGTGTGGGAATCACAAACGTTATCGATGTTGGAAAAAAAAATGTTTGCGGTGAGGAAAATGTTGCGAGGGAAAATGAAACAAAAAGCTAGTTGCGAGGGGGGATGGGGACGTTTTGCTGTAAGTTGATTCGTTTTGAGCATTTGCCAAAATGGGACAAAAAACCAGAACCATAGCTTCGAAGAGGTACAAAAACTTCATTGTGGTAACGGGCGCTTTGAATTACTGTCCGTTACTGAATTGCTGTTATTTATGCGAAGTGCAATATAATGTGGTGAATTAAGCTCTTCTAATATTGTTGTCAACACCCCTAATACGGTAATAAATTTGAAGGGTCCGAGCAGAAACTTTCGTGATTTAAATTTGTGAAATAAGAAAAAAAATCACACCAAAGCGCTTTTTAAATATTGATTACGCATACATACTATATCACAAACCTTAAATAATGTTATAATTTACTTTTTCAACCAGATCAAGGAGAGATCTACCGAAATGAGTTTGCACTTAAGCTTATAACTGAGTTTGCAGCATTTAATTTATTCTTGGTAGTTACCAATCACTGGTATTGCTAAAATCATGGCATTCAGTGCCAAAATTCACCAGAAATTCACTGCACTAGCGGTTTAGCAAACACAACAGCAATTGCTAAACGTCGAATGTGCACATGCCGGTACTTTTCTCGTTAAACGTTACTCCTACTACGTTATACTACTTTTGACCAATTACGCGCTAAGAAATTATGTGTTTCATCCGGCCATGACAATGTATCACTTTGTTTCACCTCTCTAATGTATATTTTTTTACTTCATCCATTTTTACACCGTCTTTAACTGCAGTGCTCATATTGGTGGTTATAGTCTTGGCATCATACTGCCTGCGAGCAATGGTATTAATTCATACACAGTAAGTTGTCATTTGTATTTCTGGTTTTCCTTGGTGATTCATAGATTAGAAAACACACACACACTCATTTAAACTTCCAGATTTGGGCTAGGGAAAAATTCCCAGTTCCCAGCCGGGAATCGAACGCGGAACCCCTCCAAGGAGGACAATTGCTCTACAAGCTGCGCTTCGAGGCCAGCCTCCAAAACACTTGTATGTTGTTATCATTTCCGTAACATTTGTCTATTGTTATCACCTATCTAGCGTATGTTATTTTGACTGAGGTCGCCATTGCGTTTCCGCATGGATTTTCAGGATCACTTTCACGAAAACAATACGATGCTAAATAACAACAAAGAGTGCATGGAAGCAGACCAATCAGCTAATCTAGTGAGCTAATTAATATTTTATTGTATTTATTTCTTGTAATGCGTATATACTTTCTTATAACAACGACATAGTCACTTAAATCTATCTCGAGTTCTGATTCTCTCAACATAAATCTGTCCGTGAGATTTATATATAATCTAAATAATTCTTAGTGACATATTTATAAAAATGTGCATTCTGCTGCTGTGCAGCTGTACTAATTTTAGTAATAAAATAATTTATCATATGTCACTTTTAAGAAAACGGTACCCAAGACGTTTATTGAATGATAATTCTCTTGAATCGAACAAACGATTAACGAGGTTATATTTTGAGTACAAATCAGAAATTGTGGCTCTAAACTCAGTTAGACGGATTTAGTAACTTAAAGGAAGAATATCAATGGTAATTGCGAGATGACTGCAACATAATTCTCTAAATACACTTAAGACGACTAAAAATAGCTCAAGGCTACTGCAAAATGTATATCATTAATATCTATGAGTATCTGGTAATAATGTATTTATTTAAAAAATATTTTCAAAATTGTGCTCCATTTCACAACGCGAAAACATAAATCCTTATAAAATCCTTAGTCCTTTAAGGTTTAACAGACTATTTTTATTTTATTTATTTATGTGTTTATTTATTGAAAATGTGATCTGGAAAGAAGGTTTTGCGCTTATTCAGAAATGCATTATAGATATGTAAAAGCATTTAGAAGAACACTTACAGTACGGTAACCACGCGTTTATCCTTTCAGGAGATTGGAAGCTCTGTAACTGATCCATCCATCCATCCATCCATCCATCCATCCATCCATCCATCCATCCATCAATCCATCCACACATACATTACACACATACATACCTATACATACATACATACATACATGCATACATACATACATACATACATACATACATACATACATACATACATACATACATACATACACACACATACATACATACACACATACACACACATACACACATACATACATACATACATACATACATACATACATACATACATACATACATACATACGTACATACATACATACATACGTACATACGTACATACATACGTACATACGTACATACGTACATAACATACATACATACATACATACATACATACGTACATACGTACATACGTACATACGTACATACATACGTACATACATACATACATACATACATACATACATACATACATACATACGTACGTACATACATACATACATACATACATACATACATACATACATACATACATACATACATACATACATACATACATACATACATACATACATACATACATACATACATACATACATACATACATACGTACATACGTACATACATACATACATACATACATACATACATACATACGTACATACATACATACATACGTACATACGTACATACATACGTACATACGTACATACGTACATACGTACATAACATACATACATACATACATACATACTCACACACCTCATAAACCATTATAAAACAGAAATTAACTTAGTAATGGCGCATTACATTCTTGACAATCATTTGCATATAAAAATCTAAGCATTTCCAGAATATAATTTATATTTACGCAAATTTTGAAATATTTGGTAATCTTTTATCTGAACGGAGACAACATATTTAAGCTTGGAGCGTTAAAAGAATGAAAAAACAGAAAACAGGATCATTAATTGTTGTGATAACTAACACGCTCCATTGCGTTACTGACATTCACAGATATTTCTGCAGCACATAACAATACTGCATTTATAAGCAATATTGTTTTGTGAACTGTAGAGGATCGGGAAGAGATAGTTGGCATAAATTTTAAGTTCTAGCATTGCATATTTATTATTGCAACGTTCCAACTAGACATGACACTGTTCTATAAATTTCTTTAGCAGTATATATATATATATATATATATATATATATATAAATAACTGTATCATAATTTTACAGTTACTTACCTTTAAAATGCTGAGCTTTCCAAAGCATTCCATATTGAGTCAACTTACCTGACCCAGAAGGCAGGTTTGCACTGATGTAGGGTAAATTGGCTTCATGTTATTTAAATGGAAGATTAGATTGAATAACGGGGCACTATGAGGAGATTGTTGTTCTGCACGGCAGCCTAAAAGACTTAATGTGCTGCTCATATTGAAATGGAAAATGTAATGTTTAAAAAATGTATTTAGAAGACATCAGAAACATAGAAACGCAATGTAAAAACACCCCTAGAACAGGGTAGAGAGACAACTAGGAAGGGATTTTGGGGTTAGAAACTCCTCCTCCTAAAAAATGAAAAAAAAATGGTAGCAAAATGTTAATTTTAATTCCAGTTGGTTAGCCATAATGTGTGGTTATAAAACAGATTCTTTTTAAATATTTCAACCCATGTACAATTAATATTTACTGATTAGCATTTATAAAAAATGTTTTAGAAATGGATTCCTCAACAAATCCCCCTAAAATATTTTACGCCACTGAGATAAAGTAAAGACAATTTTGTAACATATTAACGTGTGCTTAAAAATAAGTTACTGTCGCAAGATATTAACACGTAAATGATGATATAAAACGAAACACTGAAACACACAAATTATTCGAAAATGCCACAATAACAATTTAACTACAGAAAATGCTATTGCCATCAGTTTACCCCCCCCCCCTTTTTTTTGGTAGTGTTTAATGCCCGCTTTAACTACTAAGGGCACCGCAGGCGGTGACACTGATGATACAAGAATGATGATGGAGCACCGGTGGAATGCGATGGCGAGGGAAACCGGAGTACCCGGAGAAAACCCGCCCCAGCGCCGTTTTGTCCACCACAAATCTCACATGCGGTCGCTTGGGATCGAACCCCGGCCGTCTAGGTGAGAGTCACGCCACGGCCCGGCCCTTTTCTCCTCTCGTATATCCATAATTTACATTCCAAACATGGAATCCAAAGTGCTAGACTACAAGCCTTTCATCTGAGGGGCTTATAGTGTAGCACTTCGTACAATATAAACAGAAAGTTTCTTCTTGCCGCCGTCGTGTTCTTCTTCACTCTCCTTCTTTCATTTGAATTTTTAGTTTTTTACAGAAAATTATCTTCTTCTGATACCTTTAGCTGTCTTTCTTTGCTTACCTTTCTTTGGAGTATTTGTTGTAGTAGAATCTTCAGAATACTCTAAGTTACCACAATGTCCCTGTGCCCACTTTTCGTGGTGTAAAATGTTGCCTGATGTAATAAAATCTCGATATATTGGCGAGAATAAGACATTCATAAGGCACCACAGGCTATGACACTGGTGATACATGGAATGAAGATGGAACACCGATGGAATGCCATGGCGGGGGATACCGGAAAACCCGGAGAAAACCCGCTCCTCCGACGCTATTTCCACCACAATTTTCACATGCGGTCGCTTGGGATCGAACCCGGTGTAGGTGATATATATATCGCCTAACCACTCGGCCACGGCGCGGCCTAAACCCATGTAAAATCACTTTCAGGTACACTATTAGAATCCTCTTTATATTGGATGTGCACTTAGGAAAATATCTGAAATGTTCCATTCACATGACTTCGTCTATCTGTTCCGCAAACAAATTATTTTTACAAAATATTGTTATTTCATTTACGTAATGTTAATTTAGATAAACATTACCAGAAATAGTCTTGTTACTTAGTTCTTTATAAGTAGAAGGAAAATAAAGGAATATTCAAGTCAAAATCGATACTCAAATCTCTTAAAAACTGCCACTATGCGATTATCATTGAAACTCGTTTCTCTTTTCAATACCAGGAGTAAAACAAAAGATATTTGAAACGGATGGGGGTTTCATATTTGAAAAACCTTTAAGAACAAAATTAAAACTACTAACAGGAAATATATCTGATATGATTAACTGTACAGAAATGTGTGTATTAACGATATCTGCATTTTTTGTAGTAAGTACTTGTCTATCTCTTAAGTTATGTAAAAGTCATTCATAATGAGGAAGGCTTCAAGGGCAATTCCGAAGAAATTCAAGATTTAAATTAAACTTAACACGCAAACATCTTTAACATCCGACATTTTAACCAAAATGTTAGAGCCATTTTTAGAAAATTAAACTTTTCAAAATATGTTTCCTGTAAAGCTTAGTTTTTTTCTGAAAATGTTTTTATCGTATCCTTTTAAGATACTAAAGTTAAATACGAAATTTTGTATTTTTCCGATTTTTCGCTTTTGAGTTATGCTGTGCAAACACACACACACACACACACACACGCACACATACCACTGACATTTCTGTAAAAATACTTTTTGAAATTTGGGAGCCTCCACAAGGTATTTCAGGTGAAATCTCGGTATTGAATTTTTAGTAGAATGCAATACCTTCTCTACCTACTATGTACATTGCATAGAAATCCTAGAGAAGGTAAAAAAATCGCAACGAAGCTAATATTTACCAACCTCGCGGGTAAAATATTACGGCTTCCTTCCATTACTACTTCACAGAAACTAACCTCGTTTTTATGAAACGTATGTCTAGAAACAGGCAACAATATATCTAAGTTGTGTTGCAATGTGTTGAATAAGGGCTAAAATAGGAGCCCTATGTCAACCTGCCCCTGTAGCCAATTCCCCTCATCCTATACATGTTCTAAACCAAGAAATAATAATAATAAAACAAAATGTATTCAAGCAGAATAGTGCAAGTGCTAATGTGCATAACTGCAGATGTTTATACTTTCTCATACAATGTACATAGTAGGAGGGAAGGAGTTGTATTCCACCAAAACTTGATACCGGAGTGTTACCGCAAATAAATGAATAAAAAAAACATTTATAGAAAACGGTTCGTGTGTGTGAGTTTTGTGTGTGTGCGTGCGTGTGTGTGTGTGTGTGTGTGTGGACAGCATAACTCAAACACGAAAACTCGGTTATATACACAAAAAGGTATTTAACTGTATGATTTTCAAGGATGCTTCACGAAGATTTTAAGGAAAAATCCTCCATACCAAACTGCTCTTTACATGCAACATTTTTCGAAATTTTCAATTTTGTAAAAACTGACTGAAACTATTTTGATTAAAATACCTAACATTAAGGATGTTTGCATGGAAAATAAATGGTATATTTTGAAATTATTGGGAATAGCCCCTGGAGTCCTGTTCATTCTGAATGGCTTCTGCATAATCGATAAACGTAAGAGGTATACAAGAACCTACTACTTAAAAAGTATAGATCTCGTTAAAACACATAACCATTTCATAGATATTCCCTGCTATTGGTTAAATTTGAAAATACTTAAAAGTTTTCTCAAACGGGAAGTCCTCATCTGTTTGATATCTCTTTCTTTTATTCTTGGCCATGGAAAGAGAACTGAATTCAATTATAATAGTATAGCGACAGCTTTTATAGGATTTGAGAGTCGCTTTAACCTAGTGCATTCCCTTATTCCCCTTCTACTTATAAGGAACTAAGTAAGTAGACCATTTATGGTAATGTTTATCTTGTTTAGCATTATATAGCTAAAAGAATAGTCCTTTGTCAAAATAGTTTGTTTGTAGAACAAATAGAGAAAGGCACATGAATGAAACACATCAGAGTGTTGCGACTTGGCGGATTTCTTATGCTCTCCGATTATTGTAGACTAACTGTAGACATATAAAAGTCGGTATTCACTTCAGCACTTCAAGGTTTGTTCCATTTTTAATTAGCACATGTGGTACGTTGCTTCTGGAGTAAGTCAGGGTTTCAGCAAACACTGCGCCAATTTATGACACAAGTAAAATCGTTATCCCTAAATAAATAAGTGTTGGTATTGTTAACACATACGATTGTACAGACTGGAGCTATGGTTCCCATGTTGTGACGACGTATAGGAGGGGAAACTGTAAACCAGGAGCAGGGGTTAATGGAACTGAGTGGGCCCATCCACCTGCTGCCCCATGTTTTAGAGCAGCTGAGATCCCTCTTTTCTGTCTCACTCTCCAGGGGCTTCCCTGTTCTACACTCGCTTTGCGTCATGTAAAAAGCTGCCAGCGACCCGCGCATTGCTTCCGTGAAATGTCCTCTCTGTCTCTCTCTCTCTCTCGCACACGTGCCCACACAGCCTAGTACTACATATAAATTAATTGGCTAAGTGCTCCAGGAAGATTAACTTTTTCTTCTAGAACGCAAAACACTGGACGTCTACCTAGTGAGCGTCATTGGACTATAACAGTAAAATACAAACCCTGCTAGTTTCCTGCTTAGTTGAATTCCTGAAAACTGGTCGTTAATAACTAGCAGGGTATGCTCTCCTTTAGAGGATTATGGCTTAATGTTATAAACGTTGCAAACGTATAAGGAAGCACATAAGCATATTAGCATCAGTGCTCTGAAAATAAATCGTTTAAGAGCCCTCTGCATATTCCTTGCTGCGTTTTAAGGTTTGGGTTGCTATTACGTAACTATTTTTGCTCATATTCAATGCTGATTTACAGTTTACGTTCAAGGTAGTGGTGGGCACTGTGAAATGAGTTGCTTAACTATCGGTTACTCGACTAGTATTCGGTTTTCATTCGGTTTTAAAATGTTACTGTACACTGTGCTGTAACGTCGTGTACTGTTGACTGGGAGTCGATAGCATCCAGTAAGTTTTCAAGTAGCTGTTATCAATAAATCAATGCAAATACGATGCCACAGCCATTCAAGAGAGTGCAAAATATATACTGCTTTATTTACCTTATTTAATAGTTTTGTCAATTGGTTAGAAAAATTACACAAAGGATGCTGCATACTAATTACCTAGTAAGAAATGCAGTTGGTTTTTACTAGACCATACAGACCTAAATATGTGCATTAATATTGATCGGCAATACTGTCGGAAAGGTTGACATTTTGTGGTGGTTGCACCAGTCAACCTTATTTCGCTGTTGTGTGAGTCACACAGTAGTGGGGGTTGGAAAAACCAGAACTCTAATTCCAAAATTTTGGAAACAGAAGTTAAAGTTGTAATACTGCTGCTTCATGCTTCCTAGCTAGTTAACAGCCAGAAAAATGTTTGTAGATCCCCACTTGTTTGGGTATTAAAATCAGGAGCACGTTCCCACATGGAACTTAGAACCTTAGCTATGCCTAAATTCAATTCTGCCAAAATATCATTTGGCCAAATTTAGGACTGAGTACCGCAAACACATAAGAATGAATAACTAAATCAGTGTTTCGCCATATTGCGAGAGAATAACTCTTGGTTCATTCATTTAACCTTAAATCACGTAAATACGGCATTTTAATACGATATAACCTTATAACATCAACTCAAAATACTGAA
This sequence comes from Hymenopus coronatus, assembly GCA_030762935.1. NCBI lineage: Eukaryota > Metazoa > Arthropoda > Insecta > Mantodea > Hymenopodidae > Hymenopus > Hymenopus coronatus. Next base: position 331,087,391 of record CM060900.1, read on the forward strand.
CCATAAACGAATATAATTCCAAAACAGGTAGGTAACATTAACGAGAGAAATATATTTATTTATACATCTTCAGAGCTCCATTGCAGAGTTTAAGGTACTAGTTTGATTGAGAAGTGGTATGCTTTCACAATCTTTATTCATTGGGATAAATTATCGTTTTAATTACTAGAGAAGAACTGAAAACAATAATGTATTCTAATAATGCAATGTAAATAAATAAATTAAATTGTAATTGTGGGCGCTCTTTAACTGATGTGGTTCTCAAGGTCCCATTCTATACTGGGCGTGAAAGACCGCTTAATTTTGCTCAGAGGCCTCTCTATCAGGCTTGAGGTACTTTTATGTGCCATAAATCTACGACACGAGACCCACAACTTTACTTCCCTTCCCAAGGAAGCCATGCTAAGCATTTTTACACCCAAAAATGCAAAGTAGTGTATACTAAAGACTTTTTTATATTACTGGAAGGCTAGAACGCCAATAACATCGTACTCTTATATCTGAATGAAAATTAGCTACTTTAGTAACTTATATATGCTACTACTTAGAACATTTTGCGAAAATAAATTGCTTTTAAATCCAAATGAAAAACCAAATAATTCGATTGTCATTAATAAACACGTTTGTCAAAAACATTCTGTAGTATCCAGCACTAGCACTAGGTATCAGTACCGAGTGAGATGTGTCGTAGTAACGCGTGAGAACTCGCATTCAGAAGGTGCCGGTTTCGATTCTCTCACCATGGGGTTTTTCGTAATTTTCCCGAGCGGGTAGGTGAATTTTTGGAGGTTATTCTTCTACCACAGATTTTATGTCACTATTTCCGTTTCACATAATTTCCTTTCATCTATTTCACTTAATCTGTTTCTGGGTTTTAGGACCAGTTGAAGGTGATTGGCGTTTTGTGGCAGAACGCTGGGATTTCAGTTCCAAAAAGTTTATCCCTACCACTTTGATGGATTAGTGGGACCTCATTATTTCCTAGGAGTTATTTTTCTATATCCGGAACCTCCAGGTTGAGTGTTGGACTCATTTGGGACCTCATAATTGCCACCGCATATTGTCGACCGATTCTGGTCGTCCTTTGGGTCTTCCCTTCATCCTTTCCTCATGTTCTAAGTACAGGTGGCTTATATGTGATGCTGTACACAACTTATTGGAGGCATCTCCTTCTAACTTCTCCTAATTCCCAATAACATATTAGTGTGCATTCCTAAAAATAGAATAAAAAAGGCATCTAAAGAAAGGATTAAGGTATATTGCCATTGTTTAAACAAGTACTAGATAAATAAAATACGCAATCACTACTATAGATGTTAAGGTGGAATAAGTTACAATGTGTTCCTTTAAAGGGCTAATTGAAATTAGTTCAAGGCACAAAATGTTTTTAAAAGCTTTATTGTATCGCTTGTTATTACAGCTATTAATGATAATGTTCAACAAGTAGTAGTATCGTGAAATCGATGACAACAAGTATCACGTCTATACATTTCACCGATCCTCGATATTGACCAGAAAAAAAAATAGCTCACATACCCCCCAACACCGTCTACTGCTACGACGTAAAATGTTCTCACCTCAGAGTGAACGCTTTGCTTGCTAGGGACGGTCTTTGAGTCATACACCCCCTAGAAGAGTACTGGGTAGATTAAATTCTGAGCTCAGCGACTGGACCAGAGAAGGCATTCAGCATGTCATGGAAGACTTGGAAATTAACGCTTTTTACTTGCCTATTGTAACAGAAAATTTTCTTCCTGTATGTTACACGATGTTTCCAATAGCACACTTTGAAATGAACACCTTGTTCATGCCCATTGTAACAGAAAATGTTCGTCCTGTATCTTGCACGATGTTGCCAATGGCCACTTTGAAGTTAACAGTTTGTACATAGCTGTTGTAACAGCAAATTTTCTTCCTGTATCTTGCACAATGTTTCCAACAGCACACTTTGAAATTAACACTTTGCTCATGCCTATTTTAACGGCAAATTTTCTTCCTGTACCTGGCACGATGCTGCCATATTCTGATTCATAAGCTGTGCAATACGCTGATCACTTCTTAACATAGATGTATGAAGAAGCCAAAGCATTTAAATATACCATGTGAAGGTATTTTACAGAAATTTAGTTGTAACAAAATGAACAGGAACGATTGCTAATCGTTATACTCATTTGGAAAATGAGAGACTCGTACAAATGAGTGATTTGATTTTATATAAAACTTTTGCCTTCTGGAAAACGGTTATCAAAACAGTTGTACATTTATCCGAAAAACTACATTTTTAAATATTTTAAAACATTTTATTGTAGTACACATCTTTTAATCGTATAACACATATATAGTAATGAACAGCTTCTTTATAGACAGGAATGGTCGTTAGTAAGAAGAACGTTTGGTGCAGAGTCAGTGCTTAGGTGTGGCTTGATGTATGTATTTTAAAAAGTTTACTTTTAAAGGGAAGCTTCTTTTGGGGTATGTTTTGAGTATAATTAATATGTTTAAAGACACTAAAGGCAATTTCTTCACATTTCAGTAGTCTATTTGTTTGATCTAAGAATAACAATATTTTAAACAGCTTTTATTTTACTTAGCATTTTAAATAGAAATTACCACGATTCTGTAGAATAGAATATTTAAATAGTTTTAAGATTATAATACTTAATTTTCTATGTGATACAGTTCATCTTCTGAAAGCGGATGTTCGCCAAAGGATTGTGATTCATACTACCCAGTTTGACATTTGGTAGGGATTATGTCGTTCAAATATTAATTAGAGAATCATTTATTATGTTGTTTACAAGATATGAAGATGGCTATTTAGTTCGCTCAAAGTGTAATCTTTTTATCAATAAATAAATTTAATGCTACATGATACTTATTAAATGTCTTAAGCATTATGAAGGGGGTTCATACACCAAGGTGACCAACCCTCCTGACTTAATATTTTGTTTCTGTTTTCCCTGGTTATTTGATGAATGTTGCGAATGTTGAATTTTCTAAATAATTTTTGTGGGTTGCAGGGCCTGGCGCGATAGGCGGCAATGAGCGGTCTATGCATTTGATGCGCTTTGAAGTGAGAGCCGTTTCTATCCTAGCATCAATAATCGACGATGTTAGAGAATGCACAATCTAAAATCCTGAGGTACCCCGCTGCGCTGTGCCTGCCGCCGACATATCTAACTGCCCAACTGCCCCCCCCCCCAGAAGCTGAGTATACAAGATGAGCTGCGACTTAACCGCTGTGCTGCAATTTTCATCTTGAGAAACCAAGACTTGTCTTCTGAAAATATTTTGTTTATCTAAGATATTATACGGCAAAATAATTCCATTTCTTCAACATAATTGCTCAAGTCCTTTAAGAAGGCAAAAACTCTAAAATGGGTGTAGTAACTTTCCAAATACCTTTCTTACTTTGATCACAGGGGTCTTGCAAATGTGTATATTTTACCTGGTGATACTTGTAGGATTTTATTAACATACAACCCAATTTATAATGATTATATAACTAAAACAAATATGTGAAAATGCCACCACAGCGAGCACATTTGTCAGTATTTATTATATAAAATTTCTTATTGTTGACGTTAACCCAGTTCTGTTATAAGCTTGCCCCGCTGACATGTACGCTTCCGCACACAATTTCCTATTACAACAAGACTTTATGCCACATACCCAGAACATGAGTATAAAAAGGGTATAAGCACTGCAGAATGATTTTTGCCACCCAAAATAAAATCTGTAATAATTAAATGCCTTTATATGCCCCTATACAAGTTTGAAAATCGTCCATTATGGTATCTATGAAAGTAGTCCTACAAGCACATCGTCAACCAATTAGCATTCCAGGAAGTATAAACTAAGCAACGACAGAATTTCTCAGATAAAGTGTATACATTTCTTATTTTCTTCTCTCGCCTGCCTCATACTGTTGAAATATTCTTATTTCTCGTGTTCCTCTTGCTCTTGATGTAATGTTTGAAAGTTGCACTTTAGGATGACATATGCAAATAAGTTAAGTAGGGTATCTGTCTCCAACTCAGTTTGCTCGATGCCCACCCTCTAGAGCGGATTTCCTGTCTTATGATTCCCCCACATTTTCCTCGTCGACTTCACCTCTTGAAGCAAGTGAGACAGGAGCAAACAGGGACGCAAGGGGCTGCAGCCTCCACTTAATCGAAGCCAACTTACTTCCTTCGAAACCTGAAAGACCTACCATCTCTCATTCGCATCAGAGGCGTGCAAGTAGCAAAGTCAGGAATATCCAACGAGGATTCATATCCATTCTGCTTAAATTCATAAGCTTAGTTACTAGGAATGATAATGCGCATAATTATGAGCTTCTATGAGGCATGTTTTTACTATTGGAAAAAAGCGCAGTATTGTAATGTCCTGGTGTAATATAAATTTTATAAACACCATAATGATATTTTTTTTCGTAATCGGTTTACGCTCCTCTATTTAAGACAGACACCCCCTAGGACTTACAAGAAAATGTCTAGGGACACGAAGCCAAGAATGGAGAATCTAGAACGAGTGGTGAAGCCGTAGCCCAGCATGAGCGTGAGGAAGTGGATGACATGAAATGCAAGGAAATGGATGATAGCAAAGTGATGATGGAGTAATTGGTAGAATTAGTGGCGCGGAAACCCGCCCAAACACCACTTCGTCCAACACAAATGCCATATGAGGGCGTTTGGGATTATTGCTATTTGAATTGAAATTATACCTTTATCATGTATTCTTAACAAAAATATTAAAGTACGTTACATCGGCTTACCTAGGACATTTAAGGAATGCCTAGGAGTCAGAAGCCTGTCGGGGAGCCAACGGCACGTAACCAAAGAATGAAGGACCTGCAACTAGCGGTCGGCCCGTAGCCAGACATGAGCGTGAGGAAGTAGATGATATGAAATGAAAACGAAATGGACGACAGGAAATGTGATTATGGAGCAATTGGTGGAATGAGTGGCAGGGGAAACTGCAGGACCCGGATACAACCCGCCTAGACGCCGATTCGTCCACTATAAATCCCACATGCGGGCGTTTGGGATCGAAACCAGGACGACTAAGCGGTCCAACCAATCTGCCACGGCGCCGCCTCAATATATATGTCATATATTCTGGAAATTTCAGTTTAAAATATACAAATTAAATTAAGAATTCAAAATAACTCATTTCTAAAACACAGGATTCTTCTCGGTGTCGATTGTTGCCTACAAGTTTCATAGGCGTCCATGAGATTTTCGTATGAGACTAACAAGTTTTCGTCCATAATGACTCCTTGGGTTTCTTGATGATATATTTGATTTTATTAGGTTAAATTTGGTATCATCATTTTTGAAGAGACTATACTTATGCATTTTTCACGTTGCATTTTGGATTTAATAAGTTTGACCTATTTGCTTGTTAATTGAATTTTAATTTCACCTGTTAATAATGAATGTATCTGCTTACGGCGAGATTGAAAAGCTCGAAATTAATCACTGCATTTTTCTTAAAAATTTCCAATGTCTATGATTTAAAAGCTTTCTTTCCAAATATCGTTCACGTTGTGGTTGGGATTAAAAAATTCACTTTTCGGTACGCCACACAACTGCGCATGTTTGGACTGTAATCAGAAAGTACTCTTTAAATATCCATTTGTCTTCAAATTCAAACACCAATTAGTTGTAACTCTTCCGAATTATCACTTTTATACTTAATAAACATTCCTTCTGTCCTCTCTTGTCACTCTGGGTGGCTCAGATAGTTAGGCGCTGGTCTTCTGATCCCAAAGTCGCGGTTTTCAACTAGTATTTTTAAGTGTGCTTTAAAACGACAGTCCCAAGTTAGTAGACTTACTGGACGAAATTTCAGCACACCGGCGCTGCTGATATGATTCTGGCAATTGACATTTTTTATTTCCGCCACTCAGTTGTAACCTAAAAGTCACGTTATTAAAAATGGTTATATGAAGTGATGACAATGCAGTGACATTCATGTCGCCCTGCGTGGTGTTGTGGTTACCACAAGGTCTGGATTCAAACCTGGCGGAGGGAGATACATGTTTTCGGGCTTAAAAGTCCTAGTATAGCTTCCTTCGGAAGGGAAGTAAAGTCGTAGGTCCCGTGCCGAAGATTTACTACCTCAAGCCTGATAAAGAGGCCTCTAATAAAATTAAAATGGTCTTTCACACTAATATAGAATGGGATACCTAGGACCACAGAGGTTAAATAAAATTACACTTTCATGTCAATGCCAATCATTATCTGTTTTACGCAATAATGATGTTCCAAATATTGCGTTTAGTTACAAATACCCTACTACTGCTGAGAAACATCCTGAAAGATCCAAAGGGATAAATTCATGTTGTGTGGAAGTTATATGAATGCTACGGTAATGGGCCAAAGTCAGCATATTGTTTGGCCATTTAAGACTTACTGCAGTCAATTCCTTCACAAACAGAATAATTCTGCAGCAATCTAACATATATCCTTGGAGCTGCTTACTACCTTTTTAGCAAGACTCAAGTTTCCCCACTCGTATCAGGAGCCGTCTACCACTGAAGCCATTTTTAAAACAAGACTTGTTACGTCTTAATCATATCCACATCTTGAGCCTCAGGTTTGTTTTTTCACACAAGCCGTGTGTAGGACAGGAGTTGGACATGTAGAGTCAGACTGAAAAAGTCAATGCCAGAGCCAGGATTTGAATCACGGATCTCCCGCTCTCTAGCCGGTTACTGACTCTGCCTATCCAAATCCTGTCCTACACACGGCTTGTATGAAAAAAAAAAAATTGAAGCAATACTCATTGACTATAATAGTTGGCTATATTATGAATCCTGGGACTTAAAGTGCTTATAACATTATAAGTCGCCATTGGGGTTATCATCTCAAAATATTTGAGATCATCTTGTGTTTTACCGGGAAACATGCGAGTCAGCTGAGAAATTCAATGACATGCTATGTTACTATGGTAGCTCAGTGGAAACGCAACCGGCTAGAGACCCGGAAATCAGTGGTTCAAATCACGGCTATGGCATTGAATTTTTAGGTCTGACTCTACCTATCCAACTCTTGTCTACTCTATCTTAATTAGACTGTCTATATTTCCTTTTTCTCATGGTTTATAATTGTGTACTTTCTTAGGTAATGGTTTTAATCCGTTCCTTCTGAAAGCTCATTCAACTTATACTGAAAATCTTGCTATTTATTGGCATTTTTATGTTCAATTAGAGACACACAGTCACTGATCTTGGAAACCCCATATCTGACGTTTCTGCTCTCTTTCTCTCTATTTCTGTAGCTTCCAAAGTCTTTGCGCCATAGAGGAATATCGGCAGTGCTACTGGCTTATAAACTTTTAATTGTGTTTCCTTTGTTGTTTTATTGTTTATATGTCTTTCTATGGTTCCACATCATATTGTATTAATTGAGTTTTCCTTCTATATTCTTCTGGAAAGTTAAATTGAGTTAATCTTTAACTGCTGCGGTTCTGAGCGTTCCATTCTATATTGGACGTGAAGGACAGTTTAATTTTGCTTAGAGGCCTTTTTATCAGGAATTACATTTTTTTACGGGGCTAACGGCTTTACTTCCCTTCCGAAGGAAGCATGCTAAGGACATTTAGGTCCGAAAAAATCCATCACCCTCCTCTGAGTTTGAATCCGGTGCCTTGGGATCCAGAAGCTAGCGTGCTACCCTTAGACCCAATGATAATGCCAAATGGGTTTATCTCGTTTCCATGTTATTTTGAAGCTGTGAACATTAATAATAATCTATAGAGAGCACATGCGCTGATCGATCAATAAACCATAACAGAGCGTGGTGTACAAATGTGGTTAATATTCAATAATTTTTGTAACCCAGACTTAAAGTAGACTTCTACAAGGAGCTGGTTTGAGAATATACTGGAGGTGGGTATAAAAAATCCCGCATGCAATATGGTTCTAAAAATTCAGCTCCGGTGTTACAAGTTGTACTCGTATTAAAATATGTTTCAATTAATAAATGCTGGGGATTTAAGCATATTTTACCGTGTTTCCTTTTGCGTGGTCGCTATCCTCGCAGGGGCGGGGACGTTTCACGTGACCTATAGCCCATGGGTTGCGGCTGCACGGCGGATCCTGGCGCCCGGACGAGGAACGTTCATCCACTGAGTTAGGACCTTCCGCGGGTCTCTGCAGCCTGTCTGTCTGTAACTTGTGGTTCCCTTACTTCATCCATTCCCCCTAGGGGGCGGATGTCAGTATTCAAAAAGACCCAATCTAGAAACCTCATGGTTGTCCTTCTTTCTAGGCGCTCTCCATTATAGTTCCCTTTATTCGCAACAGCTGAGTCTCATGTCGAATATCCGTGGAGTTTTTAGAAGATCAGACTTTATAAATACCACCAGATATATGCAGAATTGCGTTTATCTGAAGTTGCCCTCCACTTTGCTAGACCAAACATCAGATATTAATATGAAAATCAAAGTACCACGGCATCAAATCCCGGAAGATGAATATATTAATACAGACTCAGACAGGGAGAAAGCTTGCGTCATTATTTAACAAAATTATCTCTGTCGCCCCCAACAATATGCAATATGGATATGTTAATTATATAGAAGAATTTCAGAAATAGAAAATATATGAACTGCGTCTCACATTTTCAACTTTTTTTCGACATTTTTATAAAGCGCTAACTAGTCTTATATCTTAATGTACTCTAAAATTTCCTCAGTACTTATTTATTGTAAACGGGGGCAGTTTGTGCCTGGTATTAAAAAGGCTGACGTAACAGTTCAGAAGTACTTGTAAGAAATGCATATGGCGTTTTAGTGGGCTTTCAGGATTAATGCTGCTATACGGTGTTTCTAGAACAAGAAAGACATAGGTTTCACAAAGTCCACAGATTCTGTGCTGATACAAGGATATATTACATGATAGTAACGTAAGCTATTGCGGTGCTATTTCCTCGAACCATATAAATGTGCGAGGCCATTTTATGCCAGGTCACGCTTCATTTACTTTTCCACTTGGATAGCGCTCTTTACTTCCTTTTGGTAATCTACTATTATTCCCTGTGTGAATCTCTTCGCGCTTATTGGGGATTATTCCTTTATATTTACTCTGTCAACACAATAAAACTTTCTTGGACAATTTAAGTCAATGAAACTTATTATTACCGCTCATCGTTAGGGTGGCTTTTGCAGAGTTTATTTCCTTGTTACGACACATAGGCTTTTATTTTGTTGTAGTCATTCTAATATATTAAAATGCATCCTTGATTTCTGAATATGAAAATAAAATACACTTCGAAGCTATGCAGCAGTGAGCACAGTAATGGAACATCTGTGCGTGTCAATGTTGTGATGGGCTCCATTTGGGCTGCCTGGCATTATAGAGAGAGCTGGGAACTTCCTAAATCTGTTTGTGGCGCACTTACGACCATGCAAAAAACATAAGATAGTAAAGTACATGATTGGTTTGTGGGTTCACTATTAGACAAAGACAAGAAAAAAGAAATAACTCATCAAAATTAATACATTTTAAGATTCCATGTACCAAAATATCTGCATCTATACACTTAAATCCTGTATAAAATCTAAAAATTGCTGAAACATTTCGATCTAGGACTGTTCCACCGTCAAAGGGTTCCTATAGACTATGCAGTATTTCTAAAACTTAGAGGACCTCCGTTGGGGGGGGGGAGTCTTACAATATTAGATTTTCGCCGATGTTTCGCATATCTATGTGGGGATAAAGGATTTTTCATCCATTGTTAGGAAAACTGTGTGGAATTACAACCACTGGAAAGGTTAAAGTGGAGAATTTACCACAAAAGTTATTTAGATTATTGTAAAATATTATCATAAAGAACACGAAGAGAAAAATAAAATTAATTAACTCATTTTCCAGTTTAAAAGCTAACTGAAGAATTTCACGTAAGGCAGCAACAAGAAAACGTACTAGAATAGTTATTTACGTAACTAGGTATAAGCTGGCTGATTGTGACACGAGTATAGTTAACTCGCGCGCTAATTTTTACGAGTGCTTGGATGCGATTATATACGTGTAACATTCATCATTTTATGCAATGTTAGCATTAAAGGGCGTAAAATAATAAAACAATTGCTAAATGAAAAATTATGTCTGATCACAGATTTATAACGTAATATGGTTGCCAAGCAGGTATTTCGATTGTTTCCACACTTATAGAGGAAAATTGGAGGTAATGATAAAAGTATTGAAAATATGAATTTACATTTCCAACGAAGCCAAGAGTGCTGTGAGTTTATTAATTCCAGAATAATCAAACGATGTGTATACGTAAACAACTATGAATAGTTTTCTGGGTGGGGAAACAAAGAATTCATTAGTTAGACTAATGAAACCACATTACTAGTTTAATTTTTAGAACTGATAATTATGCAGACGTTTATTACTTCTTAATACGGTGATTTAAAATTGATTGTAAGTGCTGTTTTCTGCGCAAGATTGCTGAGAGTTTTGCAAACTCTTCCTATCCTAGGAAGGTGGAAGTCATCATCAGTTGCTGAAAGTTACATAGAAGAGTCTACTGAATGTAAAATAGACTTTGCAATAAGAATTACTCCAGGAAGCAGATATGTTAAAGCAGTACAAGTCGGGGTAACTCAGAAATAACATTTTCTAATATGAATAATTGTAATATTAATATTTACGAAGGAAATTGAGCATACCAAGTAACGTAGGCTCTAATTAATATGTATATTGCTGTTGGTTTTGATTTTAAAACACATTTAATGAGGTGTGTTCGAATGTTACTGCACTTGCGAGAGTAACGATTTTGGGTTTTCTTACAGGCTCATTAATTCTTGGCGTCATTGCTATCTTGTTTGCATGGCAATTACGTCATTCATTTCTAGCACTGGTGCCAGAAATAGGATAATTTTGCAAAACTTATTTCGTCATAATAAGCCGTTTTAATGCTAGTTTTGCATAAAAGTAATTACGAAAAGCAGACAGTCTTACATTCAGATGATAGAATATCCAGCTTAATTAAATAATGGATGGGATCATTTGTAATTAAATAAGCAAACAGATGTTAATAATATTTACTTATACATACTATTGGTAGAATGCTTCGTTCAACACAGTAGAAACCGAGGCTACCAATACAGGTCCATCATCCAAATTTATGCTTACTTGGGGACATCCTCCAGGATTTGTATGCGAATGCCGAGGGTCAAAAGCATGTCGAGGAGCAGAGGAACAATGAATCGGAGTGAAGAATCCAGAATTTAGTATGATCTCGTAGCCAGGTATGAGAGAGAGAAAGAAGATGATATGAAGGCAAAAGGGATGAAAACAAACGTGTTGATGGAGCAATTAGTAGTATGAATGGCGGTGGAAAACGTCAATACGGAGAAAAGCCGTCCAGATGCCTCTTTATCCACCACAAATCCCACATGCAGTCCCTGGGCTCGAACCTTAGTGAGAGGTGAGCGATCTAACCACTCGGCCACGGCGCTGCCGACCAATTTCATGAATATTCGCTTTATGACGGGTATTTTTAAAATATTATCTTGTAACATTTTGGGGAATGAGCTAAAGCTGGGCTTAAATTTTAGAAGGGTCTGTATATTAACTATCTTGAACAAAAAGTGATTTATATTAATCCAATTTGGAACTAATTGACAAATTCTTTTAGATACACCCGTGCTTTTTATTTCCTTCATATCGAGATATATTACGATATAAATAATAATGCATTAAGTGGTTTAAAACAAAAAGGAGTAAAAGTTTGAGAATACCAACCGAGTTTGAGTAACTTTTATTTCAGAGATTCTCTATATACTTAGCATATGTGTGATACACACTAGATTTTGGGTGATTTGTGATAGTAATTATGCCTGCTGTAGTCTTTTATAGTAGTTGCTCATTAACAGCTGGATCGATTAAATTTATGTTCAGATTTATTGAAGTCGGCCTCGAAAGTTCATTGTTACTGATCACTTAGGTATAATGTCAGAGAGTATTAAAACTTTGCTATCATGGCGGAAAACTTTTCAGTGGAAATTTAAAGAGGCTTGGCAGACACAATTTCGTTCCTAGGCATTTAAAACAAGGTGCAACATTGAAAAAATGAAAGAAGAGGTGTATGTTATGAATTGGGCTCTTTGGCTAATTTTTCTCCAATGTAAATGCAAAGATCAATGTGATTCAGGAATTAAATGCATCTTATGAAATAGAAGCATAAAGTTGGAGAGAAAACGACTGGAAACACAGAAATTAGTCAAGTATTACCGTATTCAATAGCTATATAAATAGAACAATAAACGCATATTGCTCTGATGTGAACCATGCCTATTGGTTGCAATAATAACAAAATAAGGTTAGGTTGGCTATAGGAATGCGGGAAAACCGGCTTCGCAGGCATACAAAATGGATAGCAGCATCATTAGGGAAGGTCATATGCTGAATTGTGGTTTGGCAAATTGCGATTTAATTATTATCTACAAATTCGTTGATGTTGTAGCACGTAAACTACGACTGAACGCGCTCTGCATATTGCAACTGAAGGTAGCCGTTAAAAACAATATTTGCAGGGAAGATTCAGAAGTATATGAAGCCTGTAGTTTAGTCTGTTAATGGGAGATCATAAGCTTGAACGTTGAGTGTACTGTTAGTAAGAATACCGTACTGATAAGTTCGAAGGAATGGAGGGAACACTATTTACGTAATTCTTTACCACTTTGAATGGAGATGTAAAGGCAGGAGGCTACTGGCAGGAATGGAAGACGTAGAGCGGATAGACATGTTTCTATTTAAGCCGAGGTAGCAAAGATTTGAGAAGGTTGGAAGTAGGTAAGAAGATAAGGAGAGGCAAGGAAAGCTAAACACTGGTGTTGGTGCTTTAATATGTCTACATTTTTTATCCAACTTCTGTCCTACACACGGCTTGTGTGAAAAAACAATTAAATCAACACCAATTGACCATAATATTTGGCTATACTATGAATCCTGGGGCTTAATGTACTTGCTACATTGTAAGTCGCCATTGGGGTTGTCATCTCAAAATAAGTTGAGATCACCTTGTGGTTTACCGGGAACAATGCGACTCATTTAAGATATCCAATGGTATCCCGGCATGTTGCAATGGTCGCTCAGTGGAAGAGCAACCAGCTAGAGACCGGGAGATACCTGGTTCAAATCCCGGCAAAGGCATTGAATTTGTCTCTCTCAAGTATTCTTCATTTACAATAATAGGGCACAATAATATATCGGAATAGCGTTGACAGTTTTTCTCTGTGTTGTATAAATTTAAGATGCTATATTTGAATATGCATGTCCTGTTATTAGTTCTGCTCACTTTTTAAAAGCTATTTTAATCTTGCTTATTTTTGTATGTATTACAAAAGCACGTTATTATCTGTGGATCCATGCGTTCGATCGAAATCGAAGTATCTATACTAGTATTTAAGTATATAAACTCATGCATTCACGAAATTATTCTGCAATAATCTAAATAATGTTACGGTGAATCCTTCCTTTTAACTTTTAAAATTGCAAATTTATACAGCCTCGACTATTACTAATAACGTAAGAAATATCCCCGTAATATTCACAATAAAATGTGAAACATCGGCGCAACGCCAGACATCCTTAAGCTTCACCAGACATTATTTCTAGTTCCAGAAATGCTGCATAGTCTATAAATACGACTTTTAGCGGTGAAACAAACATCTGTAGGAATGGTCAAGTAGTTTTATTGTATAATTTCATTGGTTGACATATAAACCTATTATACCTTTTTTTTCATAGTTATTTAATAACCTAAATGCTACACAATTTTCACAAAATGCAGCCATCCTTAACATATACGTAAACGAAGTGGAGGTGATATGTGTGAATAAGAACATTCCGATATCAAAGCTTTTAGGAAAACACACACAATCTGAAGCCATAGGAAAAGATATTAGCTATAAAATAGATTCATAGAATGTATAGTACTATAAAAAGTATCTAGCTTACCTTGGTAGCTGAACTGAGTTCAACATAAACAACAAATAAAGCAAAACTCTCTTAATTTTACCATTAGTATCTCACGTGTATCATGGTGTTATAAGCAGAGTCGATTTTTTTCATTTCGGCATGTCTTCTGTATTCTGAAATGCCATATTGTGAAATTATATTGATAATTAACTTTTTTGTTTACATAAGTCGTATGTAGGACAAAGTTGATAAACTAGAGTCAGACTGAAAACTAAATTTCATAGCTGAGATTTGAAACACTGATCTTCCGCTTTCTGTGATTTAACCAACTGAGCTTAAAAACTTCTTTGGTCAAAGTCTTTTGAGACACTGGAAGAGGGAGATAAAGACGTCACATGTTTGGAATGGAGCCATGGGTGAACAATTGGTTAGAGGAACCTCACGAAAGTCGTAACATACATGGCTAAATCCCAACTTTGGCATTCAATGCTTCAGGATGATTCTACCTATTCATATATATACATATTGCATTTATCTCATTTTAGATGCATCTTCCATAGAATAACTACCACTACTTCCACCATGCAATTTAAGCAAACATTTATCTATATCATTATTTTTACAATCTATTTATAAATCCAATGTGTTTGTATCTAATATATGGGCTTTGTAAGCCGTTTGGAATATTGTGACGATTAAATTTTGACATGTATATTTTTCACATAATAATAGTTTTCTGTAGCAATCTTTTCATTGCATGTAAATCTGTCAAACCAGCACCAGATCTCAGTCAGTAGTTTTTTCTGCTGGCCGTTTAGGTATAAAATCCCCCATACTATAGGCGCTATGTATGAAACTCACTTCAATATCAACTATATCTTATTATGATAATACAAAGGCAATGCAGAGATCGGTTTTAAGAAATATATTTAACACACTTTTTTTTTCTCCTGTCGGGACTCCGGAGCGTATATCTTTTTTCCCTATTCTTCCAGTTTCCTTAGTAGACCTATTTAATTTAGCGTTTACTTTTTGCTTCCAAATACACATAGATACACACATTAACAAACACACAAACACCCATGCCCAAGGCGGGACTGGAACTCAAAATCCCGTGCGCTAAAGCGAGGCACTTCAGCGAGCGCGGCCACGGGGACCGGCGCCACTTCTGGTTTATGACAAATACATATACATGTCCATATTCACAAACGCACAAACACCTATGCCCAAGGCGGGACTCGCACCCACGATCCTCTGCGCCACGAAGAATCAAAGGGAGGCAGGCGTCTTAGCGCACGCTGTCATGGGGAACCGGCTGGTTTTGTTACCTCTGATCAAAAGGTAAAGTACCCATATTCAAATTATCATCCTCATCATCATCATCATCATCATCATCATGTATAAGCTCAACTTCATTTTTTTTTACCATACGGTAAATACAGTTTAATTGCTGTCTGAGTGATCTCACTTGTAGTGCCTCATTTCACGTAGAGATTACTTTTCACTATCTCATTCTGTTTCTTCCTCTTTAGGTTAAGTGTTGGATAATAATTGTAAACCCCAATCCCGAAGCCCTTCCTTTAAGCATCCATTATCCTGTACCTTAAAGTTACTTCCCGATGTTACCATGTGACGACGTGAGTGCGTCGTGTTATGTATTGGAGTCGCCGATTTTAGAATGGCAACGTTAGACGAAGTAACGTGACAGTATTTTAGTAATTTATGAACACAAAAAGTATAAGGAGCTTCATAGCCACATGCACCTTATAAAAAATAGGGATTTTCAGTTGTGAAAGAAATATACAAATCGATTGGATGGTTTCTTAGAGTAACCTACAAATATATACCTACACACACGCTATTCCGCACCTGGTCGAGTGGTTACACGATCCCAGGTGACCGCACTGAGATTTGAGGCGGACAAAGTGGTGCAGGGGCGGGTTTTCTCACGGTTCTCTGGTTTCCTCCATCACCGCATTGAACCGGGTTCTATCTTTATTGCATGTATTTATTTCCAGTGTCATCACTGCAGTGTCATAGTAGTATTAAATAAAATACACGCACACACATGATTGTAAATACACGTTTTTTTCTCTTTACTACTTCTAAGCTACCTAAAGTTTAAAGCCGAAAAGAAAATGTGAGTTTTTAACCCTTCTTTGTTCATTTTAGCGTATATTCCCGAAGTAGATAAAGATCTTTATTTTGTATGTCTAAACAAATTTGTTTAATAGTTTTGTTGGCTATTTAATTAATTAATATTTATTCCTAGTTATTTTATATCTCTACTCGCAACAGTGTAGCGTCGGAGTTTCCAACAACGAGACTGAGAGAAGCAATAATCGCACTCCATTTTCAACTTGCTCATTTGTCGGTGGACCACACTCTGCCAAATGATAGGGTGACAATTGGGGTGGATAGGGGAACTGATGATAATGGGAGCAATTGTCGGATTGAGTGACAGGAAAACCTGGAGTATTCTGAACAAATCAGACCGATACCACATTCCCCCCCCCCCCCACCGTTGAAGCTCATAGCCACAGTTTCAAGCACATGTATTCATTCTGATACAACACCCCAAAATAGTTAACAGAAACCTTTAAAGGCACTATGCAAAGGGGAAAAATAATTAAGTTTTTTTTTCTTCGATTTCTATTTTAACTTAATTTGTGATATTATGTCTTTGAAATAATATAATATGATTTATATATTTTAAACATGTTTAACACAATATTTGAATTAATAAAATGTGAGGTTAGCACCTCTTAACGACATCTTTCAAATCTTATAGCTCAAGACATTCAAAAGTAAGTACAGGTAGCAATGAATATTTATGATAATATTTTCCTAAGACCACATGATGCACATGAAATATTTAGGAGATGAGGATTTTAACGCATTCAAAAGAATAGCTGCAAAAGCTTATAGGGATGACGTAAACATGCTGAAATTAAAAAAAACTTGGACACACACAAAAAGTACTGCACACCATACTGAGAAGGTTAAAACAAGTCACAAAGGGAGGAAGCTTAAAACTGGTATGGGCTAGAAAGATAAAACAGATTATCTGTAGCCAACATAATAAGAATTCAAAATTATCAAATCCTTTGGACTAGACTTTAGCCAAAACAATAGGAATGTGGATGACATCAGAAAATGTATAGGACATCAACTATGAGGATCCTCTCTCCGAAAATGACAACTGATGAAAATTCAACAGAGGTGAGGATTCAGGAGAAAATGTCACCATAGATATCATTATTGTCAGCAACGCCCAACATTAAAAATTACGAAGCCAATCTTTGTGGATCTGGAAGACAAATAATTATTACAATTGTCTTTGACCGATCCCAGAATACAATGAAATTATATTAACTAGATGCCCCAAGATACATTTGTTACACTATAGCGCACTCCATTTGGAAGTATATGTCCAAACTCTTAAGGTAATTGGTTAAATTAAATTAATAATTGATGCCCAAAGTGATTAATTCGATAAAATTGAATAAATGTATTGCACATTGCTTAGTGTTATTTTAATTATATTAATTATTAATGTATAACTTGGAAGTATTACGAGTCAAATTATTGTGAATATTAGACCAATGAATGCATATGTGAATATTGTTTTTAACATACATATACTCATAAGACACCAGAGAGATTAAAATTTATGACAAAATTAAAACAAAAGGACTAATAAAGAGTGGTTTCCGATTGGATAAAGGGGAGCACCACAAATCATTCTTAACGACTTTGTTAAGTAAGAATTCCTTTTTCAGGCGAGAGACCTCCTCATAATAGTGCACCAAACTATTGTGCGATGTACACTTGAGAGCAGAAAAGGCTGAGCAGTGTGTCAAGTAGGTGAGATTTTAGCTCCTTCCACATTCATGGCTTCGCCTTGCTCTAGCAATAACTTATTTCTAGAATTTTTGGAACACAACCTACAACCTGCTTTCAGGAAGAACCGTTGACACTTTCCACAGAACCTAACCATACTTTTTCATTGCAATTCTCGGCTGTACCTATGGGGTTGGGGGGTACTGTAGTATCTATCATATTCCCCTTGCTTAAGTCCTTGTGACTTTGACTTGTTTCCGAAAATGAAGGACTCACTTCGTGACATTCGCTGCGGAACTGTTCTGAAGATTCGCCAGATAGTAAATAGCTCCAATCAAACTATCAACACAACAAGCCCTGCTATCCTAAAACTTCCGCCTCGCTGGCAACGGTTTATATAAAATACTGTTGTCCACTTTGAAGGCCAGTAAAATTTGGTAGCATGTATCCCTTTTGTATAAATTGTAAATAAATAGCTGCCACTATAAAAGTTACAAACCTTGTAAATCTCCAGCCAAGTTGAGGATGTGCTACCGTATATGTTCTAATAATTTTAAACTCCATTTTAAACCTCCAACCAAACACTCATGCCATACTTATGATGCGATGCCTTGCAATATAAACATTTAGATTTCCCAGCCTCTAAAGGAAGGAAAGAAAATTTACAAAAACATAATTGTACCTGAGAAGCGGCCAATTTGCAAAAGATGCCTTGAAATATGCTGGTGAAAAGGGAAATAAAAAATATATATTTACTTTGAGCTACATGATTCTCTGGTTTTCAAAGATTAACGACATCAATTGTGTATTATACACCTGACTTGTGTACAAGACGAGAAAGACACAAAACATCTTCTCTCTCCAGAAGACTGATACAATATAATTCGTCACTGTAAAACAAAGAACCCATTTGTAACATTCGAAATGAATCATATTATTTTTCTTTTTTTTTTTACAAAGACAAAAATATCAATAACAAATCGCAAGAAAACTGTCGATGACTTACGAGTAAATCGGCTTGACATATGATGGATTTGCTCGGAAAGGTTGCTCTCTTCAAACTTCCAGTTTTAATTTCCTAACCTCTTAATTAGACTGCACTGAGCTCCTTAGCTGTCCAAAACGACGCTAGTCAGTCTTTTAATATAGGCCGAGTACACAAAGTGGAACATTCTGGAAGGGGAGGCAACTAGTGTCTGCCGAAAGCAATCAACCAATACGTAGAAGTAACATCAATAAGAGGTACATTTCTGGCTTGAGTATACAAAATATATGATTTTCCATAGTTATGTAGAATGTGCACTTTCTAATGGTTCAGGAAAAAGCTATCTAGTATGTATAATTCTCAAATCGTTACTCTTAAAAAGCATTGTGTGTGTGTGTATGTGTGTGTGGCAGTAAAGCCACGAAGCCGCATGTTTCATAATTGATCCAAAGCCTTGCAAAGGAGTAGAGCCGTGGTGGAATACTCATCGTGGTCCTATTCGCTTGTCCACTCGGGTGCGGCTTCACGTGACTCTCTACACACTAAGTGCCTGCAGTATGGAGCCCTAAACTGAAAGGCGCCCGCGCACACACACACACACACACACACACACACCATGCTAATTACGACTACGCGGAGATTTCAATTTATTCACGGGTATCACAAAGAGGTAAATAATTAGTATACAGAACAATATCTTATTGCGAATATCGTGCTACAGAAAATTTAATTACACACTTCATTAAGCATAACAAGTATGATCCCTTATACTGTGTACATCCTGTATAAATTCATCTCCCTTCAGCGAAAAATGACTATAGTACTTTTTCTGCCTTCCTTAACCCTGTTGCCTTTTTGTATGTAAAACCAGCAAAGCTCTAACAAATATTGGAAAGAAAATTGCCTTTCTAACAGAAAATCCGCATGCTCACCATGAAAAACAAGCTCAGAACCTTAGATTCTCCCAACACCGTCGACTTCATATTTAGAACTTTAATATTTCCAGCCTTTTCACGCCACTGATCACGTATCTGTGTCTCTAAGAAGGAAAATATAGGGAGAAACGGGAAGGCCATTTCGCCAAGTGGGTCGTTCCCAATTTGACATAATGGTGAGTTACGTAGGAGCTTCATCCCAAGCTAAACCGTGAGCTGTGAGCCTTAAAGAAGAAAGCTGTAAGATCCGTGGTTGCCGGACTACATCGTCCCTGCACCCAATTCTTACTTTTTTCTCCTTGCATTTCTACTTTCCGTCCGGTCTGCCGCAAGCTTTAACAAGAGAGCGCCATAGCGTTGCCTTCTCGAAACATCATCCAGCAGGTAGAAACTTAACAACTTTCTTTACTATGCTGCAATATTCTTTTGGCAATGAATCTACATATTTTTCTTGAAGATTTGATTAAAACCCTTTGGTTTTTTTTTTGGGGGGGGGGGGGATTTTATTTCTTCCACCTCGCATTATGACGTGTTCTTAATGTCAAGTGGCCGCGCCGTGGCCGAGTGGTTAGACCATTCGCATCTCACCTAGACGGCCGGGGTTCGATCCCAAGCAATCGCATGTGAGATTTGTGGAGGACAAAGCGGCGCTGAGGCGGATTCTCTCCGGTTAATCGGGTTTCCCCCGCCAGCGCATTTCACCGGTGCTCCATCATTATTCATGTATCATCAGTGTCACCGCCTGCTGTGCCATAAGTAGTTAAAGCGGACGTTAAACACCACATAAAAATAATATCAAGTGGTCTCTTCATTTGTAAAAAGCAAAAGACGAAAAACAAATATGCGAACATGTGTGTACGTGCTCACTTTTCTAGCCGTTATTCCAAAAGAGATTCTTTGCGAAACATGTATGTACCTATGTTAAAGAAATATTTAGTAATGCTGTTAAAAGTGGGTGAATGGATGAATGGATGAATGAGCGAGTGAATCTTGAAAAGCCCTGAAGCGATGTTGATGTTCCTTTCAGAACTGAAAATCAGAATTCCTTTAGATATTCATAGGCTACAAAAAGTTCAAAATGTTTATATATGTGTGGAGGTTTGCATGTTCTGGTCACTCAATTTAAATCATATTTCATTAGATATTGTCATTACAGTATTCTTTGCACACATGGTAGAGTTTAAATAGCTTCTAGCTCAAAATGTTTAAACGGGTGCGCTTAAAATATTGTCGATACCTGGGTAACATGAGCGTAGAGTTTTACATCACATATTACCAAACCTTCCTCGTATTTGACCGGAATTCATTACAACGAAATATTTAATATTTTTTTTTACAAAACATGGATTTAGAATATAGGAAAAACTGAATCAGCTACTCTAAGTCTTTAAAAATTTTTCGTTGCGCATACGCTATCTTCCATCGCTATTTTCAAAACTAACACCAACACTTTTTGGCCTGTAAAGATAAAACTTGTAAATATAGAATATGGGTTCCATGAAACTTTAGGATTACTTTGTAATTCTCAAAAACTACCGCTACTCAAAAGTTTCAACTCTTGCGCACTATTTGACAAATAGGGATGAAACTTTGGACATTTAAGCTTGAGATACCAGTGGAGATTTTTGCTACTCTGCATTCAAAATCTCAGAATTTTATTGCTTTACTTATAGAGCCTAAATATACAATACAGTCATTTAATATAGGCAATGAGACATATCATAGCAGGGATGGAAAGAACCTTGTTTGAGCCTGTAGAAATTATTGTTCCACATGGCCAAAATGAGTTCAATAAACACTGATTAACACCTTCCTTCGTTTTATATTTTTTCACTGTGAATATTTGATTTATACTTATCGTAGTATATTTACATTTAATTGTAGAGCACTTATTTTCTTGAACAGAAGTGATTTATCATCGTGAAGGTAGCCTCCAATTTTTCTCAAAAAAGCATTAAAGGTTTCCAACTGAATTTAATGCATGCCAGGAAAATGAGTTAATATGTAATACGTATCTCGTTGTGGTCTCTTTCTTGAACTTAAATGAAAATAATATAATTCCACATACCATTGTTACTTCAATCCTATACTTATAAGCAGTAACAGAATACAATATTTGTAAAATTATGGTTAGACGTACATCATATATCGGGAACCAACTACAATTTTTCCAGTATTGTTTAATTATTTACTATAACAACGTGCAGTTCAAAATTCGGTATAAATTCAATTGATATAAAATATCGCACTTTTTTCACTTTGTTTTACTTACTACTCTTAGTTTTATTATTTTCTTATAGAGAGAACCTTATCTCACTGTCCTATCATGGACGTGAACACTAGTAATTATATTTAATAGCAAGTCAGGGAAAGAGCATCTCTTATTGTTGCAAACGTTCGGTGGGTTGGGCAGGATAGGAGAATTAATGTATTCATTTTTGAAAGAATTCTATATAGAAATTTAGGAAATATAAAGCTGCAAACGATGGGATGTATTCAATAAATTATTTCCTTAAATTTATATAGAGGCTATAAGTATACTTTCACGTGAATAAGTGGAAATACAACAAACATGCTCTCAAACTGCAATAAGTTTTAACCACAGCTTCTTTTCAAGCTTATAAGAGATATTTAAAGGATATTTTAAGCTATGAAACTAGCATTAACATATAATATAAGGTAAGCTGTACCTGCAGAATCAATTTTCCAATTTATTTAGTAGCGCATATCTTAATAAATGTTTCAAATACAAAACTAAATCTTTGTGCACTTACGATTACTTGGGTATGAACATTTCAATAGTGAAGAAAGTAACACTTTATCAGTAAAAGTAACTATTGGATCACCGTAAAATGATTTGCCTTGAAAGCTAATCTGTTTAAAAGTAGTATGGTTCAATGAAGTTCTTAAGAGAATTTACATTTAAAGTTCTCCCAATTTCTGAACTATGCTATTTTAAAAACCTTTATACGAACAAAAATTCTAAGAAAATGCTTTATAATAATTTCAGTAAAACTGAAGTGACTGTTGCATAATTGGTAAACTGTAAGAAATAGAAAAAACACACTGCACAAGACATTTAGATCTCGTTAGAATACACAATTTATGATACATGCAAATTTTCTTTGACCTATCTCCGAGCTATTGCCTGTCATTAGCTTCAGATTTTAAATACTGAAACTGGGAGTTCTCGTCCGTTTCATATCTCTTTTGTGTTACCTGGCCATAGAAAGGGAAACTAATTACAATGATAATTGTATTGCGATTTCTCTTAAAAGATTTAACCGTCGGCATTAGTCTATTGTATTCCCTTATTTGCCATCTACTTACAAGGAACTAAGTAAAGTCCATTTCTGCCTGTGTTTATCTTTATTTATCACCACGTAGATCAAATGATGACCTTTTGTAAGAATAGTTTGTTTTCAGAACAGATAGAGAAGGTGATGTGCATGGAACACATGATATTTGTTTTAACTGGAAAGTATGTGTTATTGTATACCAAAATACAAAAATTGATGCCTTTTAAACTCGCTATTTTCAAAGTGTAAATGTACCTTTAGAATTAAAAGTACGTTTCTATTCGAAACAGGTCATTACGTTTCAGTAAAGTCTTTTATTCACTGGAGAAACATTTCAGGTGTCATCCAGTCGCTACGTTCCAGATGCTGCACCACCATTCAGAGAACTGTTCCTTTTAAATACTAACGGTATGGGGTATGTACTGACAAAAACAGAAGTTACTGTCCTTCCGCGTATTAGTATAGGTAAGTTATTTTGAATATTGTTGCACTATTATAGAGTGCTGTAAAATGCATCAAAGAAGCAATAATTTTTACTTCAAAATAAAAGTAATACAGTAATTTTTAATATCATGGATTTTTGTAAATTTTATAAACAATTTCTTAGATTGTAGGGGTCCAAAATAGAAGAAAACGTGGCGCAATCTGCTGGTTTTGGCCGTTTTACATGTTGACGGTAATTCTACTCAAAGAAGAAGCTATTTCCAGTCTTTATTCAGAAGAGCAATAAGTAACATGTGGATAAAACAAAAAACGAAATTGTATGAGTCTGCACAAGTTAGGATTTCCAGGCAAAAATTACTTTACGGAACTGAAAATGAAACAATGGACTGTAAAACCGTTAACTTGCCTTCAAGTTTCATAAAAGCTTCGCGGATTCTGGATTACACGTTGCTTCCGCTTGGTAGCCTCATTACATACGGTCTGTCGGCAATAAGACAGGTACACATTATATGCCGGTACAATTTATGAGACCTTTCCCAATCTTACACTCACCTGCGAGGGAAAAGTCTGCGTTTCATAGCAGGTTTCTACAAATCTGTATGAGACAGAGCGAAAGTGTTCATAAACGCTTTTCGATTATTCTTTCAGTTGTATCTGTGATTTGGGATGACATCCTTTTTACACGTTCCACCCGGTACAGCTCACGAGGAAATAACAGAAGTTAATATGCCTAGCTTTTTCTTCTATATTCCTACCGGTTAATCTTAAATTAATTGTATAATGCTTAAAATAAAGTGGATTGTTAACAGTAGTTATTTCTAGGAATATTATTTAACGGCGTCTCTGGTATGTGTGTAGGACGGAGAAAGGAATAACGAGGCAGTGAAAAAAGGAAGATAAACACTGTAACGCTGGAGGAAAGAAAAACGTACAGTTATGTCTTTGGCAATCCTATGATCTATATCCACATCAGCATCCAAATGAATTGCGCCAGGCCCCAACAATAAGCCCATTTTCACTTCCAGAAGTTTCTGGAATGAAGTTTTCTACCATATAATCCTCTCTTATTGGAAGATACTAGATTGGTGGAAACTTTCAAGAGAGTTGTACATAACAATGAAAAGGCCGTTTCTGCCTGCTCGCGATAAGGCTGGATATGACTTAATTCACCAATTGCCTGTAACTCCATGGTCTTTACTCTACCATCCCGTCTTGTGTCCCTTCTCACAAGGGGAGCGGAATACCAGATAACCATCGATTACAAAACTTTATTTCAGCTCTTTTCGTGAGGCACTAGCGTGATTCGCCGAATTACTTTGCCGTTCCTAATTAACAGTATCTTGAACACTTTAAAATAAAATGCTTGGTTTTATCAGCTAAAATTTTACGTATGTTAAGTAAAATAAGTGTTACATTTACAAATCGTCTCCTTCCGATCTAGTGGAATAATATTTCTATCCCCTTGCATGATAATATTGTGTACCTACTAGTGTTTTATGGTATAAGTTATTTCCCCATTTTAACGAAAGATCAAACAGCGCATCTCACAAAAGTAAATTCACCAGGTTTATTGCCCAATTTCTCTGCAACTAATGACATTACGGCACACAATTTTCTTCTATATGTACCGCAAATAATGACCTACTTTAACAAATTATGTCATTTTAAATACTCTTTAAACATTCTTGAATGAATTTTAAAACATGAAGCCCATCTTAAGAATTTATTTTTCACATCTGCAGCAACTCGTCATAAATAAATAGAACAATTTAGGCAGACATCAAGGCCAAAAAGTGATGATATAGAAAATGTTGCCAATATTATCAAAGGGTTCATCACTAAATGTTGCATCATAATATTGCACTATTTCGCGCATAGTTTCCGAGAATTTGCGGTTTTCTTTAATAAGCGCACATGCCTTCAATTTCACAGGCGAAGTTATATCATAGAACTGCAGAAGAATAAATTAAAATGCATTAAATGGACTAATCAAGAAAAAAGTAATTAACCATGTAGGACACTAATCAGGAAGTTCTAAACATTTACGCTGAATTTTGAATTTAACTCTTAAATTTTTTACCATTACCGCATCATTAAGAGATTGCTAATTATAGTTTAGAAGCATAGTATTTCTATAGAAACACCTGCGCGAGAAGCTTTACTGCACAGCGGCTGCACTTTAAAAAATAACCAAGTACTGCAAATTTCAAACAAATACAATTTTTTTTGGCTCTTGCCTCATTTTATTGGCAGTGTATAACGCCCGCTTTTACAACTTATGGCACCGCAGGCGGTGACACTGGTGACATATGAAATGAAGATGGAACACCGATGGAATGCAATGGCGGGGAAAACCGGAGAACCCCTTCACCGCTTTGTCAACCACAAATTTCAAATGTGGTCGCTTGGATCGAACCCGGGATGTCTAGATGAGAGCTGAGTGGTCTAACCACTCGGACGCGACGCCGCCCGCTGTAGCCTCAGGAAAAGTAAATAGAATAAATGGTGTCTAAAAACATATCAATAATTCTATGCACTAAGTTTTCTTCTCTCTCTCTCTCTCTTTTCTCTCTCTCTCTCTCTCTCTCTCTCTCTCTTATGGTTTACAAGTTATTCAAAATTGTATGAGATTCCTTCACACTGAACAGGAATTCATTTGCTGTTTCTAGGAAGATTAAGTATCTATATATCTTAAAGGTATGGAATTTTAATCAAAATCGTTGCAACGAAGTTTGAGAAAATCAGGAACATTGAAAGTGTTCCAAGTAAAGGTTAGTTTGGTTTAAGAGATTTTTTATCGCATCTTTGGAAGTAAGCAACCTTAAATACCAATTTTGATATTTTTCTGGCTGTTCGTTTTTGACCTGTGTTATTCACGGACAGACACACAAACGCAAGATCATTTACTCCAATGATATCTGTTTATTTATGATGTTTGTTTAGTCGATGTCGAATTTTTGTTTGCAGTAAAGTACCTTCTCTACTTGGGCGCTACATAGGGATAATGTAAGTACATTTGGGGGAGGGGGGTTACTGACGACCTCAAAATAGAATTTTTGCGTGGAATACGATATTTACCTAAAATAGGCAAGTAGTAAGGAAAGTAAAAATTTTTGTGGAAGTGTTTTGACCTAACCGGAATTAATATAACTTCGTTGGTGAATGTAATCTATGAAAACGATAAAAATGCAACTATATTTTCATTGTATTATATGTATTTATTTAATCCTCTAAAATGTTAATAATAATACAATAAATAAAATATGATACATACACTATTAGTAGAGGCGCCTTTGAGTATTGTACCTACCTAAAATGGTCTAAGGTATTTTGAGCCAAATATGAATTGTTTTAGCTAACTCCGTGAAATTAAACAATGAAAGGACACAATAAGCTACTGATTATTTTATTTTTATATGCCTTTTCCAAAATAACATTAATATTTCAAAACCTTGTTTTGAGGATTTTGAGCAAACCATACATAAAGTAACATTCTATTAACTGTCCAGTTTATTTTCCACACACAAGGAATGCCATCTCCACTGCAACTGTCAGCATAATATGAATGAATGACAGTTTCATATTTGGAAGGTTCTGAATTATATTCTTTCTCTTAATCTTTTTCCAGTCAAATTTAAACAATGCAAAAAGTTCACTGTCACTGAAACTTTCCCTGGAAGTCATTTTGAGCACCATGTGTTTACTATTTCATATTTCTTTTATTTGTGTTGTGTTACAACATACTCCATTACATGATAATAATATTGGTATTCTTTTAGTGTTTGTTTCTATTATATCAGGCGAGTTTTTAGAATACTTAATGCTGCGAGTATGGCAGTGGAGACTTGAATCTTGGTGAAGTTAAGCTATTTTCTAATAGATAACTATTACATGTCTACAAGTATTTTTTGAGTTTAAATTTACAAGTATTTCATATATGTTGTGTAGAAACAATAATATTCCGTGTTGGTATGTGTGCTAAGCAATAACGTACATTATCAAATAAAATGAACAGCGCCAGACGTGGGTAAAGCTATATTTATCAGAAATAAATCAAAGGCTGGTAGGTGACTGAAACGTAGTTCTACGCAAGTTTAAAAACGGCGTAAAATAGGAGATGATTTTCTTATTTATTATTTCCTTTAATATTGATATAAACACTTAATTGACCCACAGGTTAAAAACAAAACTTGCAGTTTCCATTTAAATGTCATAAAAAGTTTGATACATGCTGCTCCACCACAATGAAATTATAAGTGGTTTTGAAATATCTTGCCGATATCTTATATACTTTTCAAAATTCTGTTCTGGTAATAAGCAAAGTGTTGTCACGGTCCAGAAATAGTGATTTTTAAAAAAATAAAAATTGGCATGTTATTCAAATACTAATACACAAATCCAGAAATACAAATGACTATTTCAACAAAAAATAACATATTTAAATATAATTCTTGTAAAAATGTTCCCCAAAGGTGAAAATAATTATTTCATATTCTGTGAAAAATTTTGACACGGTTGTTTAGAGGCTACCCGCAAACGTATAAGAAAACTCAGTCGCATAATAGTAGGCATTAGAAGGAAGTACAGGTCTTAGGCCTTAGCTCTAGGTATTTAAGCGGTCACGTGTTGAAGCTTAAAAGAATTGAGAGTAAATGATTATTAAAACTTTTGTTGGTAATTTCAGTTTTAATTGGAAAAAAAAATAATAAAGATATCCAATTCAATAATACGGCTATAACAATAGAAGAAGATCTTAATGTAATTAATTCCCATTCGATAAAATAGATTATATTATTTATGATAAAATATATACTATAGTATGTATAGTATACTCAACTATTTTTGGGCATAAAATCAAACGTGGATTCCGAATTGCATCTCTTTATTAACTTGTTCGGAGTTTCGTGGTTCTGCTGTGTTCTGTGCTCAAGGAATCTACGGTTTGGTTTTAGGTATTCGTTGAACTCTGATTACACTGTTACCTACACATAGATAGTAAGAATTACAATTGTCAAAATACAGGTTATTTCAAAACGAGACCGAACCAAGATATGCAGGTTGTTACTCAGGAACAAGCCGCATGCCTCACCCCCGCAAATGGAGGTAACGTAGGTAGGTTAGGAGGCACCGTATTGTATGCTTTAGCAGTGTTTTCGTACGCATTCGGACAAGGTGCACAACCAACACTAAGGGATTCCTTTTCCTACTAAACCCCGCTAAAGAATCTAGACCTTTACTTATTACTTTTATTCTTCCAACATATAGCTCAGCATAACAGATATTGAATAAAGAAAATGTATCAACAAATAAGCTGGGATGCATACGCCGCTAACACTATCTTTTAAAGGCAATTTAATGTTAGTGATATGAGGATGGAGGCAAAACTAAATACATTAGAGACAAGGACACTATTAGAATACTATAAAAGGATTATAAATAGTGTTAAATAAACATCATTCCCTTATGCGGTGAAAGAAGCTCTGTTTCATTGTATTTAACTTGTAATATAAATGAAATATTTTTACATTTAACAGAAAGCTCTTATTGATATGTACAGTTCGTTGTTGAGAGTTTACTATTAGAATAACTATAGAATTTTTAGCATAATAAGTAAAATATACTCATTGTAGGACAAAATGCACTAGTTTCGCATTCAAGAGCAACCTCGAAATTGTCCGACTCATAAGTAATCTTCTGAATTGGTAATTGCCCTTTGCCCCTTTACCTGAAAATTAAGACGGGTTTGCTGATAACGAAAAAGAAGAAACCCGTTTGTTTTCATGACACGTGCTTGCCAATAACACCCTCTGAGGAGTGAGTATGTGGGCATTATACAGTAATTCTTCGTGCACTGCCTAATTTTAAACTGATGTAATTTTCAATGTTACATAAAAATTTCTAAAGTAGTTTCGAAACTGCGACATCAAACTTCGGATTAGACATAAACAATATAGGACTGTTGTGTTCTTCCGGCGTATTTTCGAAACAACATATATAAGACAGCATTTAAATGGAAATTAGTTCACTTTTGAAAAACAATGTCTCGGGCATTCGGAATCTTATTGTAAGTCTACCGGTACAGCTGAGTCAGAAGGGGATGTTTACTGTGGCTACGAGTATCTCGACATAACAGCCCAAACAGTAAGAGCATCTGCACGGAGAGCACGTGGCTCAAATCCTGATCTAACATTCAATGTTTCAAGAGTGGTGCTGTCTTCAAGCTTACTGCTCATACACGGCTGATGCGAAAGAGCAGTTATCAAATGATTGACAATTTGTACACATCAAAGTAGGTGAACGTTTTTGCATCTAGAGGGCAATTATTCTTCTAAAGCTAATACATCAACAGATAATTCAAAATATACCCTATAAGCATTCTCGAAGGGTAATTACACCTACATCGAATGTTCTTCATAATAAGACTACAGAAACAGATGAGGAGCTAAAAGAAATATACCTGCAGTAGGAAAAGTAAAGTGATTAGCGAGTTTAAGGAAATACTTTCGCCTTCAGCATTTTAAGCGTCCGGAAGTAGTTAAGATGCTGTGTTGTTCTCATACACCACTCATTTCGTTTTAAATCATTAGCTGTTTCCGCTCCTTTTGCGGTAACCAATGCATATGTCCTTTGTCCATTGTTTTCCTAATCCAACCTTCCTTCATTTTGAAAATCAGCTTTAGGTTGTTACTGCCTCCTCTAGGCCATGTAGTTCTGCTGTCATGTAGTTACTTTATTAACTTATTTCATTTAAATTAGTCAAGTTCGTAATCATTAGTGTTTCCGTGTGCTGTGGTTGCCTCTATCGCTTTCCAGGGGTAGGTTTAGGTGGAAAAGAGGAAGGGTGGATGCTGCAGACAGTAAGACTTCATAATAAGGATTCCTGGCCGCCAGGTTCCAACATCACCCTTACAGCCCTGTCCGCATTACGCGCTCCTTGTTACGGTTTTCACAAAGAAGTCAAGTTCGCTTCAAGCCAGGAGGGAGAAACAGGGAGAAGGCTGTAGCATTCCTTCTATATGAATGTACGTAATGTAGGTATGTCTTATGTTTTGCTGTCTCTCTTTCTCTCTCTCTCTCCCCTCACCGTACCTTGGTTGGTTGTTATTCCCGCATTGCTTGGAGCTTTTTGCTAATACGTTTGCGAGATCAAATAAGGTCGAGAGAGTGCGGTGGGAGTATGTGTGTATATATGTTAAAGAGAAAAGGGCTTTCTCACCGTGCCACGATGGTAAAGGTATGTGAAGACAAGTACTCCAGCAACCTTCCAACTATACCACATGGAAAAATGCGTCATATAGAGAGCGACCCTTTTTGAATTAGCCAGTAAAAAAAGTTACCAGTTGGCTATCGGGAGATTCTCCCCCCCCCCTCCAATCTCTCTCTTTTCTTTCTTTCTTCCCTCCCATCTTTAGCCATTTGGTGAGAAACCTCCCTATGTGCTTCTTCATTTTGACGAATCTATTTGCTGGATGTTTAATTTAATATCAGTTTATTGAGTATCCTGTCATGTATCTGTGAAAATATGGTTAAAATTGCGAAATATTTTTTTAAAACTTCTGATGTGTTACATTCACACGACTTTCTCTACTTGTTTTACAAACTTCTTACAAAAGGTTCTTCTTCTTTCTGCTCCATCAAGATAAACATTGGCGCTATAGTCTTATTACTTAAGTTCCTTATAAGTAGAAGGGAAATAAGGTAATACACTATTCTAAAGCGAGAGTCAAAAGCTTTAAAATCTGTCACTATACGCTTGTTATTGAAATTCCCTTCTTTGGTGCCCCGGAGTAAAAACAAGGGAAACACGGAAGACATTTTGTTCGAAAACAAATATAACCATTTTAAAAATCAGACCAGTAAAAAGGAGTATCACAGAAACGGCTAGCTCTACAACAAAAAAATGAAGGATATTAATTGTGTGTTTTAGCCAGATCTAAATGTTTTATGTAGTAAGTTCAATCTCTGGTTTACGAGTCATGCTAAAGATATTCAGAATGAACAGGAATTCAGAGGCAATTCTTAGAATATTCATAATACACAGTTTATTTGTCATCTAAATATATTTAGTATACAGCAATTTAATTAAAATCGTTACAGCCATTTTTGAGAAAATAAAAGGTTTCAAATATATTTTAGGGTTGGGAATTTTCTTGAAAATCTTCGAAATAATGCTCCAATTTTGAGAAATAAATTATTACATTTTCAAAGTCAAGAGTTTTGAAGGGTACGAAAAAATTGTTGATAGTGCTACATATGGCACCGCAGGCGATGGGACTGATGATGGCCCCTGCACCGCTTTTTCCACCACAAATCCCACATAACGAGATTTAAATGAACACACTGAATAATCTGGAGAAAGAAAACTCCAGCGCTTGCAAATCTCGCTGTGGCGCGGGCACAACTGTGGCACTGAAGTGTTAAGTTTCGTTTACCCCATTCCCTTTCTTCTGCTATAACTGATTCTGATTTTTTTTTTGTGATACTTTAAGGATTCAGTAACATTTATCACTCTTTTATACAAACCTGGAGAACAGTTGCGCACTGGCATACCAGTTGACACTGTGGGATGATGGTTGGTGTTTAAAGGTAGCCGATCACGGTGGCCGCGCTCGCTAAAATGTCTCGCTTTGGCGCTTAGTGGTACACTATTTCGTGGGTTCGAGTCCCGCCTTGGACATGGGTGTTTGTAAATGTGCCTATGTTTGTGTATGTATATGTAAAAAGGAAAACGTTAAAAATAATAAGGTCTACTAAGGAAAAATGGGAAACTGAAAAAATGGAGAAAAAAGGGATACAGCGCCGGAGTCCTGACAAGCCTCCGGAACTGCATTTTTTTATTTAAAAAAAAAAAAGTGTTCAACTACTATGGTCATTATCGCTCTGAACAATTTGAACTCTTCTTTGAGAAAGTGGTTAAGCCAACCATTATAACAGAAAGAGTGAAGTAATGGGGACAGGATTTTGAGAAGACTAGCCCCGGGAGTGCTTGATATTTTCAGGTCTTTCTATAATTCCTGGATCATAAATAACTGCGAGACCATCGTGAGAAGCAGGCCATGGCGCGGGGTCGTGTGGCTGACTCAGTCCTGCTCCACTTGAAATGAATTCGTTACTCATAGTACACGTTCATTCCTCAAATAAATCTAATAGTTATTATTACTATAAGAGAAAATACAAATAACTTCTGTAAGCAAATTCTGTATACGCATGCCGAAAAATTTAGAAAAAAATATTTTATCGTCACTCATTTCAATTGCGTTACGGAGTCGGCATACCCTCACCATAAGTAGGACTGAAAATCCCCTAGGACTTACACGCAGATACCTAGGGGTCAGAAGTCTGTCGGGGGCTAATGGCACGAAACCAAAGAATGAAGAACCTGGAACAACTGGTCGGCCCGTAGCCAGACATGAGCGTGAGGAAGTAGATGATATAGAATGCAAGCGAAATTGATGATAAGAAAGGTGATGATGGAGCAATTGGTGGAATGAGCAGTGAAGGAAATCGGAGGACCTGGAGAAAACCCACCCAGACGCCGTTTCGTCCACCACAAATCCCACATGCGGGCGCTTGGGATCGAACCCGGATCGTGTAGGAGGGAGGCGAGCTGTCTACGACTCTGCCACGGCTTCGCCGTTCAATTTCAGCTCCTTTTGGTGTGTTTCATGCGTTACATGCATACCCATAAATATCGATTATCTGCTATTTATTAACGTATAAGTGCTCAAAGCTTAAGCTTATGCTTATTTAGCAATGGAAGGTTTTATTTGTCTGTCCCTTTAGCGCAGTGGTAGCGCGCCTACCTCTGGCGCGGGTGTTGAGAATTCAATTCCCTGGGACTCCGTAGGAATTTGCTGCCACGCTGGGAGAAGTCTGTGGGTGTACTTTAATCTTCACCAACTCACGGAGGGTAAATGGCAGCACACCGTGGTATCATCCTTGCATCAACGCCAAGATCAGGTTGTGGTATCTCCCAGGATTCCATCCCGGCCATTGGCCGACTTTGGGTTTAAAAT
Organism: Hymenopus coronatus; assembly: GCA_030762935.1. Taxonomy (NCBI): domain Eukaryota; kingdom Metazoa; phylum Arthropoda; class Insecta; order Mantodea; family Hymenopodidae; genus Hymenopus; species Hymenopus coronatus. The sequence goes on from CM060900.1 coordinate 331,120,855, forward strand.
TTATCACCGTCGTCATCACATGTTTCTCAACACTTTCTTAGTTTCTTGAGCACTCTCACTGTTTTTATAGCCCTACAAATGTTGGAAAGCTAAACGACAACTTGCGCTACAATTCTTGTCTATTTTACCGTTTTAGTGTTTGTGAATAACTAAATAGACCTTTCTTTCACATCTGAAATTTGAATTTCAATTTTTTTTTATTATTTTTACTTTAGATTATTTTTAACTTTAATTAGTAATAAATGTATTTGTTATTTAATTATAACCTGAGCTATAAACATTGTATAATCTTCTAATATTGAACCCTGAATGGAAAAAGCAAATATATCTGCAATGGCTCAAACACAGTTAGTAACATTACTCCAATCCACGTTATGAGATGTAAACATATATTTTGTGTTAAGAAATGTTGATGGCCCAGAGTAGTAACATCGTATTTAAAAAAAATAATACTCTCTTAAAATATATCTCTTTTGAGAGCATTAATTAAAATATTTAAAGAAATGCAGTGATATAAAGGATAAAGTAAACATTTTAAATTGTTAGTGTGCATTTGTGAAGTGTCAAGTGAAAAGTAAACAAACCCTTAATTGCATTTTAAATTTCAGAATCTATATGTAGGAACTATAATAATTTGCAGCACTAACCTGTCAATAAGCAAAAATGCGACCTTCTAAAGGGAAATATTCAGCAAAATGTAATCAACTCCATAACTATGGAACAATCATAGGTATTTGGATGGCAGAATCAAATGTGATTATTAAAGAAAATGTTTGGTAACTTTGAGCTGAAAAAGATACAACCACACACACGCATTGTTTTCAAAATGCTGCATCTAAATATCAGCTGGGGTCTTAATTGCCTCTTCATGTTCGTCATTGAACGTTTTACACTGATACACTCTGCTCACGTCTCTGCTTTCCACCTATTAACAAAAATGCCCGTAAATGCCAATGTTTGATTTACACATTTTTACTGATGATAAAATCTTATATAAAAGATATTATTATTATTATTATTATTATTATTATTATTATTTTATTGTTAATATTGTTGCTATTATTATTATTTTATTTTTAGTATTGTTGCTATTATTATTATGACTAGAATTGTCTATTATTATCCATAATAAGAGAGAGAGAGAACGCTAACATTACATACGCTGACGTCACTGCGTTTGTGAGCTAGAGTATAGAACTCTAGAGGTTCAGCCCGTGCTGGTTACAGCCGAGCTAAAGAAATGCTAGAGTAATACAACCAAATTGTTACTTGGATCAGGATTAGACAAAGGCGGGGTCTCCAGGACACCTCACAAAGGTCCTTGTGGCCCTTTGCCTCTTACCTGACCTCAGGGATAGATGAAGGGAGAGACACAAAAGACGACCAAATTCCGATCATGATCGGCGCAAGCATGAATGGTGTTGGACGCGCTGTGCATGGCCGTCTGGTTTTGATCCCAGGTGACCACATGTGGGATTTGTGATGGACAAAGAGGCGTAGGAGCGGATTTCTCCGGATTTTCCGGTTTTCCCCACCAACAAATTCCACCATCTTCATTCCATGTATCATCAGTGCTATTGCCTGAGGTGCCATAGAAGTTAAAATGCGCGTTAAACCCCATCAAAAAATGGACGGTGTCCCTAACGGCTACAGTTGTAATCTTTTCGAAATCATCATCCTAGAGCCTGCTCACGCCCCGAGCCTCCCGGTTTACTCTGAGAAGGAACTCCAAAACCCCAGGACGAGTTCCGACCGAGTGTTTCCTACGTTAACGCCAGGATAACCTTTTGTAATTAGCAATCCACCATCCAGTCGCAACCCGCCTTTTACTGTCACTTAGTCCCTCAACACTAAAAAATAAATGGTTATAAAATGATGGAAACCTGAAAATTAACAAACCTCCAGAATTCCCCTGGACAACCGGGGAAATCACCGAAAAGCGACACGGAACATAGGTCGAACATGGGGATCAAACACGCCACCTCTGAATGCAGGCCAAAGACAAAACCGCCTAAGCTATCCCGCTCAGTTATCACTTGGATGCTAGAAGTACTTGTCTGCAAAATTGACGCTGGCGGAGGGATTGTTTTCTGCTTACATTTGTTCTGATGATGGACCATTTGTCAAGCTAAGGGTATTTTTTTGAATGGAGTACAGGGCATTTTCGAAAACATTTAGATATGTTTTAATACTGTAATGTTTCAAGAAAACTTACATTTACATAGGATAGAAGTACAAGTGATCGTTTTGTTAATATTACCGTTTAGCAAATTAAAATCTGGATAGCACTTCGTTTATATTTTCTTTATTTCATATTTATCGAAAGATTTTAAAACCAACTTTTCAAACCTGCACCAAATAAAATGCTCAATGATTAACATGATGTTAGACAGACTCAACTCAAAACTAACCGTGGCAAACTATATCTTCTCAAATATCTACCGGTCATTAATACCCTATTTCTGTGATGTCAACAACGCCAATCCCCAAAGCCACGCTCATCAAATTGTCTAGCTTTGGTTTTTCGTGATGCAGGCAATTGCGGCTCGAGACCCGTGTTTATGTCACAATTATAATATATCTCTGTTTCATCTATGACGTAATCAATGATAACCTCGTACTTTTCTCTCCTTCGTCAGGGCTTTAGAATATATACTATAACGAGAAATCTGCTTCTATTTTCGAAAAAAATTGTATATGGATTCTCAATATTAACAGCAACAGCAACTTTATTTGCACAGTTACAAGTGTCACCACAAGTAGCAATATCTTTCAAAATGTGCAAACATTTACGTCAAAGTATCTGAACCTGTGTTATAACACTTTGCAATTTTCGGAACGAATTAAAGAAATTAAATTGAGTTTTATTTATGGTCGCTGTTTAACTGCTTGGTTCTCAGCGTCCCTTTCTACGTACAATGAGCATAAAAGACCGCTCAATTTTGCCAGAGGTCTCTTTATTAGTCTTGAGGTTCTTTTACGGGCCTTAAGTCTACGTCACGGGACCACCGGTTTTACTTTGTTTCCAAAGGAAGCCATGCTATGAATTTTTACCCCGAAAAAAGGACTATCGCCCTCCATCCGGTTTGAGCCCGCAACCCTGAGAACTAGATCCTAGCATGTCATCCCTAGATTACGGAGGACGAGGTCCGACTTCAACATTCCCGATTTCCCAGTAAGAGTCCTGTCTATTAAATTCTACGCTAGTTAGAATTTAACTAGTAATGGGCTAGTTAACCCACCCAAAACAACGGAATTCAAGCCTTAGTTCTCGCCACAATTTCTCTGTCATACTTACGCTCAATTGCCGACATACACCGTCTTAGATTTTGGATCTCAACCGCTCGAAAACAGAAGATGTGTGTTTTGCGTTTTGCATTAAGTTTAACTATGCACTACACTGGTAATCCTGGGGTTTGATGGAGCGCTGGGGCTTCCCTATTGAAGCTGTCTCGATTGCCACCGGGATTACGTCTCGATTGACGTTAGGATTGACATCACCTTGTAATCGTTATGATCCCGACCTTGCTAGCGCACATCGTTTTCCGCATCTGGTCGCCCTTCGGATATACCTTTTATCCCTTCATCCAAAGGTTAGCTTTGGGAGCAAAAAGGGTCCATTTACGCTACTGTAATCCAGCTATTGCGTACTTCTAACTGATATTGTATTATCCGCGTTATGGAATTATAAATATGTTAAAAATACGAATGTAGGTAATTTACTTTTACGGCGAGGGATCACTGATGTGCGTTCCTTCAAATTTTAAAATGTGTACACATGCTTCAAAATATATATTTAACCAATACAATTAATTTTAGCCATTTATCTTAAAGGGCGATTAACTAATCCACAATTAACAAATTTAACAGTATATATAGACTTATGATAAACATGAAATTGAGGGGGTCAGTACAACAGTGGTCTAACCCATCTTTTTTTAAAAAATGGAGTATAACTGAGTTAAACACACCTGGTTTCTTTAAGAACAATGAAAACCTCATTTTAATCGAACAGATTGTTCACCGACACTTTTCCAGATTATTACACAACACATTGAGTAGTGTTAACATAATGTTGAGATATACCTAACAGTTTTTATTAGTGTGATGCAAATCTTTTTCTGGGTTAGACCACTGTTGCGCTGACCTCCTCAATTGTTTTCCCATTATGGTATTAAAACGCATACCGATATAATTTTTGTATTTGAATAACTCACTGCCGAGAAAAAGTATAAAATTATCAATACAAAGCTTCTTTGCATTAATATAGGTCAAATATTTTTAGAAATGTCTAATATTAACGAACATTATTATATACTTCCTTATTAATTTGCGTATTCAACGATTCCTGCCTCTAGTTTACAATTAAATGATTCACATTGTTTCCGACGTCACATTAAAGAAGGGAAAGTGTTTAAACCCTGAAATACGAGAAAAAGGATTGAAATAAGCTGTTTCTATTACTGTGCTTATTATCATAGGAAGCCTAAGCAGAAAACTTGTACGTTTAATTATCAGATAGGTAATACTGATATATTTTCTTAAAGTTAAAGTTTAAATTACTTTCAGAAGCAGAAGCTCTTAACACCATATTAATAATTATATACTCTGTTTAGTCATCATAGATCAAAAGGTAGTCGAATTCATTCATGACAATATGTATAACTCACATTTAAAATATCGCTTTTGTAACACCTGTAGTTAACAAACTTCTCTAAACGTTATCAACGGGCCTCAAATTATCTAATGTTAATTGGCGTGAAAGTCAATGAAAACATTAAAAACAGCTCCTTCATTCACTGTCTACAAAGGACAGAGTAAGCCCAGAGATTGACGTTTGTAATGTTTGTAAGCATTTGCAATAACAAAGTTGGTATGTGAATCAAGTAGCTAAACTAGTGTAGCCAGCTGAATAGTCTGTAATTTCAAAAAACAAGTCCCTCCTTGGTGTATACTTTCAGCCAAAAATCCAATGTGAAAAATAGTGAGGTAAGAGGAAACCCAAAGTTACTATTAATGGAAAACTATAGCTAAGTAACAGGAATGTTTTTGTACTTTGTACTTATGTGCTTGCAACCGTGCTTCCCTCCATTTGCCCAGAAATACTGTTACACAACACGATTGTGATACGTTACGCATAATTATGTTGGCTGAATTTAACGTAAATGCTTCAGCTCTTCGAGTCATAGCATCGACAGTAAATAGCAGGTAGATTTGCCTTGATGATTAGAAGCTTTTAGAATGAAGATATATATTCGGTCAATTTTTTTTTTATAAGCTCTTCATCTTTTTCTTGTTTTTGTTACTGAAAAATACACTTAGAACCACCCTGCCTCCTATGGAAGTGAGCTAGAGCGCGGAACTCAAGTTCCCGACCGTGGAATACGCCCGGGATCTTTCCCACCCATGGGGTGCACATTTTAAGTTTCGGGTATAGGGTTTGGTTCTCAATGAATATCGTGAGGATAGTGATAGCTGCGATAGCCAGGGTCCTGACCTTGTGAGCCAACTTCCGGCTGGGGTATACGTGATACTACCGTTCCGTGTTGGTAGTATGATCATCTTCCTCTGCCGTACGCAAGTAGGCCTGAGGCCGGCAGTAGGGTTCGCAGACCTGGGCCCTTTTCTGGCTGTAACACGACAGTTTTTTTTAAAAAAAAATTATACACTTGCAGTCATAAAAGCTAAATCTGCGGCGTTAATATTTGATTTTAAAGTCGTGTTTCATCTTTTGAGGTGTAGTAAAAAATGCAAAGTAAAAGTGACGGTGTGGTGGAGGCAATCGCGGTAGAATATATCGCACTCTATCACTATCAAATATTTCTTTTAAAGCATTGCTTCGTTAAAAATTGGATTTCTGCGTATTTTAGTTGGAAACTGTCAGAGAGAAGAAAGATTGGTTTTGTTGACAGAAAGCTCAGGGGTTGGGGAAAGAAGGGAGTTATGAGGAAAATATTTTCATCCAGTCTTTTCAGTTCCCTCGTCCCTCTTGCCATTCCCCGTTCTCTCTTTCCCATTGCTCCTAACATCCGCCACCCACTACCCATTCCCCAAACTCCTAACTCGATTGAATATGAATTTGGAAGTAGCTTCCCCGTTTCTTGAGGCTATGTGACCGGCCCAGAGAAGGGTAGCAGGCGAACCTTGCTACTCTAGGAGCATCTTTCTCCTCACTAACTGTTCTCTTCCATCCTCCTACTTCACTTCCTAATGCACCCTTCCCCTCCGCACATTCTGTTTCTGGACCATTTTTCTTCGCTTCACCCTTTGTAATTCGAAATCTTCCCCTTCTCCCTTCAGCACCACCACCACCAGTCTTCAGTGCCTAGTTTGATTTATGGCTACCTCGTCCTTTCTGACTGAGTTTCATCAATATCCTGGAGAAATTGGAAAATTAAGCTATGTGCTTTCTTTTTCCTTTACTTTCAGGCAAGTTCCGTAGGTTAGGGCCTAGTTAACTGAGGTTTTCGATTGGATAACAGCAAGATACTTTAAATAAAACACAAATGCCGAGTAAATAGAGACTTATAATATGCCTCTGTGGTTTCGTTTCTCAGTGTTGGAACTATATTGCCCCTCTTACAATACAAGAGCATTTAAAATTCACATCTAATTTTTCTTTTAAATACAATCTCAGGTGAACTTAAATAATATTTTGTGATTATGTGCTCGCACTCCATGATAACGGTTACCATGCTAACCTCATACATCCAAGTTCGCGGGTTCAAACCCGGCGGAGGTCGATGGCTTTTTTCGAGAGTAAAAATCCTTAGCATGTCGTCCTTCGGAAGGGAAGTAAAGCTGTTGGTCCCGTGTCGTAAAAGAACCTCAAGCCTGATAGAGAGACCTCTGAGCAAAATTAAGCGGTCTTTCACGCCCAGTATAGAATGGGGGGCTGAGAACCAAAGCAGTTAAAGGGCGTCAATAAATAAAACTCCATTTGCATTTCTTTGATTGTGGGCTTTAAATGAGAGTTGTTATCGTCAATTGTTTATTTTCTAAGATCTTGAGAATGTTATATGGTCTTACCGTTCAGTAATTGACGGCACGCATCTTACAAAGAAAGACAAAAGAATGTGAATCATGAACAAGGACGGCATTTTGTTCTAAGGTGATCGTTTTTGCGTTGGTTGCTTGACTACATTGCCATCATGGACACTATGGGCATAAAGCAATGGCAACCTGTTTGTGCTGAGTCGGAGAACTAATGTACGTTTTAGTTGTTTAGTATCAGACTCCTGCCTATTCCGAAGCGTGCAAGATTTACAAAACATAACTTTTTTTTCAATAACTTTGAAAATATTATTTCTTTAATATGCACCATTAATATGGTGATCGACCTTTCTCGAAATGCACCTGTATTTTTAATGAATATAGAAGGAAAATGCAAAAAAATTGAAAATGCACATTGTTATATATTTATAGCAGGGAGGAGACTTGGACATGTGCAGGACAAATACTGGACAATGTTAAATCTTTTGTGTACTTAGGACTCACATTTACAATGAACGGAAAATGGACAAAACACATTGACATTGCGAAACACAAGGCAAGGGTGAAAGCGGCGGAAGCTCTCCGGATACGCTGCAGAATTCCGAATATCTCCATAACCTTAATGGAAACTGTATACGGAGCGACAGTTAGATCCACGATGACATACGCAGGAGAAATATGGGGGTGGGAACAAACAGGAAATCTGGATCAAGTGAGGACCCAATTTTTGAAAGGAATTCTGGGTGTAGGGAGGGGTACGGCAAACTGCGGAATAATGAGGGAATTCGGGGCACATAGTGAAACGATAGAGTGCAAAATCAGAGCAGTTAAATATTGGATGAGAATCGTTCACGGAAACCAATCTCTAATTAGGGCAGTCTGCTACCGTGAACAGTTGCGAATGGAAGGTAATTTGACGTGGGCATCAAAATTAAAGAAAGGGTTGGAAACCATTGGGATGGGAGACATTTGGATGGCGGGGCAGGAAAACAGGCGAAGTATTTGGAGAAAAATTAAGAAACGTCTCTGTGATATTGATAGACAGCAAATGATTGCGCAATGCACAGAGAAGGTGTCATTAGAAGTACAGTCTGGGCTGAAATCGGAGTGGGGTATGGAGCAATACATCAAAACAGGTACCAAACTCATTAGAGAGGGGCTCGCGTGGATTAGACTAGGAGCATGGAGGAGCACGAAAATTTCTGACGAGAATGGTACGATAATCTGTCCCATTTGCAAGGAGGAAGAGTCGTGGACTCATATCTTGGCAAGATGTAGGGGTACGGAGGAATGGCGGGAAAAATATTTGCAGCGATTTTTTACCACTGCGAATGTAGGGATAGAAGCATGTTGGACGCTACTGGCAGGCACGGAAAACATGGACGTGCTAGGTAAATTTATACTTAAGGCAAGACAGCTGAGATCTGAGGAGGCTGCCAATAGAGAAGGGGGGGGGGATAAGATCAACTAAACAAAAGTGACTACAATGTTCTACATACATATATATTATGTCATACTTAGGCCACTGTTGTACTAGGGTTGTATATATTATGTGTATATATGTCTTTTAAGTGTAATTATCTATTTTAAGAAGGTGCATTTATGAAGGTGTACTCTGTGCTGTAAATTTAAATTGCTATATTTGAATATCTTTGTATCTTTATTTTCGGATTGACTCTTAATTTTATTGTTGTTTAATATTGCTTTTGACTGTGTATTTCCTTTGTCTTTTTATTTTAGTGTTTACCCTTTTAATTCTTTGTTGTTGTTGTTGTTGTTTTAATATTGCTTGTAATGTGTATTACAACAGCACGTACGGTTTGTGGACCCGTGCGACTGTTGAAATTCTATGTATGATATTGCTATGTTAATAAATACACTTATTCATTCATTCATAACGGAATACCGTTTGTGTTAGAATCACGTGCCTAGATTACAAATACTTATATGTAATTTGACTAACTAGTCTGTTTTGTATGTGGTGTTGTAAACCAGGTAAGCAATATTGCAAACACGTAAATAAGGCATATACTAGGCGCATACATTTTATATGGCTGTCGATGGGATGCCTTATTTACCGGGAAAACCATACACCCTATACCAGTCAACCTCGTGGTAAACTTGAAAGAAATGACGTTCTTAATTACGAATAAAACCTTGCGTGTCAAAACATGAAACATGTCGGCCGTTAGACTGGTAAATAGAATGGCTAATTGAGAGAACAAGCATTAATTTGTTTTTTAGATATACAACTTAAGAAATATTAAGTGGCTTAGGATTTCAATGAAAACGGCGCTGGTCCATTTAACAAGATATAGCAATTGTTCTTCACCTGGCCATAGGTATGCAAAACATAAAATGTCTATCAAAATAAATAATTAAAATATACAGGAAGAATCAAACCACAGTTCTATAACTTAGTGAACATTTCAAATGGGTTTCAGAGGACACAATACCATAGACGCCGCTTTTATATTAGACACTTTAAGGACAAAAAACTGTTAATTAAGCCGGGAAAGCTTCATTGTGCATTTGTGGACTTTAAGAAGGCATTTGACTATGTCAATCGAAATGCATTATGGTACAAACTAGGCAGAAAGGGGTTATCAAGTAAAATGATTAGAGCATTGCAGGCACTATATCAAAATGTCGAATTCTGTGTAAAGTACGACAGAAACAGTGTCGGAGAGCTGCCTAAGCTATAGGGGAGTGAGGCAGGGTTGTATTTTATCTCCCTTGCTGTTTAATCTCTTTGTGGATGATATTACTGATACAATGATAGCAGAGAATATCCAAGTACCAATAGTGGCGGATTTGCAGGTCCCAGGACTTTTATACGCAGACGGCTTAGTATTGTACTCTACGACAGTAAACGGATAGCAACGAGGACTGGACAAACTTAAGAATTATTGCGATGAATGGCTACTTACAGTTAATGTGAATTAGACTAAGGCAATGGCTTTCAAAAAAGGTTCTGTTTATAGCAGGGAGGAGATTTGGACATATGCAGGACAGATACTCGACAATGTTAAATTTTTTGTGTACTTAGGACTCACATTTACAATGAGCGCAAAATGGACAAAAAATATTGACATCACGAAACACAAGGCAAGGGTGAAAGCGGCGGAAGCTCTCCGAATACGCTGCAGAATACCGAATACATCCATAATCTTAATGAAAACTGTATTCGGAGCGACAGTTAGATCCACGGTGACATACGGAGAAGAAATATGGTGGTGGGAACAAACAGGGAATCTGGACCAAGTGAGGACCCAATTTTTGAAAGGAATTCTGTGTGTAGGGTGGGCTACGGCAAACTGCGGAATAATGAGGGAATTCGGGGCACATAGTGAAACGATAGAGTGCAAAATCAGAGCAGTTAAATATTGGATGAGAATCGTTCACGGAAACCAATCTCTAATTAGGGCAGTCTGCTACCGTGAACAGTTGCGAATGGAAGGTAATTCGACGTGGACATCGAAATTAAAGAAAGGGTTGGAAACCATTGGGATGGGATAAATTTGGATGGCGGGGCAGGCCAACAGGTGGAGTATTTGGAGAAAAATTAAGAACCGCCTCTGTGATATTGGCAGACAGCAACTAATTGCGCAATGCACAATTAGAAGTATAGTCTGGGCTAAAATCGGAGTGGGGTATGGAGCAATGCATCAAAACAGGTACCAAACTCATTAGACAGGCAGGCACGGAAAACATGGACTGGCTAACTTAAGGCAAGACAGCTGAGATCTGAGGAGGCTGCCAATAGAGAAGGGGGGGGGGGATAAGATCAACTAAGCAAAAGTGACTTCAATGTTCTATATATATATATTTTATGTCATACTTAGGTCACTGTTGTGCTATGTTTTATATATGGTGTATATATTTCTTTTAAGTGTAATTTTCTATTATAAGAGGGTGTATTTTTTAAGGTGTACTCTGTGCTGTAAATTTAAATTGCTATATTTGCATATCTTTTTATTTTTATTTTCGGGCTCACTCTTAATTCTGTATTGTTGTTTTAATATTGTTTTTGACTGTGTATTACCCTTATCTTTTTATTTTCGTGTTTACTCTTTTAGTTCTTTGTTGTTGTTGTTGTTTTAATATTGTTTGTAATGTGTATTACAAAAGCACGTACGGTCTGTGGACCCGTGTGATTGTTGAAATTCTATGTATGTTATTGCTATGTCAATAAATATACTTATTCATTCATTCGTTCATAGTGAACAGATGTGGTATTACATTACCATTACGACCGTCAGACGCACTCTCACCTGATATTCACAATTTATGGATCCATCCTTAGCAGAGCAAACTAGACATACTTCATCAGGTATACTACATAAGTAAATGAATTATGCACCCAAAGGATTTAGATATATAATCTGTACAAACATTCCAGAAATAAACTATACAATATGTATATTACATTGTGTGCATTTTTAATGTATTATACATTTAACACAATTTTGACTAACATTTACCTATTTCAGAAGTAATAATCGAATTAAATATGTTCAATTAATATGGACAGCAGATAATTTGCTCTCTTAAGATGTGTGCTCTAGTGCATTTTTCTCCATAGCTTCCTCCATCTCTATTAAAAATTTATATTTAACTTTTGCACGGAACTTTAAAATATATCTGTATGACCAGAATGAAATTTCATACGAAGACAGCAATAAGAGGACCCACAGCAGGGTGTTTGTGTGTTTCAAAATGGCAATATTTAAGATAAAATTACTTCTTACACTTGATAGTTTTTGTCATTCAGCCGAATTTGTATATAATGCTACCCAAAGTTATTTAGTTTACTTTGGTCTGCGTGAGAGTAGAAAACATTCTATTGGTGTGTTACGAGTTTGGGAAAATACAATACATCGAGATTTCGGTTCCTGGATTCTGTTAAAGCAATATTTCCCCAATAACGCGCTAAGTAGATAACTGCATTTTTTCTCCAACAAAAAATTAAGCAAGTTCCAAGACCCTGGAAGATGTGTGCAACAAACCCCAGCATTGAAAGAGCGAGAAATTCAGTCAATTTTGCAAATTGAACTTTTGAGTGTGAATGGAAATATCCTGAGAAGATTCTAGAAATGTGTTGATAGAAGAGCAAATTACCAAAAAAATTCTTAGGATAAGGTTTGTGCTCATCATTATAATTGCTATTAATAAATATGAGAACTTGAGGCTGTTGCAGCGATACTATATATGTTTCAGAGCTGCGGCGGCAGGCGCGTGGCCACAGTGAGACGGAAACGCACTGTAGCTCCGCTGTCGATTCTTCTCTTGTTAGTCAACTGCTTGGTGGCTTATGTTGGTAGGATAAATGTTATTGCTGCTTTGGCGCATTTGGTTCTTTTCCGTCAACAACCTCTGCAAAAATATCCAGGAAGTGCCTTATGTTGCTTCACAAGTCTGATGATGTAATTGGAGCAAAGTACACAAATGTATAACGGAAACTATAGGTAAATTAGAAAAAAATAAATAACGTGGAACCGATATGTAAATTATTAAAATACATCAGAGCAAAATAACATAAGAACTACGGTTTGAAAAGTGATAATTTATTAGGCAATTGATGGGAATTAAAATCTGACTGTTTATAGGATTTCGGAATCTGTACACAATTTCTACTATGGAACAGTTATCCAATGAAGCTATGTATAAGTTATTTTAAAATTATATAGTACATACACCTGATTAATAAAGTTTTTCTTTCAAATATGTTTCTAGGCTATACCTAGGTGGAGTGGTAAAGGTTCTTGAATCTCCTTAAATGCTTGTACCAACATTTATTGTGGTTTTCCATCACCATTATATTACTTCATAAACTATATCACTGTGTTCATAGGTTGTTTTAAGTGAAAATAAATCAATTTATACTCTAAAGTTAGTTGCTTCTATCCTTGCCTCTTCACAGGAGAATGAGCTTTTAAAACTCGGAATAACTGGCTTTTGTTTATATCAAATATGAGTGCATACCCTTTAAAAGATAAACGCTTAAATATGCTACATACTCTGTTTCCATTATTTAAGTATTACACAAAGTAAGCACTTCTCTGTACCGGAGGTGTTATGTGAAAACACAGAAGCATACACCAAATATTAATTTTTTCGTATGACTCGACCTTCAGCAATAACAGCAACACATGTGCCATGCCTCAAGCGCTGACATAGTGATCATAGAAAAATTGTATTAATACTATCCTTGGAAAATTGCCTTGCATTCCACCTACGAAGAACCTGACAGCATAATGCTGCACTATCTCTTACATTAAACATGAACAAACTGTTCTGGACTATAGACAACAGTGAACTTTTAGGGCAAATAGTATGCACAAGTAGCCAGCAGCCCAATTCCCAGATTATTACAGAAGAAGAGTAATTTTATCTTAAACAATGAAGACTTTTGAATCGACATTGCAAATGACCGAAAAACAATTGTGTGCATGTGTGTGAATAGTCATTATCCAAACATATGGATATAACAGAAACAGTTCAAAATTATATATGCTAACCATGGGGAAAATTGTATTTATGGTTTACGTTGTTCGACCTTACTTACAGAATACCACTAAATATTACGCAGAAGCGTTCACAATCAACCTGTATAAGACAAAAACTCTACACTGTTCATCGGAAACAGCGAGTCTCCGAAAACAGTACACACATATATATATATATATATATATATATATATATATATATATTTATAGTACTATGTGTATTATCATTGCAATTACTACAGGAGGTGTGTGTGCAGTGACTAAATATTTGCACGAATTTATGCAGAAATTCCCTGGTTTTATGTTGCTGACTAAAAACCAATTTTATAGGTTCCTATATGATCTTAAAGAAGCCGGGTTCTTGTTAGACAAACAGAAATATAGACAGCCAAAGGTTTTAATTAAATAAAGCTTATAGGATATAAGAGCTGCCTTAGAAAGAAGCCCAACAAAATATCTGTCATGCATTACAACATACTTTTGATAAGAGAATAACTGTTTGACCTGCTCGCTCCCCAGACATAAATGCATGTCTGACTTTTATCTGACGGGAATATTTTAAGATACCATTTATATAATAAATTCTTATAGACCTCACAAATTCTCTACTCTGTAAATGTGAGACCAGTTTCTTAGGGAAAAAGTCCGTTTTGTCACGCTCACGCGACTTTCTTTAAATACCATAGTTGTTCATAGCCCGTTATGCAGGATACTTCTAATTTACACCAGTAAATCTTGAGCTCAGAAAAAGTCCATTAAAACCCTTCTTGTTTCGGTATCCGTGGGTTGCAACTTTTTGTCTTATCTTTTTAATGTTTTCTCCTTATATCGGATCTTGCAATGAATTGTTCCCTCTGTAAGATCTTATTACCAGTCAGCAAAGGTTTCATAAATTATACGTTTCCTGTAGTTTAAAAGAAGTGAATAAAGTCCGATCTCGAAAGAGTGTACCAGCCAGGCACTGGAGCAATCATCCAGTAGCTTTCAAATGGGCTCCTTAATGGTGAAACCATATTCCTTTCCTGATATTAAGAGGAAGCAAATGCAGCAGCTCAGGTAGAACTTCTTGCAAAGTACTACATAACTATTGGTGTTGAGTCGTCGCGATAAATGGTAGTGGAGCATTCATTAATGTCTCTGCCCACACAATGACAACAGATCTCATTGGATTTGATGGAGAAAAAAAACTGGTCTCGGAGTTTTCAAAGGCCAACATAAAGAAACTTTAAGAATTCAACTATCTCTGAATGTGGATACGTTTCATCCGTGTATAAAATACCGGTTGGACTGCAGGGTCGTTTAAATACAAGTTAAATAACTGCTGTCGCAATGGATATTCGCCTGGCAGAGTAGCATAAACTTTTCAGACATGACAGCATGAGTCATCCGTTCGTGTAAAATTTTCGATATCGCGGAATGACTAAAGTTTCATATATGAGCGTTAGCACGAATACTCAGCAAAGGGTTGCACAGAACTCCACATCCTTGATTCTCTGCTTGCATGTGTATTGCGCCCACAGCGAAGGAGTCGTCAATTTGAAAATCTGTCCTGGTAAAGTCTCTTAGCCACACGATCAGACCTTGAGAGTGCCTCGCATGACATATTCTTGTCCACAATCCTTCCTTGTGCTATATTCCATGTGCTATGTAGTTCACGCATTTCACTTTTATGCATAATAAGTAAACAAGTAAGAGCAGTACCGTACTGAAAAGTACCACCCAATGGAATGCGTAGACGAATTAAATGAGTACAAGATGTCAACAAATGAAAATAAAGAAATATGCTTATCTCAGGAACAATGAACAGTGTGATTGCATAAGACTGAGCTACACTTCTAAACAACCAGTTTCTGAAATGTAAGCCAATTTGGCTGTATGTGTAATGACAAACCTTACTTGTACTACAATACATGTTTTTCCTCTTCCTTTGTCGTGTATTCTTTTATGTTCTTCTGTACCTCTAGGGCAGTAAGATTAGTTATTTAGTAATGTTATGCTGGTATGTTGCCATCGTAGCTCAGTGGTAGACCGGGAGATCCGTGGTTTAAGTCCGGCTATGGCATTGAATTTTTCAGTCTGACTCTACCTATCCAACTCCTGTCCTACACAGGGTTTATGTAAAAAAAGCAATTAAATCAATGCAAATTTACCGTAATTGTTAGCTATACTATGAATCCTGGGACTTAAAGTACTTACAACATTGTAAGTCACCATTGGGGTCGTCATCTCAAAAACAATATGAGATCTCCTTGTGGTTTACCGGTTAACATGCGAATCAGTTGAAAAATTCAGTGCATGTGGTAGAGCAACCGGCTAAAGACCGGAAGATCCGCGGTTCCAACCCCGGCTATGGCATTGCATTTTTCAGTTTGACTCTACCTATCCTATTATTCAGTAAAACTTCAGACGTATAATTGCTTCAAACGCTTCTTATAATTCCAACCAGTTTAATGACAAAAACACATTTGCATCGTGCACTTGCATAGTAGTCCATACATGCTTACCTTAAATATCCAACTTTGTACCTATGCGGTTTTTCGTTCTTAGGGTAATCTGTTTAGGCGTACGCACGCACAAGCACGCACGCATAGGCAAACCTACAAGAACTGTGTCATAACAATGCCAGTTTTGATTCAGAGAATGTTAAGATATGTGTTTTTGATGAAATCTCGTTATTAAATTGTTAGTATTATAAAGGCTTTAATTTACAAAGCAAGCACCACAACAAGAAAAAATGAGGATGACGATAACAAAAACTCTCTCCCTCAACCGTTTAGCTCTCCTTCCAGTCTCCACTAGGGCCAGTAATTCAAAGAACTTCACCGACACTAATTACCCCACCAGCACCTTTTTCCTACCCTGTAACTTGCGCGTGTGAGTGGGTGTATGTGTATATATACATATCTGCACGATAGCATGTATTATTCCAGAGTTTCTACATATTTTAGTGTGCTCTTTTGGGTTATGTATACATCGGTTTCGATTTCCTTGGCATTTGCTTAATCACTTTCAACATATTCAATTTCCGGTAAATGATAATGTAAATTAAGAAGAAAAAAATTCTAAAGGAAAACATTCTTGCATCAGCCATATTGAGTAAAGATTATAATTATCGGCCTACATATGGAATTCGCAAGCACCATTTCTTATTCTATTCTTCTTCATCTTATGTTTCCTCTTATTTCACGACACCTTTGGATTCCTGCGAGATCATTGGAGCGTCCAGATAGCATTCTTTTGTTTTATAAACAGTGAAATTTTATGACTCAATATATTATTACATGTGTTTAATTATTACGTGTTTATCAATTTCGTTATAGTTGGTACTACTTAATTATATATAATACCATAAGTTTTCTTGTATTCTATTCACTTGTTTACTTCTTCGACTACATAACGTGTAACTGGAATGTATTCTTCTTATTGATGCATGCTCTATTTCCTTTGTTGGAGATGGTTTTTAATTCCATTTGCTTATATTAATTTATTTATTGATATTTTATTTTTTCACTAAATAAACCATAACTTTTGCTTTCAATAAATGTAATTAAACAGTTTTAGGAATCGATACTTTAGTTTTATTACAATTTACCTCTACTAGTACATTGGTACGAAATGTTAATGAAACAAACTTTCTATTTTACGAAACAATTTTCTTTTCTGAAATTCCTAATATTGATTTTCCATATCTTGATTCAATCTTCTTACTTTTAATATATTTCCATTTTGTAAATTTTATATTAAAGTACATCTAATTCAAATATTTGTTCACTTCTACATTTTTAAAAACTTTCCCTTTACAGTAAGTTGTTCTTCACAGAAGATTCTTCTAATCCAAATATTTGTTCACTTCTAAATGTTTACTTACTCTACACGTACTATGTACATAGTGTATAAAGAAGGTATTGTTTTCCACCCAAAAATTCGATACCGAGATTTCACTGGAAATACATGTTTTGGGTCCCCCTGAATCCAATAAAAGCATTTTAAGAAAAAGGTCCGTGTGTGTGTGTGTACGTGTGTGTCTGTGGACAGCATAGCTCAAAAAAGAAGAGACCGTTGAATACCAAACCTGGTATTTAAGTTTTGTATCGTCCAAGAATGCGACACGAAGATTTCCAGGAAAATCCTCCCCACCCCAACTACCCTTTACATGGAACTTTTTTTCGAAAATTTTGATTTTCTTAAAAATGGCTTTAACGATTTTGATTAAAATGTCGTATATTAAAGATATTTACCTGATAAATAAAATGTATATCTTACATTTTCTGGGAATAGCCTCTGAAGATTACTTTATTCTGAATGAATTTTACGGAATTTTGCATAACTGCTAAACCGTAAGAGATGGAAAAAAACTTACTATACATAAAATGTGGAGCACGTCAAAACACACAATTTATGTTATATACATTGTTTTCGTGTATTTTATTGTTTTCTAGATATTCCTTGTTTTTGGATTCAACTTTGAAAAAGTTATACTTTTCTCATACAGGAATGTGTCAACCAGTTTTTGACTGTCACTTTAAGCTACGGTACCCACTTCTTTCGCTTCTACTTATAAGGAAGCAAGTGATAAGACTATTTCTGCTAATTTTTTCTCGATTAAACAATAATTTGTTACAGAGATGTAGAGAAAGTCATGTGAATGGAACACATCAGATTTTTAAAGACATATTGAACGACTCTCGTAGGTAAAGTTACACTCACATGTTTAACAGCGTGTTCTTATGTAGTGCTTTTAAATGCCCTGCTCTCTGCATGGTTACGAAAGAAAAAAATACCTTTGTGAAATGTATTATTATTTGAACATTAAAACTCTGCCATTTTTACTTTCTCTACACGTAATATGTACATAGTGTATAGAGAAGGTATTATAATGCACCCAAAAATTCGATGCTGAAATTTCAGCGGAAATACATGTTTTGGTACCCACTGAATCCAAGAAAAACATTTTTAGAAAAAACAACTCTGCGAGTGTGTGTGTGTTTGTGGACAGCATAGCTCAAAAACAAAAATACCGTTAAATATCAAACTTTGTATTTAGATTTGGTATCTTCCAAGGATACGACACCAAGATTTTCAATAAAATTACCCACCCATTACTAAACTTTACATGGAAAGAATTTCGAAATTTTCAATTTTCTCGAAAATGGCTCTAAAGATTTTGATTAAAATCGTTTATATTTTCTTGGAATAGTCTCTAAATACTTCTTCATTCTGGATGATTTTATTTGAATTTTCAATAACTGGTACACCGTAAGAGATAGACAAAAACTTACTTCACAAAATATAGATCACGTTAAAGCACACAATTTATGTCATATACACTTTTTTCGTGGAGTTGATCATTTATGACATATTCCTTATTAATTGTTTCAGATTTAAAATACTTATATTTTTCTCACACGGAAATTTTTCAACTCCTGGCAAGACATCTACATGGCAACCAGCTTTTAAAAGAGTTGACTATCGCTTTAGCCTACTGTATTCTCTTATTTCTCGTTTACTTAAAGGAAAGCATTTCTGCTAATATTTATACCGAATAGCATGAAATAAATAGAAGAATAAGCTTCTTAACAACAATTTGTTACCGAAGTGTAGAGAAAGTCATGTGAATAGAGCACATTAGATTCTATTTAAAGCATTTCCCTTTACGGTATATTGCTCTTTACAGAAAGTGAAGTACATCTTGCTTTGTTAATACAATACTCGTATTACTCAGAACTGCTAATTTACACCCTGTCTAACTGAACATTTTTGATTGAAGAGTAGTGACATGCATTTGAGAATGCCCTTACTCTGTTTCAGGTTCACATCAGTAGTATTTAATGATGAAATCACAGGTACTTCTATCCATCGTTTTGGACTTTCGAAAACAACGCCTGTCTAATAGCTGTAATTGAGAAGTTTTGATTTAGTTGGAGATATTCGCACTTTTAACTTCTCAGAAGTTACATAATGAACGTACATTATTTTTCTGAGGCACCCAGGAATGGAACAGTAAACGGTTCGATGGACCACAGAAATAAACAGAATGTGAAATATATGGAAAATGGTTTATGTCATATTTACACAGTTTCGCCACAGATACATTAGGGGCTTAAATACATATCGGATAGTTAGAATCGGTAGCGTTGATATCTGCAGCACGATAAACAAAGGAGACCTGATATGCATAAAGCAATTGGCATAATTATGAATAATCGTGTCTGTGAGGTTTGTTGTTATGCAGCACCACATGATACCTGCCTATCACGGATGGTCAGTATTTAAAATTCTACAAACAGTATTATATATCTGTGGTTTTAATTTTTATTTCTCTACCTTCTATATTTTTAAATTGGTTGACGGAAATATTAAAGTTGAGGTAAGAAATAAATATAAGAGTAATTAAATTAAAAGGGGATTAGCGTTTTTACAGAATGCCAGTTTGACCTCATTATACACATTATTAACATTATACTGCGCTTGCTGACAAAAGTAAACCAAGTGAATTGGCTATTTCAATGGCTTATTATTAATGCTCATATCGTCACTATGAAGCTGTGTGTTCTAGCTTCCGTAAAGTTCATAAACACCAGTTCGTACAACTTTTGATATTTGTATATGAATTTTAAATTAGAAGATGACTTTCACATATAAACACCCTTTTACATTACCTCCCTTGCATAACGGTACAACTTCGTCTCGTGCTATAATCTAGGATATTCTTTCTCATAAGTTGCGAAGTTAGATGAGGAAATATTTGCTTTTCTTTCATTCCTTTGCACTCAACCATGTGTTTGTAATCTTTTTCTTCCAATGGCCAATCTGCTCAAATTCTCCAAGCTCTGTTGATCTGATGAAGGTTACTTTTTTTATCACGGTTAAGTGTATTCTTCTGATGGAGATTCGTATTCGTCGAGTACAACACTGCTTCAGATACTGGTTCTAATTCATTAATATCTAGGTCTGCATGTATTATTTCTGTTTTAAACTCAAATATAAATATCGACTTTATACTAAAATCCACCCATCCATCCATCCATCCTTCCATCCATCCGCCCGTCCTTCCGTCCCAGTTGGCCCACGCAATCCGTACTTCGCTGAAGCTACTAGCTACTCCCGGATAATGCGCAGCCCGAAAGATTTGCCTAAGCATGTCGGTAAATTGGTCGCGATACCAGCAGAGAGGAAACCTTGCTAAACGAAGGGCAAGAGCTTGAAAATCAACACTTAACTGACATAACTGGTTCCAAATCTCATTAAAGCACTTGCTTTGTGTGGTGGTGTTCCATGTTTGATTTCTAGGTTCGAGAAGGATTCCTGTGTAGAAGAATGATTGTCCCTAAAGAAACCAATACGCATATGGGCCAAAGATCTGTTTCAAGGCATATCAATAACTGATAGCTAATTTATGAACAACACATACGGCAACAATTTGTGCTTCACAATTAGCAATATTAAGTAAATGCTATTATATCGTTGATTGCAATAAAGAATAATAAATATATATATATGCTCCTTTAAACCCATGTTATGGACTAACATATCTTTATTATTGCATTATTCATAATATAAATCTTCAAAAGCATGTCCACCTTGTAGAAGCATTGATGTAAACGCCTCTCAGCATTAGCATGGATATATTCCTTTTTTTTTTTTTTTTTTTTTTTTTTTTTTTGACACATCTGAATTTTCCAGTTGCGTTTTGTAAATCCTGACTTTAATATATCACCATAAGAAAAAATTCAAGGGAGTCATATCTGGCGATCTAGCTGGCCGTCGAATGCCACCACCACGATATATTAACCGTTCTGGGTGCACATTTTTGAGCTATTCTCTAACCTCTCTACAATAATACGGTGCAGCACCATCGTGCCGAAACCAGTGCCCCACAGCTAACTGAAGTGGTATCTTTTCTAGAAGATGCTCCAAATTCAGCTCATTAAGTTGGAATTGCAAATGCAGCTGACCGGTTATTCTGAAGCCACGTTAATACCCCAGTGCGATTGCATGTGATGTAGTCGTAACCAATGAGGATTTTCAGGAGTCCAATAATGTAGATTATGTCTATTTACACTGGAGTCATTGGCGAAAGGTCATTCATCTCTCCATAAATCTGCCCGATCTAATCCGCACTTACATCTACTTTATTTAAGAGACTTCTGCAGAACAATACCCGATTTTTTAAATCGTTTTCATGTAGCTGTTGGTGTAGGTGCAGCTTAAAGGGATGCCGTTTTCGTTCTTTCAGAATCTTTTCTATCCAAGTCTTCGATACTCTCAGGTTTGTCGCAGCTCTTCTGTGTCCTGATTACGATGAGAAATAGGTATTAATGGTTGAGAACGAATTAGCTTTCGTAATATTAATAACAATCATATTATTATATGTACAAATAGTAATGCACACTGAAAGGAAATAACCAGATAACATTATTGTTTATACTACGTTATACATACGCATTATTTTAATTTTAGCTATTGTTACCTTGCGTCGGATTTGCTCTAAAATACCCTATAACGTTCCAGGAAATATCAGCTGCGTCGCAGATTGATCTCTCCACGACACGTTGTACCTGTAAAGATCCCTCGGTTCTTAACGCATCTCTGTACGTCCAAACACACGTCTCATTGGATAACGTTAAGAGTACAGCCTTCGGTCCTCAGTCGGATTGCGGAGCGTCTCCCCATAGATCATTGTCATCTGTGTAGACTTCTCTTGAATACATTGCAGTTGTTACCTGTTTGAGTGAAAGTCCTGACTTGAACAACGAACACGCGACATTATCATTATCACGCAGCGAACAGTATTGCTCAAGGTTCGCTGTTACGTGCACTTCTCTATGAATGGCAGTGACGAGGCAACCCTTCCTGCACTAACGTATGCGGCAAACATAAAACTACAGAGGACGGCTTGCACAAGCCACATGCTATACATACACCTTAAAATTAATTGACCGACCCTAGTTAGATAAGTCTAATGATGCCAAGCACTATGAATGTATTACGTGTATGTTTCATTAAAAATGATGCCCTCCTACGACTCTATTTATTCTACCAAACATCCAATGCACTTTTGCAGCACAATTATTGGAAAATATAAGACGGATACTGACTTTCAGTACAGTAATATCTACCCTTTTGCGCTTTATGATTATTTTCAAAACTAAAAATAGAAGGAAATTAATTTTAAATATCAAGGTCATTGAAATGTTACCACAAATTTTGAGAAATTAAAATTGAAAATAGTTCATAATATAATCAAATAAACATAAAATATTAAGAAATGCATCGTGCTTCTAGTTGGCGAATTTTAACCACTAATTAACTGGCAATATAATTGACTGTGAATGCTGATTAACATGGACGTCGAACTGTAAATTTGTTTTCTCTCAAACTTTTTAAAAAAAAATCCAAACTAAGAACTCTACACGATGCAGATGTTATTAATTTCTTTCATAGTTTTAGTGTTGCCTCTCAAAAGTGCATTAAATAAATTAATCCTGCAATTTTTCGAAATAATCCTTCAGATAAATACATGATTATATCCTGAAGCATCAAGAGCCTTGTAGAGCACAAAAGGTAGTCATTTTCTACAATAATTATAGGTACACATAGAAGGCTGGTATAGTGAATTTATTTTTAACGCTTTTACTGTAAAACCTGAGTTTCCGATGTGGATATTTTAAAAAAATGCAGCGTATTGTACATTACATTAGAACAGTAAAACAATTTGTATTTTTTTATAACGACAACACCTTCAATTTTGAACCATGACGAAAATATTACTGCTATTGTGTGTAATAATCGGTATAACTTTCAACA
The DNA here is from genome assembly GCA_030762935.1 of Hymenopus coronatus. Classification (NCBI taxonomy): domain Eukaryota; kingdom Metazoa; phylum Arthropoda; class Insecta; order Mantodea; family Hymenopodidae; genus Hymenopus; species Hymenopus coronatus. The sequence goes on from CM060900.1 coordinate 331,144,164, forward strand.
GCACATCTTTCATGATTTGTATTTGTCGTATTTCCCAGATGCGTGACATTAAGCCAAGGAGAATTCATATATATATATATATATATATATATATATATATGTATATTAAAATTTTAATGCAATAATATATGAATAATAAATAGTGAACTACCCTGTAATGATTGATTTTGAGTAGTGGCTCTTAGGTGGCTTTGCCACTACTGAGAATTTAACGGAATACGAATAGAGTATTCCTTTATAAAGTTGTTTACAATCAGTGTACCTGAAACTATGTGGCATGCCACATACCCATTTTACTGCTAAAATTATCAAAATTATCTAGAATGTCTGTTCGATGCAGTGCAATCTCATCCAAACTAACATTTTAAATAAGTGGTGGAGGATGTCTGCCCACAAAATATCTCAATATAACTAAAAAAAATACTTACGATTTTAATTAAGAACCAAATAATTAGGATAGTGTTTGGTTGGACACTTAATGTAAACAAGTAAATAGTTCCCATAGTAACTAGTTTTTTCTCCCAGATTGCCGCATTAAAGAAGTAATTATTTATATTCCAGAAAAATACCTCCTACAGCACACAAATCGTTGATTTTGTGGGATACTACTTTAATGGGAGCATTAGCAAAAGTATTGAAACAAGAAATTACTCCAATTAGAGATTTGTATTAAGTAAAATTAGGAGTAAAGTCATTTAGAGGAGCTTAAAACATTCTTAAAAACTGTGAAATATGTGTAAAGTTTAAAATTCTATTTGCATATAGTTAAAGCATAATACCTAGAATCAATACCCAGCAGTTGCGTAGCTTTTCAAGTACGCATAACGTTCACGTAAGACTACGTTTATTTTGCTTTCATGCTGACATAGACTGAGTATGTGAACGTATCGATTTCTTTGTCTTAGTTTGGGCGCAACAAAGCTTTTATGAAGACAAAGCTTTCGAGAGCCCTTGAGAGAAAATCCATCGTTCAGAAAGGCTGTCACTTAAAATCATGCATATTAGCCAAGGACGTTCTTTGAGAAAGATGAGTTGCACAGAAGTTACGCGATCCGTTGATGAGGATTTAATTAGTCCACTGACGTTGAAGGGTTGAGGGATCCACTTGTGAATTCATTCGCTCATGTCTACCTTCTAGACTTGAGACCTACGTACAATGACTGACTGCACTAGCGAGCAATTCGACCAGACGCAGTCAAGTGCAGCTTGCAGAAGGGAACGAAAGAATCGCGCTCAAGAGCTTTGTGCCAAGACTCATTCTAGGTCGCTTGATATACATGATATACACGTGTTTGGAAAGCACCTCTGTGCTCCTTAGACCAAAATCATTAGTCATTAATCGTAAACAACACCAACTTCATAAAAAGCATTACTAAAACGAGGGATTCAAAGAGAGCAGTCAGTCTATCAGAGAAATTCCAAACTGTTGGGTTGCTACATGAACGTAACAGTCTCACGATATTAATTTGTATCTATAATTATATCGATTTTAATTCGCTAAAACGAAAAAATACGTATATGTTTATAGGAGGGTTAAACTCGGACACCTCACCTAATTTTTCAGAATTTTACACAATTAAAAATTATATTCTTCCAGCTATACTTACTCTACAAAATACTTTCTAACATCATAAAACTGAAAATCCTTTACTGGAGGAGGCTTTTCCTACCCATTGTCACCGCATTTCAATCCACTTTTATGGACGGTGACTATAAGCTTTTTGGCACTATTTTGCTAACATGACCGACTCAAAATGGTTACAGCTGTGAGCAATAAATGGGAAGCATTGAAATCTTTTAAAATTGTGTTGTTTGATGGGATTTATTGGATATTGTTTTTCATACAAGACATATTATTTGGCATGACAATTAAGTTTTTTTTTTTTTTTTTTTTTTCTTTTTTTTTTTTTTTTTTTTTTAGGGGATTCGTTGGATATCATTACCGTATGGACAAAACCTTGCCTACATCTTGCTGACCTTTGTCATCAAGGTTTAAGTGTGGTTTTATTTTGAGACACATTAAATGTTTAAAAGCCAACTTTTCCCATTACGGGTAAAAATATCCCGCATAGCAAATAAGGTCATAGATTGGTGCGCCTGAGCCATAGCACTTAATAAAAATAACAGGGTATTTTAAAGAATCATCATTACATGTTACTTATTATAAGTAGCTGTTTATGCATAGATTGACATCATTTTATCAATCTGCAACAAAATTTGGGCTTGTGCTTTAGATAGACTGAACATTCATAATTTTTGCAAACTATCTTGTAGATATTTTCAAAAGTCTTAAGTGCAAAATTCATTCATAGAATGCCGTTAAGACCGTTAATGATTCTAAAACTAATGGTTTTAAATATTTTAAATAATCCCCGAAACGCCAATATCTGTTTTGGTCTGAATTGTTGATTCTACTTCAGTGTTAGACGCCGGCTAGCATATAATACCAAGTAGGTAAGAAAAAAAAAAAAACATGTATTTGTATGAACGCATATATAAAGCTGTTTAGTAAAATAAAAAACATAATATTTTATAATTTAGAAAGTTGATACTTCACAATTCACATTACTCTACATAACTGCTACCCATCTCTATGTAAGCATTAATCTAAGTTTTCGAGTCCACATGTAGATTCTTTCACTATTCTTTTCACTGACACTGTAGAAGAAATTTGGTAGTATTTATCCCTCCCATGCGCCCAAATATGAACCAAAAATTAGCACAAATGAAAGCTGGCATAATGGAAAAGAAGTGTGCAGCGATAGGTTATTTGTTAAGCAAATTGTTTATTTGTACTAAGCAACAGTACATAGAATATGGCTATACATTTGCCTAAGCTGTTATCTTTGAAAGATTTTCCTTAATATCCAAAACTCTTGTTCTAACGATGATGATAATGATAATGAAAATAATAATAATAATAATAATAATTATAATACGAATAATGATGCTAATAATAATAACAATAATAATAACTATTCATGACTAAAAATAACCATTCATGGTGGTATGATTAATGTACAGAAGTCAGCAACTGTGGTGTGTATCTGAATTAGAAATATTTTGAATTGGAATTACTAACACTAAAACACCATTAATAGATAATTTAACCTGGACATGCCTCGAGGTTTGTTCTCCTCATCGCCAGCAATTCAACTGATACGGCATTTTTCTCTGTTTTATGAGGCGGTTGACTGTGACGTGATGTACTCACAGAGGCTGTTGTATAACAACAATTCAAATTTCTATATATTATGGTGGTTATTACACTAGGAATGTTTCTAATTCTGCTGATAAGTGGCGTGTTTTAGAGTGTTGAGCATAAGTTAATGATTACAATGGCGGATTCATCTATATTGTCTTAATTGCTCTTTGCTGTTCCTACAGCATTGTTTGTAGATTTCACTTAGTTTTTTCCAAAGTACAGTTTGTTGCAGTCTACACATTCTATTTTGTAAACGCCCCGCTTTTAGAAAACTGGGACGGGACCTTTTAGGTTAGTGCACCTTGTAGGCTAAAGTTATTTTGAGAAATACATCACAAATTCCAAAAAAAAAAAAAAAAAAAAGGAGACATGCATGTGTGTATGTATTATGTATGAATATATATATATATACATATATATGTAGATGTATATTTATATCTATGTGTCTGCGTGGGTAGGTAGGTGAATAGGTAGCTAGGTCTGTGTGCATGCGCGTAGAGGAGATAGCTTTAATGCATGATATGTGTTGCGTTTGATGTTTGTGGTATTTATTGCATAACATATGTTGATGTATACTGCATAATATTTGTGTAGTAAATATCATATGCATGAGGTAGTAGCAGTAGTAGAAGAAGTAGTAGTGACAGTAATAGAAGTAGTAGTGGCGGTAGTAGTGGTAGTAGAAGTAGCAGAAGAAGTAGTAGTGACAGTAGTAGAAGTAGTAGTGGCAGTAGTAGAAGTAGTAGTGGCAGTAGTAGAAGTAGTAGTGGCAGTAGTAGAAGTAGTAGTGGCAGTAGTAGTGGTAGTACTAGTAGTAGTAGAAGTAGTGGCAGTAGTAGAAGTAGTAGTGGCATTAATAGTGGCAGTAGTAGTGGTAGTGGTAGTACTGGTAGTAGTAGTAGAAGTAGTAATAGCAGCAGTAGTAAAAGCAGTAGTAGTAATAGTAGTAGTACAGGCAGTAGTAGTAGTAATAGTGGAAGTAGTGATTGAAGCAGTGGTAGTAGTAGTAGTAGTAGTTGTTGTTGTAGTAGTAGTATCACTAGCAGCTGGAGCAGCAGCAGTAATAGTAGTAGTAGTAGTAGTAGTAGTAGTAATAATAGTAGTAGCAGTAGCAAAAGGAGTAGGAGTAGTAGTAGTAGTAGTAGAAGTGGTAGTGTTAGTAGTAGCGGTAGCAAAAGGAGTAGGAGTAGTAGTATTAGTAGTAGTAGTAGTAGAAGTGGTAGTGTTAGTAGTAGCGGTAGCAAAAGGAGTAGGAGTAGTAATATTAGTAGTAGTAGTAGAAGTGGTAGTGTTAGTAGTAGCGGTAGCAAAAGGAGTAGGAGTAGTAGTATTAGTAGTAGTAGTAGAAGTGGTAGTAACAGTAGTGGTAGTGTTGGTGGTAGTAGTAGATGTAGTGGTGATAATGGTGGTAGATACTGAGGAAAAGCATATATAAAAGAATGAACAAAAGAATTAAAGTGAAATGCAACTATAATCTTAGGATTGCAATCATTATATACAGTGGTCTGGCGATTAAAATTAGCCACATCCTTCCTCTAATGCACCCTGTCCTCTCTTACGTTATCCATGGTAAAGTTTTTGTGAAAAAGTAAAGTTGTACATTTAGTTATAGATTAATAACATAACAGAAAATTTGACTGTGCTTATGTAACGTGTTACTTTATACGGCAAACGCAGAGGTGGATGCTGCTGCTCGTATATTAAATTACATGACAGTAAACTATATTTGGGAAAGAAAATTGCAAGGCCTGATTTTAAGCTACCTCCCCTCAAGTGCAGTTATAATGTCTGGAGCAACTTGATACATCTGAGTAAGACGATCTCAACCGCAGACCTTCCGTTCACAGTTCTGTGCTTTAACCATCTGAGCTACATGTGTCAGTATATTACGTTGATGTATATAATTTACTTATGATGATTACTTTTATCTTTTATTACTCACTTCATGCCATTACTAATTAACCATACTTCTAGATAATCAAATGTATTTACCACTTGCATTAATATTCTTTGCTAACAAAATTTCTCACTGCTTCCTAATACATTGCTTTTATTAAATACCATGATTTTTCTTTTGTTTGCCTAATTACTAAACTATTTTTTTTTAAAAAAAGGTCATATGTTTCAAAAAATATAATTTGAAATTACTGGGAAACATGCGAATCAGTTAAATTCAATACTCTGCCGCTCTGTTGCCATGGTAGCTCATTGGAAAATCAACCGGCTATGGATAGGGAGATCCGTGGTTCAAACCCCGGCTATGACATTGAGTTTTTCAGTCTTACTATTACTATCCAACTGCTGGTACACCCGGCTTGTGTGAAAATATATTTCGTTAATTTTACTAAATCCTATCGGCTTTGGAATCTTCTAAGGTGACATCAGCAAATAGTGAACTATGATTTGTTATTGACTATTGGAAAGTGAAAATATTGTTCCACTTCAGTAATATTAGTGATAAGTTAATGATTTCTCATTGCTTCCAGAACACTTGCGTAATCTCCATTAATTGTGTGCAAACGCAGAATATGTAGGACCGAAGATGCAGTTAATTACATTTTCTGATTTTAACTTGAGTTCTTGTAATCACCGAACTAAATCATTGTTCCATCTCTAACGTGGGATTAAATAGGTATTACCCTCAGTTGCACATGCATTCCTTGTTTCGAGCATGTACAATATCGGCTTTATTGTGGCAGTGATTCGTGGAGATTACAACTTCCTGTGAACACGCTCCGTCCGTTTCTATCTCTGTCGACGTGAAAGTACTTATAAATCAATCATTTTGGCTAACTAATGAAATACGAATGCACATGTTCATAAATTTCAATGAGTTGCACATAACTGGAAGTAACATCACAGGGCTGTGCATACGTGGAAATAATGTGTCCTATGCAACTAGAAATGTGTCCGCAAACACGGTTATGTGCCGATACGTAATGAGCGTTATGAATTAATAGAGGACATCCGTTGATTTCTCGTTCAGACCTGATGTTTTCATTATGAGGAAATGCTAACCATCACTATCTTTAAACTCCGCTGTCATTTATTGGACTATACAGTGTTAATCGGCGAATTTTTAAATGGATGCTGGACGCCAGTGGAAGATAATTCTGGTTGTAGGTTAGCTCATCAGGAGATTAATAAATAAATAAATATATATATATATATATATATATATATATATATATATATATATATATATATATATTGCAAACTGTGGAATCCTCTTTATTAAGTGAAGTATGAAGCATCATTTTCATATGGATATATGATCTTTATAGTTTATCCAGAACATCTTCATCCACAGATAAATCCATATATAAGAATGTTAGAAAAATGTAATATCTAAAGTATCAGTTGTCTTGATTTTTTATAGTGTTTAACTACTCATGGCACCGCAGTTGATGACACTGATGATACATGAATGAAGATGGAGCAGCGGTGGAATGCGATGGTGGGGGAAACCAGAGAACCCGGAGAAAAACCGCTCCTGCGCCGCTTTATCCACCACAAATCTCACATATGGAGGCCGTCTAAGTGAGAGGCGAGTGGTCTAAGCAGTTGTCTTAATGTAGCTAAAAATTAACCAATGTGATTGCTCTATATAGGCCGAGATCTTGTAAAGTCAGTGCGTGAATTTCTGGACTCAGTGAATGTAACGTTTTAAGTCATACGTTTATTTATAGCAAAAACAAACAGAAGCAATACAATTATTATACCCAGAATTTGAACCTTATATTTAAGAAGTTCCATTATAAAGGCTTATCTGCATATATAACTAATCTGAAGTTAACATCTGATTTACGACGTAAGTGATCCAAATGTGGTATTTGTGGAATACTTTACATGGCTTTTATGTTTCATTTTATCATTTATATATTCTACTTAGTACTTGGAAGTATTCTGTTTTTGCATCATTCATCTTTCATAAATTAGTAAACAAAATGTTTTAAATGAGTTCAACCACATTTTAAAAAACATACCAAGAAAAACGTATAAAAATATATTGATATTTCTATTTTCTTGAAAGGAAGTATTTATAAGACGAATCATTGTAGTTGTTTTTTTTTTCCCCATTCCATCTTCTAAAAAAGATTATTTGTTAACGCTATTCTGCATTTTATGTGCAACTCATATAACATTTTTGCTAAGTTTTTTTTCTACATTTACCTACAATCGATAGGCCAAATTTATTTATTTATATATTTATTTTATGACCACAGAGATCGGTTTATCTTTGTCCTGTATTTTGAGATGTACTCTGTCTATATATTTAGGGTGGGGCTTCTTTGAGCTGTATCCTTCTATACCCAAAGTGAGGACAACAGTAGTATTTTTCATCTAAAAGACTTGACTGTCACTACTATCCATGACAATATGATGTGGCGGACATGAGTGTGATATAACTGAAAATCAAATAACTTAGTAATGATAAAAACCCCATGAGCCTGAAATTAAGCTTTTAGACTTCACTTTTAGGGTGTGGTGATCTTTAATACAATATGCTTTCTCCCTTAAAATGTAACCCATTCTAATTAACTCCTACAGTTACACATAACGAAAGAAAGGTTTGGGAGAAAAATTATACATACATTAAAATTTCATGTTGAGAACCAAAAACCACAGAATAAAAGTTAAAATTTACATTAAGTTTCAAATTTAAATGACTTTTGAAAGTTCAAATGTTCAAAAATGTATAATCGCAAACAAAATTGGATAATGCAACTCTTATTCTAAAAAAAATAGTATGAGCGTGGGTTTCATCCTTCAGCATGATTTTTACAGAGATGTCTACATTCATTTTTGATGAGATGTAGTTTACAATCCACAAAATGGTAAATCAGAGCATTAATACTTAAAAATACATCTAAAAATACGTATATACTTTCATTAAATATGAATTAGTCCTCAGGCAGTATGCATTTCTTTTTTTATTTTTGTACAAAAAATCATCAGGTATCTCTCTCCTGTTCAAAATCATGTTTAAACTTAATACACAGTCCAAGGAGAAAAATTGATCAGTTTTCTTAGTGTTCATTAGCAAACTTATGCAATATCCTGATCTGGATATTCCAACGTCTCAACTGCCATTGGCATTGTGCTTACAAAACACTAGCTTGTATTTTAAATTAGTTTTGTGTTGTTCTTGTGGGCACTGATTAGGGGTTCCCAACTATGTGCTCTGTTTCATCTAATCCTCTTTCTCCTCCTCTTCATCTTCTTCAGCAGACTCTGCCTTCTCCTCTTCTTTTCTTACACGCCCACGCCTAAGTCCTCTAACTCCTGATGGCCTTACCCTTCTTTTATAGGAGCCCTTTGGTCTCCCACGACCTCTTTCAGCTGGTGATTCCCCATCAGCCTTCTTTACTTCCTTTTTGTCCTCTGCTTATCTTCCGTGTTTTTTCGGTTCCTGTGCCCCTACCTTCTTTACATCTCCACCCGTTTTAGAAGGATGCCCACGTTTCCTTTTGGTGTCCTCCTGAGCTGGTACATCCATATCTGACATATTTTTTTTTCTGTCTCTGCAGTTTGTACTGACCTCTTCAAAAGCAAATAAAATTATATATATAGTTAGGGATGTCTATAATATACACATATTTAAATATCCCTGCTTATTTTATACACGATTGTTAACACAAGAAACATTTTTTTTACATCAGCATGACGGTCTAAAACTGCTAAAATTGTCCATTGTACAATTTCAGTAGCAATACTGAGTAGTAACCGATTTTATTAATATATACACACACATACATCCCCATTAGAAACTATAAAACTGAATGGTTGTAGTGCATGAGTTTTATAATCAAGCTCATAGCAAGTGTTCTCATTTTCTGCGTTTGTGTTTTTTATGAATTATACTTTTTCTTCACACTAGATAGGAGATTGTTTTTCAAGTTTAGTGTGTTTTAATAGGTTAGATCATATCGGACCATGAATGTATGAAATTATGCTCAAATGTGACCAGGACTCATACAGTTTTAAATTTACCCGGGATATGAATGCTAAATCCCCGTTATATGTACGTGATAGACCTCATCGCATTTTTTATAACTTATAAATGTTTAAGGCCTGCTATTTTTCAGAAAAGCAGTTGTTTTTATAATTTGTTGAAAGGTTTACTTTTTCTAGTATTTGTTTATTAAAATAGAAAAGGGTTATGTTCAATAGAATGTTTGGAATTGATAGTTCACTGTAAATGTATGTTTTGAGATGTTCTAAACTCAAACAAATAGTTTTATAAAGTGTGTACGTAAGTGAGTGATTAGTATAACTCAAGAGCCATATAGTCAAATATGGAACTTAGTATTAAATTCAGCATCTACCGAAGATATGATAGGATAGGTATTAGCAAGACTCCTACACTCCAAAATGCACTTAACATGTAGAAATGCTTGTTAACTTTTATTTTCTCAAAATTGATTATATCGGTATATTTGACTAACCCATATGAGTCACGGCATGCACGTGCTAAGTTTTCTGTAAATATGTCCACGAAGACTCCTTCATATTGGTTCGAATGTACATAACAATGAAACCAAAGGAGACGGACAAAAACGTATTTCAAAACAATGTATAGGATGTGAAAATATATAATTTCTATCAAGTCAGTATGTTGCTTTAGTCGCCCATAAGGTGGTTCCAGTTTTTGTTGGGAATATTTTAGTATCTCAAGCTACACACTTTAAAAATGTTTTGTTTCCCACCGCGATATGCGAAGAGTATTCAGATATAAATCTCTTATAAAGTGAGATTATTTTTAAATACCTCACTGTTTATTACAATATATATTTCTATGTAGATATTAAAACGTCTTTATGTTAATAATTTCGAAAAAGGTGAAACATTTTACTTTGTGATCGTGTGTTTCTAATCGCGGTAAAAATATACTGCTACAAAATAGTTCATATTACAGACATTTTAAGTGGTCACTTAAAAAAAAATTCAATCATTAATGTTTTCGCCTTAATAAAGTGCTCTAAGGCTGTAGAATCAAAATGCACAGTGAATCGTCATCTTCTTGACTTGACTTTACATTTTAATAAAGAAAAGTCGGGTTATTTATCTTTAACACTGAAACTCATAGGGTTATTGTATTATTGTATTTATTTATGGTTTTTGTTAAATAACACTATATTTCTAATGAAAGAGGAGGTTCTTAACTAAATTTTCTCTAGGAGGATCATCTTCTTGGTTTATTAAGCCCAGTTATTCATACATTTTCCTACTTAGAGGTACGCATTTGAGGATTACATGAGTACCTATTTCTTCCTTTGCTTTGCAAAATGTATGTACTGGTTATTCTTTGAAGGTTTATACTGTATGTAGATGTTTCCTAAATCTGAAAATATTCCCTTACTAACCTTGCTAACAGGTTTATTTGGCATCTGTTAAGTTTAAATACATCTTCTGTTAATACATAAGATGTTCTACTGATAATATTCTTACTGTATGGCATCCTCCTGTTTGCACCCATTTTTGTTGGTGATAATATTTAATCGAGTTATCAATGGGTTTTCAAACGTAATTCATAGGAATGCCAAAAACTGATTCAGCACCAGTGAATGTTTCTGCAGAACCTTTTCTTGCCAAGGGGTTTGCTTTTTCATTGCCTAAAATTCTCTTGTGTCCTGGCATCCAAGTGTCCTTATTGTGTTTGCCAGTTGTAAAACATCAGACAGTTGCAGAGTAATTTAGAGGTGTTCTAATAGCTTGCAATTGCTCTTAAAGTCCTTGATTGTAAGAGATTGCCATCTTTGTAGCCCCTTCTTAGATCCTCCTTGACAAAGGTTTCAATTGCAAACACTTCGGCTTGGAATTTAGTGGTATTGCTACCAAGAGGTGCATAAACGCCCCACTTTGGTGCCCCTTCATGTACTCCAGCTCCTGATTTATTGTCTGTTAACAAAATCATTCGGTCCTTGAACAATATAAGCGCGTCTGACTCCATTCTAATATGGTATTGAACGCTTGTCAAAATATAATTTTGGTATTATATAATCACTCTTCATCTCAATTGTGAATCGTTGATTATATTGTAATTCTGGGTTCGCCATTGCGGCTGATGAGGTAATGTTCATAGCCACAGTTGTGCATAAACAAGTTAACCTTTGAACATTGCTAAGTTTTTAGCTGCCTGTTTGTGACTAACTTTGAACCACCATTTTTGCCCAACTGACATATTATTTTTAAAAATGAACTAGAAAATGCCACCTTGATTTACATAATTATCCTTTATTTAGAGATTCCAATGAAAAATGTCGATAGCACTTTTGATGACATATACGCAAAATTCTTCAAAGCACATATTTGTGAAGGTTTATTCCCCTAAAATGTATGCAAGAAATATTTTGATCCCGTTTTATATCGCTATGCCAATCGATTAACTAAGGATCCGTTAAATGAATGTAGCCACCCAGTTCCAATGTACACGGTATTCGAAAATTTTACTCTAAAATGAATCGCCAAATCTCTCCTGCTGATTCATTTACCTTAACAAAAGTCAAATTGATGTCTAGTAAATCAACAGGAAGCCAATGGTTCCCTTTTGCCATTTGTTGCTTTCTTGTGCAGTTTATTTCCACCATTGTCACATTCATGTCCCGGAGTGTTCCTCGATGTTTTATATTGATGGAAAGCAAATATACTCGGCTTTATCTTCCATAGGATCTCTATTCATCGGAAAAAGGTATAAAATTTTAAACTATAACGGCTGGCTTTTGTCTGTGTTTCACTCAACGATCAGCTTTCTGATGCCATGCGGGGTAGCCGCACGGGAAATGTAGTTCATAATCTTCAAGAATTGCAATATTTAACTTAAACCAGGCAGATGAAATGTGTAATGGACATCAATTAAACATATAATATTGTGCCTGTTTAAACAGTTCTCGATTATGTGAATGTGGGCTCAATTTGTACATAGCAGACTTTATTACAAATAATTTTCATGCTGTTCTAAACTATAAACGATTGCTATTTCAAATATAGTTGAAGTCAAAAACTTATCTAGGTAGATCTTTATAATGCACTCTTATAGCGGAATGGAATGTTATTAAATTGATGAATTGGTACATAGAACAACATTCATATTTGGAGTTCCAGCTGTTGGATCATTCATAAATAATACATTTATTCCCCAATTAAAATTTTGAGGGAATTAACACACACCATTGTGTATGGAGACATAGAACTAAGGTTGAAATGGTTACCCCAAACCGGGGCTACAAGCAAGAGTTCAACACTAAAGATTTCATGCAGCGAAGAGAAAATCGGCGGCATTTATGTTTCATTTTTTCTCAGTGATGGTGACTCCAAGAAAAAGAAAACTGAAGAACTAAAAATGTCAATTTTTTTTAAACACCCTGCCTAATGCTGTTAAACATTGACATATGCATGGAATTATAACTATTAGTGAGTGAATTTAGTTTCTTACTGATTTTTTTTTTCCAAACATAGACCTATGAGAGAGATAATCCAGACACGGTTAATTATATTTGCTCTCTATCTTCATTGAAAACAATCCAAATTCTCCGCGTAAATCAACGTGGCGGCGGTGTCGTGGCCGAGTGGTTAGACTACTCGCTTCCCACCTAGGCGACCGGGCTTCGATCCCAAGCACCCGCATGTGGGATTTTTGATGGACGAAGCGACGTCTGGGCGTATTTTCTCTGGGTCCTCCGATTTTCCTCACTATCATTCCATCAATTGCTCCATAATCACTTTTGCTATCATCCATCTCGTTTACATTTCATATCATCCACTTCCGCTGTGGCTTCCTGCCGTTGGCTCCCCAACAGGCTTCTGACTCCTAGGTACGTGCTAGTAAGTCCTAGTTGTTTGTCAGTCCTACATACGAGGGAAAGCAAACTACGAAAAAAAAATCGTCTTCTTAGTTTATTTTTCTGAGTTTCCGATATGTATAACAATAAGCATTTTACTTGAAGAATTTTATCAGTATTTTGTTTTATATTAATTGCGTGAGGTAGTGGTTTATAACGGAAATAAATATTAAGTAGCTGAAAGTTTTTTTCAGTGACGTTAGAAAGGATATCACTTATTGACAAATACTAAACATTCGCTGCATTTTGTAAATCATAGAGAATGATTCTACTGTTTCAGAATAGTTAAGAGAAAGGAAAGCAAGTGAGTTTTAGCAACACTACAAATGAAGCTCCATAGAAAAAGGATAGTTTCACCGAAATAAATGAAGACAATTCTGTAGCCTTACCACAAATAAACATCAGGAGGTTCACTGAATTAATGTTAAACTTGAGGTGCATATAAACATAAATGAAAGTAGATATATAATTCTGGATATAGATAAGCTAAATCAGTTGATCCAATATTAAGCGTGACCAATTTTCTTTCATAGAAGATTCTCTATTATCTGTAAAATGTATTATGTGTAAAGCAACTTTTAATTTAGTATTTCCATATAGGAGATTGAAGTCTAAGTTCAAATTAATCTTTTCATTTTAATAATTTTGCTTCAAAGGTATTCATTCACTTCGGTATGGGACGTAGTGCATTTGAAGAGCTTAGCATAGTTATGAATACGGACTGCTTGGGATAACATGCTAGCGCCTAGTTAGCAAGGTCGCGGGTTCAATCCCGACGGAGGATAATGGATTTTTTTTTCTGGCGTGAAAATCTTTAGCAGAGCTTCCTTCGGAAGATAAGTAAAACTGTTGGTCCCGTATCATAGATTTACGTCACGTAAATAAGTCTAATAAAGAGGCCTCTGAGGTAAAGCTAGATTTATTGATCACAGCACATTCCTTACATCTATATTCTCCGGAGTGGAACACAATATCTGCTCTTCGGTGTAAACAAGCAGCTCACTCCCCTAAATCCCGCCAATGTTTATTTTTTCTTCTTACATAATTTGTTAGACATTTATTTAAAATCTCTGTCCACATAACCTTTATCACGTATCTAAGAAATAATCCGGAAACAATGAGTGACGGGAAACGAAGAGTAGGTCATAAGTAGCATATCTTACTGAATACTACTCTGGTTGGTGTAAATAATTAGAACTGGAACAGCCCAATGCAATATGGCTAGCCTGTTGATGGTATAGTTAGGTACCTTACAAAATTCAGTTTTGTGTCTCCTCAAGCAAGTCTTTATTTCTTATAATGATTATAAATAAAACTCGGTTAACAAATAAATGCCTTCGTAACAATTCTCTTTCAACACTCGGCGGCTGAGGTTAGTACTGCATGCTCCGAATCTCCTGTCGAAACTGATTCAACTGCAGCACGCGATGCAATCTCAGCAGGGTTCGTTCTCCTTTTATACCTGTCGGGAACGTGGCAAGAAACTTCCAGAAGCAATCGCACGTGAAAAAATTCGCAGGTGTCACATACTCACTGAGGTATAACAATGTCTGGCTTATAAGCCAAAGAACTGCCATCAGCGCACATGTTTACTCACACAAATGTAGCAGTCGCAATTTCGATGTCAAAAGAACTTGCCGACGGAACACGTGTCCACTAACGGAGGTGTAATAACGTAGGGCAACATTCAACTCTGACTTAAGAAGCAAGCCGTTCAGACACGATCGGCAATTGCGTTTGCATGTTGTTGTCACAATATGATTAAAGGGTGCAGCGCTGCTGAAATGTATGGCAACTTGAAGAACAAATTCCCTTAAAATTATTAACAAATAAGTCATAACTTCGACTTCTGAACTAGTGACGAGATAGATGACTCATTGGCCAGTTACCCCCGGCCAATCTTTAGTAATTTAAATAAAATACAGGAAATAAAAACAGGAAAGGTGGGATTTGATCGTTTCGTCAGTATATGCGTAAGTTTAAATACATAAACCTGAACAAGTTTCTGGAACTTGTTGCTCTCTATTAATAACATTTATCATCTGAAATGGGTCCATAGTAGAGAACTACAAAATTAATGCAACACATCGACATTAAATCCTGAAAAACGTATAATAAAATCACTGAGCTTGAAGCTTTGAGACATCGGTAGGTGTCAGGAGGTTTCAAAATTGGTGGGTGTTCACTCCTATTTGTTGCTATGAAACCAGCAGGCATAGAAAGCTTCTGCGTCAATGCTTTATATAAAGCATTTTATTATCCAGTGCTGATTATGATCATACTGAAGTGAATTTATGGTGAAAATGCTAAAATATAGAAGAACGTATTTTAATGTTTTCACCATAAATTCACTTCAGTATGATCATAATCAACAGTAGTTAAGAAAATGCTGCCTAATTAGATAAGTGTGTAGGATTAGGATTCGAAATGGACGGGGTCTCAAGGACACTGGGGAAGAGCATTGGACGTAGGCCCTTGTAGCTCTTTGCCTCTTACGTGACCCGAGAGGGAGGGATGATAGGATAGACCCGAAGGGTGTTCGGATCCAAATTAAGACAAGCGTAAGTATGGACGGGGTTCCTAACGACTACAGTTGGAACACCTCCGAAGCCACTCTAGAACCAGCTCATGGCCCCCGAGCCTCCCAGCGAATCCCCAGGGGGAGCCCCAAACCAGAAACTCAGTCACCATCGAGTGGTTCCGATGTCGACGCCAGGATAACGTTTTACAATGCGCAAGCCACTATTCAGCCACAATTTGCCGAACACCGCGCCTGGTCCTTCAACCCTGAAAGAGAGATGTTTGGAAAATGATTGGAACAGGTTCGGGGAATGTATGAACCTGCCCAAAATTCTCCTGGCGATCCGGGAAAACTCCCAATAAAAATCAATGGGCCAGGTAGGCTGGAGATCAAAAGTACGATCTCATGGTTTTTGGCCACAGATGAAACCGCCTTAGCCATCCCGCTCTGTAATTTATATGTATGCGTTTTTGGATACAAGCATCTCTTATTTATTTCTTGCTTCGGACCTGTCCTCATCAGATCTGTATAATCGTTCTTAAAGTATGAATACACTTTCTTTTAACTTTGCTAAGAATACTTTTGGAACAATTCAGCCAATGCAGCACTGTGAGCTTAAGCTTTCACAAAACCCTGAAAAGCAATGTTCTCTAAAACAGCAAGGATAAATGTAAAGTTACGTGGAATCATTTGTATACAAAAAGTCTCAAGTTCCTGAAATATTAATGAGTCAGAGCATATTTATATAATATATAATTGCACACAATTTCTCAAGATCTATCAAAAGTGAATATATTTAGAAAGATAGCTATATAAATTAAGTGTGTATTATACCTATTTATGCTTAATGTAATCAACTGCAATGCATTTTTCACAATAATTATACTTGGAGGGTAGCGATAACAACCGATGGGAAATAAATTAGAGGTACACCTCACTTTCATCCCTACTATCTGAATGAAATGAAACCTGAAAGAACATATCACTCTTTTGTGGAATATATGAAGAAACACAACCGCACAAGGATGATCAGTTCACAGTGAGGCTAATGCAATACAGCAGTACAGCTGTCAACAGTTCGTCAAGCGTTTTCATTTATCTCTTAAGTAGTGAAATTCTGCCGTATTCTACTCACTGTGTTTGCTCCTCTTTACACAAGCTTAAATTTCTTTCTGTGTGGTGTTCAGTTTGATCGAGCCATGCTGTCGCTGTTCACACATAATTATGTCAAGTGATGAGTAATGGCGTTGCACAAAGCAAAGGCACGTGTAGATGCGAACACAAATCAACATGTTCCCGTCTGTCGGAGTACGAATTAAGTTTTGTAGGTCACATAGTCTGTTAATTGCATTGTGGCTTTGGGTGAGAGGGAGAGAGAAATAGAAATGTTGGTCCATGAATCAACGATGGTTTGCTACCTTTCATAGGTGTCTTCCGCTTACCCTTATGCTTTTACTTAATCAATAGAATTAGGCTTTGCACCGTAAGTGTAGGAAATATTTTATTTCAACACAAAGTAAAGAAGAAAACAAAAGGGCATATTACATTGGGATATATAGGAAACAACTATTATGCATTCCCATTTTCTTAGGCGCTCGGCTCCCTAGTCTTCATTCGGCAGGTTATCTAACTTTGGAGGTACAGCAGAGCAACAACATTGATACATGAAGAACGTTATACTCCCTGATATATACAGGCTTCAAAGTTAAAGCTTCAATGTGTCTGGACAATGCTGAAAAAAGAATTTGCCCATTATGCGGGGATCAGGAAGACTGGAGGCATATCTTGGCAGATTGTGTGCAGATGGAAGATGTTAGGAAAAAATCACCGGAGGTACTTTAGCATCAAATATACGGAGGTCAGCAGGCTGGAACCTGGTTCTGAGCATCCCAAACTGGCCAAATCTAATGCAAGTACGTGCACTAAGAGATGAGGTATGTGTAAATATTGTTTAGGCATGTTTGGAATATGACTATATATATATATATATATATATATATATATATATATATATATATATGTGTGTGTGTGTGTGTGTGTGTGTGTGTGTGTGATTACGTGAGTCTATATGTAAAATTGGGGTAGGTAATATTTTCAACGCAAATTGTATTAGAGAGCTTGTACAGCCACCCGACCCATGCGACTCTGTGGTGCAATTGAAGTAATATTATGCCTCTAATAAATAATACTGCTACTTCTATTATTATTATTATTATTATTATTATTATTATTAGTAGTAGTAGTAGTAGTAGTGGTAGTAGTAGTAGTAGTAGTAGTAGTAGTAGTAGTAGTAGTAGTAGTAGTAGTAGTAGTAGTAGTAGTAGTAGTAGTAGTAGTAGTAGTAGTAGTAGTAGTCGTAGTAGTAGTACTACTACTACTACTACTACTACTACTGTTACTCTCTTCTACCCCTCGACCCTCACCTTACTGTGAAACTGGCGAGCTTAGAACTAAGTAAGTCATTCAATAATTCCATAGTTTAAATAAGACTGCAACACAAACGTCTGATATGGCGTGCTCTAGGCAATGTTACGTTCGTGAGGACCCACCAAGCCATTTGCATGATGGAAAAGTAGTGACTACTGTCTGCTATATAAACTGCACCAAAGCGGCCGGCTAGAAGAAGCTGTATGCTGAACTTGAGTATCTGCGTCCTGTGATGCGCACGGAAGCTTTAGATCAGGGGTCACCCCTTTGAGTAATGCCAGAATGCACTCAACGTAACGTGACTTAACGCGACGTAACATTGCATTAAATGGAGCTATTTAGGGTTGGCTTAACGCGACGTAACTTAAGAATTTGCCAGTGTCAAACTTTCCCTTCCCGTTATGTTAAGTGATGTCACTTAATATTTAGAACCACACGGCATAGCATGAAGTAATAGAAACTAGCAATCAAGAGTAATATCGGTATTACGATGAACTTTACTTTACGTGACGGTACGTAACGTGAAGATAAGAAAGACTCATAAACCGATGCACTTTAACTTAACAGTAATTATTCTTGATTAGTAGTTTTTATTACTTCATACTACTGCTTCACGACAATTGGTTATAATTATCACGTGACATCACTTAACGTAATGGGAAGGGAAAGTGTGATACTGCCAAATATTTTTCTCCCATTGTAGTACATTACGAAAGTTGGCTCATATCCGGGAGTGTGGCGGTTCACAAAACTACAAATGGGAAATGTGACGATGTCTCAGCAGAGGAGGTTAAATAACAAGGCAACAATTTTCAAGAATCTCCAAAAGATCAACACATATTTCCATCCAGGCTACGTAATTTTCCTCTTCCAGGTGATGCGTTACCCAATCTGATATATTTCCTTCTGCAGAGTGAGACAAACAGTACGCCAAGAGTACTAACTAATCTGTGCAATGTTCAACTCACAGTTCAGCTGATGAACGGAAACATTTGGGCTTCTTTGAACTGCCTCACGAATTATCTGTGCGCTCCATATCGTTTTTCGTTAAACACGCTGCTTTTTTGGTGGGAATTTGTTAACAAGAAGGTTTATTTTAGTCCTTTTTGGTGGTTCTTTCCATATAAGCCATCGCGCACCTTCTCGAATGTGTTGCCACAGCTTTACAAGAAGCAATGGCTAATTTTTATTGCACGGAGAGTATATTTTCAAGCATATGTGAAAGAAACAATGCATTATTTTTTCTTGAAAATGCATTTTTCTTGGGACATTCTGTATTTGCGGTATGATAAATGGTGTATTTATTGTCTCATTAGCACGTTATTAGCGCAGCTGCTTACCAAACGGGAGGCTCAGGCTCGAACTCCTTTAACGGGAATGCGGATTTTCTCCCACTGGGAGACTTGGTCCGGGGTGCACTCAGGCTCATGAAGCCTCCGGGGAGTGCCAAATTTGGAGCTACTCGAGGGAAAAATATGGTTCCACGTAACTGGACCGGCTTAATCGGCCGAGAGACAATCGGGGCGCTAACTGCGTACCACACTCATGTAGTACATCCCTCCATGCCGCCTGCACTGAGCAGAGGTGGTGTATGCAGCACTCGGGCGGTAGTTCTTGGGCCGATTTTGGGCTATTTCGCCTCGGAGTTTATTTTATTTTAGTTTAAATTGTGTTTTCACCAGTGGAGGGATTGCTACCTGCCAGCGGTATAGTTAAAGTAGCATAATGTTACGAGGCGTACCCTATTTTATTAACATGGGACCTGTTTTTATTCCAGGTGACACTCGCCATTCAATGCTGAGTCATACACATTCGCATCGCCTTGCTAAACTGGCTAACTTGTTACATACTGCAGTATGTATTAATTTCAAGACTAGTGTTCCGACTGATGTGAAGCATAATCAGAATTAAACTATAATGCATTGTAACATTGCATATTCAATCCACCTTGTTGTTATGATCGAGTAGGTTTTATAACTATTCATAATTAAACATTCCAATATACATAGCATTTTAAATCTTCATCCGTGTTGCAACATACTGATTACCTGTGTCATGGGGTGTCTGTAAAAGAGACTCAACATACGAGATGTAGTATTTATATATTTTGGCTCACTGTAAGGCAGGGATTTCTTTTTTAAGTTTAAACGGACCTTTTTGCACCTTTATCTTCTCTCAACTACACTTTTTGCAACTATTACTCATTTAGAATAAATGACGGCTGTTTATATAAATTAAGAAAACGATCTAAAAGAAAAGTGGGCTGAAAGTAGAATCAATATGTTCATTAAATTCTTCACACGTATATGTTTTATACTATTCCAATTTTGGATCCCTTAAGAAAAATGTTTTACCCTATTTCGCAGAATAACATTTGGGTGTTGTATAAATAGTGAAGTGAATCAACTTTTTGTATAAATATGTATCAGGAATCAATTTGAAGGAAGCTTTTTAGAAAACTAACACATATTCCCTTATAATAATGGTGATGTAATGATATTGATGCCCAATATCAGGTATTATATTCTTTATTTGAATGGATATTTTCATCTACAATTATTAGAATATTTGCTTCTCATATTTACGTTCAATGTTCTAGTTATTAGGTTTTGTTGTTTTTTTTGTTGCCATTTTAGGTCCTTTTTAGCACTTTATGGAACATAAATTTCCAAGAACCATATTGAGTTTGTTACTTAGAATTGATATTCAGTTTTATCACACTTTTATGCAATTATAGGAAAGCATCAAAGCTCTTGATAACTCGGAAGGGCTGTGAAGTGCACTTTACTAATTTTAAGTGAAGATGTAGTTATAAATAGGAAATTCCTCCTTGAGCAATTCCGAATTGTTTTAATAGAGTACTACAATCAGTTTGATCATTACACAGCGTGAAGTTCATAATCTCAACGATGATGTCTATTAAAGCTGGAATTGTTGTTTACAAGCTTTAAAATTAATATTCTTGACAATGTATATGAAAACCTGTAGGTCGACAATGCTAAAACAGTTACCTAGCTATGTTGTGCTTATGAGGGATGTATTTCGAAAGATTTAAAGAACATCAAAGATAAAGTAAATTAAAACAAATATAGAATCGATGACTACTGCTGGAATTCAAAACATAAAATAGGAAAAGAAATGGTATTAATACACCAGGTATAAAAAACCCTGAACTGGAATCCATTTCATCGAAACTAAAGCTGAAATCGAGAATTTTGAATTTCCATCGTTGACGTCACCATATTCCTGCTGCAGTCACCAAACGGCAGCAGGTTGAAAATGAACTTTAGCCCGTATAAGCTGGCGATATCCATTATCGGCAGTCGATAAACATATTGATGGAATGATGGGAAGAGTGCGTTTCGAAACATGGCCTTTATGAGTTTAACCATGTGAAGTGTTTTAGGATGGTAGTAGACCCACACAAATTTTGACTGGATTTATTTTCTTTTCTTTTGTACTCTTTTAATCATCACCTAATAAAAACTTAAAACTAGCTATACTAAAGCCAAAAACACCAGCGCGTTCTGCTGGGAAATGTGGTTTGGAAGAGAGGAAAAATGATATGCATTTCTTCCACAGTCGACGCGCAAACTGTGACGTAAAAGTACGTAAACAAGCCAGAGGTGAATTACAAAACAGCATACACTAATCATGGTATTTGGAGGATGTATTTGTGGCGTATTTGTTTTTCAAGCGTTCTTTGCGGTTCTCTGTGTATGCAGTTACATTGCAACTCTTAACACCTGCTTCTTATTTTTTCTTTCTTTCCTTCTTTCTTCCTGCATTGCTTCCTTTCTTTCTTTCTCAAAATATGTAACAACTTAGTAAGGAGAAACAGACCCGGAGCTACGTTTACGTTATCGCCTTAATTGCGAATGTTGGTGTTTTCTGTCACTTTTTCAATGTCTGTTTACTACAACTCTCTCTTTCTCTTCTTATCTGCCTCCCCTGTCTCTTTGTAAGCAATGAATATTTTAATGTGAAAAAAACAGACGGCATATGGGTTGTCTCTACAGTTTTAATAGGACTTAAGACCGTTTAAAAATTAAGTGGCATTCAATTTTGAGGCTTTTCCTATATGATTAATGTATTTAAATGTTCAGAATTTAAAATTAAATAAATGTGTCAACAGTTTTCCCTTCAGAAAAAAATGTATTTTTAAAATTATATTTTTACTTTAAGTAAAAAAATTGCTGGTAAATGAAGAAATAAAGGTCCTGTAGTTAATATTTACTTTCTTGAGCTGTTTTTTTTTTTCAATATACTTTTATGCACCTTTTTAAAAACAGGTTTTGCTCTCGTTTCAGCAATATGTGTTATAATGAAAGCGTACAAAGGCAACATGCTCTACCAGTGTATTTTATCTCCGCTCTGAACATACCCCAGGTGAGCTACTCTGCCCTGAATCTCAAGAGAAAAGGGAAACGATCAGTTCCAGCCCTACTTCTCTTGGAAACTCCAGGGAATCAACTCCTCTAGAACTCCAAAGACTTACAGAGCTCAGTAGCACCGTCACTAACCCCAACTCCTGGCGTGGAAGGCAAAGTAGGCTACATTTTGCTACCACAACTTCAGTGCCATTTAGTTAGCGATTACGCTACATGCAAGAGTAGGTACACTTACTTACAAAAACAGTAGTCTACACTCATTTTGGACACTTTTCTCAACATAATGTCATTCGGCTCTTCAAGTCAAGTCATTTACTTCACCATCACTTACACTGCTACATGTGTTTTTGATGGCGGCACTGCTCCACTGCTCTCAGATTTCGTTACCATGTCTAATTCAGAAGAAATATTGGACATAAATACTGTCAAAAACTACTGCGTAGCTCAGGTAACTCATTTCATACAAACCCTCCCTCCAAAAGGTCAAACCACTATTCATATTTCATTGTGCTTTCCAGCCTCCAATTGGTAGCGTTATTCAGAGAAGAATTTATTAAGGAGACTGCTTCTCACCCTTTTTGCTTCACGCTCAATATAATGCAGTGTTTAGTAAGTTCCTTTTTCTTTACCAAAGCTTCATTGAGGCCAGTAATGAAATAAAATGATAAATATTAGTGAAATCTGGTTTGCTACCTTGTAGAAGAAAAGTATTATTGTGATATACCAAAATGGAAAACTCTTACAGCTAAATAAATATATCCGAAATGCTACGATACTCATGAAAACAAGCTGTTTTCTTAATGCCAGGGCGATTTTATATTTAATTTATTTAACAGCATATGAATGATACATTTTATTTCCCGACTATGAAGGAACTAAGCCAATATGTGAATTTAGACTAAGTTTATACTTCATCAATAAGCCGCCATGAATTGAAAGTTATACCGATTACTGCACGTTCCATTCGAAAAAGAACAGCGCAAAAATCGTACTTCTTGTCTTGTCTATGGAGATTTTTCTATTTCGTATAAAATACTAAATGACTTGTGTGAATGATACATGATATGACAAATATCTAAGTACAAGATAAATATTCAATAGCTGGTTTCTTCCACACTGCCCTTGTGTAGGACAGGAATTGAAAAAGGGAGAGTTATATTGAAAAATTCAATGCCACCGCCGAGACATTAACCACGGATCTCCTGGTCTTTGTTCTGTTACTCTAACTGAGCTGCCATAGCAATATACCGATACAGCATTAAATTCCCCAGATGACTCCGTAAATCCCAAGGAGATCTCAAATTATATTTAGAAGACATACCCCAATGGCAACTTGCAAAGCTGTTGTAAGTGGACGAAGAACCGTGGTTAAATTTTTGGCCGTGATGTTGAATTTTTCCGACTGTTTCTACCCTTCTAACTCCTATCCTATACGCCGCTATGTGAAAGAAACGATTAAATGCAAATGTTTGACCTAATAATTGGTTAAACTATGAAGGCCGGGGCTTACACCGTAAATTATGCTTCACCCACGTATATTGTCTTTCATCTCTGATTGCGCCTTGCTGGCAGTAATGACAGAATATAATTTTATTCCAAATTCATTTTTGATAATGATGTTAATTTATTTTTATAATATTAAAGCCATATTTAATAAACAAATTCCAAAAGTTTAAAAATGCAAAAACAAACTCATTTATTCAATCAGATATGATACAAAACTTATATAACAAGCAGTAATGGAAGGGTTATGAAGGATTTCGGCCGAGATAGGACCAAATATGTGTGTACTGCAATAATTAGTAAGGAATGGTTTCAATGTTATGATCTTAATATTTTTAGCATTTTTTTATTATTTTGTGTATTTCCAGCCAAAATGTGTTGCCATGAATTAAATAAACTTATATTATTAAATGCAAATACTCTACTAGCTTTAAAATTAATAATTTTTTTTTTCCCCACCTCGTCCATTTCATTTTGGAGGTACGAATGGAAAAGTATTTTAGCATTGTGGGCAAAAACAGGCCTGGTAAGTTTGCTGAACCTGCGATAGGAAGAGATTAGCCGTGGATACACAAAAGCCATTCAGACTTTATGGCGTTAGGGGCAGCGCAGTGGAGTCCTTAGCTTTCAAATTGAACACACACACTCTCTCTCTCTCTTTCTCTCGGGCCCATATGATGGCAATCATATTCTCCACAGTTTTTCGAATAAAAAGTAGACTGCCAAGGAAACCCCAGCGTTATTCTCAAGACATTCACCATACCAGGTGGTCCAACAGCGTCGTAT
Source organism: Hymenopus coronatus (assembly GCA_030762935.1). Classification (NCBI taxonomy): domain Eukaryota; kingdom Metazoa; phylum Arthropoda; class Insecta; order Mantodea; family Hymenopodidae; genus Hymenopus; species Hymenopus coronatus. Next base: position 331,168,839 of record CM060900.1, read on the forward strand.
TTCAAGTGTGTAGATAACCCTTTGTGAGTTAAAAGGTTTTCAGTTTTCAACGGGGCAATTGGAACCAAAAACCACTCAGTGGCGGTTAGCAAATAGCGCAAATCACCTTCTTTGCACAGCTCTTGCATATCAGTGAAAACGGTGAATGAGGATCGCGCTCATCGAGAGTGCCTTCCCAAACCTTTACTAGAGTCCGTCATTACATAAGGACAACGTCAACAGACCGAAAACGTGGCTAACTTTTTTCCAATTCAGGTTCAGAGCCTTATTTATGAGAGAATAAATCCACCTATCAGTATCCACAATTGTAATTTTGAATACGTTGTTCTCACTTAACATTAGAGAATAGAGCCACTGAACGGTAAACATAAACAATAGGGCACCATAACAAGCACCATGCATTAGCGCACGTAGTGTTTCACGGTATTATTATTATTGTTTTTATTATCATTACTACTATTATTATTATTATTATTGTTATCATCATCATCATCATCATCATCATTACTGCATAGTACACACTAACAGAAAATCAAAACTTCAAAGCGTCAAAACGAAAAATGTTTAATTTAGTGTTTAATCAATTAATAATAATAATAATAATAATAATAATAATAATAATAATAATACTCTGAAACACTACGTACTCTCATGCATGGATTATGTTACGGTGTCTTATTGTTTTCTATGGATCTAGTCTCTAATGTTAAATAAAACCAATGTATACACAAATTCAACGCTAGCTATTCGTGTTTACTGTTAGGTTAATTTGTTCTCTCAAAAATAAATCTGAAGTGGAAAACAGTTAGCAAAGTTTGCGCTCTGTTTATATTGTTCTGATATACGATCACGGACTCTAGTACAAGTCTGGAAACTTATCTATCGTATAAATATATTCTCAAATCGGAAATTCTGCAATATTTGGATTTAGGACATTTGCTATCTCCTTGTTTTACCTAGCGTTCGAAAAATTCTAAAATTTCTGATTTTAAAAGTAGTATTTCCATCTTATACTGCCTAAAACTTCATACTACTTGAATATCTCCACATAACTTTTGCAAAAAGTAAAACGCTCCTTTTAACATTAATTAGTTTGTAAATGCTATTCACAAGAAGCGAAACACACTTTAATATATGTGAATACATATCCAGATTTACAGTCTTGAAAGTGTTTTAGATCTAGCAGACATTTATAGCTAATAGCGACAGTATTTAAGTGATCCTTACAATACATTTTATAGGTCACCTATGTAAAGCTTTGCAGATAGTCTCCCAAATAAGTACCAAATGAATGAATAAATAGTATTAGTTATTCTAATGTTCCTGTCACTTTTCTTCAAATTACTAAATTCAGAGCTTCTGAACACAATTTTAAAGAAGTATAACTATGCTAAGAGTAAACTAATATGTTAGATAAGAATACGTGTTCCCACTTTGAGATTTATTTATAGTACATTTGTTTTGGTATTTAACACTACGTGTTAAATTTCGCGACAAAAAATTTAAATAGCCTTATAAGGACAAGTTTTTAGAAACCCTTGTTGTTTTGACATTATCGTTACCTATTTATCTAAATGAAACTTAACAATAATAAAAAGGAATTCACACGGTATTCAGAGGAAAATATGATTTACGTTTGATTTTGCAACCAAAACCTCATATATTTAAAGTTCAATAGAATAGTTAGAGGCATTTAAAAAGATAAACATAGTTTAGAAAATAGCTGTATGAAACTTTTAAAGGGTGGTAAATACCGTTAAAGTAGATGATTTGCGTATTTAAGGAGGTTTGATTTAAGTACGAAATTTGTTACTTTTCCTTTTTCTTTTCTTTTGCATTAAAGTATTGCTTTTTCGTTGAAAATTGTTTTAACATTTTGGTTAGCTTACTATTTTTGCTAATTCTAAACCAATCTGTAGCAATCGTTTTAAAATTCATACAAAACATGTTTTGATAATGTTCAGTGAAATTAGGTAGGAATTTTCTGCCCTGAATTACAAAATCCCCCTCCCATCTCAAAGCTCAGTTGTAATAAATGTTTAACATTTCCTATGTGCCCATTTGAGATAGAACTGAATAGAGTTCTTTAAGATCCAAAAAGGTGTAAAACAATATGCTGCTACTAACTCATGTTTAACGAAACAGGATAACAATATGTAATGTGCACAGAAGAATCCATTATAAATCACCCAATTTTTAATGTTATGGAAAGCAGTTATAGCCTACCTTCCGTCCGAAAGAACGATGGTTTTCAGGGACGAAATAGTTATCAAATTTGGTGATATGGTTTTCAGTATTACCGTTCTCACCAAACGCACACATGCACAAAGTTTTTATGTATAACATTAGAATATATACATATATAATGCAATGCTACAAGGCTTAAACAATTTACTGTACTTTCAGAAGAGAATGAGTCAGTAGAAAACGACACTAGAGGAAAGGTTAGGTTAGTATCTTGCCTTGAAGCTTCTTTACTTTTCCTTATTAATGAATTATTTATTTTATTGGGAAAACATGTTCCATAGTTTTTGTAACCTAATAAAGGAAACATTAATAAAAATTAAATATTTACTCTTTAGCAACCGCTAAAATGGAATCCAAATAACGTTTAGAAGAGTGCTGTCGTTTCCACCGCGCCTATGCGTAGTCCGCACGCTGTCTATTATTCTGGGAGATTTTGCTTTCCACATCTCACACATTAGTTACTAGTGATAATAACATGCGCTATTGTAAGCACTAGCCTTTATAGGATCGGTGTTCACATGCGTTAAGACATTCATTCTTGCTATCTTAGGACGAAATTTTCATTGACACGCATAGTTTGCACTACGTAATGTTCACAATTTCTGTTTCATATTATCCTTAAATTTGCCTAAGTTGTGCTGTTCCTATCAACTTAATTTTTAGGGTTCCTAAAAATAGGAGTCACACGCAGCCATTTTTTTTAACAGCACCGAAGTCTGACAAGGACTTCGGCGATGTATCCCCGTTTAAATTTCCCTCCCTAAGTTTACTGTATGATTACTGGTTTTACACAAACATACAACACCCATGCCCAAGGTGGGACTCGAACCCACGATCCCTTGCCCACGAAGCACCATAGCGAGGCCAGGGGGGCCGGCTCAAATTCGGAGAATGAGTATGGGCTAGAGTATTTTAGAAATACGTGTCATCAAAAAATGTAATTTTGTCTTCCAAGGAATTTTAAGCAGCACGGGCTGTGGCAGATTTGGTAGACATATCTGTTCTCTCTTTATATGACATTTTTAAAAATGGTGCTAGAATATTTCTTCGGGTACCTATTGGAATTTACAGTATCGCTGAAAAATAAAGACCTTATTTTCCCTTTTGCTATTACAGAACACCATTCACCGATTGTTGCACAATATAACAGAAGCTCATCAATTGTATGAGGGTTCTCTGTGTTCCAATAACTATCGTTCTGTGAATTTACTTGATCATTTAATTGAAGCCGTATCCCATATAAAAATCTGATTGCTCCATTCACAAGAATTTCTCTATCTGTTCTGCAAACAAACAATTGTTACAAAAGAGTATGTTTTTATGCACATAATGGTAATCGAGGCAACCATTAGTAGAAATGGTAGTATTACTTAGCTCTTAGAAGTAAAAGGAAATAACAGAATACAGGAGGCTAAAGCCCCAATCAATGTTTTAAAAGATATCATTGAAATTCGGTTTCCTACCATGGCTAGGAGTAAAATAAAAGAGATATGAAACGGACAACGACTTCCATTTGAGAAATGTTGAGTATTTTAAAATTTAAGCAAACAATAGGGAATATCTCTGAAGTGGTTACTTTCACAAAAATGTATATAATATAAGTTGTGTGTCTTAGGAGGTGTACATTTTTTGTGTGGAAAGTTTTCCCACGGTTTACCAGTTATGCGAAAGTCAATCTGAATGAAGAGGACTTCAGGGGTATTGTCATGAAATTCAGGATATACATTTTATTTGGACAGTAAATATCTGTAATATATAGCATTTTAATGAATAGCAAAAGCAGTTTTTTACAAAATCAAAAATTTCGAAAAACGTTTTATGTAAAGAGTAGTTTGGAGTGGGGAAATTCTTGTTAAAATCTTCGTGTCGCATCCTTGGAAGATACTACGCTTAATACCAAGTTTTGTGGTTTAAGCGACTTCCACTTTTTGAGTTATGCTGTCCACAGACACACACAGAGAGTATTTTCTAAAAAGTTTTTTTCTGTTCGGAGATCCACAAAACATATATTTCCGGCAAAGTCTATGATGTTTGGGTGAAATACAATCCTGGTCTACCTAAGCGACTACGTTGTACATATATGCTGGTGAAAGAAAAGGTATTAAATGTGGTTCAATGGTAAAATCAAACATGTTGGTAAAATCCAATTATAGAATTTCATACGTTTTTTGTCGAGGTTTTTGTTCATGAACTATAATCACTCAGCAGAATTTCAATTATAAAGTTTAATAGCTGTAAGAAAAGAGATTTTTGAAACGAATAACAAAATTACTGTACAACATGGCCTAGAAGCTTAGCGTTCCAGTGATGCGCCAATTTCGTTCCTCCGTTAGAATATGCTGATTTCACGTCTTAGGTATAGCTTTTAACGATCACAAATAACCAGGAAATTCGTACTGAAATTGTCATCTACCTACATCATTAGATTTTTGCGTATGTATCGTGCATAAAAATTCTTCGTTCAAGTGTGAATTTTTAAGTAGGCATTTCAGTATACTAATAACAAGACAATAATGTTCTAAAATAAACCCCTCAACATAGATATTGTGAATATATTTTCACCTCTATAATACCAATTGTATATATCTTCTTTACTACAGGAACACAAAGCAACGACTGAAACACAGTAGATAAAGATGACCTTGAATGGTCATTCTCCGCTAATTGCGCAGCCTAAGGGATCACTGCAAGACAGCGCGTTACGCATATAAGTAGTGGTTTGTTGCCTTATCATAACCGATGGCTCTGTATAAGTAAACTGTTCACTCGATACCTTTTTGTCATTGTTTATAATTGAGAAACTGTTTCTTGCTTTATACTCTGGATAGTAGTTATGAAATGTGCGTATCTATAATAAAGTTATAAAGCTTGGACGTTTGTATTCATCACAGATATCGTGGATAAATGTTCACCTTTAAAAGACACAATGCACAGGCTTTCTTTATAACAGGAACTGAAACACGGTGGATAAAGGTGACTTTGAATGGTCATTCTCCGCTAATTGCGCAGCGGAAATTACCGCGATCACTGCAAGACAGCACGCTACGCATGTAAGTAGGTGGTTTGTTGCCTTATCATAACTGATGGTATTATATAAATAAACTGTTCACTCGTTACCTTTTTGTCACTGTTTGTAATTGAAAAACTGTTTCTTGTTTTATACTCTGGATAATAGTTTTGAAATGTGTGTATCTATAATAAAGTTATAAAGCTTGGAGATTTGTATTCATTTGTACCAGAGAAATGTCAATAAATGTTAATGACTCAATCTACATTGAAACACCATATTCATTTTGTCGCACAAGTACTATAAAATACATTCTTATTTCAAGTCATAAACTACTAAAACTTTAAAGAGGATCTACAAATACTTTGTTGAGAAGTTCAAGGCGTAGAAAGTAGTTGCTCTGCTTCACAGAGAATGCGTGAACAACAAATGATGATTAGTTGTATTCCGTTGGCAATGTGTGTAAAAATAAACATCTTATTCCAAGCAATACACTAGAGGGACGTGATGCAACACCTAAAGCAATTAGACGACAGAGCTTCAAAGCCACAATCGATTATGTGTGGAACGGTACAAATAATAGGTTAGATGTATTTCTTAAAGCAATTTAACAAATACTGCAAATGACCGTTTGTCTGTTTGCTCTTTGTTTGTGTGTATGTGAACTGGAACAGGCTCAAAACTTCTGAATAACCTTTATTTCAATTTTGATGATTTACACCAAAGTTTCTATGGATGCCAAAACACTCTAGTCCCTGTGTAATGCAATTTAAATGTGTAACTTTTATGTTTATATTGTAATCAGGTTCGTTACCAGTGACACCGGAATTATATCGGTAAGTTAATAATTGTTTTGAGAAGAAATAATGGAGAAATACAGAGACAATGGCGATTAATAATTTCATATATTAAAGTCCACGAATAACGCTAATTTGCATAACTCTTAATTCTGTTGTAAGAGGTCATTAGCGAGGCATAATATTAAAAGCGCACAAGTCATCCTCCGCCAGGTTTGAACCTGCGACCTTGTGTAACCATTACACCACGGAGTGCAATATATATATATATATATATATATATATATATATATATATGTGTGTGTGTGTGTGTGTGTGTGTGAGAGAGAGAGACAATTTAACAAGGGGAAAGCATATATTAGGATTGAGCAAATGGAATAAAAAGCTGTCACAGATGATAATAAAAAGGGTAAGATTTGGCAACGTGAAACATGGAACCCAGTATTAGGCGAGAGGTGCGTTAATAAAACAACATGTATTTCGAAAGTTTGGTTATACTCGTTACTCTCTTGTACATCTCGCGCTTCAGTTGCTCTAGCTTCAGTGGTCGTAGTAAGACTCGTCGCCCGTTTAGTAGTGTTCGGTAAGTGATTCATCGTATACCACTTTAGCGAGTCACGGTAACTCAACTCATTACTTTACCACGGAAACAATTTTTGAATACAACGTAAGGTTCTCGAAGAGAAATTTGATAAAAAATTGTGAAAATTTAAAAACAAATATTTTTCTCATAATGAAATATTATGAATTCTAATATTTAAGAAAATAATATACTTTAATTACATATTAAATGAATCTATAAATTGGTACGCGCATACTTATTAATAGGCATCCTAACTTAACACTTTGAATTCTCGAAAACTTTTTGAATCATTTTTCGGTAGTCAAAATGCTCTACATGATGCAACTTTTTACTAATTTGTTTCAAAACTGGTATACTGCCTCTCGATATAACATAAAATAAAATGGTGTTATATTTTTTTTGAAATAATGCTGCAATTTTGAGAAATAAATTATTAAAATTTAAATAGTCAAGAGTTTTTAAGAGTACAAAAAATATCAATTTTCTACCATAGTTAAGTTTAATATTTAATAATATGAAATGATAAACCTATTTCTATACTCATGAACTGCAAACTTGAATTTTTATGCAAATATTTTTCTGTATGAAAATAATGAATTTCGACAATGAAAAATTATTACTGAAATAAGCATAAAAGTTCGAATTTTAGTATATGGCAAGATATCACCATTATTGTGTATAATAACACGTATAAATTTCAATAACTTCACTTAAATGCTGTAGATTTTCTCTATATGTCGCATATTTGATAGGACTCAGTTATAATGCATTTTGCTTGGATTCAGGAACAGTTTAATGACTATTCATCTTAAAACAATACAAAACTCGTTCCAAAGAGACCAGCCTCTATTAAGGAGTGTCATATATTTTAATGTTGTCTATTCTCGCCAGCCCTATGCATATCTGATAGAGAAAGATCTCAGAGTATACCACTAGTGCAGTTAGCAGGCAGCAGAACAATTTTTACCAAAATTACCCCCAACTTCGAAATGGAGATGACCACAGTGTGAAGGTGCCACACGTGGAGCCAAAGGCAGGACAAACAGCACGAAAAGGAAGGAGCCAATCCAGAACTATGGTAGCTAAAACTACGCAGTACACGACAAGCAAGGGAGATGAAAGTAGACATCTTTATACAGGTGTATCAGTTAACCAGTCTAAAAGCATTTGTTTTTGTGGTTGCTTAGGTAGATATGGCTAAGCAATGCGAAAGTGTTAGGAGACAAGAATTCTGTAGAAATTAAGTTCAGGAGGGATAAAGTAGTTTTAGTAAAGTCATTTTACAGAGTGGAGTAATAGAAACAGGCAAAATGGTCAAAATGTGCAGAATAACTCGGATAGGTAACAGGAGATACAAAGTCAGATAAAAAAGTATAATTCTCAGGAATGGGGGTAAGCCGTTTAAGGGCCTAAAAAAGGGATAAAAAGCCTAAGGGAGGAAAATCAGAAAGGAATAGACCAGCTAGGAAAAGAATTAAAAAGGACACCCTGGCAATAAAATAGGAATTAAAAAGAGGCAACAGGAACTAGAAAATAATTAGGCATTAAAACAGAATGGAAGAAATAAGAGGGGAAATAAATAATCAGAGATTGGAATCCAACAAAATACAGAACAGGTTAGGAAAACATATAAAATGTTATGAAATGAATTAGGTAGGTTGGTGAAAAATCAGATATATAGTGTAGAAAATTGAGAGAGGAAGTAGTCAGGAAAGTATAAACTGAAAGGAAAACAGCAAATAAGGTAACGAAACAGGCAGGTCAAATAAATAGAAAAGAGTTATAAGAAAGTAGAATTAGGCATAAAAAACCGAAAGGGGAGGTAGGAGACATGCTAGAAGTTTAGAAGAACACACATATTAGATTAAATGTGTAGCAATAGATACAACAGAATTAAAAGGTGAATTAGAAGATTTAAGAATAGGTGTAAAAGTAGACTGTTCCAGTTGTAATATAAGTGAACCAATATCATGAGGCGAAGTAATGCACAATATATCAGCTGACATCTCTTTGTTGAATATGGGTGCCAGCATCTCAAATAATGAACCTAGAAATTTTAATCTACAGAGAAATGCAGATCAAAACCACATGAACTGGACTGACCATCCTCAAATGAAATTTCATTCCTAAATTTAAGAATGAGTCAAACGATCCAAAATGCTAAAGGAATAGTGTTACCAGACCTCTTTATATAATAGCTGATGTCAAAATTGTCTTTATTCCAATGCTACAGAGCAACTTTATCTCTCGTCGTTTCGACGCTCGTACACAGTTGACGACTGCTTCCTCACTCTAATCCAACTGAACGCTTAGAACTCGCTGTCACAACTGAATCTATAGGCCTAGTTGGCCTCCGTTTTATACTCCTGATTGCGCAGAAAGAAATTTCCAGAAGCAGAGGTATGGTTGAACGTGTTCATTATAAGCAGGTGTGACAACGCAGAGCTGTTATATACTGCGCCCGCTCACACTATGGCTATATTTGGAAAATGTTTTAGCAAAATGCAGAAATTTGGCTGGACATAACGAAAGATGACAATGACTCAAGTACATTAGAATGAGTGGATATTGGGGAGGGGACCATTTTTATAGTTTTTACTACATAGGTGCAGCAGGTGATGACATTGATGATACATAGAAAGATGATGGGGCACCGGTGGAATGCAATAGCGGGGGAAACAGGATATCCGGAGAATATCCGCCCCTGCGCTGCTTTGTGCACTACAAATCCCACATGCGGTCGCCTGGGAGTGAACTCAGGCCGCCTTTTACTGGGGGTGGACAAATAGAGAAGTTAAAGTTGAGTAAATATAACCAGAAAAAATGACAATTTTATGAGAATGACAAGAAGAAAAAAGAGAATGTTACATCCTACAATCAGAGATAAAGATATGAATATTGTGAAATGCTCCTCGTACCATTCAGCACCATTTTGTCTTACTAAAGCAAATATGAAATGATATAATTATTGTTGTCTCTTGAAAGTAATCACCAGAGAGCAACTTGGGGAAAAAATGAAAAAAGTTCACATTTCTTCGGGAGAGAGAAATAGTTAGCAGGATTAAATAAGTAATATATATGCAAATCTAGTACTTTGATCAGAAGCAGCACATTGGGGAAATGTAAATAGAAATCAGTTTGATAGCAATAACTGAAATAAAACAGGAGGCAACAGAATCAGGCATATGCAAGTGAATTGCATAATTATATGAAGATTTAAGAGGCTTAGAGCGGAAAATACTCAATTCTGAAGAAGCCAGAATTCATTTATTGACATGTATGTCTTAAAGTTTGAAATTCCAAACTACCAATGCTAATTTTTTTGAAATGTATGCCTCAGATGCCAATATACGAGTAATTCAAATAAGTTACAGTGAAAATTTCATTCATTTTACTCTAATGGTTTGAAGGTTATAGTGAAATATGTTTATGCTTTTGTTACTTCTTTAAAAAAGTCCCTTACGACAAAAAACGGTGTAATATTTTAACCTTAGGTTCACAATACATATAATTTTTTAAATTGTCCTAGGTTTTTCTGTGTCTCCCTTGGTTTAGGCTCCAACAGCTTTTAAAGTTATGAATGTGCTTCTGTGTCATAAAATATATAAAATGTGCTTAATTACATCTGATTGTAAAACCTAGGGCCATTCTTATTTACAGTACCTCTGTGAACATGTAAAGAAAAAAACTGCTCCGCAAGGAGCACTTTGCAGGAAGAAAAATAATGAAAATATCAATGACGAGAAAACATGAAAAGATTTGAATACATCGCTTACATTAAAATCCACCAGGTTAGTTGGTTGGACTCCCAGATTTCCTTTTCCTCCCCTCTGCTGCTCCTTTTCTGTTCCTTTCTTCTTGCACTGCTGCTTTTATTCTGTACAAAATAGTTTTTACTTTGCATAATGGGAACGACATCTCGTCGAAATGAAGTTTTTCTTGCCAACTCTAGGACAGTTTCACCTCTAATGCCTTGCTGTAGCATCAGTTAAGGTTTTAAAAATGGCGCCTGGTGGCCAGTTATACCGTTTTATATTCAGGAATGTTTAAATTATTTTTGGAGTTAAAAACAGCCGATTTTTTGTGATTTTTCATGAAATTTCAGTCTTACATACCCGTAATGAGCAATTATAGTTTTAGATGGAGATCACCCAGAACAAGTGATGGAAATATAAACGGGAGAAATTCACCAACGAGAGAGAGAGAGTGAAAGCAATAGAACTCACAAGTCAGATTGTTAGCAAGAGCCAAAATCTGAATTTAGAATCGTAAATAGCAGCAATTCTACATTTCAATCACAAAGACTGGTTTATATATTGTACTGAAGTAAACACGAAATTAACAATATTATAAATGCTAAAATAGGACTTTCACATATAAAACTTATGCCAGGAAAGGAACCAAAAATAAAATATTCAGAAAGGTAGTACATATGACTGTATGAATCAACGTCAGTTATATGAGGAGGGAAGGGCTAAAACGGATTATGAAAAAATCAAGACAAAGACAGGGAAATAAAATCAAAGAGCAAATAAAAAAAAAAATAAAAAAAAAAATAAAAAACATACAGGGAACTTGGAGTAAGTGATTTAGTTCTCCTTAAAGGTAACAGTTTGTGAAGTTTGTGAAAGAGTAGAAATATAAGGATGGAACTAGATCATGCAGTCATTTTTTAAACCTGAAAAATATATTCTCGAATTATAAGATGTAATTAATCAAGGAGCAGGTGGCAAAAGCAGTTCGAATAGGACACAGATAGATTTTTTGGTGGTCTTGGGTGCAATGTTGTTTATAAATGACTGTGACAAATAATCAGTACGTAAAGGATACGGTTCTGAAAATGTTGCATATAGCATAAGTTCAGAAAATGGAAGAAATTTATGTTAATCTTAAGCAGAAAACAGTGAAATGAAATGCAGAAAACAGTGAAATGAAATGCAGTGAACTTTATGAAATTAGAATCAATACATCGACCAAAAGCTAAAAAGTACAACAAACTGAAAAACCAAACCCAAGGAAAGCATACTCTTTAAAGTATATATAAATTCTGAAAAGCATAGAAATTATTTTTATACCACAGTAAGCTTAGTATCAGAAATATTGCGTTTATGGGTAAGAATTATTATTCGTTTTTATGAAAGATTTTATATAAACGTAATTTTTACCAAGCAAATAAGGTGTAAACCCCTTATCTAACAAGGTAAATGGTTGTCGAAAGCGAAACAAATAGGTGACATAAAGTTAGGAATTAATAGAGCAAACCTACAGATTTATTTATGGTGCTCCTTAATTCTTCTGGTTCTCAGAGTCCCATTTTATACGGGGCGTGAAAAACCGTTTTAATTTTTCTTAGAGGTCTCTTTTCAGACTTCTGGTCTTTTACAAGCCGTAAATATAGAAAAAAAATCACCGGATTTACTTCTTTTCAGTAAGAAGCCTTGCTAACGATTTTAGGCCCGAAAAACTCCATCGCGCTCCGTCGGGTTTGAACCCATGACCCTAGTAGCCCTGGTAACATGCAAGATCACCCTATACCACTGAGAATGACAGGGCAAACATATACATGCCTTTATTATTGAGATAATTAAAACTATAGGACGCAAAAAAGAAAGAAATAAATAAAAAAAGGGTTTGGCTATAACTCAAAGTGCATATTTAATAAGATGTAGCTATAATTCATCGTACATAGACTCACAAATAGTATAATGATTACTCGTCGAAAAACAATCGAAAACTCGTTCCAAACAGCTCGGTTATTTGCCTCCATTAAATATTCTCATAAATTTTACAGGTGTTGTCCATTCCCACCATACCCTGAGACAGAAAGATCTCAAAGCTTACTGGAGCACCTAGCACTCAGCAGAACAACTGTTACATTAGGTATGCTAAATAGCTGTATAAAGGAAATATCTGATACAACGTGAGTGAACCAATACCTCATATTAACAACCGAGAAGATTATTTTCTGGAAGGTTGCAGACTATGTGTATTTTCCAAAGAGGTTAATCTGGAGGCCTAGAAATGCATAGTCTTCCCATTTTCCAGATTTGGATGAAAATACAAATGAAAAAAAAAAAAAGATGTTGTCCGAGGAGCACATCAGTGCTGCCGATGTGTCGGAATTTCGTCCCGTAGGAGTTATTTCACAACCCAGTAAATCTACTAATTTTTGTTGGTCACTTTTAGGCATACTTAAAAACCACCGGACTGAGCAGAATCTACAATTCCGACCGATGATTGTCCCAGCCCAAAGTGTTGGGCTATGCAGCTATTGTGATGTTAAGTAAGTCAGACATCGTGCCAATGTTTCATACACTTTTGTGTGAATATCATGGGATTTTCATTCGTTATTAAGAATAGTCGGGGCTATGCAAAACTGCAATCATATGCGTAATGCGAAAAGATACAGCATAAAATCATCTAGATGACGGTAAAATAATTGCTTGGAGTTGAACAATAATAGTGGGTCATTCCAGTTTAAACACTATTCATGCAACGTTAGGCAAGCGAGCCAGTTCACAATAAGGGACAAAAATACATAACTACACTAATATTATAAAGATAACATAATTATGTGTATGCGCAAGATAATCTCAGAAGCAACTTAACCGATTTTGATAATTACTTAACATTGGAATTCACCGTTCTTTCAAACGTATAAAGGAAATAAAAAACTATTTCAACAATGTTAAAACTGAGTTTAGGTGGTTTTCGTAATTATGTCGTACATTTTCAATTCAGCAATATAAATGTCACTTGAATTTATCATTTTAGTTCGAAAACGGTAGATTTTTAATGGATTCTAGTCGAAGAGAGTAAATGAGCACATTTAAACCATTTTAAAATGCGCTTATTGGAGCTGTGCTGGAGTTCCATAGCGTGTTACAATACTAAAATTACGCGAACTGTCTTATTAACGGCTACTGTTGGTATATGGTTTTGACACAGTTCGGTGCTCTTGAGTTTTAGAATCTGGCAAATTATCAACTGTTCTTACTTTTAGCTAATATAACGTAAATCAACATGCTTTGTCTTATAATAATAATAATAATAATAGTAATAATAATAATAATAATAATATCAACAACAATAACCTGCCGCTACACCCTAACATGCCTGGGGCTACCAATCCGACTGTTGGCCTGACGATTACTTACGCACAGCAGAGGTGGGCAAGATACGGGGAAGTGATGTGGTCAGCATTACACTTCCCCCATCTCATCACGATGCTGAGTGGACATCGGTTCTATACCCACAACCTCATGGGTGTGATCGATCCAGGCTGCATTTCATGGCCGGTAACCAATGCACCACGCTCTAGCCCATTGCGCTATGGCGCAGGACACTTTGTCCAATACAGACAGAATAATGTTTTTTTCTCTATACAGACTATAAGAGCAAACGAGAATAACAAAACACAAGCTCTAATACATTTTCAATCCATTATGCATACATCTGTGGTATATGAGACATTTCGTTAAAAATTCTACAGTAATACTATACCAAGTGTCCCAACTGCCCCGATTTGACGTGTTCAGATATCTCTTGCGTTTAAAGAGTTGTAGAATTCAACGGGGCTGTTTCATGTTAAAACCTGCCAGTGCAGAATTAGCTCTGTTGAATTCTACAACAAACTCTTGAAATACGGGACACTTGGGCCAGCTGGTAGGAATAAAATTGTAAGTATCATAGGCTGTTAGAGAACTTCCATAAAGGTAATTTGTTCTTATTTTCAATCATAATAATAATAATGTGACGGAATGTTTAAACCCACTCTCAGATTAGGTTAGATAGCGGGGGAGTTTTTTGTTTTTTTTTTGAGTGTAATGGCCTCCCATAGGTCAGCGTAAACAGCTTATTGTGCAACCACATTGGAAAGTGTTACAAGGGCCTACCACCAGTTTTCTGGCTTGTCTTTGTCTAAGACTAGGTTTGCTACACTTTTGGCGTCTTTCCCTAATCCAAGATTTTACGAAGGATTTGGCAGTACATGCAATGATACAGCCAGGGGTCTAGGGCCAACATAAGGTGTTTCAGAACCCTTTTAGCCAACTAGCCAGCTTTTTCACTTCCCGAGTCTGTTGTGAGATATCAGAGCAATTAAGGCATTTAAGCATTCCCCACCGGGTTTTACTTTAAGCGGCCATTCATTAATGAATTCTCAACGCATTACGCAAAAATCTGCAATGTATGCCCCATCTGGCTAAAAGTTGTATAATTATAATGTATGCGCTGGATATATCAAGTTGCTTTTTAACTTCAAAAAGCTACCTAAAAAAATCAAATCAAATCTGTATATTAAACCTGATAAATAATTACTTAAAGCAGGGTAAAATATCCCCAAACTTTATACATATATTACTAGTTATACAATTTACAAACTTAATCATAATTTACTACAAGGTATATATTTAAATAAAATAGTGCCACGTTTTCAAAACTACTATTCACCCTTTTCCAGCTTATTATAAGAAAACCTAAGGCCATTCAGAAAAAAAGATGTAACTCATCTTCAGAAACAAGCGAATAATAAGCAGCAAAGTAACCCTGCTCTCGTGTTCAGTCACATACATACATAAATACATACATACATACATACATACATACATACATACATACATACATACATACATACATACATACATACATACATACATACATACATACATACATACATACATACATACATACATACATACATACATACATACATACATACATACATACATACATACATACATACATACATACATACATACATACATACATACATACATACATACATACATACATACATACATACATACATACATACATACATACATACATACATACATACATACATACATACATACATACATACATACATACATACATACATACATACATACATACATACATACATACATACATACATACATACATACATACATACATACATACATACATACATACATACATACATACATACATACATACATACATACATACATACATACATACATACATACATACATACATACATACATACATACATACATACATACATACATACATACATACATACATACATACATACATACATACATACATACATACATACATACATACATACATACATACATACATACATACATACATACATACATACATACATACATACATACATACATACATACATACATACATACATACATACATACATACATACATACATACATACATACATACATACATACATACATACATACATACATACATACATACATACATACATACATACATACATACATACATACATACATACATACATACATACATACATACATACATACATACATACATACATACATACATACATACATACATACATACATACATACATACATACATACATACATACATACATACATACATACATACATACATACATACATACATACATACATACATACATACATACATACATACATACATACATACATACATACATACATACATACATACATACATACATACATACATACATACATACATACATACATACATACATACATACATACATACATACATACATACATACATACATACATACATACATACATACATACATACATACATTGCGGACATAACTTCTTAGTACTTAGCTTTAGGTACGAATGAATATTTGAAGTTACCTATAACTTTCAAAACCCAGCCGTACCCTTATTTTCAAACCCTTACTCACACAATGCCGTGTAGTACACCCAATATAGAATAATCCTTGGTGAAGCTCAATTATCTCTCAATCACAAATCAATGGAATAACACAAACAAAATTATCGTCGTGACATGACTTGCAGTGCGTTCTGTGACTTTAATGTTGACTTTTTAGACTCGAACAATATGTACAATTTAACTCCACGTTTACATACACTTTCTATGAGAGGAAAATATTAATAGAAGTATAGATAAAAACCTGATTGAAATCTTATCAATAATTTAAAAGGAACATCAGGATGAACAAATATTTGCATGAAGTTACAAACCTTAAAAATGTATAACAAATACGTGTTGCTACTTAATAAATCACACTTAACTGACTGCATGTTCACCAGACCTTTAAGGCCTGTACGTCTCATTCACTTTATATTTGTTTGCAATTTATAGTACTGTGTTTATTTACCTGCAGAAATCCTTGCAAATCCATATATACATTTAATAGATTTAATTATTTCTAGTACTGGCATCATGGCAATTTTATTCTCCTCTCTAATAATCCTCTCCAGAATAAGGGACACTGGGAGTGAAACTTCAAATTTCTATATTTCTAAAAAGAGTTTTTCTGTAAATGTTACTATAATTGCATTGCTTTTATGTTAATATGAATACCAAATTTCATTTATATTGAATAAATATTTTCCAACACATAAATTATTCCATAAATGTTATTGTGGAAATAGTATTTTGCGTAATCAAACTGTTCCACGCACCTCAAAATTTGGAAAAAAAAAAATTGGCTGGCATTATTTAAAAACAATCTCTAAAAATTAATCGTTTTTAATAATGTTTTTAAAAAGTTTCGGTTGGAGATATTTTTATATATAAAATATTATAATAGATACTTCTACACATTCTGGGAAATGTTATTTGTATTTAAACAAAAACTGAGAGGCGTGCAACAGTTTGAGCATGTGAAAATATAGGTTTGACAAAAATGCTATTTTATAGAATAATATTCTAGGAAAAAGATGCATTGTACGAACTTTAAATGACTGTAGAGAGCCTTAATCAAGAGGGAGGCAGCTCAACGTTATTTCTCTATGGATGGATAAAGGTTCCAATACTGTTTACTATAAAAAACTGTTTTCGATTTTTTGACGCGTGTATACAATATTTCACTCCCAGAGTCCCATAAATGCCTCTTTGTAAAAGTACTATTTAGCAGAAGTTTTGAAACTTTGAAATTGCCATTTTATTCGTCTCTTAAAATTAGTGGGAAAATTCATTAAGTATTTTAATAGATGCATAATGCACCCTCAGATGATCTGTATTGGCAAATGGATGTTTCACTTTAGTCTAGTGCTTATGTTAGATTTGTTGTGCCTCCATTACACATGAATAATTTTATTATGGGGAACATATAATAGCAAGGTAGACTTAAAATCTTCACTCGTATTACAAATGTATTTTCTGGGTATTTCAAATGATTCGTTTAACATAACTCGCATAGGGAAAACAGTTTTGATTTATACTGAATTACCCTGCAGTAATATCCCATACACCCAAACTATACATAATATACTAATTTGAAGGTATCGATTGAGCTAAGGTTTAATAATGTTGGCTGTTATAATGTATTTTACTTAACAAAACGACAGCTAATAAACACGAAATGCCACAAGTGATTGCTGGTAATATTTAATGTTATATTGGCACACATTCGGTTGTGATTTCATGTGTAACTTTTATGCGTGTAAGATATTTATCTTCTATCCCTAGTTTTAAAAATAAATATTCCTTTGTTAGATTAACGCCTCCACAACGAATATTCCCGGGCTCAAATTTAACCCTGATTAACTTTGGCCATCAACTCTTTAATACAATTGAATTTAAACTTGCTGCGATTTGGAGTGAAATCGCTACTCAACGTTGAGAAGAAGCGAAAGGGAACATAGATGCCATCTGTGTGCGGTACTGGAGACTAAATTGAACTTCTCTGGCGCGATATGGGTGTGGCAGGAATTCGATATTCATCCCGAGGAACCCAGAACTGTCCGTAACATATTGCATACTTTAATGAATGGTGCCGTCAGCAGGTTTGCCTCGGATATAAAGGTTGATTATTTTCTAACTAAGCCGATATTCAAATTGCGTCCAGAAAGCGCTTCTGGTTAGCTCACGGTTCAGTAATCACAGGAGTGTAATTGCCGTTGTCGATGTTGCTTTGCCCCTTTAGTAACGCTCAGTAGTTTCGAAGTACTTGGTTCGATAGCTACTGCTTGTGATATATTTTAGATATTTTGTTACACACTTTTGAAAACCGTTGTAATTTAATGTTTTTAGCAAACTTTCGCTCGACCGTTAACCTCCCTGTTAAACCTAACCTGCTAACCTAAAAATAAACAGATATTGCGAAACCCAAAATGTTAGTATATATATGCAGATTTTGTACAAATATTTACATATTATTTAGAATACCGAAAATGTATGAATGTTTTAGTCCATATAAATCTGAGTGACTAGAATCATTTACCACAATAATTACATCAAAATAAATAAAAACAGCGCCGAATTTACAGTTACAGGGATGTAGCTGTGTTTTGAAATACAAAAGCGGGACGGAAACGGCATCCTACCTAATAAATTATAATTATTTAAAAAAAAAAAAAACTTAGATACCAAGGAACTCACTCGTTTTTTAATAATGTTGTCCACAAGCACACACACATACACACATGGGCCTTTTTCTAAAAGTACCTTTTTTCAGGAGAGCCCAAAAAAACATATCCTTCCAGTGAAATCTCGGTATCGAAATCTGGGTGGAATACCATACTTTCTCTGTCTACTATGTACATTGTAAATGTATGCCATAGAAAGTAAAACGGCAGAGTCGCACATTTACTTATATTATTTTCTGTATCCGTAGTACACACATAGTAATTAGGGAAGATATTGCATTCTATCCAAAAATTAGATATCGGGATTTCACCGCAAAGATATGTTTTGAGCTCACCTGAATAAAAAAAAGCATTTTTAGAAAATGGTTTTCTATGTGTGCCTATGTGTGTCTGTGGACGGCACAACTCATAAGCGAAGTAACCGTTAAATACCAAATTTGATACTTAAGTTTAGTATGTTCCAAAGATGCGACACAAAGATTTTCAAGGAAGTCGCCCTACCCCAAACTACTCCTTACATGGGAATTGTTTCAAATTATTATAATGGCTACTACAGATTTAATATACACACTGTATATTAAAGATGTTTACATGACAAATAAAATGCATATCTTCAATTTGGATTAATTTGCATAATTGGTAAACCCTAAGATGTAGACAAAACGTACTACACAACACCTATGGATTAAAGTTAAAACAATTTATGTTATGTAGTTTTTGTTTTACCTAGCCCGTATGAACAAACGATGTAATTAGTACCTAGAGAAGCTATTGTATTCCACTCAAAAATTCGATGTTGAAATTTTGCCGGAAAATATGTTTTGGAGTCCCCTTAGTCCAAGAAAAGCATTGCGTATTTGGGCAGCATAGCTCAAAAACGAAAAGACCGTTAAATGCCAAACATGGTATTTGTGTTTAGTATCTTCCAAGGATGCGACACGAAGATTTTGTAGAAAATCACCCCACCACAAACTACCCTTTAAATGGACAGTATTTGGAAAATGGTTTTCTCAAAAATGGCTGTAATGATTTTAATTCAAATGTCGTAAATTAGGCATATTTACATAAAAATAATAGCTGCATTTTGAATTTTCTGTGAATAGCCTCCGAAGAACATTTTATTCGAGTGAGTTTAGCAAAATTATTCAGAAATTTTAAACCATAAGAGATAGAAAAGCTTACATCACAAAAAATATAGATCTCGTTAGAACACACAATTTATGTTATGTTTTTCTTATATATTTGACCACTTTTCGAAATATTTGTTCTTACCTATGTGTTTCAATTTTATGCTACACAAATTTTCTCAAACTGGACCATGCAAAGCAAACCTCAATTGTTTCACATAGCGACGAGCTATTAAAGGATTTGATTATCGCTTTAGCCTAATGTATTCCCTTATTCATCTTCTACTTACCAGAGAGCATTTAATAACACCAATTCTACCATTGTTTATCTCGATTTGCATGACGTAGATAACAGAATAATCTTTAGTAAGCATAGTTTGTATATGGAACAACTAGAGAAAGTTACGTGAATGTAACACATCAGAATTTTTTTGTCGAGTTAACCGTTTCCGAGATATTTCTTGTTATTGAATTCAATTTTAAGTTATTTTAAAATTTCTCAAACGGGAGGTCAACTATTGTTTCATCTTTCTTTTGTTTTACTCCTGGTTGTACAAAGTAAACGAAATTTCAGTTGTTTTACAAACAACCGGTTTTTAAAAATATTTGCCTAATGCTCTGGCCTAATGTATTGCCTAATTTTCCTCCTACTTAGACATGTCTCTCTTTATTTTTTACACTTTGCAATTTTAACACCTGAGATTTTTCACACCAAAAATTTTAATGAATTCATTGTATGCTGACATAGTGTTTATTTACTCTCTGAAAGCCGTAGTAGATGTTCAATTTAAGCATAATTGGTAACACCCACGGACTTGTTTTTCTCTGGCCCCCAGATTATACAAGGTGATTCACCTGGCCCTTATTCTCTGGTTTTATGCAATCCGCAGATTACAGTCTAAGCAGAAAACATCATTCCCGACACACTAACACTATAAACTTTGGGACTGCAAGTTACAGCTAAACAGTAGCGTAATTGATTAATGCGGTGAGTTAGCATGAATTACAAAATGCTGGATTCAGGTTCGAATTTTACCAAAACTTTGACAGATTTTTCCCCCGCTTTCCTTCTTCCTGATTTTGACACAAAGCTAGATGGGATATCGGAACATTTTTTAACTTGCTTGTTTGTTTCTGTTTTGTTGTTCTCTTTATTTATGTTTATTCTAGCTTTATCAGTCCAGTTACAGGAAATTTAAATGAAAATCAACATTCTTAAGCACACTCATTTAGTTTCCTCTAAATATGCAGGCATTATTACAATGTTTTAAAACTAACATACGTATTTCAGATAATACCACAGAACCAGACCCATTTTCAGGGTATCTCTAAAACGAAAAACACACAAAACACCTAGGCTGACAATCACAAACTGCGCCAAATGCACAGGTATTCACCAATATTTTTCAGTTGAAAAGAAAATTAGGTTTAATCCTCATAACTTATACTTTTCAATATTCATACCTACATATTTACTTCGTGCATTTGTGTCCAATGGCTAAAGTGTCTTCCGGTAGTATTCGCTAACCCACTGACTAACATTTTCTAACTACGAAGAACAATCGATAACATGTTAGGTGTTCCAGCATTTTGATATCATTTTTATTAACTTTATACGTTTTGTAAATTTCCTTTATTATTTAAAGTCTTAGTGAAGTTCCTTTTTCAAACTAATTACAAAGAAAATTATGGATAGAAGACTGAAAAATACGTAAAATGAACTGTCGTTTGTTCTCCATACGCAGACCTTTGCATTTACTCCGAAAATTATTAGAGTGATAAACAGTGAATTAACCTTACACCTCGATGGATAATACATATAAAAGAAAAAAAGTGCTCGCAGACTGTGGGGACTCGAACAGTTGATACTCTGGAGGTAATGAGGGAACATGAAATTACCCAATTAAGTTATATCTTATTACAGCTTTGTTAAAACTTGTAGGTGTAGAATCACACATGTCTCCCTCTCCGCCTCTGATCTCTTTATAACTGTTGTGGATTCCTTTTTGTAATTTAAGACGTTCATTTAGCCTTCATTCATTATATTTTAAGTTGTAGAACGAATGACAGCGATTCTATTGATATAACATGTATTTTTTATTTATTGAAACATTAACAATAACAACTCCCCAAAGACAGAGTAAAGCAGACAAATTATAAATTATCTAAAAAAAACGAAAAAAAAAACAACAACAAAAAACTTGAAACTCTTCTATAAAGATAATGAAATATGGAACGTTTTCATTGTATAGCAATAGAAAAGGAAACTAAAAGCAGCAAAGGATTATTAAACATAAATAATATAAAATTAACATACTATAAATAATTTATATCAAAGAAATATGGACCGTGGAAATACTAAAAATGGTTATTATACAAATGATTTTAAGAAGAGAAAGTGAACCTCTTATTGCAGATATGGTAATTTCTTTTATTTTTCCCTTCTTCAGTCCAAACTTCTTCCAGGAGTTTTTAAGCGCGCGTTTTTGGAATGGACACAACTATTGCTGCTAAGATCTTTTTCCGATAAAGAGCAGGCTAGATTTGCATGGTTACCAAATGGCCGACAAGCGCGGTAATTTTGACCTTATTACCTTCAGTAAAGTGTTGCCAATCTCCAAAAATAATAAGGAACAGGTGACCCACCTTGTATACTGGCTAAAAACTGCAAGTGAACTGCTCTTTGTCGCTAAAAAAGCCTATATTTCAGGCCGAAAATTACTTTCGTGGAGTGTGGCTAGGCGCGCTGGCACCTTCCATCTCGTCTGTGGCTTTTTTTTTTTTTTTTTTTTTTTTTTTTTTTTTTTTTGAGTGGAGGGGAAAAATCCACCTTAAGGACCCATCCGGCTGGCAAGCCCGGAGTGTGAGGATCTCCCAGAGTGGGTCAAAAAAGCTCCTCTACCGGAAGTGAATGGTGAGGATTCTGCGGTACCGCTGTTGCACCCGCACATTCTAAGGTGAAGGTGACCTGGCCCGCTGTGCGGCCGCCAAGGGGAGAGGATACTGCTAGTAGACCAGCTTGACCGAGGCCCAGCCGGCTCCCGTAGCGAAGTGTAGGTGAGAAATTGAGAGGAAATTGTAGGATGTGGTGGTTAGAAGTTAGTGGTGATAATGGGTTTGGGAATGTAGGGAGAGCTGCCACTCTCTTCCTGTGTTGATGATGTCCTACCGGTGCTTCCTTCCCCTGGAGTTTGGAGCCGGTGTGATGGTGGTGTGTAGATCCGTCCTGATTCCTTCCTGAAGATCGTGGAGTTGTTTGGAGATGAATTGGTGAAGTTGGTGCTGCAGCTCTCCAATACCCAGCTGTGTTGATGCCCAGCTCAAGAGAACCCAGTAGCGAGTACCGGTTGTCGCTGTCCTTGGTAGGCGGATTAACGAGATGGCTTTCGATACTCTCCAGCTTGCGCTGGACGGACGCAAGCTCCTCACCCTTGCCATCTACTTCTCTAGCTGCTGTCTGGTGCTCGACCTCCAATGCCTCAAGTCGTTCGTTGGTTGCCCTCTGAAGGAGGCCAAGTGAGTGTGTAGCCGTCAGGATGTCGGAAGTGGTCTGCTGCATGACATTTATGGCGTCCTTCAGGAAGGTGTCTGTCGGTGATGTGGTATCATCGGTGATGATATTTGGAGAATGCTGTAGTGATTCCGGTGTAGATGGGTGATGTCGGTCAACTGGGTGGTCCGGGATATGCATCTGCACTGGTTTCCTGCCTTGTGTAGCGTGTGCGGCCGGAGCAGGTGGTGCAGAAGGGCTTCGTCGACGAAGATCATGCTGTAGGCAGGCAGCTTTCAAGTAACCCACACCACAGTAATGGCACCTCTGTACAGCGGCGCAGTCTTCAGCCACGTGCCCGCTGGCACAACAGCGTCGGCCGGGGACCGGTCTTTCGCTTCTGCTTGCTTCAACATGCAAACCGATGCCCTAGCAAGGGCAGGCGCGACGCTAAGGCAGCTTAAACGTCAGAACCGGAACCAAGGTGAAGCCGGACCAGCGATGTTGGACCCCGGGTCGATGTGATGAGATTGGCCTTCATTGTTGAAGACTAAATCTGTTGAGCGGCTTCCAGAACGAAGCAAGCTGGCAGGTCCCGGGGCATGCCGCAGATGACCACCGTGTGGTGGCCATCTAGTGTCGTGTTGTTGCGCGGTTCCGGTGGAGCAGCAGGCACGGCGGAGTGTGCTGTTGAAGGCCGGGCCGATTCCAGGTTGGGTTCCGGTGCGGCGGAGAAGGCCGGGCCGGTTCCCGGTTGGGTTCCGGTGAGGCGGCGGCGGCTGTCGGCGGAGTAGCCACCTGCTCCAGGAGGTCAGGTGGCCTGGCAGTCGGCGGTTTAGGAGGGGCCGGGTGCCTTTCCACACTGCGCGGCGAGGTAATACCGATCCTGCAACCGCTTAATCGGTTCCGGCGAGCCCTCTCTGCAAGCTGAGTCTCCACCTCTGCACTGCTGCAGGTGCTGTAATGGGAGAAGCCTGCGTCGAATGCTGCCTTCTGCGCTGGATTCATGCTCTACCGGCTTATGCTAGAGTAGGCCTTTTTATATAACGGTGAGACGGCATGTCTAGATCACGACGGCGCAGGTAGAAACACCCTGTAAAGTGAAATGGTGCTATAACACTTTTGCGTTTTTCTTGCAAGTACTTCATGAGTAAGATAAACCTTATTGACAATGTAAACATATTTTGGTGGTTAACGACGCCATCAATTACCAGGACCATGTCAGCGCCGCCATTGTGCCGGAATTTCGTCCCTCAAGACATGGGGCTGCCGATTTTAAGCACACTTAAAACCACCAGTCTAGACTGGGTTCGATACTGCAACCTTGGGATCAGAAAGCCAGCTTAACTAAATAACCCACACAGATCCACTTGGCGAGAAATATATCTGGCTGGCGGTCAAGATGCTTCTTATAAAATACTATTCTAACCAAGACTAGCGTAGGAACATTCTTTAGCCTGTGTCGTGGTGACCTAAGTTTGGGCAACCTAAATACTATACGCTGTGAGGCGCCAGCTTCTATTAATTGAAATTCTCCGCTTCACTTACTTTCAACACTTTCCACAGTACTACATAACTCTGCCGTCTGGGATTTGTTTTCAGCCCTAGGGTGTTGCAATATTAATTCTATATATTGTTTATAGCAGCGAAATTCGACTGTATCTGATTCAATCACTCAAATTTTAAACTATAAGAACCTTAAATTTTACCTTTTCTTAAATTAGTTTAACATGAAAATATCTGCCGTATGAATAATATAAATTACCACATGAAGGTGGATACCAATCAATATAAAGTAAGTAGCGTTTATCTAAAATAGAAATGGAAATGTACAATCTGTTGACTAGTCAACTAGAATTATTTTATATGACCATGCACATGTTTACTTTAATGAATGAAACTAAATACCTTAATTAAACATTTCAGTAACTAAATAATTCAAGTAATGTAAAGTTACCACGATCAATTTAACATTTTAAATCCAGACAAACAGATATAAATTAATTATTTCTGTTAGAAAGCTTTGACGGTGCACTGTTTCAAGCATACTATATGGTAATGCACTATAAAGGATTATATATGTCAATAAATTAATATCTATAGTTACAGATAGTATCTGATTGATCATAGAAGCACTGCACTCTTCACGCTTGCTACTGAAGCACTATTGAAGGTTTTTCCAAACAGATTTACCATCTGGGACGAACAATTTATTTGTGGAGCAATACTTTCTTGTCACATGTTTATGGACTTTAGAAGGAAGAACTTCCACAGTAAATGAAGTATAAATCAAAAGTTTTCTTTAAAAAAAGGTGCATCAGTAAATGGTATTTTCCCCTCAGTTTTATTTAAATAAATCGTTCTTAAAATACACAATCTCTGAAATTTTTGTTACCATGTGGTAAATACTGAGCGACGGTATTTGAATACATGTCACAGCACGACAGCTTAAATGGAGTCTGTTATTAAATTTAATATAAAAATTGGGCAAAGGCCCTCACTCCAAATGCAAATAGTGGCTCTGGGGACCGAACGAGGTGTATTGGCCTTGCCTGCATACATGAATGCCACGGACAAAAAAGCATCAAACCGCTCATGGTTAAACTACATTAAGACTCCTGTGAGAGAAGGCAACTGAGATAAGGAGATGGTGTCAAAAAAGTAACTGTTATTTTAAACTTTGAATCTATACACTGAAACTAGATTCCTGCAACAGTTTGAAGTGTCAGGTAGCTGTGTTGTGACAAATATTACTGCCTTGTGTCCAAAGTAAATCAATGTCGTCTGTTTCGGTCAGTTAGTGCAACTATTGCTTCCCTGTAATAGGTATATGTGGCTGCTTTGTACTAGATTTCTAAATCTTACAATAAAAGTTGGCAGATAGCTATTTTGCATGGAAACTTTTGTGCGCAGTCGTTTCTCTGATGGAAATTTCAATTCAGGTATCAGCATGAAGGAATGTATCGAATAGCTAAGGGTGGTATCAGGTTCAGTATCCAATTGAACGCTGCGAGTAGTACAGAGAGAATGTGCTCGTTACACCGGAGTTGAAAAATATAGCGTTTTCAACAATCAGATGAGAGTTCAAGTTGTTGATGGGTGATATATCGAGGCCATAACTAAATACAATGTAGAGACCAATAGAACTGAAATGGATACCGAAAGAGGAGACTCGTCACCGAACCTAGATTGTTATTGTACCTGGTGGGAGGGAGGGATGAGGTGACAGGATACACCGGGGGGCTGGAGCTAAGAGCGACGGCACAACAATGACAGGATCCCTACAGTTTCCAGATTGAAGCACCGAGACAGTCGGACATGCAGCCTGGGGATTCCGAGCCATAGGGTCTAGCTCCCCCGCCAGGTGCAGTCCTCATCCCGGCAATCAGCCGAAGTTGGGAGAACCTTCGTCGACACTTCTAACCCTGCAATAAATTAACTGACTGAAGCATTAATGGAATGACAACGAAACGACATAGAGATGGAGGAAAAATTGAGGGATGAAAGAAACGTGCCCATCATTTGACTGGCGATTCTGGGAAACCCCATAGATCCATGGGTCAGATAGACCGGCCACGATGATCAAACCCACTACAAAACCGCCTGAGCCATCTGTATATGGAGACATACTAAACAAAAACGCATGAGTTTTCATTACTGAATTAGGACGCTATGGGTGCCTAAGAAAACGATTCATGTATTATGAGTGATGATTATGATGATGATCATAATAATAATAATAATAATAATAATAATAATAATAATAATAAGACAGGATATCTGTAATGTTCTATTATTACCACCAATGTTGATTAATTGTATTTTCACAGAAGCTATGTGTAGGTCAGGCGTTGGATAGCTTGAATCAGACTGAAAAAGTACTGCCAGAGCCGGAATTTGAAACATGGATCTCCCGGTCTCTAGCCGGTTGCTCTAACCATTCATCTACAATGGCAACATGCCGGCACGCCTTTAATTTCTCAACTGATGCGCATGTTTCTTCGGTAAACCACAAGGTGATCTCAAATTAATTTGAGGTGACCTACCCCAATGGTGACTTACAATTTTGTAAGTACTTTAAGTCCCGGACTTCAGAGTTCAGCCAACTCTTAGGTCATTTAGTGTTAATTTAATCGTTTTTACACAAGCTGTGTAGGACAGGAGCTGGATAGTTGAGTCAGACTGAAAAGTTCAATCGCACAGCCGGGATTTGAATCATAATCTCACGATCTCTAGGCGGTTGCTCTAACCACTGAGCTACCATGGCAACATGTCAGCATGGCATTGGATTGTTCAGTCTGACTCAGCCTATTCAACTCCATATTATTATTATTATTGCTATTATTATTATTATTATTATTATTATTATCATTATTATTACTGTCAGATATATGCTTTGCACCACGTTTTCTTCAATTTAAAGTTATTAAAATACCTTAGTGCTAGATAATTTTGCATCATTCTGTGTAATTACACTGACAGTAATTATGAATATAAGGTAAAAATCTAGAAGTCTAAAATGAATGCTAGCACGACCTTCTCTATGGATGACAAATTCGCATATATAATAACTCCATGGCACGACAGCTCAAAAGAAACCTTGGCCTACCGCCCGGCCGCTGCGTCCCCCATCTCTGTCCATGACAGACGTCATGGATGGGGTGCAATATTGGAGGTTGAGACGTGGGCAGCGGCTCAAATCCCTCCCGGCCGGCTAATGGGATTTTCATGACCTGAATCGGCTACTTCTCCATCAAGTAGCTCCTCAATTGGCCCCCCAGGGACCTTAACGAGGCTGAGTGCACCCCGGTCCAGGTCTCCCAACGAGGGAAAATCCCCACACCGGTACAGGGAATCGAACCCAGGTCTCCCGTTTGGAATTCGCATATATACATTACAAATTTTACTGCTCACATGAAAAGTATTCTTCTTTAGCTATGAAAGGTTTTAAATAAAAATAGTAGCTACTTAGAAACAACATTTGCATGTTTAATCCTATTAACAAGGAATTGTAAAAAAAGATAGAAGAAGAAGAATTGTAAACTTTCAAGCGTTCCCTCCAAGTTTGGTAGATAGGAAAGTGTAGACAAGAATCATGGAATGATTTAAAACGTTACCGTTTGGAAAACGTTTGACACTAACTGGTATTTTAATCAGTTTTACTTTTTTCTTGTAGTCAGCAGCTGTGTAGCCTCTTTAATATTCAGTAGTGAAACAATCTACGAAATTCAACGGTTTGAAGGAAACTCGCAAGCTATTTAAGATAAATTCAATGTATATTTATTATCCACCATTAAAACTGAAATACTACTTATTTATCTAATATTTAAAACAAACTGAAAATGATGTTTATTGTGCTAAGGGTACAATTAGGTGGGGCAATGCCCTTAAAAATTTTTACTTTACCATATTTAAACAGTGCCTGAATTTAATATGAAATGAGGTTTTTTCCGACTACTAATTTTTAAGGTTGCCGCTTCCTCCCCCCCCCCATTTCCTGTTACCGTCTTTTTTGGTTCAGTCAACTTAAAACGAGTATTTTCAATGAAATAGCGATACAACATTTTGCGTGGCATAGAAAAATCCCTCTCCTCAGAAAGTAATGAAAAGTGGTTTGTAATGAAACACCTTGAGGGTAATGTCAGCCACCTTCTTAGCGCTCGCGCACCTTTCACTCGCTTTCTGCTCTCACGAACCGATCAACGCTTCGGGGCAGCTCCTTTATACGCACCTGTTCTAATAGATATAAACATGATAGAGAAATAGACGGAAGTATACGTCTTTGAAGAAACCAAAAGCACACTTCCAGCCTTAAAGGTATCTCCAATGACGTACAAAACTGGTACCTTCCTATGCTCCAAGATATTCATTGGCAGATAATACCATGTAAAACAGGTTTCAAAGTAAATCCACAGTTACTATATAATATAACATGACACGTATGTTGGTGTTGAGCTCAAAGAGTGAAGGAGCCTAAAATTCTTTTAGTTTGCACGCTACAGAAGGATCGAATTTGGTCACATTCCTAGAGTCGATCATCTATAGGACTTTTAAGTTTTCCCCATATCTTCAAGTCGATGTGCCAAGCACGTCAGTCCATCTCAACACGGCCAGCAAACAGAAGGAAATTACCTCTTAACTTTTAAAATCAGGATATATTTTGTGTTTGTGGGTATGTGTGTATTGAACCACGTAATCAAACAATTCCTGTGAGATGACATACCTCTGCGAAAGGAACTTTTCTTTATAATAAATATTAAAGCAGATTTCATTTCAGGTACCTTTAAATATAAATATACCAAAAAATATATGTACTTTGAAGTGGTAATACTTATAAGTAAATATTCTAAAAATCAGTTAGGCATGCAGTACAGACATATCATCATGTTTAACCATATATTTGATATCTTTATATAATTGGATTTAAATACTCGCCACCATTTTAAAAAATAGGGAAATATTAAAATATTCTCAACACAACCTGGAATATTTATCCAGCTAAAATTTTCTGGTACTATATCAGAAATAGGAGATACAAAAAATAAGTTATCCCACGAAACAGAGGGGATGCATATGTATGTAAACACTGCCTAATGTGGTGAACACATGGCATCAGAGCTTCTCTACCTTAAGGATAAACAAAAACGACTTCCTTATCTACAGCCATATCGCGTTCTAATCTTTCTGTCTTAACAAAATTATTTATAAAATATAAAATGAAGAGACTTGGCAATTATCTTAAAATCAGAAACATAATTTTTCTTATGTAATATGCTCCAGTGACTTAACGGCAAAGCACATATCTGAAATATCTTGTAATTACCTTCAGTAATGCATACCTGGGTTTTCATATCGCCGCAAAGAAGAACATCGATTCAATTTAAAACTGGGATATTGCTGCTCAAATTATTGGTCCATTCCGGGCAATCCAACTTGCTTCGAAGCCATTGAGTAAATGTCCACACATGGCTCTATTTATGTGCGGAGATGCATAGCCACATATTTGTTACTGCCAGGGAAACATCCTCAAGCAGAACTGGTAGCATTTCTTAGAGCAACTGAGATACCAAGGAAAAAAATCCGAGGAGGATTTCACAGTCCGATTTATGTGTTTCTTGTGATTCCTGCCCAAATATTTACAGAAAATTTGTGCTGACGATGCCTTTTCGTATTGTGTATGGATTTTTGTAAGCCCAGATGTGCGCATATTGGTAATTAGTTATTACATATCTAGTAAATTTTCCTTTATCCACTGCAAGAATTTTAGGGGAAAATCCCTTCCTTCTTGAAGAAACCAGTCAGGAAAATATTAGCTTTGGTGCATAATCTGTTCCACAGAGATTCTGGATGTGCCTAGTATGATAAGGGTGTAGCAATATTTCTTTTACTGTTTTCAAAACAGGCAAATGGGATACACCGATAGTTCGAGTTATATCATGGCTGCTGCTACCAAGTTCTGCTTCCAACTAGTGAAGAATTTCTTCTTCGCGTGCCATTTCTTTGACCAGCTCCTTCAACATGAGAAGTTACAAGTACGATTCCTGTTTCCAGAGTTCTTTGACTAGAACAAATGGCCTAGGATATGGTGCTCCTCTATTTGGAAAATTTTCTTGGTAAATTCTTGCCGCAGCTGACGCATTACGATGCGTTTCACCTTAAATGAGTGGAAATTCAAAGATATTCAGCATTAATAATTTTGTACGGATAATCGCTGTTTTGAAGTCAAGTATAAGCGCATTAAATGATGGCTGAAGTGCGCTTCTTCTGTTGTCATGTTGTGTAGTCTCGTGGCTAACAATGCAGATTCAACCGAGACAAATCTCGAACCCTTATTATATTAATAAAAACACCGAATAATTTTGAGTAAACTTATATTTAAACTTGCAAAAAGTAGATATCTTTTAATTTTCTGTTAGAAATATTTAAATGGTGCTTAATTTGAGTAAAATCTTAATTTATAACTGAGTTAATATTAAGCAGTCTTAGTTTATTTCTTAAAAACTCATTTTACGAGAGCAAAACTGGAATAAGGTTTTTTGTTTGTTGTATCCATTAGAAACAGTCGTCCTTTTCAAGAATGAAAAACGCCACATTACACTCGTATGGAATATAAAATATTAAAATTTGGGAATATTGATATTACCAAATGAGTTTAGCTATCTGTAAGTGTGAGTTTAGATATTGTCAATACGACGTTCAAAAGAGTCAAAATACGACTTTCTGCAAATAAAATGAAAATTTACCTTTATCTATTGTGTACACCAGGCTGTTTCAGCCTACTCGTCTGAGTCGGAGTACTCGTACATACTCATCCACAAACCTCGGAATCCGGCTAGAGGGACGGATAACAGCACATACTTTATTGGACGAAGGTCATAACACAGTGTTTCGCAGTGCATTCCAAAACTTGATTCAGCAGTAACAATAGATTGTCATGAATGATGAGGCGTAATACAGGCTTGCCACTGTGAGTAAACTAAAAACTCGCTGCTTTTTAGCATGCAGCCGAAATGGATTAGCTCAGTATACTTGCTATTTCAGGACTGTTTCTGTCTTTTTTTTTTCTATGTAGAAACGGAAACAAAGACTGGAAAACATCACAATGCCATATACTTATTTATTGAAAAAGTGTACAAGTGCATAAAAACCTATTTCACCCGAAGGTTATTAGTATTATAGTTACGATACAAGTAAATTTCAATATTAGAAAGTACATATTACATATAGACTGGATGGAGGTCATACTGCTAAAAGAAACCAAGGTTACTAATATGCATTATAAAAATAATACTATACTGCCTAATGAATAAAACACAAAAGTATTTAAAATAATCTATGGCAGCATTTTTTTTTTCTAAATTTCCTTTATTACTCCTATTTGTGAAATCCAATATTAAAAAAAAAGAACTTGCATCGAAGATTCTTCTTTTATGCCCAAGGACTGGACAGGGAGATAAAGGATGTTCAACAGTTTGCTGTTCAGCACATGTGCATTGGTATCTATTCAGTCTTTGTATGTTGAAAATAAAAACCAAATTTAGCACTCCTGACAAAATGTGAGTGAACACGAAGTCAGGTGTAATATTTTACAGCGTAGGTGACACTCAACTGTTGGAAAGCAAATGTCTCTTGTGGTGGATCTTTTAGAGCTGCTCAGTCCAATGCCTTATAATATACACTTTAAGTTAATTCCTAGCGTAAAAGAGGGGACATAAATTATAACTAAAATGTAAATTTTAAGTAGTAGGATTTTTTACCAATTCCTCAAATATTTCCTTACTGTACCGATTTAGCCTCGTACCCATGATAAACAAATATGTTTCTCATATGCTATTATGTTATCTCTTATTTCTGCTGTCAAATTATTTGAATTGTATTTATTGTTTATAGCAGTGAGAGGAGTTTGTGAATTACTGAAAATGAACAATTAGAATTTTGAGCTTTGGACCAAATGAAAGTTTCTATATCAGCAAAGAGTTCTATTTGTACAATTGAGCACTCTGTTGACAGTCCAGCCACTTGTGAATAAATTTCATTGCCATTACCGAACACCATAAAAACGCATCCGACTTTATCCACTATTCCTTCTCTAGATAATTTTGAAACGTCTCTAAAAATCTCCAAACTGTGATTTCTGATACATTCATTGTAATAAAAGAAATCATGTCCGGTAGTAGAAAAATGTGCTGGCCTTTCAATTACCGAACTTAAGATTGCGTTATCATATCTAAAGCGTTTCCGAAGCAGTGTTCTCCCGTTTTTACAATACCAGGCACATATAAAGGTTCAATGCCTGCAATAGTAAAAGCAGCATCAGTAGAAACAGCTTCATATGATTTGACAATTACCAGAATAAGGTCTCGCTGTATTAATGGTAGTTTACCTTAGCCCAGTTCATGAAGAAGTATTTCCCAAACACTGAAGCACTATATAACACTAAAGGTTCAGCTGCTGCTCTATAGATATTTTTCAGAAATTTTGAATTGAATTCCCGTTTAAGTCGTGATTCAAAAGTCAACTTAATAAGCAGTGTGTTGGATTTTCTTGCAATATTGTTAAAGTAAGGACTAAATGTCATTTTCTTAGCCAAGATTAATCCTAAATAATACTTACACATGTCAAAAATGCCTTTGTGTACCTGATTCATTTCAATTATTGACATTTCTGTTTTGCTGTTTTGGTGATAACCAGAGTTGTTTCTCTTATTTTCACCGGTTTAAAGTGAAGTTTGTTACCAACTGATATGTAGGTCGTTTAATTTTATGTTGCCATTAAAAGTCAAACTCGATACATTTTTAGCTTTACATACCAATAAAGCATAATCTACATAAGCATATAGTTGGCATCCTTCAGGAAGAGGTATTTATTACATGTACTCATACAAAATGTTCCAAAAAGTTGGACTGTTGACAGTCCAGCCACTTGTGAATAAATTTCATTGCCATTACCGAACACCATAAAAACGCATCCGACTTTATCCACTATTCCTTCTCTAGATAATTTTGAAACGTCTCTAAAAATCTCCAAACTGTGATTTCTGATACATTCATTGTAATAAAAGAAATCATGTCCGGTAGTAGAAAAATGTGCTGGCCTTTCAATTACCGAACTTAAGATTGCGTTATCATATCTAAAGCGTTTCCGAAGCAGTGTTCTCCCGTTTTTACAATACCAGGCACATATAAATGTTCCAAAAAGTTGGACTGTAAAACGATCCCTGAGGCAAATCTTTGTAAATGACCTCTATACTGAACCTGCTCCCTATTTGTAACCGAATGCTGTGATTATGAAAATAGCTGTGTATTAATGTGTATATGTTTCTTGGACATTCCTTACTTTTTAACTGGACTAGAATTCTGGACCACCATCCACGGTCAAGCGTATCTGTAGTAGATTTTTTTTTTTTACTTTCCCTCCAAAAACGTTTTCGGTCCACTGAATATCATACAGTACAGCTACATCTGTGGGTATATTCAGTCTAAAATGAAATTGATAATTTGTAACATTTTGTTTGCTGTATAAGTGGAATCTTATTCCGTTATTTAAACACTTTTCCAATATTGTTCCATTGCAGGTAGAGGAAAGATGGACCTATAAGATTTCATATTGAATTTATCTTCGTAACTAATTTTAGGTATAATTTTCACAATTGCCCTTTCCCACACTTCAGGGAGTTTCCCACTTTCAAACATCTGTTTAAAAGTTTTGTAAATAACAATAAAAAAACATGAAAAATATTATGTTAGCTGGAATTCCATCCTAACTTGGAGTTATACTGTCATTTAGGTCTTTTTAGCCTATAAATGTCCTTGACAGTGAATGGAACATCATCTTCGATACACAGAAGAAGTACAGAATTTTCTCGAATTTCTTGTAGTTTTCGTTGTCTTGTTGTTACTTATTAAAAATTCTGCATGAAAGAACTCTCTTTCATAGTGTATCTAATTCGATATTCCTCCAACAGCTTTAATTGATTTATAAGATATTTTAGGAGACTTTTTCACACATACTAAACACTCTATTTATATTGTGAGAAGTTATTTCATTTAACCTGCCTCAATTTTGGATATCCGAGAGATCATATATTGTTCAATATCTTGTGTAATTGCTATATAAAAATGAGACTGTTTAATATTTTTGTTTTATATTTTACTTTTAAGCCTAATATTTTGCACATCGTCATCTAAATTACTGTATAATGTAAGAATTATTTGGCTGTGATCATACAATGGTGGGACTTAATTAACTTTCCAGTTATATATGTTAACATAAAAGAGCGGCAAGCATTAATATCAAGCAAATTGTAGGAGTTACCACGCCTGAATATTGGTGTTAGTCCATCATTGACAACAGTTAAGAGATTTGTGCAGAAAAAATATCATAGAATACATTTCCCTGACATCAACAATGGGCCTGACCCGTGCACTGTGATTTAATTTAATATGCACAGTAAGAAGAATGGCCTTCCTCTCACCTCATCATAATTAGTATACAAGATGTTTGTATCATCTGTCAGATATATGCCTTATTCACAATAAATATAGCAAGTATAAATTTCT
The DNA here is from genome assembly GCA_030762935.1 of Hymenopus coronatus. NCBI lineage: Eukaryota > Metazoa > Arthropoda > Insecta > Mantodea > Hymenopodidae > Hymenopus > Hymenopus coronatus. Next base: position 331,204,529 of record CM060900.1, read on the forward strand.
CTATCTCTCCCATTAGCAGAAATCACAACTTTATGAGGTGAACAAAACTAAGCAAGATGCAGAGCATCAGAGTATTTGATGATTATACCAGATAGCAGCTCTAAGTACTTTAATAGGATTATAATTTCCTGATCCAGTATAAATATGCGCATTGCAGTTTAAACCAAAGATCTTAACTTGATTTCGAATAATATTAGATTCCTGTACACAAACATTGGGTACTCCGTAAAAGACAGTGGTATTAAGTACTTCAAATGTGAGCGTCACCGTGAATTTATGTACATTTTGAGTCAATATTATTAAACTATCTATAAATGGTTTTTGAAATTATAATTTCAAACATATTCTTATAAGCGCGACACTTTGTGTCTGTGGGTTTCTATTGAGTATTACACGGCCAAAATTCCTTTTGTCAGATATTTTTGTGTTTTATTCAATTAATACCATTGATCTTGTTCTGAGGGCAATCTTGTATCCCATGATAATCTGCATAAGCTTTGCTTATATAACCGTAGCTCCAGCATGTTTAACAACGTGTAACAGGAATATGGTTTGGACTAATTGTTTTTCCACACAAGCCGTGTGTAGGACAGGAGTTGAATAAGTAGAGTCAGACTGAAAATTCAACGCAATAGCCGGGATTTGAACCACGGATCTCCCGATCTCTAGCCGGTTACTCTGCCACTGAGCTACCATGGCAACATGCTGGCATAGTATTGTGTGAAAAAGCAATTAATCCAATACAAATTGACCATAATAGTTGGCTATGCTATGAATCCTGGGACTTAAGTACTTAGAACATTGTAAGTCGCCATTGGGGTTTACATCTCAAAATAATTCGAGAACACCTTGTGGTTTACCGGGAAACATGCGAGCAATGTTATGCCGGTATGTTACCATGGTAGCTCAGTGGCAGAGCAACCGGCTAGAGATCGGGAGATCCGTGGTACAAATCCCGGCTATGGCATGGAATTTTTCGGTCTGACTCTACCTATCCAGGAATATGGTTCTTCACTGGTCAGCGATTTTAACCGATGTACAGTTTTTCCCCTTTTTTTCACTGCTCAGTAGATCGCTGCAATAACTCCAATCACGGCAAATTGAGTGGAGTTGTTACCAGAACTTTTCAGGAATCTAACTTTCATCTGTTCCGAAGAATCCAATAAGCATTTCTCTTATCAATTGCCATATATTATCCGCCTTTATTATCCATACACTGTACTAGTATTACAGAGAGAATATTTATATGTATGCATACATTAGAAAATCACTCACGCCTCTACAAATATTTCGCCATTGTAAATCATTATTCTTCACGACGGATACAGCCTATAGCAAATTAATGAAAGAATGAAATGACTTTATAGCACCTGTATATTGGAATCCAAATATGTGGGAATCATAACGTGTCGCAACTCTTTCGTCTAACTTGGAGTTGGTCTGAATTAGTGCCAGTGAAATAGTTTAAAAATAAATATGTACACACCTCCTTGGTGTTTTGTGATGCGCCGGCTATGCTCATCAATGTAAAGCACACAAATTAGGCTCTCACTGAGGGGAGGAAAAATGGCAGGGGTATGTCACACTGGGTAGACTCACAAAAATAAGTACGTCACTTAAATTCCTCAGAATTGATGCTGCTTATTCATATTCATACTTATTATTATTGAGACACTAATCTTTCAAGCGACTCCCAACATAGTTCTGCTAGATTTAGTAACATATGCTATAACTGGTGCTATTTCTTCTGCCTACAAAGTTTCTCATTGCTACGACCGTCAATAGTTATCGCTTACTTCACTATTATGCGATATAAAACTGACACATCAACTAATGCGGTAACTGCACTATTTCGTGTAAGAATGTCACATAATCAAGAACCAACACTATAAAATAGAACTTACAAACCGCCCTGTACATACAGTCCCTTTTCTCATGTGCAAGATGTTTTTATTCCCACAATACCCGAGCTTGGGGCTCATTTCTGATTGGATACTAAGTAGGGCGAAAACATAGTTATCACGTGGTTGATTTTGGAAGTTTATTTTATTGTACTCAGTGATCGCTCTTTATAATGAAAGAATCCCGAACTACGAACTTTTAGGGAAAAAAACTGTCTCTGAGAAACTTCCTGTTACTTAGACCCTTAATGCACCAAAACCTTGCTCTTACAAAAGGATTTGTATTAATGGATTGACAAAAGAAGTAACCTTGGTGTACACAATAATACATTCTTAGCCTCAAGTGTTGACCTGCGACCTTCCAAGTCTTGGCTACTGAATCAAATATATTTCCTATACTAGACCTGTGCAAATTAATAATTGAAATAATGAAATGCAAAACGTGCTAATATACTATTGCAAACGGAACATATAGGTCATTCGTTGAGAACGCCAAGCAGAATACATAAATAATAACGATTTAGCAACGCAGTAAAAAAAAATAGCAACACAAATCCGATTCGGACCTGTATATAATACGTATATGACACTTGCCAAATCACTTATGAATATTAAATAACAAAGTTTTACCATTATTTTCCCAGAAAATGATAACTGGGTTTATTATCGGTGCTTGTAAAGTAATTAGGTATATAAGTAAACAGCCTTCTAAAATTAGATAACCTATATTCTGTAGTAATTGTGAGTATACTTTTTTTTGTGATTACAGATTTTTTCTATATTCAAAATAAATTCCGAGCCTGAGTATGCAGAAATCATTATTTCTAATATGCATTATCCCCAAAATTACTCCATGATTCAAGGGTTCTTCCATAGGCCATAGATATTTACAGATAAAATCCTTTCTAGAACTTTCAAAATTGTCGGATGGAGATAAAGAAATCAGAAATATAGCATTTCGTGAGATTTTCTACGCATTTCCTTAGTACTATTTAACATTTCATCCTCGATCAACTGGTAAACAGGGTGTTTACGTTTTAAAACTATAGGAACGAAGGAAATGTTTCACATATAAGTATTCAAGACTTATGTATAGTAATATTATCAAGGTTACGAAGGGACGTAGTTAAATAAATAAATTTGCCGTTACAATTGCATCAGTGCAAATTCGGGTAAGCCAGATTTATTTGCTAATGACTAATAAAACAGATATTTATAAATGTGCAATTTAATTGAAGTGACCATAATTATAATACATTTTATATTAACAAATATCATGGAATCAGTATGAATACTATCTTCTGTTTCCCGGGCAGCGACTCTGTCTAAGTTCAGGCCCGTAGCCTTCGCCAATGTGCCGGAGTTTCGTCCGGTCTTTAAATACCAGTAAATCTACATTTAAACGCACACTTAAACTGTAATTGGGAACGGCTGGAATTGAACCCTCAACCTCGAGAAAGCGCTTGCCTAACTCCGGAGTGATTTATATAGAACTGACAGTTTATATGCACTTCATTACCGCGACAGACCAAGCGCATACCATGGAGTATTGTCTGTCTATAATGTAACACTAACTGCACTATGGCACGCAGACAGCTAACCACTACCAGAGTAACTGATGTTGCCACTCGCTAAAGGGCGGGAATAAGAAACATTTAGAGGGTATTACCGTAGTACTCGACCATACAACTTGGTAGTGCTAATTTAATGGGATGTTTTGTTGATAAGCTTCGCCTGTCACCCGCCATTAAAGTTAGTGCCTGCCATAGTATTAAACGTGTACAACAATGTTGCATAATTATATATAAACCACATGTTTCTTCTTATTTGTAGGGGCACATCTTCCATTAAGTGAGGGAGAATGTTTTGAATGAAGTCCTTGTAGCCAGGACCTGCAAGGCGTACTAGGAGAATGTATTACACAATTGACAAATGTAAACAAGCAGTCATAGGCACACAATGCCATTTCCGCAGGGTAAAATGAGTCAAAGCGTTCTATGTACGAGTGCATAGTTAAATTGGGCCCGGAAAACCGTTGAATGTAAACTTTCATTAATAAATTGATTACGGAAAAACGAAGGGGCTCAGAGCATATATTTATATTAACCTATTTTCTTGCTTTGATGTAAGGAATCCATCCCCAAACGTTGTAAAGCTGTTTTTGAATCATCCTGTAAAAGCGGCTGGCTTCTCCGGCACGTA